>JASAUF010000161.1:0-648250 GCA_030180095.1 Magnolia changhungtana | reverse complement strand
TTAAAAAGTTATATAACAAAAGTGATATTTAAAAAATGATATTTTGAAAAAGAATATTTAAAAAATCAAACAAAATTGTGAACAAATTGACAAATTGTAAATAATATATATGTTTTAAAAAAGAAAACTAGATTTTGTATATTGACAAGAAAAATTAAAAAGTTATATAACAAGATTTCGATAAAAAAATGATATTTTGAAAAAGAAAATTTAAAAAATTAAATAAAATTGTGAAAAAATTAACAAATTGTATATATATATATATATATATATATATATATATATATATATATATATATATATATATATATATATATATATATATATATAAAAAAAGAAAACTAGATTTTGTATTTTGACAACAAAAATTAAAAAGTTATATAACAAAAGTGAGATTAAAAAATGATATTTTGAAAAAATATTTAAGAAATTAAACAAAATTGTGAAAAAATTGATAAATTGTAAAAAAATATATTTTTTAAAAAAAGAAAACTAGATTTTGTATTTTGACAAGAAAAATTGAAAAAATGGGGGGGGGGGGGGGGGTTTATACCAAATTGAATGGATGTGGCCTACAATACATAAGGTGGGATTAAAACATGTAAACGTGAAAAGAAAAAAGAAAAAGAAGAAGAAGAAGTGTTAACTCGAGGTTAAGGAAAAATATAAATGTTTAAGAAAGAGGAGTGCAAATCAAAGTTCCTCAATACCTTGGTAAAAAAGAAAATGGTCTAAATTCAACGGTAATATTAGATGGTTGAGATTATCCAATCATTGTGATATTAAAATAAGTGTTGTACCCAACAGAATAGATGTGCCTTTCAACACAATAGGAGTGCAGACCAAAGGAGATTGAAGCATATACATGTTAGTAAGTTTGAAGGAAACTCTTCTCTACTACATTTAGGTGAGTTACTCGTTACCCTTATAAGAGTAATTAAACTTTATGGGGTCCACTGTTATTTATTTATTTTATCCACTCCATTCATCCATGTTAACAGATAATTTAATGTCTAAAGAACAAAAAGGAAGCATATCCAAAGCTCAAGTGGACCACACCATAGGAAATAGTGTGATTGAACATCTACTGTTTAAAATTTCTTGGAGGCCATAGAAGTTTTGGATCAAGCTGATGTTTATGTTTTCTATTCATTTATATATTTTGATATTATGAACAACATTTAACTATTTTTGGAAAATCTGATCAGTCTAGATTGAAGAGTAAATAACTTCAGATGTTTAAATCAAAATTCACTCAAATTGTTGATCAATCTTATTTGCCCAATATCTTTCTCATCGGGGCGAGTAACTATAATGATCAGTAAAATAGAGTGAATGGACTAGACATGTAAAATGGGTCAAATATTCTAGTCAAAATTATGACCCAACTTATTGACACCCTGAGACTCTAATTAAGAATTAATGTTAGTAAGTTTTGTAGGGCACATCATGATGTGTGTCGAATATCAACACCGTGCATTTGATAGAAGTTTTGGATCAAGCTGATGTTTATGTTTTCCCTTCATTCATATCTTTTTGATATTATGAACATGTTGGATGACAAACATTATCGTGGGCCCAAGGAAGGTATCAATGGTTGAAATCATTATTTCATACTGTTTTGCGTGGCATGGTCCACTTAAGTTTTGGATTAACCGAAAATTTGGGATCAACACACACCGTTTATCCATTTTTCGAGATCATTTTATAGAATTATCTAAAAAATGAATCATATTTAAAGATTAAATGGACCACACCACAAATAAGGGGAACAGATTGGCTACTCCCCCTACACCATCCAATGGCTAGTGGTTAGTGCTGTGTGGGCCCCACCATGATTTATGGCCCCACGACCATTTTTAAAAAAAATACTTTTGAACCAGTTGGATTTCAAATAAACATTATGATGGGAATTAGGATTGTTTCATTAGGTAGAATCACCCTCCCGTTATTTTCTATGGTGGGGTCCACTACATATTTTTATCTGTCTCATTCTTTGGCTTGTGACCTAAAATTATATCTTAAAATGGATGGACGATGTGGATATAACAAATACATCATAAGTTTTTATATTTTTAAAATATTATATATATATATATAGGGAAAAGGTACTATGCGACTCGACCTCACGATAAGCTATCGTGAGGTCGAGCTATTTGGGCCCCACCATGATACGTGTCGACCATCAACACCGTGCATTTGATGGGTTCCCTTTAAATTATGGGATATGCCAAAAATCAGCTGTATACGGAACTCAGGTGGGCCATACCATCTAAAATCATGTGAAGACACTGTTAAACATATAAAAGAACTTGGTGGGGCCCACCTAAAATTTGCATGCGTTGAAACTTGGTCAGAACCCTCATACAAGTGGGACACACATAATAGATGGGTTGGATTTTCAAACCACATCTCAGTGGCCCAAAAAATGATTATGAATGTTTTAATGGTGCACGGCCCCTCTCCACTTCTGTATGTGGTGTGGTCCACACAAATCACAGATTGACTTGAATTTTGAGACCTAGGCCCACGATGGAATGGTGCATCTGACTGATTGGGTAGATGTTCGAAACGCATCACGGTGGGGCCCACACATCTCGACCTCATAGGACGTTAAAATCAATTTGAGCGCATTGTACGTTTCCCATATATATATATATATATATAAAGGTTCTATACGTAGAGCTCATGGGAACTCCCCATGAGGTCGAGTTGTGTGGGCCCCGCCATGATGTGTGTCGTAAATCAACACCGTGCATTTGATCGGTCCCCTTTAAATTATGGGATATCCTAAAAATCATCCGTATACAGAACTCTGGTGGGCCATACCATCTAAAATCATGTGAAGATATGCCTAAAACATATAAAAGCACTTGGTGGAGCCCCACCTGAAATTTGGATGCATCTGAAACTTGGTATGACCCCTCATCCAAGTGGCACACACATAATGGATGGGCTAGATTTGTGAGCCACATCTATGTGGGCCCAAAAAATAATTATATATGTTTTAATGGAGGGTATAACCCTCTCAACTTTTGTGTTCGGTGGTTTGTGGGCCCCACCATGATGTATGTGTTTCATCCATGCCGTCTATCTATTTTTATAGATCATTTTATGATATTACAAAAAAAATGAGTTATATCCGAATCTTGAGTGGACCACATTACAGGAAAAAGTGTTGAATGAATGTCGACCATTAAAACTTTTTGGGAGCCATAAAAGTATTGGATCAAGCTGATCTTTGTTTTTCCCCTTCATTTGGGCCTTTATGACCAAATCAACAGATTAGATGTCAGATAAATAGTACAATGGGCCTTAGGAGGATTTAAATGATGGATATCTAATCACCATTATTTTCCTGTGGTGTGGTCCACCTAAGATTTATATCCCTCTTATTTTTAGGATGAAGGCATAAAATGATCTTTAAAAATGGATGAATAGATTGGATGAAACACATACATCATGGTGGGGCCCACAGACCACCAAACACCAGCCACGGGGCTGGTTTCAGGGGGAGTAGCCAATCTATTCTACCCCAAAAACATCCCGCGCACGCCCACACCCCCAAATCCCTCCCTCTTTCTCTCTGCAATCCGCTCTCCCTCCCTCCCTCTCCTCTCTCTCTCTCTCTCTCTCGTCGGTAGCGAATCCGCGTCCCCCTCTCCTCTCTCTCTCTCGCCCTCCTCTTCTACCTCCCTCCCTCTCTCTCTCTCTAACCCGTCAGTAGCTAATCCGCGTCCCCCTCTCTCAACCTGTCAGTAGCTTATCTGCATCCCCCTCTCCTCTCTCTCTTGCGCTCCTCTTTCTACTCCAAACCCTAACCCATCATCCACCGACGATGTCCATAGTCTTCCCCATCGGCGGTAGCAGCGGATTAAGTCCCAATGCATGGCCGCCCAACCTCCATCAACAACAGCTACCGTCAAATTAAAGGTACTCTCTCTCGATCTCTCTTCCTTCATCTCTGTCTATCTCACTTCCACTTTTGATTTAGGGATTTTAGGTCTTACAGATTTGGGGATTTTAGGGCTTACAGATTTGGGGATTTTAGGGCTTACAAATTTGGTGATTTTAGGGCTTACAGATTTGGTGATTTTAGGGCTTACAGATTTTATGGATTTTAGGGCTAACATATTTGGGGATGTTAGGGCTTACAGATTTGGGGGTTTTAGGGATTTTAGGGCTTACAGATTTGGGGATTTGAGAATCAGAGTCGTTGGCCTAATGGAAAGCTTGGATCTAATCAGAGTCGTTGGCTTGATGGATGCTTAAAATCAAACCATCTAAATTATGGGACCCACTGTAAATGTCATCATCCCAACATCACCTTTGATTCATGGACACTTGTTTGTTGAACTCATTCTTTCCCACTGACCATTTCTCATAACAAACATCCAATCGATGTCCGTTCATCTGCTGGTAGCCATTTTATGTAATTAAATGAAGTTTACTTTCCATCTAAAGTGTGTCCCACAGATAATGATTATTACTTGTGTATCCACCGTTGCACTCTTCTAGAGCATCATAGTTCTTAGTTATTTAGGTGTTGGAAACTCGTAGCATTGCTACATTAGGGATCCATTCCCACTTGTTTGCTTGTCCGTTAGTGGGCCCGTGTGCAAACCAGCTGATTGAGTGATGAGGAGAGGTGAAAGGTACCTCGTCTAAAAGTGGGTGTGGGTGGGGGTGGGGATGAAGAGATTGCAGAGGTGGAAGAGTTTTAAAAGGAGAGGAAATGGCCTAGAGTGAGAAAAAGCAAGGAGATAGAGAAACTGTAGCCGGCTCTCCTTGGATCCTCTCTAAATGCGATGTTGTGGTTTATAAAATCAATTCAAATAATCTTGCAATGCACCATCAGGAGAATGGTAGAATTGTGTAGAAGAAATCTTGTCTTTGAAATTATCTCCTTGAAATGATGTACTAGTAAATCACGTAAATTAAGCATATTTGTAGCGATGTGTTGGCTATAGTTGGTGGCAAATGAATCTATTTGCCACTGATTCATTGATTTTGACTTCACTGAGAGGTGTGATTTCATATCATATTATTTTAGCCTTGAATTCATCAAGAGGAGGCATGATTTCATATTTGATTATGACTGATTACCACAAATGAAGTTTGGCAGGAAATTTGTGAGAATTTAATAATAAAGAGGGAACTCTCTCTCAAATAAGGGGGCCTTGGCAATGATGAAATGGACCTTTCAATCTAACAGTTAGATTATGGACGCTCCTGATTATTTAAGGGCCCACTACCTTTAGACTAAATCAAGCCTATCCAGAATTCAGGTGGGCCTCTTGTAGGGAAATAGTATAGAGGGTGGGCATGGCTCCTCAGGCTGATTTTTGGGGCCTTTAGGCCAAAATTTAGTAACCCACCTGGTTGTTAGAGTGGCTTTCACACAAGTGATTGTTTGCAAGCATAGTTTTAATATGAATTAAAATTCAAATCATAATTTACTATGGAATCCATTTCAATTAAAATCCTTGATTATGCTTGGCACTACGTAGATTGAACCCATGTGAAATTATTATTTTTTATGCTTTGACACATTGTGTAAGACTTTTTTCCTTTTTTTCAATGCATGCATCAGGTGGATTTTATGAATTCTCAGACAGCCCATCAATGTTTGTGGGAAATAATACTTGATCACTAGGTGCATTAATCCATTTTGCCGGATGCTAAACTGACTATTATTTAGTTAACTGCCATTCTTCCCAATCCCATATCCATAGCCTTGACAATGGATATTGCTAGGATTTTGCCCAATATGTTTCTCATGGTTTTTAAATCCAAGATTAGAATTGGTAGATTTTTATTTGCACAACCACCTCCACCAGAGCATGGGTATCCAAGATTCGGCTCCTTGGCAAAGACTGTTTGGCATCCCATCGGAAATTTCTTCCATAGCAGTGCAAGTTAATAGCTTTGTGAGGCATGGAATTTTATATTCATGTAGTTCTTAGGTTAATGGTGAATGGAGAAGCATGTTCTTGGTCTTTGCTGACTAATGGATAATATGCTAGTGTGGAACAACGCTTCCATGAGGAAATTCAAAAGGTATATTGAACCAATGCTCAGAGGCGACAAAAGAGTCCCAACTGGGGGAAGGGGAAAAAGTGTGGGTGTTCTTCAATAGCTCAATGTTGTGTCCAACATGAAAATGTTTAGAAAAATTAGGAGAATAATGTGGTTAAGCCAATAGGACACTAACTATAAATATAAAATTTATTATATATAGATATATGAATTTGAATGATTTTCGGCTGTTCTTGGATTTTGATTTTGTTTTTATAGCATGATGATATTCTGTTGAGGTTGAATCATTAAGAGTCTGATGCATTAGATGTGAATATGTCCAGATTAGCCATACTTCATAAGTGTTGTCCATGGTTCATTGACCCGGACTGTTGTTCTAGAGGCATCTCTTGCTCACTTGGAAATCACATCATCAATCTCTTGAGAGGTGAAAATTTCTCTGACTTGCAACTCTGTCATTGATCGGTCAGATTTCCGTATGCCAAATCTAGATGCGGTTTAAAAACTAGTCAAGGATAAATGTCTCAGACTGTACAAAAATATTAAGCCCACTTTTTCAGTCATGAAAGTGATGAAAGAATTGTGCCAATGCTTTTTGGAACTGGGTATTGATTCTACTAATGATAAACATGAAAAACATGTAAATATCACTGCAACCATTGATTTCTTGAAAACATCTATCTCTTAAATTGTCCAAGTTACCCAATGCAACTAAAGCCATGTAATTCATAGTGCTCCAAAAGAGCATTGAATCATTTCTCAAACTTAGAAACACCACCTATTTAGTAGCCTTTTAAATCTATCATCCAAGAAAAACTAACCACCCCATGTATTTTTAAGTACTTTAAATGAAAAAATAACCATTAATTTCTAAATTAGTGGACCTCTTATCTTTATAAATAGCCTTTTCTTCCTTTATTTCAACGTTCAGCTGTCCAAACATACATACAAGAAAGAGAGAGATAGGATGTTTATAATAATATTAAAAAAATCAGTTTATATAAAAAAAATTTCCATTTGATTTTTTGTTATATGGATGCATCATGCATGGTTTTATGATAAAACACATGTATGTATAAAACAAATTATTTGTTCCAAACAGGACATTTATGATAAAACAAATTATTTGTTCCAAACAGGACATTTATCAAAGGAGCACTATCAGGTGAAAATTAAGATTTTCATTATAAATAGATTAAGAGCCAATGATAATTATAAGTAGAGTTGCAGCCAAAAATAAAGAATTTGATTTTTTTCAAAACATGGAAAGACTAATCAGTCCTACTTCTTGTAACTTCAGCCACTGCTTCAAATGGAGGGACTACATAAGGATTTGGTTAGGGAGATTACTGATGGTGAACTAGCAGCTGCAATAAATATGAGAGTTACAAAGGTGAAAAGAAACATAAGGCGGTCGGTAAGATAAGATGCATGATTTTTCTTTTCAACTGTTAGTCATAGATTGACAGTACTTGTTTCAATTTTCTTGGATGGATGATGAATGTATTTGGGAATGTCAATGAAAATAAAAAACTTATAATATATATATGTATATGTATATGTTATCAATGGAGGATACCTTGTTTAGGGGGACATGAAATTCTTGTAGCTTATGGTATGGTGCCCCAATATTGGTTGTATGTTACTAGTATGTAATAGATAATACTAGGTTCAATAGTAGATAATACTAGAGAATCCCTAAACCTAAACCTACACCTAATCCTAATCTACTCCTTAACCTAAACCTAAACTTGAAAACCCAAACCTAAATCCGTACACAAACCCAAACCCGAACCCTATTTCCTAAACCTAAACCTTAACCTATTCTCAATTCCCTAAACCGTAACCTATAACCTAACCTAAACCTAAACCTATAACCTACAATTATAACCTAAACCTAAACCTATAACCTGTAACCAAAACGTAAAACATAAACCTAAACCTAAATCCAAACCCGATCCCGAACCCAAATCTGAATCCTTAAACCTATAACCTAAACCTATTCTCAATTACCTAAACTTATAACCTATAACCTAAACCTAAACCTATAACCTAAACTTATTCTCAAATCCCAAAAGTTATACTTATAACCTTAACCTAAACTTATAACCTTAACCTAAACCTATTCTTAAATCCCAAAACCTATACTTATAACCTAAACCCAAACCTTAACCTATAATCTAAACCTATACTTATAACCTTAACCTAAACCTATTCTTAAATCCCAAAACCTATACTTATAACTTAAACCTAAACCTTAACCTAAACCTATAGCCTATACTTACAACCTTAACCTAAACTTATAACCTTAACCTAAACCTATTCTCAAATCCCAAAACCTAAACCTTAGTCTATAACCTATAACCTAAACCTAAACCTAAAACCTAAATATTTTCTCAAATCCCTAAACCTACACCTAATCCTAATCTCATCTCCCTAACCTAAGCCTAAACTTGAAAACCCAAACCTAAACCTGATCCCGAACATGAACCCGATTTCCTAAACCTAAACCTTAACCTATTCTCAATTCCCTAGACCTATAGCTTATAACCTAAACCTAAACCTTAACCTAAACCTAAACTCGAACCTATAACTTATAACCTAAACCTAAAACCTAAATATATTCTCAAATCCCAAAACCTACACCTACACCTAATCCTAATCTCAACTCCCTAACCTAAACCTAAACCTAAACTTAAAAACCCAAACCTAAACCCAATCCTGAACCCGAACCCGATTTCTTAAACCTAAACCTTAACCTATTCTCAATTCCGTAAACCTATAACTTATAACCTAAACCTAAACCTTAACCTATTCTTAAATTCCTACACCTACACCTACACCTACACCTAATCCTAATCTAAACTCCCTAACCTAAACCTAAACCTAAACTTGAAAACCCAAACCTAAACTCGATCCCGAACCCGAACTCGATTTCCAAAACCTAAACCTTAACCTATTCTCAATTCCCTAAACCTATAGCTTATAACCTAAACTTAAACCTAAAGCTTAACCTATTCTCAAATTCTTAAACCTACACCTACACCTAATCCTAATTTAAACTCCCTAACCTAAACCTAAACCTAAACTTGAAAACCCAAACCTAAACCCGATCCCGAACCCGAACCCGATTTCCTAAACCTAAACCTTAACCTATTCTCAAATCCCTAAACCTAAACCTACACCTAATCCTAATCTCAACTCCCTAACCTAAACCTAAACCTAAACTTGAAAACCCAAACCTAAACCCGATCCCGAACCCGAACCCATTTCCTAACCTAAACCTTAACCTATTCTCAATTCCCTAAACCTATAATTATAATCTAAACCTTAACCTTAACCTTAACCTAAACTAAAACCAAAACCTATGACCTAAAACATAAATGTATTCTCAAATCTCTAAACCTAAACCTACACCTAATCCTAATCTCAACTCCCTAACCTAAACCTAAACCTAAACTTGAAAACCCAAGCCTAAAACTCGATCCCAAACACGAACCCGAACCCGATTTCCTAAACATAAACTTTGAACCTATTCTCAAATCCCTAAACCTAAACCTACACCTAATCCTAATCTAAACTCCCTAACCTAAACCTAAACCTAAACTTGAAAACCCAAACCTAAACCCAATCCCGAACCCGAACACGAATTCCTAGACTAAACCTACACCTAAATCTAATATCAACTCCCTAACCTAAACATAAACCTAATATGAAAATCCAAAACTAGACCCAATTTCCTAAACCTAAACCTTAACCTATTCTCAATTCCCTAAACCTTAACTTATAACCCAACTTAAACATAAACCTATAACCTATACTTATAATACAAATATGGGAGGCCTTCCCCAGGTATCCAGATGCTTTTAGATATATTTATATTATTTTTAAATGTATTTGCTCAAAATTAATGGAGCAGACCCGGATGTGCGTCGGAGCTATCCGGATGAGCGGGGGTCCCTGGAAGGTGGGAACCGCTGTAATGACCATGATGAAGCTGCCCATTTCCTAAGGACAACATTGGAAGGGCCTGGCCATTTGGACAGGCCGTGTTTATGTATTTGTTTGAAATTAATGGAGCAGACTCGGATGTATGTCAGAGCTATCTGGATGAGCGGGGGTCCCTGAAAGGTGGGAACCACTGACCATGAGGAAGCTTTTCATTTCCTACGGACAACATTGGAAGGGCCTGGCCATTTGGATAAGCCGTGTTTATATCTGTATTTGCAGGGACCACACCCTTAACCTATAATCTAAACCTATTCTCAGATCTCAAAACCTATAACTAAAACCTAAACCTTAACCTAAACCTATAACCTATAAACTAAACCTATAACCTAAACTCAATTCCCTAAACTTTAACCTACAACCTAACCTATTCTCAAATCCCTAAACCTAAACCTACACGTAATCCTAATCTTAACTCCCTAACCTAAACCAAACATAAACTTAAAACCCAAACCTAAACTCGATCCCGAACCCGAACCCGATTTCCTAAACTTAAACCTTAACCTATTCTCAATTCCCTAAACCTATAGCTTATAACTGAACCTAAACCTATAACCTAAAACTTAAACCTAAATATAAACCTAAAACCTAAATGTATTCTCAAAATCACTAAACTTAAACTTACACCTAATCCTAATCTCAACTCTCAACTCCTTAAACCTAAACTTGAAAACCCTAAACCCGATCCCGAACTGAACCTAATTTCCTAAACCTAAACCTTACCTATTCTCAATTCCTTAAACCTAAACTAAAAACCTAAACTTAAAACCTAAATGTATTCTCAAATCCCTAAACCTAAACCTACACCTAATCCTAATCTTAACTCCCTAACCTAAACCTAAACCTAAACTTGAAAACCCAAACCTAAACCCGATCCCGAACTCGAACCCGATTTCCTAAACCTAAACCTTTACTTATTCTCAATTCCCTAAACATAAACCTTAACCTAAACATAAACCTAAAACCTAAATGTATTCTCAAATCCCTAAACCTAAACCTCCACCTAATCTTAATCTCCCCTAACCTAAACCTAAACCTAAACTTGAAAACCCAAACCTAAACCCAATCCCGAACTCGAACCCGATTTCCTAAACCTAAACTTTACCTATTCTCAATTCCCTAAACCTAAACCTTAACCTTAACCTAAACCTAAACCTATAACCTTAACCTAAACCAAAACCTATGACCTAAAATCTTAACCTATAACCTATAACCTAAGCAACCTAAACCTTAACCTATAACCCGAAACTTAAAACTAAATGTATTCTCTAATCCCTAAACCTAAACCAACACCTAATCCTAATCTCAACTCCCTAACCTAAACCTAAACCCAATCTCGAAAATCAACCCGATTTCCTAAACCTAAACCTTAACCTATTCTCAAATCCCTTAACCTACACCTACACCTAATCCTAATCTCAACTCCCTAACCTAAACCTAAACCTAAACTTAAAAACCCAAACATAAACCCGATCCTAACTCAACCCGATTTCCTAAACCTAAACCTTAACCTATTCTCAATTCCTAAACCTAAACCTATAACCTATAACCTAAACCTACACCTAAAACCTAAATGTATTCTCAAATCCCCAAACCTCAACCTACATCTAATCCTAATCTCAACTCCCTAACCTTAACGTAAACTTAAACTTGAAAATGCAAACCGAAACCCGATCCCGAACCCAACCCGATTTCCTAAACCTAAACCTTTACCTATTCTCAATTCCCTAAACCTATAGCTTATAACCTAACCCTAAACCTTAACCAAAACCTTAACCTAAACCTAAACCTAAACCTGTAACCTTAACCTAAACCAAAACCTATGACCTAAAACCTTAACCTATAACCTATAACCTAAACTTATAACCTATAACCTAACCTTAAACTAAACCTTAACCTAAAACCTAAAACCTAAACCTAAACCTAAAACTAAATGTATTCTCAAATCCCTAAACCTAAACCTAAAACTAAATGTATTCTCAAATCCCTAGACCTAAACCTACACCTAATCCTAATCTCAGCTCCCTAACCTAAACCTAAACCAAACTTGAAAACCCAAACCTAAACCTAAACCCGATCCCGAACCCGAACCCAACCCGATTTCTTAAACCTAAACCTTTATCTATTCTCAATTCCCTAAACTTAAACCTTAACCTAAACCTAAACCAAAACCTTAACCTAAACCTAAACCTACACCTATAACCTTAACCTAAAAAAAAAAATGACCTAAAACCTTAACCTATAACCTATAACCTATAACCTAAGCTTATAACCTATAACCTAACCTTAACCTAAACTTTAACCTATAACCTATAACCTATAACCTAAGCTTATAACCTATAACCTAACCTTAACCTAAACCTTAACCTTTTACCTGAAACCTAAAACTAAATGTATTCTTAAATCCCTAAACCTAAACCTACACCTAATACTAATCTCAACTCCCTAACCTAAACTTAAACTTGATCCCGAACCCGAACCTGATTTCCTAAACCTAAACCTTAACTTATTCTCAAATCCCTAAAACTATAGCTTATAACCTAAACCTATATCTAAACCTAAACCTTAACCTAAACTTAAAGCTAAACCTATAACCTATAACCTAAACCTAAACCAATAATGTAAATATATTCTGAAATCCCTAAACCTAAACCTACACCTAATCCTAATCTCAACTCACTAACCTAAATCTAAACCTAATCTTGAAAACCCAAGCCTAAACCCGATCCTGAACGCGAACCTGATTTTCTAAACCTAAACCTAAACCTATAACCTATAACTTAAACCTAAATCTAAACCTAAAACTTAAATGTATTATCAAATCCCTAAACTTAAACCTACACCTAATCCTAATCTCAACTCCCTAACCTAAACCTAAACCTAAACTTAAAAACCCAAACATAAACCCGATCCTGAACCCGAACCCGATTTCTAAACCTAAACCTTAACCTATTCTCAAATCCCTAAACCTACACCTACACCTAATCCTAATCTCAACTCCTTAACCTAAACCTAAACCTAAACTTAAAAACCCAAACAAAAAACCAAACATAAACTTGATCCCGAATCCGAACCCGATTTCCTAAACCTAAACCTTAACCTATTCTCAAATCCCTAAACATACACCTACACCTAATCCTAATCTCAACTCCCTAACCTAAACCTAAACCTAAACTTAAAAACCCAAACAAAAACCCTAAACATAAACCCGATCCCAAACTCGAACCCATTTCCTAAACCAAAACCTTAACCTATTCTCAATTCCCTAAACCTAAACCTATAACCTATAACCTAAACCTAAACCTAAAACCTAAATGTATTCTCAAATCCCCAAACCTAAACCTACATCTAATCCTAATCTCAACTCCTAACCTAAACATAAACCTAAACTTAAAAATGCAAACCGAAATCCGATCACGAACCCGAACCCGATTTCCTAAACCTAAACCTTTACCTCTTCTCAATTCCCTAAACCTATAGCTTATAACCTAACCCTAAACCTTAACCTAGACCTAAAACTAAACTAAAACCTATGACCTAAAACCTTAACCTATAACCTATAACCTAAACTTATAACCTATAACCTAACTTGAACCTAAATCTTAACCTATAACCTGAAACCTAAAGCTAAATGTATTTTGAAATCCCTAAACCTAAACCTACACCTAATTCTAATCTCAACTCCCTAACCTAAACCTAAACCGATCCCGAACCCAAACCTGATTTCCTAAACCTAAACCTTAACCTATTCTCAAATCCCTAAACCTATAGCTTATAACCTAAACCTATACCTAAACCTAAACCTTAACCTAAACCTAAACATATAACCTATAACCTAAACCTAAACCAATAATCTAAATGTATTCTGCAATCCCTAAACCTAAACCTACACCTAATCCTAATCTCAACTCCCTAACTTAAACCTAAGCCTAAACTTGAAAACCCAAACCTAAACCCGATCCCGAACCCGAACCTAATTTCCTAAACCTAAACCTAAACTAATAACCTATAACTTAAACCTAAACCTAAACCTAAACCTAAAACCTATAACTTAAACCTAAACCTAAACCTAAACTTAAAACCTAAATGTATTAACAAATCCCGAAACCTAAACCTACACCTAATCCTAATCTCAACTCCCTAACCTAAATATAAACCTAATCTTAAAAACCCAAACATAAACCCGATCCCGAACTCCGAACCCGATTTCCTAAACCTAAACCTTAACCTATTCTCAATTCCTAAACCTAAACCTAAACCTAAACCTATAACCTAAACCTAAACCTAAAACCTAAATGTATTCTCAAATCCCCAAACCTAAACCTACATCTAATCCTAATCTCATCTCCCTAACCCAAACATAAACCTAAACTTGAAAATGCAAATCGAAACCCGATCCCAAACCCGAACCCGATTTCCTAAACCTAAACCTTAACCTATTCTCAATTCCAAAAACCTATAACTTATAACCTAAACCTAACTTAAACTTAAACCTAAAAGCTAAATGTATTCTCAAATCCCTAAACCTAAACCTACACTTAATGCTAATCTCAACTCGCTAACCTAAACCTAAACCTAAACATAAAAACTCAAACATAAACCCGATCCCGAACTCGAACCCGATTTCTTAAACCTAAACCTTAACCTATTCTCAATTCCCCAACCCTAAACCTAAACTTATAACCTAAACCTAAACCTAAACCTAAAACCTAAATGTATTCTCAAATCCCCAAACCTAAACCTACATCTAATCCTAATCTCATCTCCCTAACCTAAACATAAACCTAAACTTGAAAATGTAAACCGAAACCCGATCCCGAACCCGAACCCGATTTCCTAAACCTAAACCTTAACCTATTCTCAATTCCCGAAACCTATAACTTATAACCTAAACCTAAACCTTAACCTAAACTTAAATCTAAAATCTAAATGTATTTTCAAATCCCTAAACCTAAACCTACACCTAATCCTAATCTCAACTCGCTAACCTAAACCTAAACCTAAACTTAAAAACCCAAATATAAACCCGATCCCGAACCCGAACCCGATTTCTTAAACCTAAACCTTAACCTATTCTGAATTCCCCAAACCTAAACCTAAACTTATAACCTAAACCTAAACCTAAAACCTAAATGTATTCTCAAATCCCCAAACCTAAACCTACATCTAATCCTAATCTCAACTCCCTAACCTGAACATCAACCAAAATTTGAAAACGCAAAACGAAACCTGATCCGAACCCGAACCTGATTTCCTAAACCTAAACCTTAACCTATTCTCAATTCCCTAAACCTATAACTTATAACCTAAACCTTAACCTAAACTTAAACCTAAATGTATTCTCAAATTCCTAAACCTAAACCTACACCAAATCCCAAACTCAACTCCTAACCTAAACCTAAACCTAAACCTAAACTTGAAAACCCAAACCTAAACTCCATCCCGAACCCGAACCCATTTTCTAAACCTAAACCTTAACCTATTCTCAATTCCCTAAACCTATAGCTTATAACGAAACATAAACTTAAACCTTAACCTAAACCTAAACCTATAACCTATAACCTAAACCTAAACCAATAATCTAAATGTATTCTCAAATCCCTAAACCTAAACCTACACCTAATCCTAATCTCAACTCTAACCTAAACCTAAACTTAAAAACCCAAACATAAACATAAACCCGATCCCGAACCCGAACCCGATTTCTAAACCTAAACCTTAACCTATTCTCAATTCCCTAAACCTAAACCTAAACCTAAAACCTAAACCTAAACCTAAAACCTAAATGTATTCTCAAATCCTAAACCTAAACCTACATCTAATCCTAATCTCATCTCCCTAACCTAAACATAAACCTAAACTTGAAAATATAAACCGAAACCCGATCCCGAACCTGAACCCGATTTTCTAAACCTAAACCTTAACCAATTCTCAATTCCCGAAACCTATAACTTATAACCTAAACCTAAACCTTAACCTAAACTTAAACCTAAAATCTAAATGTATTTTCAAACCCTAAACCTAAGCCTACACCTAATCCTAATCTCAACTCGCTAACCTAAACCTAAACCTAAACTTAAAAACCCAAATATAAGCCCGATCCCGAACCCGAACCCGATTTCCTAAACCTAAACCTTAACCTATTCTCAATTCCCTAAACCTAAACCTAAAACCTAAATGTATTCTTAAATCCCCAAACCTAAACCTACATCTAATCCTAATCTCAACTCCCTAACCTGAACATAAACCAAAATTTGAAAATGCAAACCGAAACGTGATCCCGAACCCGAACCCGATTTCCTAAACCTAAACCTTAACCTATTCTCAATTCCGTAAACCTATAACTTATAACCTAAACCTTAACCTAAACTTAAACCTAAACGTATTCTCAAATTCCTAAACCTAAACCTACGCCTAATCCTAATCTCAACTCCCTAACTTAAACCTAAACCTAAACTTAAAAACCCAAACTTAAACCCGATCCACGCGAACATTTCTAAACCTAAACCTTTACCTATTCGCAATTCTTTAAACCTATAGCTTATAACCTAACCCTAAACCTTAACCTAAACCTAAACCAAATCCTTAACCTAAACCTAAACCTATAACCTTAACCTAAACCAAAACCTATGGCCTAAAACCTTAACCTATAACCTATAACCTAAACTTATAACATATAACCTAACCTTAACCTATAACCTAAAACCTAAACCTAAACCTAAAACTAAATGTATTCTCAAATCCCTAAACCTAAACTTATACCTAATCCTAATCTCAACTCCCTAACCTAAACCTAAACCTAAACTTGAAAACCCAAACCAAAACCCGATCCCGAACCCGAACCTGATTTCCTAAACCTAAACCTTAACCTATTCTCAATTCCCTAAACCTATAGCTTATAACCTAAACATAAACTTAAACCTTAACCTAAACCTAAACCTATAACCTATAACCTAAACCTAAACCAATAACCTAAATGTATTCTCAAATCCCTAAACCTAAACCTACACCTAATCCTAATCTCAACTCCCTAACCTAAACATAAACCTAAACCTCAAAACTTAAACCTAAACCTGATCTCGAACCCAAACCCGATTTTCTAAACCTAAACCTTAAACTATTCTCAATTCCCTAAACCGTAATCTATAACTTAACCTAAACCTAAACCTAAACCTATAACCTAAACCTATGCCTAAAATCTAAACCTAAAATCGATTGCCCTAATAGGATTGAGATGGCTCTGATGGATGTACACAAACAAGCCACTGAAAACCTACAAAGTGGAGATAAGAAGAAACATTTCTAATTGCTTATTATCATTTTACCTGACATGAGTTGTTCATATGGTGAGTACAAACAAGACCCTGAATCCTAGAGAGATGGAATGAATCAACTAAAGCATTTTGTTTTCTGATTTTGCAGGAAAGATAAAACATATTTGCGAAACGGAGTTGGGCATAGTGTCATAGTGTTGCCAACCGAGACAGGCATTCAGAGTCAATAAACAGTATCTCGAAAATGTTGCCTTAAAAATTAATGTCAAGGTTTGTAATTCTTTGAAGTGGTTGAACTTTGAATGTCTGATATGTTTTTTCTTTTGCCTCTTTTGAAGTTGTTCTCGGCACAACCGCATTGGTAGGAGCTGATAAGAGATCTTTTTCAAGTTGTGCAGGATCCTCAGAGAGGTTCTATGAACAAAGGGATGACCCGTTAAGTCTTTCTCTCCTCTGTTTTTGTATGATCTTTGGTACAAGTGTTTGAATTTAATGTTTAAAAAATATCTATGGTATTTGATAGAAAACAACTGATTGAATTTAGGCAAGCAACTAGACAGAAGCCTCATCGCATCATATTTTATAGGTAATTATTCACCTTGGGAGTCTCTATAGAGTATGAATATTATGATTTAGTCTTAGTTTTTATTGGATGAGAAACTGTTTGGTATTTTGGTTCATCATTTGGAGATTTGTAGGGTTGGTGTGAGTGTATTTATGCATGGATGAATGTAATGTGGATAAGATTGTTTATGTTTGGATGAATGTAGTTTATGTTTGGATGGATTTATATAGTTTGGGTTTAGATGGATGTAAATGTGAATATGATGAAATATATTATATAATAGGTGTATATCAGGAAGAATACGATGTTGTAACAGGTGTATATTAGGAAGAACATGATATTGTAACAGGTGTATATTGTTTGTGTTTGGATGGATATAGTTTATGTTTGGATGGATGTAGTTTATGTTTGGATAAATGTAGTTTATGTTTGGATAGATTTACGTAGCTTGGGTTTAGATGGATGTGAATGTGAATATGAAGAAATATATTATATAACAGGTGTATATCAGGAAGAATATGATGTTGTAACAGGTGTATATCAGGAAGAATATCATATGAACAGGTGTATATGCAAGTATGAGACGGCTGAAGACCGTCCTTTTAAAGGACGGTTCACGACCTTCCTTTCTAGGTTCATAAGAGACGGTCCATGACCGTCCTTTTCTAAGTCATAAGAGACGGTCTATAACCGTCCTTGTTATTTACGGTCATGGGCCGTCCTTTTTACGGACGGTCAGAGACTGTCCTTTTCAGATTCATAAAAGTCCAGTCCTTGACTACCATTATAGACGGACTATGACCGTCCTTTTTTAGAGACAGTCCATGACCGTCCTTCTTTAGAGACGGTTTATGGCCGTCCCTTAAAAAATACGACACGTCAAAATTTGACGGCTGTTGCGACGGTCCAGGACTGTCCTTTTTGGCCTTTTGAGATGGTTTTCAACCATCATTTTTTTGCTATTTTGGCATAGTGATTCAAACTAGAAATCAATGAAAGTTTAACATGAACTTGAATCAAAGTAAACTAAACATCAAAATAAACTACAAGCTTCATCTCTTAGCCCTAGGTAAGAGATTAGTTAATCATAGACATGATTAAACTAAAACTTTTAAAGAAAAACATTAAAAAAAAAACTAAGGAAGAAGAATAAACTCCTAGGCAGCAACTCCACCCTTGCTCTGCTCCTTGAACCCTAATTTGTGCCTAGAACTCCTTGGAAAACCCAAATATATAGGCTTTGATCGATCGACTTTGGAAACCGTCTCAAACTTATGCACTTTGGGCATCATCAATGACATTGAAAAGGTCTTCGATATCATCGAAGTGAGGAATCCCAGTTAGATTTGAATTGAAAATTTCACGCGTTCACACTATGTATCTTGTCGATGGCATCGATAGACTTTCGATGTCATTAAATAGGTTTTCGATGTTATTGAACAAGTCTTTGATGAAATCGAAAATGGTCCATAATAGTCCAGGGAGTTTGGTCTGAAATTTTGAAATTCTCCATGCAATCGAACTGCTATCAATGCAATCAAACATATCCCTTCGATGCAATCGAAGGGTCTTCAATGGAATCGATGATTACACTCTTTTGTCCAATAAGAAATTTGATTTTCCAGGGTTTCCTTCGCTACTTCTTCACGGTTTGCCTCCCCCTGACAGCCTCGAGTTACCTAAGGTTGAACCATCGACATTGAGCTTAATCTAACACCGCTGAGGTAGAGAGAGAGAGAGAGAGAGAGAGAGAGAGAGGAGAGAGAGAGCGAGAGGGAGAGAGACTCAGTGGAAGAAATTCTCAACAGTGGAAATGGATTTTGTCTACTCTTGAAGTCTCGATGTGCTAGGGCTTTCCCCCTCCTCAGGGATGTCTCGTCCAAGTAGCGGGATCGATTGAGTAAGCAGAGTCGGACTAGGAGCAGAGACCTCATTAGAGGAAGGTCGTGGAAGAGGAAAATTTTCCGTTCTCATCAGGGGTTTAGCTTGTTCATAGGAAACCTCCCCTTTGATTGCTCTCAGTGGGATCTGCCTGCATTTTCGGCAGTTATGACAGAATCTAGGATGTCTTCATTCCATTACGGCCAACGAACAACACTCTGAGGGGTTTCACATTTGTACGATTCCTCTATGAGCAGGAGGCCAAAAATGTGATGGACATTCTGGATGGGAGGAGGGTTGACGGGAGACGAGTTACTGTGAGATTTGTAAAACCTAGATACCCAAAAACCCCCAGGCCCTACATCAGAACCCAAAATCCCTAATCCAGGTGTATCATATCCGACTCCGGCGGCATCGTATGCGAGAGCGGTGACCGGTACCAATAGGGCAAATACCAGCCACAGAGCAACCACTGACGATTTCACCACTGTTGCAGATCCAGGGGCAATCGAGAGGAAGAAGCAAAAGTCGAAATTGGGGCTAGTAGGTTGAGCTTCGGCAAATGTTTCAGTCCTCCATCTAGTGCAAGCCATCAGGGCTTCTAGGTTTGTCTCCTCGAGCGTCGACGTCGTCAAATTATCCTCTAAGACCTTCCTGATAACATTGAAGAATAGGTAAGAGTTAGATCTCTTTATCGCAGACATGGAGCATCATAAGCAGATGGGATTAACAGTCATTATTCCTTGGTCACCAGCGGAGGCAGTTTTAGGAGGAGGAACGTGGATCAGGTTGTTCGGTATCCCATCCCATGGGTGGTTTGAATCGGTACTGTTGGACTTGGGTAATTTCTTTGGAAAAGTGTTGTCAATTGACTCCATCTCCAGACTCGGGCTATTCCAAGGTTTCGCCTGAATCAAGGTTTTTCTGCATCCTAGGGTGGATTTCAAACTTGTCCTCAGATTGGTCATCAAGGGTCAGCTATTCCCAGTGTACGCCATTGTTGAGCCAGAGTATAGGCTAGAAGATAGAGAGACCGACCCAAGAATTTTGATCCCAACTAAAAGAGATTCCAAAAGCACGAAGTAATGGGTGGAGGATTGTTTTGGTCCCAGGGTATGGGGGATGTTGGGGGGGGGGGGGGCAGTGGGAATGGAGTCAAAATCAGGTGTAAGCAAGGTGTTTGTAGAAATGCATCTGTCACCCAGGACAGGCAGGACCCAATTCTGGTCATCACGGACGGCTACAGGGAGAAGAGTTCTACCCATAATAGGAGCAACAGGGCTTCTCAGCTCAGCCCACATGGCACTGTGAAATTTATGGGGGTTGGTAGCCTGGATCTGGGGCTTCCTCACCTTAAATTACTAGGCCAAAATGTGGAGAAAGCTCTCGGTATATGGCAATTATAAAAGGTCTTGTCCAGGAGTAAGCTGTCTAAGGAGGACAAGTATAAGCATCCATTTTCTGCATCAGCTGGAGGAAACTTGAGACAAAGGAATTGGCTTGAGGACCCAGTTCAGAGGACTGCGGAAGGATGAATCCATTCCAGATCGGTTTGAGACTGTCTCATCGCGAGCTCTAAAGAGGACGGTGTAGAAGTTAACTCCCCATCCTCTTCCATTTTCTCGGATGAAGTTGCTTCCCCTAAATCTCATTGCGAGACGTTCCCTATTGAAGTCGGCCTGCCCAAGCACAGCAGGGGATTTGTAGTCGACCTTTCCCCATTCTTCTGTCAATCAGGGGACGAGATGGTGGAATCCAGCACCCTGATGGACCAGGACCTGGTGGTGTCCAAGATTCACCCCTCCCCATTAGAGTAGAGGTTGGAGAGCAATGAGGAGGGGAAGTAGCCCTCTGAGGAAAACCTAGAACCTGTTTGTGATCAAGTCACGCCCAGAAAGAGAGTAACAACAATTCAAAAGGTCCTCCCTAGGAAGAGAGGCGCTAAGAGGAGCTCTAGAAACCTGCTTAGTGCAGTATCCAGGGATGAATGGTTATCCAGGCTGAGAAATTTGTAGAGAAGGTCCATTGTAAATCAATCCTCCCATAACGGATAAGATGTTGGTGTGGAATGCTCGGGGGGTGGGAAATCAATCCACCATCAGGTCATTGAAAAGGCTTATTAAGGTTCACAGCCCATGGATTGTGGCCATACTTAAGCCAATAGTCAGGGAGGCCAAGAGAGTGCAGATCGACCTCTACCTTGGCTTCTACTATTATTTTTCAAACGTGGATACCAGTGGTAAAATTTGGATATTTTGCAAGCATTAGTCCTCTATTATTGGGATATCCAAAACAGATCAGATGGTGTCCTTGTCCTTGAATTTCTAGTTGAACATGAACCCAGTTACGCTGTCAGTAGTCTACGCCAGCTGCTCTAGGATCAAGAGGAGAACACTGTGAGAGGATATATCTAATCTCTCCAGGAATGTGCAGGGCCCATGGGCTGTGAGTGGGGACTTTAATGCTGTCACTGACGCAATCGAGCGACATAGTAGGAAGGGCTTTAACAATGGCAATGCATGGGATTTTATGGAGGCTATTAACAGCGCGGGGCTCATTGACGCTGGATTTCTGGGTAGCAGATTTACATGGTCAAATAATCAGGCTAGCCTGGCCAGGGTGTAGGCTAGGGTGTAGGCCAGGTTGGACCGGGTTCTGATAAACACGGCTTGGAGCATCTCATTCCCCTCTTACCAGGTACATCACCTCTCTCACCATAACTCTGATCATGTGCCACTGTTATTGGCTTTCCATAGGTAGTTTTTTGTAGGCCCCAAACCATTCTATTTTTAGCATATGTGGTTCCACCATGATCAGTTTCTCCTGCTGGCTCAAGTGGCCTGGGCCTTGAATGAGAACCCCCATCCCATGCGGAACATTATTGCTAAAATGTGGGCAGTCAAGACCCAGCTGAAGGGTTGGAACGGCCCAGTTTTTGGGAATATTTTTAGTGCTGGGAAGCTGCTTGCAGACCTGAAAGAGAGAATTTAATCATTTGAGGTCTCGAGTGCAAACGTTACTCCTCTCCAAGTTGAGCTCCTGAGGCTAGATCGTCACTCTCACGGTTGGAGCTCATGGAGGAAACTTTTTGGAAGCAGAAGGCTAGGAACAGTTGGCTCGAGGAGGGCGATAGGAACAATGCTTTCTTCCAAGTGTTGCAACAAACAAGGCCAGGAGATCAGTTATTTCTTCCATTAGTTTGGACTCTGTAAGTGCTATTGTTTATAGCCCCTTTTGTTGTCAAATTTATGGTGCCAAAGACACTGTTATGAAGCTTACATATGTGAAGATCAAAGCACTACTCAAGATCAACTTTAATGGATGGGCACTGTTCACAAGTCAAGATCTCAAGAAGCTTTCAAGTTCAATCTCAAGATCTCAAGAAGCTTTCAAGTTTGAACTACATCAAGACTTCAAGCTTCACTTCTATCAAGGTTACTTGTACTTAAGTTTCAATGTCCTTACTTCACTATTGAGGTATGGCTGACCGTAGGTTAACCTTTAGAGTAGGCCATTTTGGATACATAATTCATATATTTTATATAAGAGAGTTTGGCCTATTCTAAGTCTAGTCCTGGAGTGTGTTCGACTAGTCCTAGCTCTACTTCGACCTCTATAAGGATTTCCTGGATCAGTCGTAATTTGGTGTAAAATTCAAAAATTTTCTTTTAGGCTTCGACTAGTCCTGGGGATTGTTCAACTAGTGGTAGAAACAGTGTCGACAGCTTCTTCAACCAGTCGTAGTCCTACGACTCAAAGTATAGTGTTGAAATTTGGCCATCTTCGACCAGTCGAAGGGAACCTACGACCAGTCGAAGGAGACCTACGACCAGTCGAAGGTGCCCTACGACTAGTCGTGAAACCGTCTTATCTTATCACGCCTAAATTTTCAAATATCTATTGGATCTTCGACCAGTCGTAGAGTCTTAAGACCAGTCAAAGACGTGATTTATTCACACTATAAATAGAGCACGAAGCTCAGAATAAAATAGATCATTCAAGCTAATTTAATTCAGCCTTCTGAGAGAGAAATCTATGCTCTGTTTAAGCTAAGTGTGCATATTTAATATCTTCTTTATTTAGCTTTCTTAATTGATTTTGTTCCTTGTATTCCAATTAAGTTTGAAAAGAGGAAGTGCTGTCTTTCCTTTTTCTGGAATCAAAATCAATTAAAGCTAGCCCTTTCGTTTTAATTTAAAATCTATTAGAAATTAGAACCATTATATAGTGAGTATTGGACATTGAACTTTGATATTCAAATCTCTACTCCAACTTAGTTCTTCTGGGCTGCTACAACAAAGAAGAAAAACAGGTATTTTACAATTTGTGTAATTTACTTTATTTGGTTTTATTTGAGGTTCAGCTAGAAAAATCTCATTGTATTGGTTATCTGAGGAGAGCCAGGAAAACTCAGAATAGAAGGTTTTTAAATTATGTAAGCCCTTTGAAAAAGACACAATTGTGAAGGTTTTTGGTGAACCCGTGAAAACCTATTTGATAGTGAACGCTAATATCCCCCGTGCGAGGATATTAGGAGTGGAGTAGCATTCTATGTGGCTGTTGTTGAACAGTTGGCGTACACACAGGCGAACCACTATAACTCCTTGTGTTGTGTGGAAGTGTGCTTTATTTTCATATCTTTGATTATTCTTTTGTGGAGTATATGTGGATGTGAATGTTGTAATCATTTTAATTTCAAGCTCAGTGAGGGATGTTGTAATAGTTTAGATTTAAATTTCAGCAATTTATTTCAAGTTATTCCTTTATTTGTTTGAGCTTAAGATTCTCTAAATTGTTCTATTAAGGTTACCCTGCCATTTCTATGGTGCATGGTTGTCCCTAGAACAATCAATATTTGAGATTACATTCTATTCTTCTGTTTAGTTTAAATTTGTTTATTCCTCGAAAGTTTGAATTCTTGATACAAAGACCTTTCTAGAAATCAGGTTGTCTTACCATAAACTTTGGTTTTTGGTGTAAGGTTGTCCTTAGAACAACTTTTGTATCAATCTCTTAATACGTGTTTATTGAGGTTGCTATTCATTTCAGTATAGTGAATTGATTTACTTTATTTAGCTATCGTGTTATTTAAATTCCGCAGTAATTACTTTAAATTTGGCATAGTCCTATTCACCCCCCCTCTAGGACATATAGGTTGGCCATTTCAAGTGATATCAAAGCCAAATAGCTTGCTTTTAATTGTTATTCTTGGATTTACTTCCTGAGCTAATGATCTAAGCTTTATATAAGATGTCAAATTTTGATAGCTTTTCAATCACTAGGCCTCCACCTTTCGATGGCACTAATTATGCCTATTGGAAAGCCAGGATGAGGATCTTCCCCAAATCCATGGATGAAAATGTGTGGCTAGCCACACTGAATGAATGGACCCCTCCTACCACTGAAGTGACTGGTGTTGATGGTTCAAAAATCACAAAAATAATGGCTTATTTTTCTTGGACCAAACTTAAGAAAAGTGAGAGTAGTGCAAATGCTAAAGCACTAAATGCAATTACATGTGCACTATCACCGGATAAATTCAAAAGAATTATATCTTGTGATTTTGCAAAACAAGCTTGAGATATATTAGAAATGACACACGAGGGTACATCAATTGTAAAAAAATCTAAAGTCCAACTCCTCACAACCAAATTTGAAGAAATTCATATGGAGGAAAATGAAATATTTGTGGACTTTTACACAAGATTAAATGACATTGTAAACTCAATATGGGGTCTTGGCGATAAAATCCTAGAAAGTAAAGTGTGTGTAAAGATACTATGCTCACTTCCTGAATGGTTCAACTTTAAAGTAACCGCGATCCAGGAACTTTGTGATACAGATAATCTGAGGGTAGAAGAACTAGTTAGTTCTTTACAAACCCATGAGTTAAACTTTAAAGCTCCTAAAGGTAAATCTGTAGTACTTAAATCTTCTAAAATTGTTTCTGAAGAAAACTCTGATTCTGAAGATGATATAGCTCTTTTAGCAAAGAAGTTTTATAAGATTTTCAAAAGTAAGAAAAGGATTGATCTTCAACAATCAAATGATAAATAGAAATTTAGATCCAAAACTCAAAAATCTTTAAAAGACAGTCAGTGTTACAACCGCCATGAATATGGGCATTTAGCAAACATATGTCCTAAAAAGGACAAACCCAAAAGGAAGGGTATGTTAGCTATTTGGGATGAATCATCTGAGTCTGAAGCTACTTCTGATTCAGACGATTCTGAAACCGAGTCGGGCAATGAAGTTAAGGCCCTTATGACTCTAGCCAAGTTCACTTTTTCAGATCATGATGATACAACTAGTGAAAAAAATCTGAATAGTGATTATGAAAATGAAGAAGATCTTCAAGATGCTTACAATGCCCTATACAAGAAAAGTTGTAAAATTGCTGTGAAGCTTAAACTTCAAAAAGAAAAGTTTTTTAATATCAAAGAATGCTTTGACTTACTTATTTTAGAAAAATCCCAAATTTTAGATAGTTTTGAAATATCAAAATGTGATTTGGAATTCAAAACCTCCCTAATTGAATATTTGAAATCTGAAATTGAGAAACTCAGGAATGAAGTATCTTCTCTTCTGAGTTTGAAGGATACATGGAGGTATGCCCAAGGAGATCCAAAATTAGAAAAACTTTTATCCAGATATAGAAAATGTGGCGATCGATCCGGGTTGGGTTATGATAAAAATATACCTCTTAAACAGAAGAGTACTCCTCCCAACTTTGTGAAAGGAGAAGCTTCAAATTCAAAAGAAAAAGGTACTAGTCAAGGTTTTTCTAAAAATACAAAAACTTTTCAAAAACTTAAACGTAGCTATATTAATTTCAAAAATCAGAACAAAAACCCACTAGCTGAAAAAATATTTGATTTACTCAAGGAGCTCTTAAAATCTAACTCAGTAGGTCATTCCCATAATTATAAACAGAAGAAGACCAACTATGTTCCTAAACCCAAAACAGTTCTGAAATGAGTTCCTAAAGTCACTTGTTTGGTTGCTCACACTGCTTTCAAAGCTACAAGCCATTCTAAATGGTACCTAGACAGTGGATGTTCAAGGCATATGACTGGTGATAAATGTCTATTCACTGATCTCAAAGACATGACTGATGGTTCAGTCATATTTGGTGATGGTAGCAACTGCAAGATTATGGGCCAAGGTACGGTTCAACTTTATAACCTTCCTTTATTCAAAAATGTCTTATATGTAGAAGGTCTAAAACATAGCTTGCTTAACATATCTCAAATATGCGATAATGACCATAGTGTACGGTTTTCTAATCAAAGCTGTGAGATTCTAAATAACAGAGGCTCGGTAATATTAACTAGATGAAGAACGTCTGAAAATTGCTATATTGTAAGCGAATCCAGCGCATCTAATCAATTGCGTTACATGGTCCATACAGATGAGACTGATTTGTGGCACAAATGTCTTAGACATGTACACTACCGAAATCTATATAAATTGAGTAAATAAGAACTTATAAGAGGTTTACCCAAACTACAAAAATTGGATAAAATATGTGGTGAATGTCAGATTGGCAAACAAACAAGGAACTCACACAAAAAGGTGAATTCCAATACCATATCAAGACCACTCGAGTTTCTCCATATGGATCTTGTAGGACCTACAAGAACAGAAAGTCGAGGTGGTAAAAGATATATCTTGATAATAGTGGATGATTTTACCAGATATACATGGGTTGTCTTCTTAAGGGACAAATCAGAAACCCTTGAAGAAGTGAAAAAGGTTTTAAAAAGGATTCAAACTGAAAAGAGTTCTCAAGTTAGTAAGATTCGTAGTGATCATGGATCTGAATTTGAGAATAGAGGTTTTGAGAAGTTCTGTAGCAACCAGGGAATATTACATGAATTCTCAGTGCCCAAAACTCCTCAACAAAATGGTATTATTGAAAGAAAAAGTAGAGTGCTTCAAGAAATGACTAATGTCATGTTGAATAGTATAAAACTCTCTAAGAATCTTTGGGCTGAAGCTGTCAATATAACTTGCTACATCATTAACAGGGTTTACACTAGTAAAGGTAATGATAAAACGGCTTACGAAATGTGGTTTGATAAAAAGCCTACTGTCAATTACTTTCGAGTTTTTGGCAGCAAGTGCTATATTTTACGAGATCGTAAAAATCTGAGAAAGTTTGATATAAAGAGTGATGAAGGGTTCTTTTTAGGATACTCTTTAAACAGTTAAGCTTATAGGGTTCTGAACAAAAGAACCGGTGTGATTCAAGAGTTCATCAATGTGGTCATTGATGATCACTTGAACACACCAGTCTCAAGTTCAGATAATGATGAAGTTCTTGTAATTGATAAATCTGATACTTCATCTAATTAGACTGATTCTGATCTGAAGACTATTAAAGATCTTCCAACTACACAGATTCTTGGAAACCCTCTCATTGGTGTTCATACCCGTAGACAACTTGAGGATATATGTAATTACGTACGTTTTACATCCCAAATAGAACCAGCTAACGTAAAAGAATCTCTTGCTGATGAAAACTGGATTGCTACAATGCAAGAAGAACTTAATCAGTTTGTTCGAAATGATGTCTGGTATCTTGTTCCTAAACCTAAAGATAAACATATTATTGGAACAAAGTGAATTTTTAAAAATAAGTCTGACGAGCTTGGGAATATTATTCAAAACAAGGCAAGATTAATTGTACAAGGATACACTCAAATTGAAGGTATTGATTATGATGAAACTTTTACCCCAGTTGCTCGTCTTGAATCAATCAAACTTTTTATATCCATGGCATCCTTTAAAAAGTTTAAAAATTTTCAAATGAATGTAAAGAGTGCCTTTTTAAATGGTGATTTACATAAAAAAGTTTATGTTGAATAACTTACAGGGTTTGAAGATCCTAAGTTTACTGATCATGTATACCGTCTTAAAAAAGCTCTCTATGGTCTAAAACAAGCTCCCAGAGCATGGTATGAGAAATTGACTAAGTTTTTACTTTGTCATAACTTTCAGATGGGAAGTGTTAATAAAATATTGTTTGTTAAGAAACATAACGAAGATATCTTAATAGTTCAAATCTATGTAGATGGTATCATTTATGGATCTACTTGTACTGACATGACTATTGAGTTTGCAGATTTGATGAAATCTCAATTTGAAATGAGCATGGTCAGGGAATTGAATTACTTCCTTGTGTTACAAGTAAAACAACGACCTAATGTAATGTTCATCTCTCAAACTAAATATGCTATGAATTTGATTAAGAGATTTGGATTTGAGAATGGTAAGAAATTTGATACTCCTATGAGTACAACTTTGAAACTCTCAAAAGATTCTGCAGGTAAAAATGTGGATCTGAAACTATATCAGAGTATGATTGGTAGTTTATTGTATTTAACTGCTAGTAGACCCGATATTGCTCTAAGTGTTGGTATATGCGCTAGATATCAGTCTTAACCTAAAGAATCACACTTGATTACTGTCACGCCCCAAACTCGGAACCGGGCTTACAAAATTCCCGATCGCCGAATCCGGCGCTGACAGCCTCCGTAGAACCCCATTCTCAGCTCCCAATATACCCATACGCAAGGCCGTAGTCAAGCGCCTGCTCTGCTGTGTCAACGCAGACGAAGCTAAGCACCTATTATTTTTTTTTTATTTTTTTAAAAACCGTTTTTCCGCGGTTTTCCTCGTGTGGGTCCTGCAGTAAGTGAATCCACCCCACCCAATAGCCACCATGGCTCAATACTAGCCAAACAAGCCCAATATTGGGCATTTTACGGTGTATAGAAAATCAGGGAGCATTTCAATGGTAACCATGCTGTTTGCCGTGCCATGGCCCACCAGAAAGTCAGTTCGGTCTCATTTTTCGGCTCAAAGCCTAAAACGATGTGGAGAATAGAATGGACGGTATGGATTAAATCTATACAATAAGGTGGGGACTATATGAACACCCACCCAAGTTTGTAATGAAACTAATATATATATTTTTTTTTGTGTGAAACGTCCAGCGTCCAGGGACTCTGGACGGTTTGGGTATAACACATAAACAAGGTGGGTCCGGCTTAGGTGGGCCATCAACACATGTGTAAAGTGGGCCCCGTTTGTAGATTTGTTAGATATAATACATGCCTCAAGGTAGGGTCTATCCAAGTGGGCCACACCATTTTGGATGGGTGGACAAGGTGGGTGATCTCATGCTCCAAGGCGGGCCACAAGCTATCATACACAAGAGAGAGAGAGAGAGAGAGAGACATCGGCAATATCGGAGGGACCCCGCCACTATGGGTCCCTCTTGCATTCAACATACATCAAGGTGGGTCCCGCTACACATGGGCCCATTAAATCCAAAATCCAACGGTGGAGATTCCTTCTCCAATAAAATAGACGGTCTAGATGACCCTTATCAACTAGAAAGTAAACATATGATGGGGTCCATGGAGATTGGCCCCATCATGGAATGATCATGATGATCAAAGTGGGCCATCGGCCACATTTTAGGGTCCCAAGTGAGATCCAAACCATTGATCGGTTGGCCTCACTTGGCCCATCTTAAAAGAAATGAAAACTACTCTATTAAAGCACCCACCACTTGATCTTCTTGCTCCTATGGGCTCCTTAGCTCCTTGGCTTCGATTTCAATGGAGGAGATGAGGAATGGATGGTGAAGATGGAAGATGAAGGAGTAGGAAAGGTGGGCCACACTTGTTGCTTGGGAGAGTTGGAGAGGCTTGGACGTGTGAAGCTCTCTTGCTTGGGAAAGTGTCTTGAAAATGAAGGAGAGAGAGGGTTGTAAAGAGAGAGAGATGGGTGATGTTTGATGGAGTGATGGATGTGGTGTAAGAGGCTCTTTTTGACTTTGGGTTAAAAGGTGTAAGAGAGGTATGGGTTGTAAGAATCTTTTTGACTTTGGGGCTTGCTTGGGAAAGGTGAAAAGTTGATGTGTACTTGACATGATGGGATTGATTGATGGGTGATTGATGTGACATCTCGTTGAGATTCTCTTGGGTTTCGCAACGTGCGGCGTTTTCCTCGCACTGAACGTTGGCCCACATCTCCTGGCCAGAGTATCGCCTCGGCGCGCGAGTCGCGGCATCGGAACCGCGGCGACGGTGCGGTCGCAATGGTACAAGTCTCGGGTTGAGTCGACTCGGGTTAACGGCGTATGAATCAGGGTCGTGCGCAGATATCGGTAAGGGTCGAAGGTTGCTTGGTCGACCGGAAGACCGCGGGAACCTACGGAATGGTACGGTCAAGGATACGGGTCTTACAGCTCTCCCTTCCTAATAAAAATTTCGTCCTCGAAATTTACACAATCATCGCAACTAGGCATAACTCGTGAGGAATAAGAAACATAACGTCGCTATATAAAACCAGAGATAATATACAAAATACATCACATGATCAATCAACAAAGAGATGGGGATAACGCTCTCGAATCTCGGCCTCGCGCTCCCACGAAGCCTCCTCAACAGAATGGTGACCCCACTGAACTTTCACCAACGGAATGACCTTGGTCTGGAGGACCTGTTCCTTACGATCAAGGATACGAACTGGCTGCTCGATATAGGAAGCATCCTCACGGACCTCTAACGGCTGCCAATCAATAACAGGAACGATGTCTGACCCACACTTCCTCAACACGGAGACATGGAAAACGTTGTGGGCCGAACAACCGAGGTGGCAAGGCAAGCCGATAGGCCACGGCGTCAACTCGCCCAGTGATCTCAAAGGTCCATGAATCTCGGGGCAAGCTTGCCCTTCGCTCCAAATCGAACTACACCCTTCATGGGCGAGACCTTGAGATACACATGGTCCCCTACATCAAACTCCAAGGGACGACGCCGACGATCAGCAAAACTCTTCTGCCGGCTCTGAGCTGTGCGCATCCTCTCTCGCGATGATATCGATAGCCTCGACGTCTCCCCGCACAAGCTCGGGACCTAAGAGACGGCGCTCTCAACCTCGGTCCAACAACTCGGTGATCGCATGGTCCGCCATATAGTGCCTCAAAAGGAGCCATGCGCGATGGTCGCCGATAGGCATTGTTATTGTATGCGAACTCACGCCCAATCGCAGATGCTCATCCCTACCCCCGAAATCAATCGCGCAGGGCCCGAAGCATATCCTCAGGATCTGGTTGACCCTCTCGGTCTGGCCATCGGTCTGCGGATGGTACGCGGTACTGAGCTGCAAATCAGTCCCCATCGCTCTCTGGAAGCTCCCCCAAAACTGAGACGTAAACCTCGAATCTCGGTCAGAAACGATCGAGACTGGAACGCCATGCAGTCTCACAATCTCCTCGAGGAATAACCTCGTGCCTGGGTCCATAGACCAAGTCGCACGCATCGCGAGAAAATGTGCCGACTTCGTCAGACGATCCACAACAACCCAAATGGCGTCATGACCGCGCTGAGTCCTCGGCAAGCCCATAATGAAATCTGTCGACACGTGCTCCCACTTCCACATCGGGATACTCAACGGCTGCAATAGACCAGGGGGTCTCTGATGATCGGCCTTGACACGCTGGCACGTGTCACACTCGGCCACAAAACTAGCGATCTGGCGCTTCATCCCTGCCCAAAAGTACTGTCGCCTCATGTCACGGTACATCTTCGTCGAGCCAGGATGGATAGAAAACCGCGATCGATGTGCCTCGGTCATAAGATCTCTGCGTAACTCAGGGATATCCGGGACACATAATCGGCCTCTGAAGCGAAGTCCACCATCTGTACCAATCGCGAATCGGCGACTCTTAGATGCTTGCATCGCCCATATAACTCTGTGCAACGACTCATCGGCCGAGAGCCTCGATCACCCTTGCGACAAGAGAGGGTTGAATCGACAGGCTCGATAACCGCACCATAGAAGACCGCAGCCGAACTCAAAATCATACTCTGCTACATCCTCGAGCATCCGCCACTCTGAATCATCATATGTGCCACTGTGCCTGGGCCGACGGCCGAGGGCATCCGCCACCACGTTCGCCTTGCCCTGGGTGGTATCGAAGATCGAGTCATAGTCCTTCAGAGCTCCATCCAGCGCCTCTGCCTCATATTCAACTCGATTGCGAAAAGAGGTACTTCAAGCTCTTGTGGTCGGAGAAGAGCTCGAACCTGATCCCATAGAGATAGTGCCTCCACACCTTCAGTGCGAAGACAACTGCAGCCAGCTCCAAATCATGCGTGGGGTAGTTCAGCTCATGGATCTTAAGCTGGCGAGACGCAAAGGCGACTGGTCTCCGTCTTTGCATCGGAGACGAAGACCCAAACCAATATGCGAGGCATCAGTAAATACAATAAATCCGTCACTCCCCGAGGGAAGAGTGAGGACAGGAGAGGACGTCAGACGGTCCTTCAACTCCATAAATGCTCGCTCGCAGGCGTCGCTCCAAATAAACTCTGCGCCCTTCCGAGTCAACCTGGTCAACGGGGCTGCAATACGGGAGAAGCCCTCAATGAAATGTCAGTAATAGCCCGCTAAACCAAGGAAACTGCGGATCTCGGATGCAGTCTTGGGCTGGCCCCACTGACGCACTGCCTCAACCTTTGAGGGGTCCACTGCGACACCCTCCCTCGTCATCATGTGACCGAGGAACTTCACCTCCTCCCGCTGAACCTCGCACTTCTCCGCCTTCTCGCATAAAGCCGGTGTGCGCGGAGGGTCCGCAACGTAACCTCCGGATGCCGCTCGTGCTCCTCATGGGTCCTCGAATAGATCGAAATGTCGTCGATGAAGACTACAACAAACCGATCAAGATAAGGCGAAGACCTCATTCATCAATCGCATGAAGACCGCGGGTGCATTGGTCATCCGAAGGACATGACCTGGAACTCAAAATGACCGTAGCGCGTCCCGAAAGCCGTCTTCTAATGTCCTCCTCTCGATCCGAATCGATGATAACCTAACGCAAGTTAATCTTCGAAAAGAATCTGCACCACTGCACCGATCAAACAAATCATCAATCCTCGAGAGCGGTACTTGTTCTTGATCGTGACCTTGTTGAGCTCGCGGTAATCTATGCAGAGCCTCAACGATCCATCCTTCTTCTTCACGAAAAGTGCCGGCGCTCCCCACGGCCGAATCGCTCTGGACGGATAAAACCCAACTCACGCAACTCGTCCAACGCTGCGCTTCCCGCAACTCTAACGGTGCCATACGATACGGGGCCTTCGAGATAGGCGCGGTACCGGGCACGAGATCAATCAAACTCGGTGAGTCGGCGGCGGTAATCCCAGAATCTCCTGAAATACATCGGAAAAATCGCAAACAATCGGCATCTGATCAATACAGGCGGCAACAGGTTCCTCAATGGCGCAAGACATCAAGCAAGACAACGGCTCTCCTCGGGGCTCTGCAACGAACTGGAATTGTGGCAAGCCTGGTATATCGAATGTGACGGTCCTCGCGGAGCAGTCCAAGATGGCGTGGTACTCGGCAAGCCAATCCATGCCTAGGATGACATCGAACTCGGACATCGGCAACACATACAAGTCGGCGGGCAAGAAAATCTCTCCCACTAGTATGGGGCAAGACGAACAGAAGCGGCCTAATACTGTAGTCTTCCCTAAGGGCGTCGATACGGTCAACCCCTCTCGAGCAGACTCTGTCGGCAATCCAGTAGAATGACAGAATCCCTCGGATATAAACGAGTGCGAAGCCCCAGAATCAAATAGAACCCAAGCGATGCATGAAGAGACTAGGAGTATACCCTCAACAACTCCTCCAGATGACTGAGGATCCTGCTGGGCCGCGTAGAATCTAGCCTGAGCTGGCTGGGGAGGTGCCTGTCCCCTCTGAACGTGCTGCTGCTGCTGGGGTCGCTGAGGTGGTCGAAACTGCTGCCTCTGCTGCTGTGGCCTCGGAGGCTGGTGCTGCTGCTGAGGTGGTCTCTGTGGTGGAGGCTGCTGTCGCTGCTGCTGTGTGGGTCTCTGCTGCTGTGGTGGAGGCTGCTGCGGACCTCTCGCATTTCTGCCGCCGTCGCCGCCGTGGGGCCTCTGCTGCTGCTGCTGAGGGCGAGGACACTCCCACAAACGGTGCCCCGTCGCACCGCACCCAAAACAGGTACCGGTGAACTGCCTCGGAGGTGGTGCTGGAGGTGCTGCTGGCGCTCGGAAGGCTGGGCGACCTGTGCGCCTCTGCTGCGGCGGTCGACGCTGCTGCGAGTCACCGGAAGAAGCATGCCTCTTCCGGTCTCTCCCCTGACCGCGATCAGACTGAGAACCGGCCCACTCAGCCTCATAAATCTGGGCCTTCCGTACCACTCCCTCAAATGTCGGGAGCTCATGCCCAATGACACGGCCTCGAAGACCGTAACGCAAGCCGTCCTCGAATCGTTGGGCTTTCGCCCCTCATCATCTACTAGATATGGTGCAAACCTCAGACAAAGGCTACAAAACGGGCCGCATACCGAGCCACCGTCATATCGCCCGCACCGGCCGCCGAACTCCAACGCTTCGCATTTGTCGTCGGATGTGATCGGAAAAATACGTCGATCGAACCGATCCACGAAATCCTCCCATGTCCATACAAAATCGGCGCCGTCGCTAGGGAGACCGACGCCCACCGGCTCTCACCACCATAGAGAAGAAACACGGCTAATCGAACTCACGCCCAGTCGCACATCCCATCGTCTCGAATATCTTCTCCACATCGGCCGCCCATCTCTCAGCCTACCGCAGTGGTCCGGCTCACCCCGGAAACGTGGGGATCGAGTCGTCGAAACTCACGAAGGAGGGCACTCGCGCGGTCCCCGCTCTGCCGCTCCGGTGAGACAACAGGTGCCTACCCCGCCGGGCGTACCGTCACGCTTGTAACATCTCTTAATCGGGAGGCACTCACGGATACGGTCGGTCCGCACCCTGCCTTCCGTGGAGGAGCAAAGATACTCCTGGATGGGCGAGGGAATCTCGGTGGTGGAATGGGCATCGTAGGTGGTAGTGCGGGAGTCTCGGGCGGTGATGCGGAAGTCTCAGGTGGTGGTGCGGGGTCGATCGGGTCACTCTTGGGCGCGCCATGTCCTACAAGAAGACCGAAGGCGCCTATCAACTTAGAAACTCTCGAAGGTACGCACGTCAATGGTCGGTAATAAAGATTACTAAGCTATCCGGACTAAGGACTCAATCATTCAAACTCATAGTAGACATGTAATGTTGTTCTTGGTTATTCCCGAGTTATGCTCTGATACCAACTTCTGTCACGCCCCAAACTCGGAACCGAGCTTACAAAATTTTCGATCGCCGAATCCGGCGATGACAGCCTCCGTAGAACCCCATTCTTGGCTCCCAGCGCCCATACGCCAGCGCAGGCAGCGCCTGCGCCCTCTGCTTGTGTCAACGGCAGCAGCGCTGCTGCACCTATTATTTTTTTATTATTTTTTTAAAAACCGTTTTTTCGCGGTTTTCCTCGTGTGGGTCCTGCAGTAAGTGAATCCACCCCACCCAATAGCCACCATGGCTCAATACTAGCCAAACAAGCCCAATATTGGGCATTTTACGGTGTATAGAAAATCGGGAGCATTTCAATGGTAACCATGTCGGGTTGCCTTGGAGTGCCATGGCCCACCGTAAAGTCGTTGGTCTCATTTTTCGGCTCAAAGCCTAAAACGATGTGGAGAATAGAATGGACGGTATGGATTAAATCTATACAATAAGGTGGGGACTATATGAACACCCACCCAAGTTTGTAATGAAACTAATATATATATTTTTTTTTGTGCGAAACGTCCAGCGTCCAGGGACTCTGGACGGTTTGGGTATAACACATAAACAAGGTGGGTCCGGCTTAGGTGGGCCATCAACACATGTGTAAAGTGGGCCCCGTTTGTAGATTTGTCAGATATAATACATGCCTCAAGGTAGGGTCTATCCAAGTGGGCCACACCATTTTGGATGGGTGGACAAGGTGGGTGATCTCATGCTCCAAGGCGGGCCATAAGCTATCATACACAAGAGAGAGAGAGAGAGAGAGAGAGACATCGGCAATATCGGAGGGACCCCGCCACTATGGGTCCCTCTTGCATTCAACATACATCAAGGTGGGTCCCGCTACACATGGGCCCATTAAATCCAAAATCCAACGGTGGAGATTCCTTCTCCAATAAAATAGACGGTCTAGATGACCCTTATCAACTAGAAAGTAAACATATGATGGGGTCCATGGAGATTGGCCCCATCATGGAATGATCATGATGATCAAAGTGGGCCATCGGCCACATTTTAGGTCCCAAGTGAGATCCAAACCATTGATCGGTTGGCCTCACTTGGCCCATCTTAAAAGAAATGAAAACTACTCTATTAAAGCACCCACCACTTGATCTTCTTGCTCCTATGGGGCTCCTTAGCTCCTTGGCTTCGATTTCAATGGAGGAGATGAGGAATGGATGGTGAAGATGGAAGATGAAGGAGTAGGAAAGGTGGGCCACACTTGTTGCTTGGGAGAGTTGGAGAGGCTTGGACGTGTGAAGCTCTCTTGCTTGGGAAAGTGTCTTGAAAATGAAGGAGAGAGAGGGTTGTAAAGAGAGAGAGATGGGTGATGTTTGATGGAGTGATGGATGTGGTGTAAGAGGCTCTTTTTGACTTTTAGGTTAGAAGGTGTAAGAGAGGTATGGGTTGTAAGAATCTTTTTGACTTTGGGGCTTGCTTGGGAAAGGTGAAAAGTTGATGTGTACTTGACATGATGGGATTGATTGATGGGTGATTGATGTGACATCTCGTTGAGATTCTCTTGGGTTTCGCAACGTGCGGCGTTTTCCTCGCACTGAACGTTGGCCCACATCTCCTGGCCAGAGTATCGCCTCGACGCGCGAGTCGCGGCATCGGAACCGCGTCGACGGTGCGGTCGCAATGGTACAAGTCTCGGGTTGAGTCGACTCGGGTTAACGGCGTATGAATCAGGGTCGTGCGCAGATATCGGTAAGGGTCGAAGGTTGCCGGAATTCGACCGGAAAGACCGCGGGAACCTACGGAATGGTACGGTCAAGGATACGGGTCTTACAATTACTGTCAAGTGGATTATTCGATATATTGCTAGTACTATTAATCTCGGTCTATGGTATCCACATGAGACTAGTATTCAATTAGCTGGGTACTCAGATGCTGACTGGGCTGGTAATCTTGATGATAAAAAATCAACTAGTGGTGGGTTATTTTTATATTGGAAATTGTTTAGTTTCTTGGCTTAGTAAGAAACAAAGTTCTATATCACTTTCAACAGCTGAAGCTGAATATATCATAGCTAGTAATGCTTGTACACATCTTGTTTGGATGAAATGTATGCTAAGTGATTATGAAATTAAACAGGATTCTATGTTATTATATTATGATAAAATCAATGCCATCAATATTTCGAAAAATCCAATTCAGTATTCTCATACTAAGCATATTGATATTAGATTTCATTATATTCGAGATTTAGTAGATGAACAGGTAATATCATTGGAATATATCCCTACCGAGAATCAACGTGCTAATATTTTTACTAAACTGCCTGACAAAAGTAGGTTTAACAAAATAAAATTTGATCTTGGCTTGTGCATTATAAATTGATTATTTATGCCTATTTGTATCATATTGTATATATTTGCTAGATTAAATTTCCAATTTTTTGAAATTTGCTTAAAAATCTGATTTTTTGGTGGTACTCGACCAGTCGAGGATTTCCTCAACCTGTCGTGGCACGACCGGTCGAAGGATACCCACAACCAGTCGTGAATCGCGTGAATCACTTATATTTGGGGAAAATCTCTTTCTTCTTCATTTCCTCTTCACTCTCGAATGGGCCGACACACGACCAGTCGAACCCACCTTCCAAATCCTTCGAGGTTAGTGCTCCATTTGCATTTTTCTTGTAAATTTGTGTCTAGATCACTTCCATTTTACTCTTGAAGTTATCTATTTCAAATTTTGTTGAGATTTGGGGTTTTCCTTTTGAAAAATCTGATTTGAGTAAACCCTCTTCTCAAACCTTTGCAACTCTTTATTTTCTTGAAATCTCTGTTGCAAATGGCATCTAGAGAAAGAAAAACAACATCTCGTGGTCCGTCTTCTTCTTCCAGATCAGCCCCTCTCATTAAACATCATCTTCGGACTCCCGATGATGATCCGTCTTATGTTCAGGACATCAGATTGCACAATGTTATTGTTGAACATCAAGTTTCTATTAATCATGTTGCTCCTTTTGATATCCTTCCTATGCTTCAAGTTGTAGGTTGGGATAACTTATTACATTGGGGTGGGCCAACATACCGGTCCATTGTACAGTCCATGTTTACATGTATATGTGATTTTTCACTGGAAAATTTAACTTTTAAAATAGCCACTAGAGAAGGACTATTTGACATTGAACGTCATTTGATTTCAGCTCTTATGGATATTCCTGTGAATGATGAGGGGATTCCTATCCATAATCTATCTGATAAACCCTCAGAAAGTGAAAAACGTCTCCTCACTAGAGATTTATGCAATCTGAATGCTCAATGGACTCATAAAGGTAATGCGCTTCCCTCAATGTATTTGTTACCCAAATATAGAGTTCTTCACAAATCTGTGTCTAACTTATATCTACGATCGGGTAATAAATCTGAACTGACTTCCTTCATAGTTCGTGTTATTTATGCGGTTGCCAGTGGTAAGTCTATCTGTTTACCATCCTTAATTTGTCACTTCATTCTTAATTTTCATCTCCATCCTAGTCACAGTGACATTCATTTTGCTTATTTGATGATTGTGTTGGCTACTCATATGTTAGTCGAAATGCCAGTTGGAGAGGCCCCTATCCGTCATCTAATTTTTAATAATTCTAATATAAATAAGATGAAGTTGGATTTACTCCTTGGACAAGGTTATGGTGTTGGCAATGCTGAAGCTGATCATGAGGAAGAAGTTAGTGATCTTCCTCCTGATGATATTAATATGGATGATATTTTTGCAGAACTTGATTCTAATTATGTGAATGATCCAGATTATGAGCCGTCTGACTTTGATGCACGTCTGCATGCATTAGAGGATAAGGTTAAGAATATAAATATTAGGATGGAAAACATGTCTGTTGCTCATGATTTACAATTCAAGTATATGCGTAAATATCTTAGGCACTTAAACAAAGGCATGCATAAACTTGATCCTTCCATTCCTGCTCCTTCATCCGGTTCAGATTAGTTCTTTTCAGCTATCTAATTTGTAATAACTTTACTATTCTTGTGTTATAACTAGTTGGGAGATTGTAGTTATCTATGACTTAGCTTAGTCTATGAATGTAACGCCCTGAAAATCGGGGGTCGAGTATGAACTCAACTCCTGAGTTCCAACGCATCACTTATGCAACATACACAATGATGGTTAAATGTTGTTTGAGTTAGCGCAATAAACATGAATGAGATTATACCAAAGCAGTAATTCATACTCCAGATCAGTTGTATAAAAGCAAGCGGAAGACTGACTGTGTATATATGTATGTAAAGAAACAAAATAAATGATTCATTATCCAGTATGAATCCTTCGAGTCACAATATACATGTCTGTGTAATAAACAAAATGTCAAAATAACTAAATACAATCTCTTAAAACCCATCATCCGTGACACTAATCGGCCGCCCGAATCGCATATACGAGAACTCCTCTGGTCCTCGTCGTGTCGGACTCCGCCTCCGGAATAAGCCGGATCGCCTAAACTCGAGACAGAGTCTCGGTTGGTGTGCGCAACACCGTCCCGTAACGTGGGAGTGAGTAGCTAACTCGGTGGGAACAAGAAGATATAAGTTATCATGTTACCAATACAACAAGCAAAGAATGATAAAGCAAGAAATCAAACACTCCTAGTTACTCGATTAATGCAAGTATGAATGCGGTTATGATGGATGCCCTCTCCGACGTACTCCCTCAAGCGACACCATCTCACGTTCGCGCATGCTTACATCCCACGGTGCTCCACATCTTCCAGGCACATGCGATGCATGATGAGTATGATTACCGAGTTTTTAATTAATTCATTTCAAACAAATAGGATTGGGAAACTAAGGTACCTCCCTTTTATCATATCCAAACATGATCCAATCTAGGGTCGTCGGTCCCTAGTTAATATCGAGACAAAGGTGTGTTTTCTAGGTCACTTTGAGAGAGTCGCTGTGGGCGACATTACGCACAAAGGTTGCACCACTCCCCATCACCCCTTAAACGATTCATCACGATACAACTATACGAAACAGTGCCTAGTTCATACTCTATATATCGCGGCGAACCCTAAGGCACGCTGCAACTTCAGAATATGCTCGCGGTCACTACAAAGGGCTGCCAGGGCTGTACACACAAAGACTGCACCACTCCCCCATCACCTTATCAGTGTAGGCCGACAGCGCGAATATAGTGTCCCATACCACCATAATCGGCTCACGAGTAGAGTTGCTCACTGGTCACTACGGGGAGGCACGTAGCCCCAGCGTAGGCCGACAGCTCGACCACGGTGTCCCATACCACCATGCCCGGCTCATGAGTCTTAGCGGATCGAGGTACCATGGTTAACGGGATTTTTCACTGGTAAGTTTGGTACCCTAGGTTCAAGCATTAGCGACCAAACATGGTGAACATACATAAACACATCGGTTTGCTTGACGAGCCTGACTATCTCGAGCGCACCACAAGTTGAGCGATATGGAGCGCAAAAGCACTCCGTGTGGCCAACCACTATCGCCAACCGAAGTACGACTCGGGTTCGCCAGACACGTCCGTTGTGGCGATATGAACCTCAGCCACAACCGTAAATCTGGTACCGAATGTTTGGACTATAGGCATAGTCCCAAACTCAATCAGTTGTGAAGCATGAAGTAAAGTATAAGGCAAAGCATGTATTATAAAGCATGAATTAAAGCATGTTATAAGGCATGTTGTAAAGCATGTTGTAAAGCATGTTATCAAGCATGTTATAAAGCATGTTATAAAGCACTATACACACAGGGATACAAATACCTAGAGTTCATAGGTGAGTGGTTAGAGTGATCAACCACATGGAGAGTGTCATATGTGACACCTAGGTAACCGAGAATCCCATCTCAGCATCTACCTAAGATTCTAACACTTAAGCACTTACACTCACAAGTGATTCCACCAACACTTGGAATGCAATAGTTCCACATACATGACGTATGCTAGGGAAGTGTGTACTAGGGTTGTCCCTATACCGAGCTAGTATTTTATACATATACATCCTATTCATACAGCAAATAAACATAGCAAACACATCAGCAAATTTTATACGTATAGGGTACTTTCACGTATACCCAATTTCGACATACATAGTGTTTACAAAGGAACATAGGTTTCGTGATTCCTTTCGCCAAGCTAGTATTTTAATCATGTATTTTATAATCATACATTAAATACATATGTCAAACATTATTCCAAAAGAAATACGTATACGGTATTTCTACAATACGTATTTTCAACATACGGCACATTTACAAAGGAACATATATTTTGGCGATCTCTTTCGCCAAACTAGTATTTTATTCATATGTTATATAGATAAACATTAAATAAACATGTCAAACAATTATCCAAAAATACGTATACGGTATTTCTACGTATACCTAGAATATGTGAAATTCCATATTTCATACCGTTAATCAAAACAGGAAAACTAAGGCACTTTGTACATGTGCAATTGCAAGCAGATCATGAATCTACCATTATCTGACATTGAAAGCGTTGAAAACCGTAACTTATAAGCTTAAAGTCCTCACCTTTGCCTTTTGAAACGGAACGAATCAAGAAGGGTGATGAATCTTCCGTCTACTTGGCGATTTCTAGCCTAAAGAGCTTTAATCGGTTAGTCGGTATACACCCCACCTCGATTCCACCGCAAATCAGACCTAGGGTTAGGTTTTCTTACCTTCAAATGAGGCGAAAAACACCGGGAGAACGCCGAGAATAAGGCGGTGTAGGCCGTGTAGCAATCCAGTGCAAGTGGAGGAAGATCGGCAACGGTCTCCAAGTCTTTCCCTCTCTTTTCTCTCTCTTCCTCTAGGGTTTCTCCCTAAATTCGTATGGCTGTGAGAGGGGCTGCTCTAAGCCCCTTTTATAGCCTCAAACATTATGGGAATAGACTTAGGTTCATGGGGTACTGCTTCTATAGGATATTCGGCGCTTTTCCAGCTCAAAAGGGGAGTTCTGGTAGGCCTCTTTGAACCAAACGTCAGACTTAAGCTCACCACCAATGGATCTACGTGGGATTACGTTTTTGACTTATTCAGATACGTAGATCGCACGTGGCGGACCACTTTCAGTTCGACGGTCAGTGGGCCACGATCAGAAATTCCGAGTACATGTAAATGTTCCTGAAATTTTTCTTAATCTGAGGGTGTAATTTGGTCTCGATTCGACGGCCAGGTTTGTTTAATATCTTGACGCGTCAACAAACGATGCCGCATCACTATTCCAGATATTTATTTCGGCTTGTGAATAGTGTTTTTCACACTACCTCGCTCCGATTCGAAACGAATGGTCGTGGAATATCGGATAAGGCCGATTTTTGAGATGATTGTTAAGCCCAGTGGGGCGGTCCTATTTCCTTAACTTCGGGTTAATCGGAATCCCGATGTGTGATCTAGACCTAATACGAAGTTTCGTTTCATTCCCGAGAGCAGACGGGAAATGAGTTTGGTTCTAAACTTTAGGGTAACCTAGCGTCAATGATTCTGCAAGTTTTGGGTCTTGCAGATCGTATTTAAAGCGATCCTAACGGATTTCATAACTAATTGAGTTTAGTACTTAGTTAACTTTGTTAAATTTCTAAAGGATTTAATCCTATGTGATTTCTGGTCGAGGTGGTACTCGACCCAATGTACGAAATTTTTCAGGTCGTTACAATGAATTATGTGAGTTAATTATACTATTTTCTGTTATCTTTTCTTGTTACCTCTCATATATCTCTCAAATGATTTCTCCTTAGTTTCTTTGTTCTGTGCTTCCTTTGTCCTCTTGTGACAAAAAGGGGGAGAATGCATATTATGTCTAATGTCTAATAATGCTTATGCTCATATGAATGGATGGATGCATATGTCTAATGCTTCAGTTATGAGGAGGGAGTAGCATTAGGAGTATGATGTTACTTAGGGGGAGTATGTGTAGAGGAGGGGGACTGTTGAATATTGATATGCAGGTACATATTTAGCATGTCGGTTGATAACGGTTGATAAAAACTAGTGCATGATTCGTTAAAGCCATGCTTTTTGTTCTGTAACATATCTTGGAAGTGTATTTTGTCACTAATTTGACAAAGAGGGAGATTGTAAGTGTTATTGTTTATAGCCCCTTTTGTTGTCAAATTTATGGTGCCAAAGACACTGTTATGAAGCTTGCATATGTGAAGATCAAAGCACTACTCAAGATCAACTTTGATGGACAAGCACTGTTCACAAGTCAAGATCTCAAGAAGCTTTCAAGTTCAATCTCAAGATCTCAAGAAGCTTTCAAGTTTGAACTACATCAAAACTTCAAGCTTCACTTGTTCTTAAGTTTCAATGTCCTTACTTCACTATTGAGGTATGACTGACCATAGGTTGACCTTTAGAGTAGGCCATTTTGGATACATAATTAATATATTTTATATAAGAGAGTTTGGCCTGTTCTAAGACTAGTCCTGAACTGTGTTTGACTAGTCCTAGCTCTGCTTCGACCTGTCTAAGGATTTCCCGGATCAGTTGTAAGTTTGGCGTAAAATTCGGAAATTTTCTATTAGGCTTCGACTAGTCCTGGGGACTGTTCGATTAGTCGTATGAACAGTATCGACAGCTTCTTCGACCAGTCGAAGTCCTACGAGTCAAAGTATAGCATTCAAAATTCGGCCAGCTTCGACTAGTCGAAGGGAACCTACAACTAGTCGAAGGAGACCTACGACTAGTCGAAGGTGCCCTACGACTAGTCGTGAAACCATCTTATCTTATCGCGCCTGAATTTTCAAATAACTGTTGGATCTTCGACCAGTCGTAGAGTCTTAAGACCAGTCGAAGACGTGATTTATTCACACTATAAATAGAGTACGAATCTCAAAATAAAATAGATCATTCACGCTAATTTAATTCAGCCTTCTGAGAGAGAAATTTGTGCTCTGTTTAAGCTAAGTGTACATATTTAATATCTTCTTTATTTAGCTTTCTTAATTGATTTTGTTTCTTGTATTCCAATTAGATTTGAAAAGAAGAAGTGTTGTCTTTCCTTTTTCTGGAATCAAAATCAATTAAAGCTAGCCCTTTTGTTTTAATTTAAAATCTATTAGAAATTAGAACTATTATATAGTGAGTAGTGGACATTGAACTTTGACATTCAAATCTCTACTCCAACTTGGTTCTTCTGGGCAGCTACAACAAAGAAGAAAAACAGGTATTTTACAATTTGTGTAATTTACTTTATTTGTTTTTATTTGAGGTTCAGCCAAAAAAATCTCATTGTATTGGTTATCTGAGAAGAGCCAGGAAAACTCAGAATAGAGGGTTTTTGAATTGTGTAAACCCTTTAAAAAAGATAAAATTGTGAAAGTTTTTGGTGAACCTGTGAAAACCTATTTGATAGTGAACGCTAATATCCCCTGTGTGAGGATATTAGGAGTGGAGTAGCATTCTGTGTGGCTATTGTTGAACAATTGGTGTACACACAGGCGAACCACTATAACTCCTTGTGTTGTGTGGAAGTGTGCTTTATTTTCCTATCTTTGATTATTCTTTTATGAAGTGTATGTGAATGTGAATGTTGTAATCATTTTAATTTCAAGCTCAGTGGGGAATGTTGTAATAGTTTAGATTTAAATTTCAGCAATTTATTTCAAGCTATTCCTTTATTTGTTTGAGCTTTAAATTCTCTAAATTGTTCTAGTAAGGTTGCCCTGCCATTTCTATGGTGCATGGTTGTCCCTAGAATAATTAATATTTGAGATTACATTCTATTCCTCTGTTTAGTTTCAATTTGTTTATTCCTCGAAAGTTCGAGTTCTTGATACAAAGACCTTTATAGAAATCAGGTTATCCTACCATAAACTTTGGTTTTGGTATAAGGTTGTCCTTAGAACAACTTTTATAACAATCTCTCAATACGTGTTTATTGAGGTTGCTATTCATTTCAGTATTGTGAATTGATTTACTTTATTTGGCTATCGTGTTATTTAAATTCTGCAATAATTACTTTAAAATAGGCATAGTCCTATTCACCCCCCCCTCTAGGACATATAGCTTGGCCATTTCAGACTTTGGACAGATGGCAGAAACACAAGCTACAATCAAATCGGAGGTAGTCAGATTTTTCCACCACCAGTTTTCAGTAGGGGCGGTTGGGCAGGATGAAAATCTCCTTGATGTCATTCCATCCTTGGTCTCTCCTGAAGATAATTTTCAGCTGGTGAGGCCGTCGTCGCTCTTGGAGGTGTAGCAGGCTATTTTGGCTATTCTTAGAGATGTGGCAGCAGGTCCGGTCGGTTTTTCCAGAGCTTTCTTCACCGGTTGTTGGGATATAGTGGGTCAGGACCTGCTGAATGCGGCTACATTTTTCTTCGAGAGTGGCTCCTTGCCGAGGGCTTTCACATCTTCACTAATAGTCCTCATCCCCAAGAAGGAAGCTCCGAAGCAATTTTCAGACTTCAGGCCTATTAGCCTTTGCAATGCGATATACAAGATCTTCGCCAAGATTATTACAGCCTGATTGAAGAAATTATTGCCCTCGTTGATTTCTTAGGAGCAAGGAGCCTTTATCCATAGCCGGTCAATCTCAAAGAACATAGCCTATCGCAAGAGCTGCTTAGGGATATGAACCGTAAACTTAGGGGAGGGAACATCGTGATCAATCTTGACATGGAAAAAACCTACAACATAGTGGATTAGTTTTTCCTTAAGAGAGTTCTGCGAAGGTTTGATTTCTCAGATCAGTGGATTAGGCTCATCAAACGCTATTGGTGTAATTGCTGGTTCTCGGTGCTTATGAATGGGGAAGTGGGTGGTTTCTTTAAGTCCACGCGTGGGCTTCGCCAAGGAGACCCACTCTCTCCTAGTCTGTTTATTCTAGCCTTAGAGGTGATAGGGAGAGGTTTCAATAAACTGGTGGAGTCTAGTGTCTGCTCCCCTTTCAAAGGGCGTCGCGGCAATGTTGTTGTGTCCCATCTTCTATTTGCAGACGACACGCTGCTTTTCCTGAATGGGGGACTCCAGTCCATCCATGCGGCTAAGCTCTTCTTAGATGGTTGCCAGCGGGTCTCGGGCTAAAAGGTCAACTTCCATAAGAGTGTTTTCCTGTGCAGAGAGGGCATGGCTCCATCAAGGGCCGTAGGCATCTAAAGGGAGCTCGAGATGATCAGAGAAGTTGAGAGTATCACGTATCTCGAGGTTCCCATTTTGATGGGTAGAAGGAAAAAAGACTCCTTTCAGAGGCTTTTGGACAGGGTGGAAGGTCGCATAAAAGGGTGGAAAGCGAGGTATCTTTTAATGGCAGGGAGGGCCACTCTTGTTAATCACGTGTTAGCTGGAATTTTGGTCCACACTCTTGCAGCTACGCACGTTCCAGCTTCTGTTTTGAAGTCTTTGGAGAATCATTTGGTTGATTTCCTTTGGGGTTGGGTGGATGGCAGGAAGAAGCTTCATTGGAGGAGTTGGCAGCATATTTCTTTTCCTAAGCAAGAGGGGGGCTTGGGGATTAGGCGTCTCTCTGGCGTTATGATTGCCTTCGGGCTCAAAATGGACTGGGTAGTGAGGACCAGAGCGGGCTGCGGCCTGTGGAGTTCTTTCATGCATGTTAGATACGCCCAGGACCTCCAGTGGGAGGGATGACCTTTGCCCTAATCAGCTGTATCTCCATTGTGGAAGAGAATCAGATCCCTCCTCATCATCGACGCTACGATCCAGTAGCAAATTGGTGAGGGGAACGTCAGCCTTTGAATAGCTAACCCGTCCGGCCTAGTCCCACTCATTGACAGGTTGGCGAGCTTGGTTTTCCTTGCACTCCAGGAGATAAGAGTTCGGGATTTCCTGCGTAGGATGGGCCCTATTCCTCCTTCTGTCGTCTTCTTTATTTTATCTCAGCAGGATGTCTACATAATTTTTCAAGGTGGTTTCTACCTGTCGGATGGCCCAGATTGTCCTATCTGGTCGTCAACTCCTTTAGGCAATTTTTCAGTTTCGTTGGCACGAGAGTTATGTCGAGACGGTAGGCTACGCTTGGACTGGGGCAAGAAAATCTGGGACATCAAGATTCTGTCAAAAATTTTTGTGCTAGTGTGGCGCATCCTTAAAGGGGCAGTTCCAGTTGATGTAGCAGTTCAGTCCCGCGGCATCTAGCTAGTGTCTAGTAGCTGTCGCTTTGTGGAGGATCAGCGGTAGAGGGTGAGACCTTCGTTAGAGTCTGTTGAGCACTTATTTTTATACAGCACTCGGGCGTCGGGGGTATGGGCCCATTTCACTCAGATATATGATATTAGGCTGCCTCCTAGCCATTTGGTGGAGTAGAGGGTATCTTCTTGGTGGGGCTCCTGGCTTGCTCATGGGCCTGCTGCCCCTTACATAATCAGATCCCTTGCTTTATCCTCTATGAGTTGTGGAGGGATAGGAATGAGTCCAGGTTTGACGGTGATCAAGTGCCGATGAGTATCCTTCTCTCCCGCATTTCCAGCTGGGTGAGGGGAATTGTTAATAGGTGGGGCTCCCTTACATCGCATGCAGGCCATCGTAGCAAAGCCATGGAGTCCATGGGGATTCAGCGAAGCCCCAACTGGTGGAGATTTCTCAGGTTGTTCGATGGAAGAGGCCTCCGTTAGGCTGGGTAAAGCTCAACGTGGATGGGTCGTCTAGGGGCAACCCGGGTGTTGCTGGAGGCAGGGATGTTTGCAGAGGAGACAAGGGTGAACTACTCTTTGTTTTTTTATGTAAGATATGGCCTCGCTTCCAACACTCAGGTGGAGCTTAGAGCAGTGCATGGCAGCATTGGGCATTGCCTTCAGCATGGGTTTAAGAGTATCGTAGTTGAATCAGACTCTCTTTTGGTGGTGCATTTCCTTTCGGGCATCTCCCAGCCAAGCTGGAAGTGGAAGTATTGGGTTGGCAGAATCTGTATCTTTAGTAGTTTCTATCATGTTCAGTTTGTCCATATTTGTAGAGAGGGTAACGGGTCGGCGGATGGCATGGCCAAGATGGGTAGCGAGAAGCAAGCCTCGACCCTGTTTTCTTCCCATGTCGATCTCCCATCGGGGGTTAAAGGCCTCCTGTTCCTTGATAGAGTGGGATCAGGGGCTGCTAAGAAAAAGTTTAGGAGATAATTCTTCCTGCCTTGGCATTTGGGTCAGGCTTAGTGGTGTGGTTTTTGTGTGGGTTTTCTTTTCATATGATAGTTTCCTCCACTCCTTTTTGGAGGAGGAGGTCGAAGCTTGGGTGTCTGTTGGTTGAGTTGTAAATCCTATTATTTTAATATGAATGAATTTTAGTTTTTTTCTTTTTTAAAAAAAATTGATTTTCCAATTAATCTCCATACAATCGATCATCCTTCATTGGCATCAAAAACTTTCTTCGATGTCATCGAAGTGTGCTTGAAGGCATTGATAGATGAGTTTCAGCTGTTCTGAATTTATGCACTTTGCAAATCCGATTTTCTTCTGTTTTCACTTGGTTTTCTTGAATCTTAGGCCCTTGATATCTTCAATCTTGGTCTCCAAAGATCTATCATTTGCCTTGGTAATCTTTGAGCATCTAATTTCATGCTTTTAACATTCTTTTCAATCCAAGCTCTCGAAATCACCTCGGAAAATAAACATGCATAAATATATCCATTAAACAGTATCATGTCCATAAAACCAAGATATAAACAGGTGGAAATATGCAATATTTGACACTCAACACACCGTCCAACCAGCATTTTGCTAGTCCCAAGCAAAACATGCATGAGGCAATTTTCAAATCTCAAAATTTCAAATCTCATTCGGAAAGTAATCTTTTATGCAATCAAGTATGAATGAGTAGAAATCAAGGAAGAGAGAGTGGAAATTTGAAAACTTAGAGCCGAATATCATGAGCAATCAATTAAATCATGTCTTCCTACATCAACTAACTAAGAGCATAAGTTCATATATGAAGTTTTTAATGTGCTCGGTGGATTCCAACTCACTTTCCATAGAAAATAACTATTGTTTCATAATGTTAGCTATACTCATCACTTCAAGGCGGATAGATTGACATAAGTATTGATTGCAAACTTATCTCTTTTTTCCTCTTTTTCCAGCTTTAAATTTTATATTGACGGCCTTTTTCACATTATTTTTAAAATTTTCTTTCTTTTCTAGTGACATTCTCTTAGATCATTGCCTTTTTGTCGATCTAACTATTTTTTAAACTAGCTCTTTTCATCTTTTAAGGCAGATCAAGTTCTCCAGACTTGGTTTTCAATACCTATTAGTGTTACACATACTAACAATTAAAAATTATAATATTCTCCACAAAAGATAAGTTTTAACCAATTACTGTATGACAAAACCCTTACCAGAGAATTTTCGCTCTATGACTTATGAAGAGTTGAATCTAGAAGGCATATGTGACCTTCCTAAAGAGCTACAAAACTAAACTTGTAAAGCAAGAAGCTGTCCAAAGATAAAAACATCCGTACTTACGATAATGTATTGCCTAAAAGACTCTTGATTATAACAAAACATTCCAAGATAAGGCCACTATCTAATTGAAAGACCACTCACGAAAGTTGCAGTCTTATGCACGGCCATTGCCTCCTCGAACCTATAAAAGCATAACATATTAAAGAGCTTCAGGCCTCACACTAACACAATCACACAAACCCATTTCAGCCAAACTATGCTTATCTTTCATTTCCTATAAACACCTATCTCAATTAGCTTATTTTCATATCCTTCCACTTTTATTCAACACCATGCTACTGCAAGCTCTGAACATTTAGTTTAGATTGGTTTCAGTATTTGTCCAACACATCGCTATAACAAGTTGGTTAGTTTAGATTAAATATATCCAATCCTGTCATTGAATCCCCCTCAAATCTCTAAGTTTTTAGTAATTTTCTAGTTATGACCTCTTGACCAAACATTATGACAATATCACAACCATATAGACTTCCCCACTATTGTTTTGCTTTTTAAGATCATTAAGACCATGTCTTATCCTACTTCGGGACAATTATTACAAAAGGAGACTAGATGGCTATGGGCATTTCCTTCAAACGTATCATCAGTTTTGATTGTACGCAAGACCGAAGCACACCAATCATGGGCGGGCAAAAGAAGAGCCTGCTTAAGCGCGGAAGGGATCGCAAAGACCTTGAAATTGAAAATGCTTTTCCAGCGCCCTCATCCTTAAACCCTAACCGTCCTGGTGAACACATAGCCAGTACCGAGTCGCCCGAGGGTCCACCTTCCCCACAAGAAGAATCACTTCATTACACTCCCCTTAAAGAGCCACCAGGGAGAGTTGAGCTATTCCATGTTGTTGTGCCCTACCTTCAAAGCTAGCTGACCCAAGGAAAGGGATATACAATGATGTAACTAGTCTATTCACACCCTCACCGCCTTCCTAGCCCCACTGGGGGAATCCCTAATGGCAAAGGGAAGAGAAAGTCATCGCCACCCACTATTTAACTATTCCTAAACAACTTGGAGCTGTTGTAGAAACGAGCTACTAAGAAAGTTTTCATTCAAACGCAAAGAGAGGAGCAAGTCTTCGTTGCTATCGTGTGCGCTAGCATGCTCAGTAGTTTTGAAGCTGGGCTATTCCTTTGAAACCAAGAGCCACCCGATCGAAGCATCATTTTTTAATATAATTATTACTTGGTCGTTCAGCTTTCCTACCAGAATGCCAACTACAGAGGGGTCTGGGGGAAAGCAAAGTCTCCAACATACGTTGAAGGCTTTGCTCGCTCGCCCCTCCCTATTAATGACTCGGTCGAGATTATCGTCCTTCTTTTGAAAAGAAGAAATGGAACAACAACATGAGTTATAATTGCAGTAACAATAACAACAATTCCAGTTGTCGTGATAATGAAGTTAATTAGGTCGCACCCGTGAAGATGAGCTTCTCGACAACAATCCCAACAACAACCAACCCCAACAGCTGGGCAAAATAATCACGGTTGTCAGTCGACCTCTCCTAGTTGGTTCTGAGATAAAAGTAAATAAAAGGAATGGTTGATTGAGCTCAATTCCCTAGAACGAGAAGTCATCCCTAATTTCTATTAGGGCCCACCAGACAATTCCTTATTTATCAACCCGGAGACGAAAGCAGCTTCAGAAAGAGAAGATCTACTCCTGTCTTCCCCGCACCCGGCCGTCTGTTCCAAGCCTTCTGCCATGAGCTATTGGTCAATCATCCAGCAGCAGTGCATTCCTCCCTACCTACTATGATATCGGTAACCACCGTCATTGGTAATTTATTTTTCTTTATTTTCTTTTCTACCGATTGTATTTCATTTATACTCAAATTAAAATTAATAAAATCCGCACATTGCCTTCTTATTAGAGAAGCAGATTACATCCTACCCAGGCTCATATCTATCCAAGAACGGGCACATATCTGTGTGTGGCCCACCATGATGTATTTGTTGATCTAGGCAATCCATCCCTTTTCTTATATCATTTTAAGTTATGAGCCCAAAAATGAGACAAATCCAACGCCCAAGTGGACAACACCAAATAATACACTTGGGTTACATTAAATGCAAGTCATCTTGCAATGCATTAAATTTTTGGGGTGGTCCACTTGAGCATTGGATCTGCCTCACCTTTTGGATCATACCTTAAAAGAATCTAAGAAAGGGGATGGACGGCTTGGATAAACACATACATCATGGTGGGCGTGAACACATATTTGCCCGTTCTCAGCTAGAGATGGGTGGGCTATGACGCAATCTGTTTCCATTTATTAGCTCTCTATCTCATATTACTTTTGTTGACGAATGTGACCAAACTATTATTGCTAAAAGAGAAAATCCATTTATTCTAAGGCAAAAAGAATCGCTTGATCACATTGTCAATCGCTCATTGAATAGATGGCTGATATTCTCAAATCACATCTTAATCGGTCCATCTCCACTAGGATTACAAGGCATTTAATTTGATTCAGGACATATATATATATATATATATATATATATATATATATATATATATACACACACACGGGAATGCTCACCTGCAAACAAGTTCGTATGTACTACGTACGAACTTTTTTGAGAACTTATCATACGTGATGTGGATCCAAAATCTGAACCGTTCATGTGAAGCAGCACCTCGTGAAATCTCCCTGCCTAAGTTTTACTTTGATCTAAAACTTTGATGGGTTAAGATTGGTTAATAATCCATGTTCATTAGTTTCATGATTTAGAATCACTCATCTCAGTGGGTCAAGCAAGTGATGATCGTCAGCGGGTCAAGCACGTTATGCCTTTTATAATTTAAAAAGGTCCCATGCACTTTGATATTTCAGCTTTCGACTCTCATCTCCCCGTTTTTAACCATGTCCATCAATCATGGTCAACAAAGAGTAACGCTATAAGCTACATTGGCAAACTTCCCGATTACCTTATGTCACACAGCAACGACTTTAAGACAGGTGGGTCCTGTCATCTAGAATAACCAGTCAAATTAGCCGCCTTATTATTATCATTATAACCAGCAGCATCTAGATGCCGTATCTCACGGCTCTGGCCGAGAAGATAATTATGTGGGCTAATGGTGTACTGGAAAAGGAATAATTCATAGACTTGACTGACGATCACCACATTCTATAAGCACCTTTTCCATTTGAATATCAGATGGGCCTGACTCTATCATGCAAGGCATCTGCATGATCATGATTGACTGATGAGGGGCGCTGATCAACCTAATAAAAATAACTCATCAGTCGGTCACCACTTTGTCTATGCCTTTGTATCACAAATCAGGAACAGACGTGTACCGAGATGCGACTGATTCGTAGAAGTGAGTTAACCACATTCCGTATACATACGTGGACACCGTTCTTTGAGTCGAGGCAGCTTCACCATCAGGATGGCCTAGTGATGGCTCCGATCTCACATGTGTGACTGTTTTCCACGGGTACGTTGAGTGCCGAATGAAAGTGCACTCATCAGAATAAGTGCATGCATGCGTGCACACACGTCATCTTTTGCCATTCATTTGTTACGTACGTTCACCTTGATCCACACAATACGTTTTAATTTACTGATTTATTTCTCCAAGGAATGTACACAGTGGGGGCATTGACAGTTCGTAAACTCCACATGTACGATCACGTAGAGGTATATGTGGTGCACAACAGAGTGGAGCCCACTTCCTCTTTATCCATGATATAATGTGGATGTTTAGCTTAGACGTTTTACATGGATGGGTTGAACTTGGCCCTATTTCTAAATGCTGATCATGATCAACTAATTACATGAACAGGTCTCATTGGTAGTGATCACCATTGAAGAGAGGTGGCATCAAGTGGCCCACTTTCCATCTCTATATTACAAACATCATTAATCTAATTTTTAATTTTAAAAAGCAGCACTTCCGAGTCACAGCCCATTTGCATGACTATGATAATGGCCATTAGATGTGGGGCCAGCGCGCTCTAATTTCTCAACAAGTCAATGATAATTAAGCTATTTTCAATAAAATTGAAATTTTGAATATCGTTGCTTTCAATATAAGACATTCATGATGAGCAAGCAACAACCATTGCCGGGTCAAGTAAGCAATAACTATCATTGGGTCAGGCACGTCACTCCATTTAGTCAATGCTAAAGGGTCCCATGCACTTGTTTTTTTTTTTCTTGCTAATAGATTTCCCTAGTTTCTCGGTTTCTCAGTTCATGAATTATTGTTAACAAACAGTACCCGCTGCAAGCTATACTAGCAAAGTTTCGTGATTATCTTATACCATGCGGCAACAAGTTGTAAGATAGGCGAGTCCCATCGTCTGAATTATTGTTAACAAACAGTACCTGCTTTCACACACCGACACCCCCCACACAGTCACGCACTCACCCACACCTCATGGACACTCAATCCATGGTCTCCACTCTTGAAGAGAACCCAAGGATGATGAGTACTTGGAAGATCTTCATTATACTGTGATATTGAGCTCAGGAACAAGGGTGTGTGACCGAACATTGTTATCAACAATCGGATAAGGCAAACAGTCTGGATGAAAGCGCTCTTATGCGTGAGTTTGAAAGAGCGAGTTTCTATTTCTGACACGCCTCTTCTCCCTATTCTCTAAATCTCAGAGCGATGTGGCGGAAGCCATTCACATGATATTCTTCCATCGGAATGCTAGTGGGTTCCACCAAGATGTTAGTGATAAATCCACAACGTCCATACATTTTTTTAAATAATTTTATGGTAAGAACCCAAAACCGAGGTAGATCAAAATCTCAAGTGGGCCACACAGTGTTGATTGAACTCTCACCATTAAAAACTTTCTAGGTCTACTAAAGTTTTGGATCAAGTTGATATTTGTTGTTTGCCGCATCCAGGTCTGTATGACCTAATCTATAGGTTGGATGTCAAATAAACATCACAATGGGCCCTAAAGAAATTCTAATGGTGAGAATCATTATCATCACTGCTTCTTGTGGTGTGGTCCACTTGAGATTTGGATCTGCCTCAGTTTTGGGATAATGCCTTGAAATGTAAGGAAAAGTGGATGGACTGTGTGGATAAAATGTATACATAACGTGACCACTCAAAGCTCCTACACATTCATAGCTGAAGACGGGCAGCGATAGGATGCGATCCGCGCCGATTTCAGGAGAAGTTACTGGACGAGGATTAACTACTGACAGGTTGAGCAGCGTGACTGGATACTGAACTGGCGTTATCACGTTTTGTGCTATCCATCATGATGTATGTGTTACATCTACACTGTCCATCCATTTGGAGAGATTATTTTAGGGCATAAAGTAAAGAATAAGGCAAATCCAAAGTTGTAGTGGACCCCGCCACATAAAACAGTGGGGAGAGTGATGCCCACCATTGGAAACTTCCTAAGTTTCACCATTCACTACAAAAAAAAAAACCACTTTTACCGAAGAAAATTTTCGTCGCTAAAAGCCATTTTTTCGTAGGCAAAACGTTTTACCGACGAAAATTTTTGTCGGCAAATTCGTTGGCAAAAGACTGACGGGAAAAACTTTAACCAACGAAAAAAAAAAAATTCGTTGGCAAAGTAAGACTTTTATTGACGATTTTTTTTATCGGTAAAAATTTTTACCAATGCATTTTTTCGTAGGTTAAAATATGTACAAAACTTTTACCTACGAATATTTTCGTAAGTAAAAAAATTTACAAAACTTATACCTACAAATATTTTCGTCACCAAAAATATTTACAAAACATTTACCTACAAATATTTTTGTTAGTAAAAATATTCACAAAACTTTTACCTACGAATATTTTTGTAGATAAAATTATTTACAAAACTTTTACCTACGAATATTTTCGTAGCTAAAAATATTTACAAAACTTTTACCTACGAATATTTTTATAGGTAAAAATATTTACAAAACTTTTACCTATAAAAATATTTACAAAACATATACCTACGAATATTTTCATAGCTAAAAATATTTACAAAATTTATTAAACTTTTACCTACAAATATTGTCATAAGTAAAAATATTTACAAAACTTATACCTACGAATATTTTCGTAGGTGAAAACGTGGATGACACTTTTTACCTACGAAACTTTTCGTAGGTAAAAAACGTGGATGAGGAGACTTTTACCTAAATATTTCGTAGGTAAAAGTTTTTTTTTCCGCTCTTCTAGCACGAAATTCCTGATATTCACTTGTCGCAATATATTTTATCATGTTCTTCCTGGTATACACCTCTTATATAATATATTTCATCATATTCACATTCACATCCATCTAAACCCAAACTACGTAAATCTATATATCCAAACATAAACTACATTCATCCAAACATAAACTACATCCATCCAAATACAAACGATCTTATCCACATCACATTCATCCACGCATAAATACATATATATGTTTAACATCACAAATAAAATACAAAAAATTATTCATAGCCTATTTCTTTGTGGGGCACACAAAATTCAATGTGGTAAACACATCGCCGATTGCGCACACATACCCAGGTCCTTACTCATGCCTTCATGGTAGATTCAAAATAGTTTCAATACAAGGTCACGAGTTTAAGTACCCATTGTGGCTATAAGCGACTTTGGTGTGTGAGTGTGTGTTAAAAGAAAAAGAAAGAAAGAAAATGCTGATTTATTTTTTTGGGTTGAGCCTACTGGTACTTGGTGATTTCTCATTAGGTAGAAATTATTATTAGTTGTTTTTAGAAAGGTGAGATTAGACCACTTATAACATGATAAAATGTTGTACGTGAGCAAACACCACAAAATAAACAACCATATAGGTTATAGGTTATAGGTTAAGGTTATAGGTTATAGGTTATAGGCTAAGGTTAAGGTTTTAGGTTTAAGTTTAGGTTGTAGGTTTATGTTTAGGTTAAGGTTTAGGTTTAGGTTATAGGTTTTGGGATTTGAGAATAGTTTTAGGTTATAAGTATAGGTTTAGGTTAATATTGTAGGTTATAGGTTTAGGTTATAAGTTTATGTTAATGTTGTCGGTTATAGGTTTAGGTTATAGGTTTAGGTTTAGGATTTGAGAGCATATTTAGGTTTTAGGTTTAGGTTTAGGTTTTATGTTTAGGTTAAGGTTACAGGTTTAGGTTATACATTTAGATTTATGTTATAAGTGTAGGTTATAGGTTTAGGTTTAGGTTAGGTTATAGGTTAAGGTTTAGAGAATCTGAGAATAGGTTAAGGTTTAGGTTTAGGATTTGAGAATACATTTAGGTTTTAAGTTTAGGTTTAGGTTTAGGTTTTAGGTTTAGGTTTTAGGTTATAGGTTTAGGTTATAGGTTATAGGTTTAGGGAATTGAGAATAAGTTAAGGTTTAGGTTTAGGAAATCGGGTTCGGGTTCTGGTTTAGGTTTAGGTTTGGGTTTACGTTTTAGGTTATAGGTTTAGGTTAAAGTTATAGGTTTACGTTTGGGTTTATGTTTTAGGTTATAGGTTTAGGTTTAGGTTATAGGTTATAGGTTTAGGGATTTGAGAATAAGTTTAGGTTATATGTTTAGGGATTCGAGAATAGGTTTAGGTTTAGGAATTTGGGTTCGTTTGGGTTCAGTCTCGGGTTATATGTTTGGGTTAAGGTGTAGGTTGCTTAAGTGAATTAAGTTTAGGTTATAGGTTTAGGTTGAGTTTTATGTTATAGGTTTAAGTTTAGGCTAAGGGTTTAGGATTCGATCAAGTTCTGGGATCGGGTTTAGGTTTGGGTTTTCAAGTTTAAGTTTAGGTTTAGGTTAGAGAGTTGAGATTAGGATTAGGTGTAGGTTTAAGTTTAGGGATTTGAGAATATATTTAGGTTACAGGTTTAGGTTATAGGTTTAAGTTTAGGTTTTAAATGAAGGTTATAGGTTTAGGTTATAAGTTTAGGTTTAAGTTTTAAATGTAGGTTATAGGTTTAGGTTTAGGTTTAGGTTAGGGTTTAGGTTAGTAGGTTTAGGGTTTAGGTTTAGGTTTAGGTTTAGGTTAGGTTTAGGTTATAAGTTTAGGTTATAGGTGTTCGGATTTAGGTTAGGTTATAGGTTATAATTATAGGTTTAGGTTTAGGTTTAGGTTATAGGTCGAGGTTTAGGTTAATGTTGAGAATAGGTTTAGGTTATAATTATAGGTTTAGGTTAATGTTGGATTTGGTTATAAATGTTAATATTTAGGTTATATGATTTAGGTTTAGGTTTAGGGATTTGAGAAAACATTTACGTTTTAGATTTAGGTTTAGGTTTAGGTTTTAAGTGTAGGTTATAGGTTTAGCTTTAGGTTAGGTTATAGGTTAAGATTTAGGAATTGAGTTTAGGTTATATGTTATAGGTTATACGTTATAGGTTAAGGTTTAGGTTATAGGTTAAGGTTTAAGTTTAGGTTATAGGTTATAGGTGTTGGGATTTAAGAATAGGTTTAGGTTATAAGTATAGGTTTAGGTTAATGTTGTAGGTTATAAGTTTATGTTAATGTTGTAGGTTATAGGTTCGTGTTAGAGGTTGAGGTTTATGTTTAGGTTTAGGAATTTGAAAAAACATTTAAGTTTTAGGTTTAGGTTTAGGTTTAGGTTTTACGTTTAGGTTAAGGTTACAAGTTTAGGTTTAGGTTTAGGTTTAGGTTATAAGCGTATGTTATAGGTTTAGGTTAGGTTATAGGTTAAGGTTTTGGGAATTGAGTGTAGGTTATAGGTTATAGGTTTAGGTTATAGGTTATAGGTTAACGTTTTGGTGATAGGTTAAGGTTTAGGTTATAGGTTTAGGTTTAGGTTATAGGTTTTGGGATTTGAGAATAGGTTTAGGTTATAAATATAGGTTTAGGTTAATGTTGTAGGTTATATAGGTTTAGGTTATAAGTTTATGTTAATGTTATAGGTTATAGGTTTAGGTTTAGGGATTTGAGAATACATTTAGGTTTTAGGTTTTGTTTTAGGTTATAGGTTTAGGTTTAGGTTTAGGTTATAGGTTATAGCTTTAGGGGAATTGAGAATAGGTTAAAGTTTAGGTTTAGGAAATTGGGTTCGGGTTCGGGATTGGGTTTAGGTTTGGGTTTTTAGGTTTAGGTTTAGGTTTAGGTTAGGAAGTTGAGATTAGGATTAGGTGTAGGTTTAGGTTTAGGAATTTGAGAATACATTTAGGTTTAGGTTTAGGTTTAGGTTCATTATAGTTTAAGTTATAGGTTTAAGTTTAGGTTTAGGTTATAAGGGTAGGTTATAGGTTTAGGTTTAGGTTAGTTTATAGGTTAAGGTTTACGAAATTGAGTTTAGGTAATAGGTTATAGGTTTAGGTTATAGGTTATACGTTATAGGTTAAGGTTTAGGTTATAGGTTAAGGTTATAGGTTTAGGTTTAGGTTAAGGTTTAGGTTAAGGTTTAGGTTTAGGTTATAGGTTTTGCGATTTGAGAATAGGTTTAGGTTTAGGTTTAGGTTTTGGGGTAGATCCAAAGCTCAAGTAGACCTCAAAACGAATTGGGGCAATAAAAGTTTTCGATCAAGCTGATATTTGTGTTATTCCTTCTTCAGGTCTAGGTCTGTGTGAACTTACCAACAGGTTGGATCTCAAATAACCACCATGGTGGGTCCCAGGAGGGAGTCAACGGTCGGGGGCACTGTCCCCACCATGATGTTTAGTTTTAGGTGTAGGTTTAGGTTTAAGGTTATACTAGGGTCTACTCCAACAATTTTGAGCTAATATATAAACACGACCTATCCAAATGGCCAGGCCACTCCAATGCCGTCTATAGGAAATGAACAGCTTCATCGTGGTCATAACAGTGGTTCCCACCTTCCAGGGACCCCCGCTCAACATCTAGATGGCTCTGACACACATCTGGGTTTGCTTCATCAATTTTGAGTAAATACATAAACAAGGCCTGTCCAGATGGCCAGGCTACTCCAATGTTGTCCATAGGAAATGAACAGCTTCATCATGGTCATAACAACGGTTCTCATCTTCCAGGGACCCTCGCTCAACATCCGGATAGCTCTGACGCACATCCAGGTAATTTCGACACTAAAAAAAATCAAATAATTCCATTTAAAATCATAATAAATTCGCTATAAAATAACAAATAATTAAAAACTGCCGAGATTTTGGTATCTCGTGATAATGACATGATAACATTTTTTTTTATTTAATATTTCACAAAAAAAATGTAAGATTTTAGAAAAACTCGGGAATATTTGTCAGGGAGATGAGAATCTCTTAGATTGCTGGTAATAACAAAACGAAAGTTTTGCAACAAATCATTATACAGAGCATTGCATCTATGACCCAGATTAGATTCCCACATATAAATGGAGCTTACCTACTTAGCTCGTAACCAAATACAAAGAGTGTTGCATCTATGACGTTGCTTTTACCACTTCCATTCGGACCCACTACCGCTGAAAAACTCTGCAAATAATAGAAAATTTAAATGAGACAATAAACACTTGATTCAAGATGGAGTGCACCAAGCAAAATTGTGTGAAATTCACACTCAAGTAACCAGAAAGGGACCAGATCCAGTGCCATTGGAGGCATGGGAGGTACCATGCCCCATGTCATTGCTGTACATGTGACATGCATGCACTAGATCCATAAGCCAATGATAATTTGATTAGCTTATGCATCTGAACAGTGAACTGTTTGGCACAAGGACAAAAAAAAAAAAGAGTAATTAAAGGAAAGAGAGATATAAGACTTACGGGCACATGCAGGGACTATAGATTCAACATAATTTGACTTCCTCAAAAAAACCTTCCAGTAGTCTCAACATAACGCATATTTGGCTTGCTGCAAATGGAACGAATATTAGTCTGCAAGAAATTCCATATGTGGTTTAACACAAATAAGCCTCTGATCTTGAAACAAATTATCGTCTGATGAAGAAATCATTCTAGCATTGACCTCTGTGAAAGGACAGTGAGGATTTGTATTGTAGCTTGCAAGAACAACCACAGCTGCTTCCCTGTATGACAACCTCGGCTTTAACTCCTCCGAAATTTTAGTACTATCTTCTTGACGTGTTTCAAACGTACCCTTTTGCTACAAGTGGGTAGATTGAGAACATGTTTACACAGTTGAATTAGTGAAACACTATAATTATCCATGCAAGTGGGAAAAAAATAAAATAAAACACCTACCCTCTTCAAGGCTTCCAACAATTCTTCTCATCCAATGTAGTCTAAATCCTTTCTAACAGTTAAAATTCCAGGTTCATTCATGGCAATCAGTTGTAAAATGGTTTTTTTTTTTTTAAATCTCCTAATGGGAAAATAGAAACAATTCATTAGGAAGTAACTAAAATATATTTTGTAGCTTTGCGCCAATGAAATCTACAGTAAGATCTACAGTTTCTAGTAGAAGGATCTCCATTTCCTCCCTTGACCAGAAATAATACAAAGCAGATGGACCATAGGAGAAGGTAGCTTTTATGATAAGGTCCAATAACTAAGGGACCAAAAATGAGAACTGAAGAACCAACATCATTTGAACTAGGTTCCTCTACTAGAGCATGTAATGACAAATCTAGAGAAAAGCCCACATGTTATAAATAAGGAAACGTAAAATGACAAAGAATTATAAAGGCTTATCAACATCTATCACTGCCACAAGTTTTGAGCATGCCAAACTACATGGTTCAGTGGTTCAAATTGTTGATGTGATGCACTTTAAAAAAAAAAAAAGAAGCCAAGATTGCCAGATCCTAGTCATTGATATTTGGCCAGTTTTCTATTGAGTTTGAACTATCACTATTTTTTCTTTCTTAAATGTGTACTTCTTGGATGGGTATTGAAAGGTTGGAATATTTCAATCTTGAGGAACTTTGGTGTGTGTGTCATCAACAGTGAAACCCATCATATAAGTGGTTTGGATAACTGAACCATGAGCCACACTAGCACAAACTCAATGCATGAAGATCATATAAGAACTGAGGCTCAAAGTAGGCTAGACTACTACTTCCTTATTTTCCACCATCTTTATTACCATAGTGATTCATCCAACCCACATGGGGGATGCAAGAGCACAAAATTTGAGCTTGTTGGCCATCATACCTACAGTAAGGATAAAAGAAAATCAATCTGATAGTTTATGCTTTGAAAAAGATGGAACTATCCAATCAAATAACAAGAGAAAAAGCTGTCTTTCAAAAGACAATAAATAAATAATCAAATGATAAGAGAAAAATATCAGAACTAGAGAAAACCTTCTCATATATTTTCTAAAATTTGCAAAATTCAGATAAGTTAATCAGGTCATGGCTTCTGTTTGTGAGCTCCTAAGTCAACTAATTGCCATGTTAAAATGTATAGTTGCATTCCTTCCATTTGCACCAGTTGCCATTAGCTAACGACTTTGTGCAATTAGTTAAGTATATCTTGTATTTTTTACTTATTGAAGTTCCAAATTCATGGAAAAATAATCAACAAATGTAAACATCAAAAAAGAAACAAATAAAATCATCTCAAAAACCTAGTTTTGCCTCTTGAAAATTGATATATATCACTCGCTCTCAAATTACATTCATTTGCTATATCCATCCATATATATATGGATATATGGATGGATGTGTGTATGTGTGCCTAAATGAGAAGAAGTAAGAGCATGTCCACAAGCTATAAATCACCCTCGCCTTGTATGCTAACATCTTACTTATGAAAAGATGGACCCCACCAAATATCACTTGCTGTAAAAATCAGGTTGACCTATTTACTTAGCTAGGCAACACCTGTTGGTGGACCCTGCTGATTTTTGGATGTTCTACACAAGTGACAGATTGACAAGGAAAATAAGATTTTTGTGATCATATATAATAAGAGTAATCATGGGCAAAAAGGTTTTCTGGATAGTAAAATAGAAAATGTTTAAACTAAAGAAAACCCACAATTGCCACATAGAGTATTAAATAACTCTCGTCCCATAATCGTTTCACTCCTCTGCAATATGTAGCCTGAGATTGCTTATATTTTTAACATAAAAAAAGAAAACCCAAATTAGGAATTTTCTCACATGTATTGAAATTCCAAGAAACACCTAACTTCATCAATCAGATCAAAATATCCACAACCAAAAATAAAATAAAAACATAAATAAAAATCAATATATATATGGAGAGAGAGAGAGAGAGAGAGAGAGATGGAATGTACCCGATTCATCTTCTTCAATAGAGGGATTAGATTGAGTTGAAGATGGATCTATGAAGTGCAGTTGATCATGGATTTCAATTTCTATAGGGTGAAAAGGCCCACCACTTCCCACTAATACCCAACAAGAGAGAGAGAGAGAGGGAGAGATTTCAAAGAATTACAAAACCTAAAAAATGAGAAAAAAAATTAAGCAGATATAATTTCAGGATTGAAAAGAAAAACCAAATCAAAGGATTCTTAGATAGACAACAAATACACTGACAAATTTTTTTAAATTAAAAAAATAAAACAAAAAATTAGAAGAATAAAGTTTTTTTTTTTTAAATAAAACAGATATGGTTTCGGATAAAAAAGAAAAACCCAAATCGTTTTAAGGTCAATGAGAAAAACAAGCCCAAATCAATGGAAGTTCAGGGATAGAGATAGAGAGAATCTAGTGCTTTGAAGAGGTTCGCAATTGCGGGAAGATAAGAGAAGCTACGGGATGTGGGATGTGGGACGTGGGCTGCTGGAAGATGAAGGATTCAATGAGAGAGAGAGAGAGGGAGAGAGAAGGCGTGAGAGAGTGGGGGAAAAGGGCAGGGTCAGAGAGATAGAGAGAGAGAGAGAGAGAGAGAGAGAGAGAGAGAGAGGCGTGAGAGAGTGGGGGAAAAGGGTAGGGTTTTTTTTATTTGGGCACGGAATCTTTTTGGGCATGGGGGGATTTTTTTCGGGTGCAGGATGGTGTTATGTATGTGGTCTATCCACATCGTCCATTCATTTTGAGAGATATTTTTGGGTGGGGCCCACCTCCATGTTTGTGGGAAACCTACTCCGTCCATCCGTCTTTTGAGCTCATTTGACAACATACAACAAAAAATGAGTTAGATCCAAAACTTAAGTGGTCCACACGAGAGGAAACAGTGGGGATTCAGTGAGAACCGTTGAAACATTCTTATGGCCATAAAAGCTTTATTTCAGGTTAAATTTTCTGTATTTTCACTTCATCCAAGTGGTAATAACCTTATAGACGGTTTTGATGGCGTATAAACATCAAAGTGTATCCTAGGTAGGTTTCAACGGTATATATTTCCTTCCCCATTTTTCCCTCTTGGGTGGCCCACTTGAGTATAAATTATATCCACTCATTTTCGGTTTTTTGTCCTGTAATGAGCTCACTGAACGGATGAACGGAGTAGATTTACCACAAACATGGCGGTGGGCCTTACCCAGCATCTGTGCACAGTAACTTCCTGCGAAAAGCCTTCCTACGATTTAGATGGATAAGGATAGTAATCCTCATCTATTTTAAGCTGAGTGAAAAACGCTTAAGTTTTTAGGGCCCAATATATTTTATATATGAAATACACTCCATCCATCAGATTATATCCATTAGCTTCAGTGTTCATACAAAATATGAACTTCAAAAATGATTCAGGTCGGCCACACCAATGGTTGCAATGTAAAATTATGGCTAAATCTCTAATTTCATCAGTTATGGTCCACCTGAGTTTTTCATCAGGATGATTTGTGTGTATTGCCTTCATCCTTTTAATTCACACATGATGAACAGGTTTGATGAAAGATACACAATATGGTGGCCCTAATGACAAACCTAAGGTTGGCATCTCATAACCATTTTCCCTTGTAGTGTGGCCCACATGAATTGTTTAGTTGGCTGATTTTTGGATCCATGGTGTATAATTGAAGGACTAGCTTGATGGACAGAGAGGACATCACATCCTCAGACATTCACAGTGGGTACGCAATCCGACTTGGATGAATATATTTTATACCCAACCTATCCATTAGATGAGCCACATGAATTGTTTATTTGGTTGATTTTTGGATCCATGGTGTATAATTGAAGGACTCGCTTGATGGACGGAGAGGATATCACATCCTCAGACATTCACAGTGGGTACATAATCCGATTTAGATGAATATATTCTATACCCAACCTATCCATTACATGAGCCACATGAATTGTTTATTTGGTTGATTTTTGGATCCATGGTGTATAATTGAACGACTCGCTTGATGGACGAAAAGGATATCACATCCTTAGACATTCACAGTGTGTACGCAATCCGATTTGGATGAATATATTCTATACCCAACCTATCCATTAGATGAGCCATCCCAGACATTCACAGGGTGTCAATAAGTTGGGTCACAATTTTCACAAGAATATTTGACCCATTTTACATGTCTGGTCCATTCACTCTATTTTACTGATCATTACCCTCAATTTGACTGGTTACTCACCCTAATCATGCTACATATGAGAAAGATATTGGGCAAACAACATTGATCAACAATTTGAGTGAATTTTGATTTAAACATCTAAAGTTATTTACTCTTCAATCTGGATTGATCAGATTGTCCAAAAGTGGTTAAAGGTTGTTCATAATATTAAAAATATATTAATGAATAGAAAACACAAACATCAGCTTGATCCAAAACTTCCATGGCCTCCAAGATATTTTAAATGGTAGAGGTTCAAACACACTATTTCTTGTGGTGTGGTCCACTTGAGCTTTGGATATGCTTCCCTTTTGTTCTTTAGACCTCAAATTATCTATTAACATGGATGAACGGAGAGGATAAAATAAATAAATAACGGTGGACCCCACAGAGTTTACTCGGGTAAGGGTAATGAGTAACTCACCCAAATGTAGTGGAGAAGGATTTCCTTAAAACATTCATAATCATATATTGGGCCTGCCTAAATGTGATTCACATATCCAACCCACTCATTATGTGTGTCCCACTTGGATGAGGGTCAGACCAAGTTTCAACCGTATCCAAAACTCATGTGGGCCCCACCAAATGCTTTTATATTTTTTAGGATGTCTTCACATAGTTTTAGATGGTATGGCCCACTTGAGTTTCGTTTACCATTGATTTTTTAGATATCTCATAAGCTAAAGGGGACACATCAAATCCACGGTGTTGATGTTCAACATACATCATGATGGGGCCCATAAAACTTACTAATGTAAACAAAAATACAACATATAAAGCTGAATTCTCATGCATATCTAAGTGAGACACATTACATGGGAGATCTGAAAGCCACATAAAACGTGGGTTTAACATGGTAGAAGAAACCATTATCTGACCCAAGGTTTTACATTTGATATGTTCTAATCAACACGAGTTTTGTAGAAGAAAACAAGTCATCATGGGACACAACAAGCCTTACAAAACTAAATCTGTGAAGATGGACGGTCAGGATTAACACCCATACATCATGGTGGGATTCCATATAGATGGCCCTCCTGCTGGACCAAACTAAATCTGTGCATGGGTTGTGCGTTCAACAGCGGTTTGCAAGAGAGAGATCAGATAGATAGGAAGAGAGAGATAAAGAGAGGAAAGGTTCGACAATGGTCCCACCTAAGTCATGGATTGACTTTATTTTTAAGCTCTTGGCCCACCTAAGTCATGGATTGACTTTCTCCATACCGTTCAACGCTTTTCTAGGATCATTTTAAGATATTAACCAAAAAATGGGGTGGGTCCAAAGCTTAAGTGGACTACAAAGTAAGGATTGAACGTCCACCATTAAAAATAACATTCATAAAAGTTTTTGATCAAGCTGATGTTTGTGTTTTCTCTTCATTTATATCTTTTTGATATTATGAACATGTTGGATGTCAAATAAAAATTATTGTGGGCCCAAGGAAGGTAACAACGGTGGAAATCATTATTCCGCACTGTTTCGCATGGCATGGTACACTCGAGTTTTGGATTTACCAAAAATTTGGTATCAGCCCACACCGTTCATCCATTTTTCAAGATAATTTTAGAGAATTATCCAAAAAATGAATCATATCCAAATATTAAATGGACCACACCACAAATAAGGGGAACAGATTGGCTACTCCCCCTGACACCACCCAATGGCTGGTGGTTGGTGCCTTGTGAGCCCTACGATGATGTATGTGTTTAATCCATGTCGTCTATCTATTTTTAAAGATCATCTTACAGTACGAGACTAAAAATAAGATATATCCAAATCTTAAGTGGACCACATTCCAGGAAACAGTGTTGAATGAGCGTCAACCATAAAAAAACATTTTGGGGCCATAAAAGTTTTGGATCAAACTGATTTTTGTTTTTCCCCTTCATATGGCCCTGTATGACCTAATCAACATATTGGATGTCAAATAAATAATACAGTGGGCCTTAGGAGGATTTTAATGATGAATATATAATAATTTTATAATTATATATATATATATATGGGAAAAGGTTCCATACGGTTGAGCTGTGTGGGCCCCACTGTGATGGGTGTGGAAAATCTACCCAATCAGTCAGATGCACCATTCCATGGTGGGCCTGGGGCTTAAAAATTAAGTCAATCCGTGACTTTTTTGGGGCATACCATGTACAAAAGTTGAGAGTGGTTACCCTCCATTAAAATATTCATAATCATTTGTTGGGACCACCAAGATGTGGTTCACAAATCCAGCCCATCCATTATGTGTGTCCCACTCGGATGAGGAGTTAGACCAAGTTCCATATGCATCAAAATTTTAGGTGGGCCCCACCAAGTGATTTTATATGTTTTAGGCATTTCTTCACATGATGTTTGATGGTATGGCCCAACTAAGTTTCGTATATGGCTAATTTTTGGGTTATCTCATAATTTAAAGGGGGCCCAGCAAATGCACGGTGTTGATGGTCAACATGCATCACAGTGGGGCCCACACAACTCAATCTCATGGGAAGTTCCCATGAGCTCGACTGTATAGAACCTTTGCCCTGTATACCCGACCCCACCCAACCGCAGCCCCCTTTCCCTTTCTTCTCTTTCTCTACCCACCATACGCCAGCCCAATGCCCGACCACCAGAAATCCCTCCCCTCTCTGTCTCTCTCGCACTCTCTCTCTCTCTCTCTCTCTCTCTCTCTCTCTCTCTCTCTCTCTCTCTCTCCCGTGTCTCTCTCTTCCTCTCTCTCGATCTCTCCACCCCACTTGTTGCCACATGCCCTACCCATGAACGTGAGGTATCTCTCTCTCTCTCTCTCTCTCTCTCTCTCTCTCTCTCTCTCTCTCTCTCTCTCTCTCTCTCTCCTCTCTCCGATCTCTCCACCCCACTATTGCCACATGCCCTACCCATGAACGTGAGGTCTCTCTCTCTCTCTCTCTCTCCTTCTCAATCTCTCTCAATCTCAATGTTGATTTATGAATTTGGGGATTTAGTAATTAGTGGTTTTCCAATTCGAATGTGTACCCTCATTTAGGGAATTGGGGATTTTAGGGATACAGATTTGAATGTGGACCCTGAATTTGAGTTTTTCTGATTTTATAAATTGGGGATTTGGGGGTTTTAGGATTTTGGGAATCTGAGAATTTTTAGAATTAGGGATTTCACCTTCCAGATTTGAAAGAGCAATTTTGGTCTCAAGTTGTGCAGTTTAGATTCACTCAAAGATTTTCCATGCATGTGTTTTATGCAAAAATGTTGGTGTTGCTGTTTGGCCATCTTCTATATCCAGTCAAGGACCATCAATGGGGAATTTGGCTATTTTTTCTTCACTTACTCGTTGTTGAGATGTGTGGAATCCTCTGTTGAATTCCATGGAACTCAAGATTTCCAATGTTTGAATGCCCTGAGTTCCATGGATTATTCCCAACCTAACCTTACTCAACCTGCATTTGCTCAACCCAAACACAACCTGAATTCAAATTGGATTGTTGTTTTCCAAACCAAACTAACTCAAGGACCTTGACAGCCTCAGCCAAAATGACCCAAACTCAGGTTGTCCCAAACCCAAGTTGTAGTCCTAATTGGGTATACCCAGTTCTCTAATTATAAACAGAGAGTCTGAAGTTCTTCTTTCCTAATTATGTTAGCCAGATAGAGGGGACCGTAATAGACAAATACGAGTATCTCTACAACTTCTCCATAAAATCAAGGTTTGTTAAATTACCTTGATTTGTTTGACCAAGTTTGATTATTTGTTGCCAATCTGACATCAACCCCACTTTACCCTGCCTTGGGAATGGTTGGCCTGTTGCTACCATGTGGAATTACAATACTTAACTAATGTCTATCATACCATTTGGATTCCTCTAATATTTTATTTTGTAATTCTTCTATGATCTCTAGAATCTTGTATGCTTTGGAGAACTAGCCCCTCAGATGTTCTCTATAAGAGGGCAACATGCTCATTGATGTGTTAGCTAAGGGATGGAACTTAGACCTCTTTTAATTACCGGATTCATTTATTCATTATCTTAATGGATTGTGTTTCCTTTCCTGCATTTGTTTTTCATTTAGAAATATATTCCTTCAAACATAAAACCTTTTAACCATTTACTTATCTATGGTGCCATTATCGTCATCATCCTTATTATAACCTTGTCCCAGCTATTCGAGGTCGGTTTCTCATGATTTTCTTGGTAAAGGTTTTACCACTGGCTGTCCACCTAACATCAACTCTCCTTTGCCTGGGCTTGGGACTAATTGAAGTGTCACTAGTAGGCGGAGTTGCAATGCTTATCTGTAGTGTCTATCATATTATTGGATTCTTCTGTTGTCATTTATTGTAATTCTTCATTATTCTCTAGATATCTCGCATATTCTAGAGAAGCAACCTATCAGTATTCATACAAGTGGCCAACACAATCACCAATGTTTTAGCTGATGGATGGGGACTCCTTTTTTGTATGTTGCCAATAAAAGAAAAATGCTATATTTTGGTTGTAGATCAATTTTATTGTTTCCCGATGTCTATTATTCTTCAAAATTTTCCATTAAAAATTTATTTTTTTTCCATTTTGGCAGGAACAAGGCATATTAGTTTGGCATATTAGTTCTAAATGATGCAATTAAAGCTTGCACGGAAGAGATAGATCGGCACAAGGGGAAACTTGTAGTGAAGGAGGCACCTAGAGCTGTGAGTTATATTCTCATTGATAAATCTCTACTTGAACATAAAAGTTTCAGGCTGCTTTTGGATGCACTACTGAACTAAGTTATAATAATTAGTTTGTGTTTGGAAAGCTCCAAAATTGATGTTCGGCGCTGATTCCACCATGCCTAATTGAGGTTGAGGGTTGCAACTATTTGAAAAAAGAAATGTGCAATGGATAGTTCACCTAATGTATTTCTTTCTATCTCGCAAACCAGTTTGAAATCACCATTCAGCTTTGTTCTTGTATAATAAGAGCTGAATGGGAGTTGAGACAAGTAGGTCGATGCAACTAAAGTTGAAAGAAGGTAATCGCTGGAACTTGAAGTTTTATGTGTCAGATCTAGAGTCATGGATAATCACAAAAGAAAGGATAACATCTTGGGCTTGCTCCACACAAGCCTAATGCATCACAATTAATAACTGAAGGTATGACATTTAATAAAGTGGAATGGGATAAGAGATTTCATGTAGCTAGCTGACCTCAATTAATTAGAATAAAGCTTAGATGGTGATTATATGTTTATATGTGGACTTAAATAGTTAGTATAAGGCTATGATAATGATGTATGTATGTATATGCATAATGTATTTATGTATATGCTTGTGTGATTTCAACTGGTCTTAAAGGGGAAACTAGGGAAGGATGGAGTGTGGGCATAGTACAAAAACAGCGTCGAGCAGTTCATTTGCTCATGCATTCAGAAAGGGAGCGACAACGTTAGGAAAACGCCTGGCGACCTATGTCACGCCCCTGACTCGGTAACAGGACTCACAAGGAACCCAATGGCCGGTTCTGCCGCAACAGCCTCCGTAGTACCCCATTCTCAGCTCCTAAGGCAGGTTTCGATCTTGGGATCCTATAAGTAGGATTTTCATAACAGTATAATCATTACCAATATGAGCATACCCAAGATCACAGTAAGTAAATCTGAGAATAACAAAGGCATACATCACAAAATCCACTAAGAATTTAAACTTCTATAAGCTTACATAAGGTCTTAAAGGACATACATAAGATAATAGAAGAAATAAAGGAAGTCACTGCGACGCCTGCCTAAGATCTCCTGCATGCATTAATCATGCATAAGCTTATAGAAAGCTTAGAGGGTGGCGAAAGTGTGTGACAATGGTGCTCAGAAGAAGATAGAGAATGCAGAAGGGAGTCATGATCAATACCAATACCACTAGCCTTACCAAGGCTATCATGAATGAAAGAAGCTATACCAAGGCAGTACGATAATGCAGGAAGCCATACCAAGGCTATATAGTGCAATGAGTACTGTAATGCAATAAGGACTGGGCATGCCAAGGTGATGCAATATGAGGCTTACACAGCTGGTGCAAATGTAATGCGAAGTAATGTCAGTGCTCATATCCAATCTACATATCAAGTACATTACCATCATAAGGAAATCACCGGGGTCCATTACACTGATAGATGATTGCTGCTCTACAGACCCTGCACAGTCAAACGAGTATAAGAGACCTCACTACTCGCCTGTGGATAATCAATCACCAGCAAGGTCTGATGGTAGCGGACCCATTCACGACCTGGTCAGACTCAGCCTAGCAATGCCTCCTTACATCAGGCGAGTAAGGCCACACCTCTATCCAATCGACTACATGACAGTGGGAGTGGCGGCGTAACGGTATGAGGCCCTCGTGCGCTCATATATTCTACCCGGTTATGGTGCTGGAGCAAATCCTTGGTATCATGGAAGTTTTAAAATTTTCACCCATGGGCATCCTATGCACTCGGTATGGTCAAGTAACATTTTCGGTGTCCGAACATGGCCATCCATGATGTATCTGTGGAGGTTACAGCCCTAATGAAGCAAGGGCAATAATGCTCATACGTTATGCAATGCCAGAAGCATGAATCACGCAATCAACCATGCATCAATTTCAAGCATCTAACGTGCACAAGAGGGAATATTCCATCCCTTAGAGAAGGTAACATGCAATGCCTAATGACACAATATGACCATACACACATAGTGGTTCAGTGTTAACCAAGCATACAATAATATACATGAGTCATGAGGATGAATTTAATCACACTATATAGCGATATACAATGTATATTACATTCCTCTTATCTAAGAAGGAACCAAGACTAGGTACTTAGACAATATCCTTAAGGAACCCAACTTTTAGTGGGGACCCATTTACCTGAGGTAACCCACAAGACTGAGTATAGGTTAAGTAATGTAGAAATGAGCCTAGCAAGAGCTAAGATGAGTATCCAATCACTCTTAAATACAACAGACCTAGAGAGGTGTATAATGGGGACATTCAACCACCATTCCCCAAAAAGGCATATCAACCATAAACTATATGGATAAAAGGCCCAAGGCCTACATTTAAGATAAAAATAAAGGTAACTACATACATATATTCCTCATAATAGGTCATAAAAAGATATAATACCACTTTTAACAACATAGGCTCTAAGAGAGGAATTAAGGCCCAAGGCTCAATTTTCAATGGCCATAAAATCCATGCATTAAGTTAGACTTGGTGGGCAGTCCGCGTGCACAATATACGGCCCAAAAAAGAGGTTAAGTCTGGATAAAATGGGCCCCACTACATCAACCCAATAACTAGCAATTTAAGTGGGCAATCAAGAGCCCAATATTATCCTTACCTCAGCCCACAAGTCCATCAAAATGGTGGAAGTCAGCCCAATATGTAGTGCCCTGAAATTCGAGGGTCGAGCATAAACTCAACTCCCGAGTTCCAACGCATCACTTATGCAACATAATGAATGATGATTGAATGTTGTCTGTGTTAGTGCATTAAACATGAGTGAGATTATATCAAAACAGTAATTCATACTCCAGATCAATTGTATAAAGGCAAGCAGAAGACTGAAACTGTATATATATGTATGTAAAAGAAACAAAACCAATTTAATCTCCAGAGTATGAACTCAACTGAGTCACCATATACATGTATCTGTTTTATGATCAAAATGTCAAAACTACAACTAGAGAAATAAGCCCTGTAAGTCCCGCCGATCCAGGCAGTCTAGTCAAAGCCACCAGCAAACTACATATACGAGAACTCATCCTGGTCCTCGTCGTAGTCCGGCTTAGCCTCCTGAGTCATCACCTCATCTACACCTAAGACAGAGTCTGGTTGGTGTGTACAACACTATCCCGTAACATGGGAGTGAGTAGCTAACTCAGTGGAACAATAAAGCAGGTTAACATGTAATCAATTCAGTCAAGCAGTAATGATAAAGCAGTACAATCAAACACTCCTAACTACTCTTATTAATGCAAGTATGAATACAGTCATGATGCATGCCCTCACCACATACTCCCTCGTGCGACACCATCTTACGTTCGCGGCATGCTTTTATTCCTCAGTGCTCCACATCTTCCAGGCACATGTAGTACGATGATGAGCATGACTACCGAGTTGTTATTAGTCCATTTCAAACAATAGGATTGGGAAACTAAAGTACCTCCCTTGTATCATTCCCAAACATGATACATTCTAGGGTCGTCAAACCTAGATAATCTCATACGATAGTGTGGTTCTAAGGCGCTGTAAAGGCTGTCAGGGCTGTTACATGCAATTGTTACACCACTCCCCTATCACCTTTTTAACGGTTCACCACTAACTTGATACAGGCCTAGTTCATACTCTATACATCGCGGTAAAACTCGTTGCCTCACCGCAAATTCAGAGTATGCTCGAGGTCACTATAAAGGGTTCGCCACCAATCAGTGTATGTCGACAGCTCGAATATAGTGTCCCATACCACCATAATCGGCTCACGAGTCTGGTTGCTCACTGGTCACTACGGGAAGGCACGTGGCCCCAAGCGTAGGCTGACAGCTTGACCACGGTGTCCCATACTACCATGCCCAGCTCATGAGTCTTAGCGGATCGAGGTGCCATGGTTAACGGGATTTCACTGGTAAGTTTGGTACCCTAGGTTCAAGCAGTAGCGTCCAAACATGGTGAACATACATTAAACATATCGGGTTACTTAACGAGCCTGACTAGTTCGAGCGCACAATCAACTGAATGATATGAAGTGTATAAGCACTTCGCACGACCTAACCACTGTCGCCAACCAAAGTACGACTTGGGTTCGTCAGACACGTCCTTCGTGGTGAAATGAATCTCAACCACGAACTCAAGTCTAGTACCGATTGTCTGGACTATAACCATAGTCCCAATCGCAATCAATCCCTACACAGAGCATGTGGAGTAAAGCATAATAAACAAAGTAAGTCAAGCATGTTAACAAACAAGTCATAAAGCATGTTACAAAGCACAATGTAAACAAGAAATACAAACAAATGTATTTCCTAAGTAAGCGGTTAAATTAAACAACCAACATGGAGGAAATCATATACGTCTCTAAGGTAGTTGAGAATCCTATCTCAACACCTACCTAAGGCACTATCAGCCAAGCACTTACTCTCACAAGCATTTTCACAAACACTTAGAATACACTATTTCAACATACATAGTGTATATTAGCAAAACATGTATTAGGGCGATCCCCTTTTACCAAACAAGTATTTTACACATATATAATATGTTTATACAGCAAATAATCATGGCAAACACATTTTCAAAATTTATATACATATGATACTTTCTATAAATACCTAAAATATGTAAAATTTCATATTCTTCGTCTTTAATCAAAACGGAAAACAAACAGCACTTTGTACATGTGTAATTTCATACAAATCATGTATCTATCATTACATGACATTGAAAGCGTTGAAAACCATAACCTATACACCTAAAGTCCTCATCTTTTATCGTAGAATCGTAATGAATCCGATAGGTTTACCAAGCTTTCGTAATCAGCAGTTTAGTATCCTATAGAATGAAATAGGTTAGCTATTTCATAACCTACAAACATCACAACCCCAAAACAGATTAGGGTTAGGGTTTTTTACGTAGAAACGAAGTCGGAATCACCAGAAAAGTGATGAGAATGGGGTGGTGAAGCTTGTGTAGTGGCAGGGAAAGAGGGTAGGAGGAATCCTCCCACAACTCTCCAACTTTCTCTCTCTTTTCTCTCTTCTCTCTTAGGGTTTTTCTCAAATTCGTATGGCTAGATGAGAGAGGGTTCTAAGGTCCTTATATAGCCTAAAAACACTCCAAAATAGACTTAAGGTTAAGGTATACTTGGGTTATAACCAAAGTGAGCCTGTTCCAGCTCAATGGAGCACTTCTGGCGAGCCCCCTTGAGCCAAAGGTCGGACTTAAGCTCACAGACTCCGGATCTAGATAGAGTTAAGTTTTCATTTCAATCGGATTCCCAGATCACGCGTGACAGACCAGTTTCAGTTCAACGATCAACGGATCTCGATCTGAAATTCCAAGTACATGGATATGTTTATGAAATTTTTCCTGATCTGAGGGTGTATTTGTGTTAGATTTTGACGGTCTGGTTGCTTACAAAATGTCCGCAAGTAACAAGTCTCAGATTACTATTTGAGATATTTATTTATAAAGAAAACCAAGTGTTCTCACACTTCTCGCTCCAGACTCAAGCGAACAGCCGTGGGACACTGTCTGGATTTGATTTCCTAGATGGTTGTCAAGCCCAGCGAGGCAGTCCTAAGTCTATAACTTCGTATTATTCGAACTCTCGATGTGCGGTCCAGATCTAATACAGAGTTTCAATGTACTCCTAAGAGCAGTCGGGTAATGAGTTTGATCCTAGATTTTAGGGCAACCTAGCGTCAATGATTTTACAAGTTTTGGGTCTTGCAGATCGTATTTAAAGCGATTCTAGCATATGTCATGGATAATCTAATTTAACACTTAGTTAACTTTGTCAAATTTTTAAAGGATTTGATCCTAAGTGATTTCTGCCTGAGGTGGTACTCGGGGCCATTGTACTGAATTTTTCGAGTCGTTACAATCTACCCCCCTTAATGAAATATTTCAGCCTCAAAATTAGTGCCTTTTCATACTCCTCGAGGATCTGAGGGTAGTTCTTTCGGATCTCGGTTTCTGTCTCCCATGTAGCTTCCTCCTCTGTATGATGCGTCCACAGTACCTTCACGAGTGGAATCACCTTGCTACGCAGTACCTGCTCCTTCTTGCCAAGAATACGTGTCGGGTGCAGAACATATGTAGCATCCTCGCTCAACTGTACCTGCTCCCATCTGATAATATGTGAAGGATCAAGAATGTACTTCTTCAGCATAGATAAATGAAATACGTTATGTACAGCTGCAAGTGGTGTGGGCAAAGCGAGACGATCTACCACAGCACCCACTCAATCAAGTATTTGAAATGTACCGATGAACCTCGATGTGAGCTTCCCCTTCTTCCCAAACCGAAGGACTCCCTTCATAGGGGAAACTCTGAGGAATACATGATCTCTGACCTCGAACTCAAGCGGTCGCCACCTTGTATCGGCATAACTCTTCTGCCTGCTCTGCACTGTAAGAGTCAATGCCTAATAATGTCGATTTTCTCTGAGATTGCATGTACTAACTCCGGCCCAATCAAACTGCGCTCGCCAACCTCAGCCCAGCAATGCGGCGCTCTGCAAGGACGACCATATAAGGCCTCAAATGGAGCCATGTCAATACTCGCTTGGAAGTTGTTATTGTATGGGAACTCTGCATAAGGAAGACAGTAATCCCAACTGTCCTTGAAGTCCAAGACACAGGCCCGCAACATATCCTCCAAAATCTGGTTCACCCGCTCTGTCTTCCCGTCAGTCTGAGGATGAAACGCAGTACTGAACTTCAATTTCGCACCCATCGCTTCCTGGATACGAGTCCAGAAGATAGACGTGAACCACGCGTCTCTGTCTGACACGATCTCTAGGGAAACTCCGTGCAAATGCACAATCTCTTTGATGTACAGCCTAGCTAGCTCGTTTGCAGAGTTCGTGACTCTGATAGGGAGAAAATGGGCCGATTTAGTTAACCGGTATATAATCACCCAAATGGAATCATTTCCCTTCCTCATCTTCGGCAGCCCCGATATGAAATCCATGGAAATGAAGTCCCACTTCCATTCAGCTATGGGCATGGGCTGAAGCAGTCCAGGAGGTCGACGATGTTCTGCCTTGACCTGCTGGCACGTAAGACAACGAGAAACATACTCTACTATGTGAGTCTTCATGCCGTCCCACTAATAAGACCGTCTCATGTCTTGGTACATCTTCGTGCTACCAAGGTGCATCGCAAGCTTCGATTTGTGGCAAGTCTCGAGGAGCTCCTATCGAAAGTCATGAATATCAGGAACGCATAAGCGGCCATGGTATCGTAGACCCTCATCTGTGCCAACTCTCCACTCAGAGTCCTTAGCGTCGCTAGCTTACTCTCGAAGCTCAGACAACCGCTTATTGCTCTTTTGGGCCTTGATGATCCTATCATCAATAAGTGGCCGCACCCGAACATGCGTGACACACTCAAATGGCTCCTCCATAGTGAGTTTCTGCTCGAAGTCCCACATGAACTCTAGCATATCTCACTCTGCTATCATCAGCGGAGCCGTAAATGCAATCGCCATCTTGCGGCTCAACGCATCCGCCACAAGATTGGCCTTACCAGGATGGTAGGAGACCTTGAACTTGAAGTCCTTCAAGGTTTTCATCCATCGGCACTGCCTCATATTCAAGTCTCGCTGCGTAAATATATACTTAAGGCTCTTGTGGTCGCACAAAAGCTTAAACTCCGCTCCGTAGAGGTAATGTCTCCAGAGCTTCAATGCAAAGATGACAGCTACTAACTCAAGGTCGTGTGTAGGGTAATTCTCCTCATGCTTCCTTAATTGTCTTGAGGCATACACAATCACCATGTCCTTCTGCATAAGGACACAATCCAAACCAACGCGAGATGCGTCAGTGTATATCTTGTACTTAACCCCTTGCTCTGGCAATATTAGCACAGTGGCGGACCTCAGTCTATCCTTCAGCTCCTGAAAAGCTGCTTCTGCCTTCTCATTCCAGGCAAACTTCAAATCCTTACGTGTCAACTGTGACAACGGCCTGACAATCTTCGAAAAGTCCCGAATGAAGCGTCGATAATACCCTGCCAGGCCAAGAAAACTCATCACCTCAGTAACCGAGCCAGGCTGCTTCCAATCCTGAACCGCGGCTACCTTAGCAAGATCCATAGCTATTCCATCCTTGAACACCACATGTCCTAGGAACTTGACTTCTTCCTGCCAGAAGTCGCACTTCTTATATTGTGTAAACAACTGGTTCTTCCTCAAGGCATCCAACACCGCTCTCAGGTGCACCTCGTGCTCTTCCCGACTCATGGAATATATCAAGATGTCATCAATGAATACGATGACGAATCGGTATAAGAATAGCTGAAATACCATGTTCATCAAGTCCATGAACACGTCCGGTGCGTTCGTAAGACCGAACGACATCACCGGGAACTCGTAATGCCCAAAACAGGTCCTGAAAGCTGTCTTCTGCACGTCTTCATCTCTGACATGCAACTGGTGGTACCCTGACTGTAAGTCAATTTTCGAGAAATACTTTGCCCCCTTTAACTGATCAAACAAATCATTTATCCTAGGTAAAGGATACTTGTTCTTCACGGTGACCTGGTTTAACCTACGGTAATCAATACACAACTGTAGTGAGTCATCTTTCTTCTTCACAAATAGTACAGTTGCTCCCCAAGGAGACACACTAGGTCGTATAAAGCCCTTCTCTACTAACCCGTCAAGTTGTTTCCGCAGTTCCTCCATCTCACATGGAGGCATATGATACGTCGGTAAAGAAATGGGCGTCGCACCAGGCGTAAGATCAATGGTGAAGTCGATCTCGTGCCGAGGTGGCAACCCGGGAATCGGTGCAAACACGTTCCCAAAAGCCTGAACTTCAGGCGTATCCTCAAGCATCGGATCATCAATAGCCTCTAATGAAGAAGCATAACATTTCAACCGAATAGCGTGACTGACCTAAACAGGAAAAGTAAAGGTTGCGCCATCAAGTCCATAGGCAGTCACCACCCTAGTCTCGCAGTCGATCTCTGCTCGCATCTTAGTGAGCCAATCCATACCGAAGATAACGTCGTAATGGAATAGGGGGATGACGATTAGGTCAACTAATATCACTCTGCCACCCAAGTCTATCGGGCAGCCCTCACACATACGAGTAACTTCTGATGAAGTCTTTGTAATAGTGATAACCCTCACTCCTCTCGTAGGAGCAGTAACTAAACCCAGACACTTGACTGCCGTGCATGAAATCAATAAGAAGACGGCAGTACCTTGGACGTGTGCAATGACCTCAAAGGCCATAGGCGCTGAAGGTGTAGTCTTTGGTTCCTCTGCTATAAGCGCATGAACACGCGCCTGCTGTGATTGATTAGGCTGAGGTACCATGGGCCGCTAATAGCAACTTGTAGCGCCCTAAAATTCAGGGGTCGAGCATAAACTCAACTCTCGAGTTCCAACGCATCACTTATGCAACATAATGAATGATGATTGAATGTTGTCTGTGTTAGTGTATTAAACATGAGTGAGATTGTACCAAAACAGTAATTCATACTCCAGATCAATTGTATAAAGGCAAGCGGAAGACTGAAACTGTATATATATGTATGTAAAAGAAACAAAACCAATTCAATCTCCAGAGTATGAACTCAACTGAGTCACCATATACATGTATCTGTTTTACGATCAAAATGTCAAAAATACAACTAGAGAAATAAGCCCTGTAAGTCCCGTCGATCTAGGCAGTCTAGTCAAAGCCACTAACAAACTGCATATACGAGAACTCGTCCTGGTCCTCGTCGTAGTCCAGCTCAGCTTCCTGAGTTGTCACCTCATCTGCACCTAAGACAGAGTTTGGTTGGTGTGTACAACACCATCCTGTAACGTGGGAGTGAGTAGCTAACTCAGTGGAACAATAAAACATAAGTTAACATATAATCAATTCAGTCAAGCAGTAATGATAAAACAGTACAATCAAACACTCCTAACTACTCTTATTAATGCAAGTATGAATGCAGTCATGATGCATGCCCTCACCACGTATTCCCTTGTGCGACACCATCTTACATTCGCGGCATACTTTCATTCCTCAGTGCTCCACATCTTCCAGGCACATGCAGTGCGATGATGAGCATGATTACCGAGTTGTTATTAGTTTATTTCAAACAACAGGATTGGGAAACTAAGGTACCTACCTTGCATCATTCCCAAACATGATCCATTCTAGGGTCGTCAAACCTAGATAATCTCATATGATAGTGTGGTTCTGAGGTACTGCAAAGGCTGTCGGGGCTGTTACACGCAATCGTTACACCACTCCCCCATCACCTTTTTAACGGTTCATCACTAACTTGATACAGGCCTAGTTTATACTCTATACATCGCAACAAAACTCATCGCCTCACCGAAAATTCAGAGTATCCTCGAGGTCACTAATAAGGGCTCGTCACCAATTAGTGTAGGCCGACAGCTCGAATATAGTATCCCATACCACCATAATCGGCTCACGAGTTTGGATGCTCACTAATCACTAAGGGGAGGCATGTTGTAACAACCCGAATCTTCAAGACCCGAGTATATGACCCATGTCCTAAAAACCCGAGTGTTAACCCTAAAGGATGGTCGAATTAGAGTGTACATTTTTTTTATTCATCAGAGTAAGCAGATGAGCGTAGTGTGGACAAATCAACATAAAGGAAAATTTCATTATTATTTAAATATACAAGAAGCTACCCATAATGACTTATACAAACCAATGTCTCTTAAATTAACAAGTACAAGATTTACAAGAATTTAATACATAAAGAATAGCAGAAAATATATAAATATAAGTCGCAAGGCCACGCAGCTCCTCCAGGCAAATACAGTCATGCATCCCAAGCGATCGTACCCTACTCCTCGTCAAGTCTGAACATGTATATCACTAAAGCTACCTGTACTACCAATACGGTTGTATATTTGATGGATGAGTGGCTAACTCAGTGTGAATTCTCCTCAAGATTACACACCGCCGCATTAGGTAAGCATAGTTACAAAACATCCAGACAACCAAAATAGAGTAAATGTAGTCTTATTAGATGCATGGATGCGTGAATGCAATTATCGCCCTGGGGATGCTCATCCGTGCGGACAGTGGGCAGTTGCCCATGTAATCATCGAACCTGAGAAATATCATCCAGTCGGAATCATCGAACCTAGGAAATATCATCCAGTAGGAACAATGCGTGCCATGTATGCATGATTAGCCAAGTCATTATTAGTCCATTTACAACTAGCCAATTAAGATAAGCTCAAAGGTCACTACGGGAAACACATGGCCCAGCGTAGGCCGACAGCTCGGGCATAGTGTCCCATACCACCATCCCCGGCTCATGAGACTACCACCTTAGGATGTTTAATAGTACCCCATCGACTAGTGGCCAATCATATTTCAATATATTGGGCTTACCATTGCATGGCTACACGGTGTAAAACATCAAACCCACATCGGGAAAATACCAGAACAAAGCCACATAGGGCGATATCAAAACAAGCCGCATAGGGCAATTATCAAAATAGGCCTCATAGGGCGATATCGAAACAATGCGATAAAAGACCATCCTAGAAAACTATTGGACACAGCAACCTTAGATGGTAGGCCCACATCAATGATCCATTTAGACCACCACTCAATAACCACTAAGTCGAAGGTCCATTTTAATCACAACCAGTTGGGTTACATCCCAAGTATGGGTATACATTTATAGGTGGGGGTTTCCCACTAATGTACCAGTTTAAAGTCCATAAGCAATACACAAGCATGAACAAATATACAGGATGAACATTAAGCAGGCAATATAACAATTCAATTTCCACCAGCTAACAAATGTGATTATAAGATAGAGATATCAATTATAATTTTTAATAAAAACTATAACTTAAGCTAATGAGAAGATGGAAAGCTCAAGGGGAAGAATCATCACCTCATTCATTGATTTGCCTTCTAATGTCATTAGGAAGGGCGCACGCCCTTAGACTTGGGCCCTATCATAAGTTATGAAATTGTACCATTAGATTAACTTCATTATTTGTGTTCAAAGTATTGTTCTAGGGTTTAGGTTACTTAGGGTCTTGATGTAGAATTAGAGTTTCATTCTAGAGTCTAGTCCCATACTTAGATTTTAGGATTTAAATCATAAATTATTATTAATATTGTTGTTATTATTATTATTATTATTATTATTATTATTATACAATGAGTCGAATAATATTCATAATATGAGTATTAATCCATCAATATTAATAATGAGAGTTCATAAGTTCGTATTTGAATGTACTGTCCTTATCTAAGGACTAATAACCCCTAGGTAATGATAACAAAACATTCATTAATGACAATATAACAAGGATTGATACTGATGATTTCAAAACGACCATTAATATTAATAATATACCCAATATTAGTTAACATGACACTATTAATCATTTTGATGAAAATACATAATATGTTCTACCCTTAAGGATAATATTTAATAATGATAGAATAAAACATTAATATTTAATAATAATAATCTTTATAAGTAATATCTAACATCAGTATAGATAATTTACTAAAGGCCATACATTTCTAATAGTAGAATTCCTAATAATGATTGGTAATGCTTAAAATGAATCTAATGTAGGTTTGAAGGGCCCTATGTACAAGATTATTATTTGGGCCAATCACTAGAGAGACTAGGCCCACCAGATTCCTGAACAACAAATGGCCCCAATTTGGGCCCAAAGTTATTCCTAACCAAGGGCCGGACTGGGCCACTGTTTTAGCCTAGCTGTCGGGCCCAATATCAGTCCAAAAATGGGCTAGGTTAGTATGGCCTTGGCCCAACAAGTGAACGGCCCAACTAAAGTATATGGTGAGGCCTACTTGGGAGAGGTATTTAAAACCCAGGCCCACCCTGCAAGTGAGGCCCACATATTTTTGTGACGTGGCTCGAGTGCAACCCACAGAGGTTCACAGTACGGCCCACTGAGCGTGCAGCTTGGTGAGGCCCGCTGTGGTTTGGAATGTGTCCCACGGTGGTTTCTAAAGAAGCCTGAGTTTGGGCTGATTCCAGCCCCTACACTATCTGATTTCTAGCCCATATTTCGGGTTGGTTCTTGGCCCATCTTAAACTGTCTTAGAGCCTTGCTTCCAGTCCATCGGGTGGACTGATATTTAGTTCAGCAATACGGCTTATCAGATGAGCTGATCTTAGGGGTTTTCGGCCCTGATCAGAGGCAGACTTTGGCCCTAGAAATGTTTCGGTTTGGTGGATGAAACTTAGTGGAATAACGGTCAGAAATGGCCTTGCTCAAGAGAGTTAATCAGTCGAACCTTACTGGAAATTAAACGAACAAGGTGGTTTTGGGAGTTACCTGGGCTCCTTCTTCTCCCTGGAAATGGAGTTTTCCCTTGGCCTGAACTGACCCAACTTGACCCGAGCTTGGTCGGGTTGAGCTGGTGCAGTGCGGGTATCGGGAACTCACGCTCACAACTTTCACTCTCGCCTACCTCTACTACCTTTCTTTGCACCGCTCTCAAAATGGTTCAACTGGACTGCACTGTCTCTCTCACGGGCCGAGTCGATCTCTCTCACGCTCTCTCTCTCTCTCTCTCTCTCTCTCTCTCTCTCTCTCTCTCTCTCTCTCTGTTTGCTCGGTGGAGATCCCGAGACGAGACGTCCCGGTTTTATAGGCCAAGAGGAACGCTGGAGCTGCCTATCCAACGGCTGAGAAGCGATGGCCAATCCGAACGTCTTTTCCTGATCATCTGAATATGTGGTGTCCATCCACCATCAGGGATGTTTTCCTGCTGCCAAGGCCTAACAGAAAAGTAAGTTTCTACACAGTGAGGCCCATGCCATGATGGTGGGTCATTGGGTTGGACGGGGAAGATGACGCGGCCTGCAATGACAGATTTTTGTCAACGGTATATTTCAGTGATTTGGCCCGTTTGGATGAATCGGATGGGACCCATGATCTTTGTGGGGCCCACAAATCGCATCTCGGATCGCCCATCCAAGCTTCTCATGAGATTCTTCCGCCGCGGCCTTTTTCTCGAGCAGCATGCGATATTTTCGGGAAGCTATTGTTACCCTAATGTGGATGGTTGAGATGGCTTTCAGAGCTCGAACAGGAGGCTTGGATCGAGCCAGCGATGTTTTCCCGAAGTGGGAATGTTTCCCACGCCGTTTGCTTCTGCAGGCAGTTGCCTATTTACTTCTGACAATGGATGGAAGGCCCGATTCTCCATTCTGAGGGACGGCTAGGATCGAGGGAGATGTTCAGACGCGGATTGCTGACGTGGAGAGTTCCCTATTGGCTACATTTTGGAGAGTGCAGCTATGCATCAGAGACCGTTCGTTGGTTGCATGCATGCACACGTTCATGGGTTTGGATGGTCAGTATAGGATTCGTCTTCAGGAGCTCCCTAAACCAATGGACGGTTCGGATATTCCAAAGGGTGGCTCGAAAGGAGCCACAACTAGTCCCAAGTGGACGTTTTCCCACCGTCCCTCACCCGTGCATGAGTACGATTGCAAGGACCAGAATAACTGACATGGTGGTGGTCTTTTCGAAGGTGTAAGACCGATGAACGGTCTGGATCTCGCGTAGTGTAGCTGAAAGTGGGCCACGACCCGTGATGAACGGACGTTGTCCATCCATCGAATGTAACAAGGAGGCTTTGCCTCTCTTCCTTCAAAATCTTGCGGGTCAGCGCCCGTTTGACCCATGGCGCGATCTGGTGCACAGCGAGCGTGTACCAACTGTGCACACGCACCCCATTAGGTGGAGTCCATAGTGATGTCTGTGAGAAATCCACTCCATCCACACTATTTGGAAGACCTAGCTTAGGTTCCTAGGGCCATCAATCAGGCATATCTAAATCCTAGGTGGGGCCACAACTCGATTTGGGTCGTATTAGTGGATTCCCGCCAATCCAACGGTCGGATCATACCAAAATTGAACGACAATGATTAAAAGGGTCTAAGGTATTTATTTAGGCAACCGGACCACCCAAACTATGGATCTAGAATATTAAATGCTATTACGAGAATAAGTTTTAATGTTTACTATTATTATTATTTTTTTCCCTTTATATATTTTATCGTATATAATTTATATTATCACAAATTGTTAATATATATAAAAATTATATTAATATCAGTAAGCAGAGATTAATAAATATATATTATTATTTGTATGGTCATGTATGTGTTAGGTTTTTTTTAAAAAAAAAAACTTTATAAAAGTCATTAAATTATTTGAAATATGATATTCATTATAAGTTTTTCCAGTCTATTTTATTTTTATGTATTACAAATTCTATAGCTTGAAATTCATATTAATGATGTTGTAAGTATATGCTTATAATATGGATTTTTTGTTACATATCATGTTCATATGAAACTTGAATATTTATAAAATATATAAACAACGTTTCATAGTATATATATATATATATATATATATATATAGGTTGTATTATTATTTATTTATTATTTTATTTTTTTGTATTAAATTAAATTAAATGGTAACACTCGAGTACTGGAAAATATGGGGCATTGCAATCTACCCCCCTTAAAGAGAATCTCATCCCGAGATTCAACACTTCAACTACAATTGTGAATGACACTAGCCTAAGTTTATTTGTGTGCACGAGCACCCATGACTTACTACTACAACATGTCATTACGTCTACCCCCCTTAAAGAAGATTTTACCATCTGGGTTTGATAACACACGCCCTAATTGTTAGTGGTATGAGTAGAAGGGTTATCCTAATGATGTATGTTATCTCATATATGCCTAGTTGTGAAATCGCAATATATATTCCTGTTAAAATATATCTAAATTTGCCAAAACCCTCAAGTGTCTAGTTTAGCATATCGATTCCCCCTAAAGGTTAGGAATCATTTTGGTATTACTTGAAATTGAGGAATTATTCTAAGGCTTATCTACACAAAAATGTCCAATTTCCTTTACTAAGATTATGGGTTCATTTGGGTGGCCAATACTAATGTCTTATCTTTACTTTTATTTTTCTTTACCTTTAATGATATTTTCCAATACCTAAAGTACAATACAATTTTCTGGTTTCCCATGTTCGGGCCCTTACGAACAAATGGTTGTAGTGGGTTTGAGTCTGATACATCGATCCTTTGCCTATGTAGAACAGAGGATTACTAGTATCAATTCATAATCCTACTAAATCTCAATCCTTGCTTGATCAAAGCATTGAGATCATTGAGACTTGCTAGGACTTAGAATTTAGGTCAAACCGCGAACACATCGCGTAAACATGTTTCTATCGGTCCGTGATCCCGATTGTTCTAGACTCTTGCGGAATATCATGTAATCTTCTATTTTCATAGCAGGTAAATTTACGTGGCCCATTAATCTTCCAACGCGCACTCTGATTGTCTAAACACAAAATCCTAGGACCAAGGTTTCTACATGAAATCTAAGTTTGAAATGTTGTTAAGTTTACTTGGGATCTCAAGCCTAGTCCTAATGCATGTAGCTCAAAGTTGAAAACCTACCCAGAATTACGTAGTTTCTCCTCTAACTAATTTCCACGTGCGAGTGTTTGTAGGAAACATTATTTGTAAATAAAGGCGTGCGTTAGGGGATTCAAGTTACATTTATAGTATGATTCTCAAAGTTTAGAGGGTGTTTATGTTCGATATAATGTACGATGTGGTGGGTGAGGAATTTCCTATGAAGTGCAAGTTCGTTTCATATGCTGAAGATGGAAATGGTGGTACTCCTAACTAATGGAATTTTAGGAGAGTCAAATCTTAAATTTCTAGAAATTGTAGTCAAGTACAAGAATGTCTTTGTTTAGTCTTATGTACATCATAGTGGGCATTTGTCCTCCCATTGTCTAAAAATAATAATAATAATAATAATTTGTTTCTACGTTCAAATGGCAGCTTTTTTTTTTTTTTTTTTTTTTGATGATTCACATGAGAACCAAAGTTTTCACTTCTATGTTCGAAGGACTAAGCCTAGAATTTTCGAAGGGACTTAAGATCATTTCTAAGTTCCATGGTTATCTAAACAACTGTCCAAGGGGGCCTAACATTTTGATTTTCTACATCCTCAATTCCTCCTAGCTATAGATGAAGTTCTCGTAGGTTCAAATATTTGTCCTAATAATTCTAAGGGAACCTAAGAATTTGGGTCTCTATATTCTCAATGTCTCCTACTCATAAGGGATTCCACATCGGTTCAAATGATTAGCTAAATTAGTTATGAGGGAACCTAAGTTTGGATCTCTACGTTCTCAATCATTCTCTTAATTCTAAGGGAAATTCACTTAAGTTCAAATTTCTAGTTTCAAACATCCAAATTTGAGACATTTAAGGTTTATATAAGATCATTTCCCAAGGCCAAGTTTGTCCCAACTATGCTCTGATACCAACTGTAACAACCCGAATCTTCAGGACCGGAGTATATGACCCGTGTCCCAAAATCCCGAGTGTTAACCCTAAAGGATGGTCGAATTCGAGTGTACATTTTTTTTTGTTCATCAGAGGAAGCAGATGAGTGTAGTGTGGACAAATCGACATAAAGGAAAATTTTATTATCATTCAAATATACAAGAAGCTGCCCACAATGACTTATACAAACCAATGTCTCTTAAATTAATAAGTACAAGATTTGCAAGAATTTAATACATGAAGAATAGCAAAAAACATATAAATATAAGCTGCAAGGCCACGCAGCTCCTCCAGGCAAATACAGTCATGCATCCCTAGTGATCGTACCCTGCTCCTCATCAAGTCTGAACATGCATATCACTAAAGCCACATGTACTACCTGTACGGTTGTATATTTGATGGATGAGTGGCTAACCCAGTGTGAATTCTCCTCAAGATTATACACCGCTGCATTAGGTAAGCATAGTTACAAAACATCCAGACAACCAAAACAGAGTAAATGCAGTCTTATTAGATGCATGGATGCGTGAATGCAATCATCGCCCCGGGGATGCTCATCCGTACGGACAGTGGGCCGTCGCCCATGCAATCATCGAACCTGAGAAATATCATCCAGTCGGAATCATCGAACCTGAGAAATATCATCCAGTCGAAGCAATACGTGCCATGTATGCATGATTAGCCAAGTCATTATTAGTTCATTTAACACCAGCCAATTTAGATAAGCTTAAAGGTCACTACGGGGAGCACATGGCCCAGCGTAGGCTGACAGCTCGGGCATAATGTCCCATACCACCATCCCCGGCTCATGAGACTACCGCCTTAGGATGTTTAATAGTACCCCATCGATTAGAGGCCAATCATATTTCAATATATAGGGCTTACCATCGCATGGCTGCACGGTGTAAAACATCAAACCCACATAGGGAAAATACCAGAACAAAGCCACATAGGGCGATATCAAAATAAGCCGCATGGGCAATTATCAAAATAGGCCTCATAGGGCGATATCGAAACAATGCGATAAAAGACCATCCTTGAAATCCATTGGACACAACAACCTTGGATGGTAAGCCCACAAAAATGATCCATTTAAACCACCACTCAACAATCACTAAGTCGAAGGTCCATTTTTATCACAACCAGTCGGGTTATATCCTAAGTATGGGTGTACATGAACAATCACTAATGTACCAGTTTAAAGTCCATAAGCAATACACAAGTATGAACAAATATACATGATAAACATTAAGCAGGCAATATAGCAATTCAATTTCCACCAGCTAACACATGTGATTACAAGAGAGAGATATCAATTATAATTTTTAATAAAAACTATAACTTAAGCTAATGAGAAGATGAAAAGCTCAAGGGGAAGAATCATCACCTCATTCATCGATTCGCCTTCTAATGTCATTAGGAAGGGCGCACGCCCTTAGACTTGGGCCCTATCATAAGTTATGAAATTGTACTGTTAGATTAACTTCATTATTTGTGTTCAAAGTATTGTTCTAGGGTTTAGGTTACTTAGGGTCTTGATGTAGAATTAGAGTTTCATTCTAGAGTCAAGTCCCATACTTAGATTTTAAGATTTAAATCATAAATTATTATTAATATTGTTGTTGTTGTTGTTATTATTATTATTATTATTATTATTATTATTATTATTATTATACAATGAGTCGAATAATATTCATAATATGAGTATTAATCCATCAATATTAATAATAAGGGTTCATAAGTTCGTATTTGAATGTACTGTCCTTATCTAAGGACTAATAACCCCTAGGTAATGATAACAGAATATTCATTAATGATAATATAACAAGGATTGATACTGATGATTTCAAAACGACCATTAATATTAATAATATACCCAATATTAGTTAACGTGACACTATTAATCATTTTGATGAAAATACATAATATGTTCTACCCTTAAGGATAATATTTAATAATGATAGAATAAAACATTAATATTTAATAATAATAATCTTTATATGTAATATCTAACATCAGTATAGATAATTTACTAAAGGCCATACACTTCTAATAGTAGAATTCCTACTAATGATTGGTAATGCTTAAAATGAGTCTAGTGTAGGTTTGAAGGGCCCTATGTATAAGATTATTATTTGGGCTAATCACTAGAGAGACTAGGCCCACCAGATTCCTATCCAACAAATGGCCCCAATTCGGGCCCAAAGTTATTCCTAACCAAGGGCCAGACTGGGCCACTATTTTGGCCTAGCTGTCTGGCCCAATATCAGTCCAAAAATGGGCTAGGTTAGTATGGCCTTGGCCCAACTAAAGTATATGGTGAGGCCTACTTGGGACAGGTATTTGAAACCCAGGCCCACCCTGTAAGTGAGGCCCACGTATTTTTGTGACGTGGCCCAAGTGCAACCCACAGAGGTTCACAGTACGGCCCACTGAGCATGCAGCTTGGTGAGGCCCGCTGTGGTTTGGAATGTGTCCCACGGTGGTTTTTAAAGAAGCCTGAGTTTGGGCTGATTCCAGCCCCTGCACTATCTGATTTCTAGCCCATATTTCGGGTTGGTTCTTGGCCCATCTTAAACTGTCTTAGAGCCTTGCTTCCGGTCCATCGGGTGGACTGATATTTAGTTCAGCAATACAACTTATCAAATGAGCTGATCTAGGGGGTTTCGGCCCTGATCAGAGGCAGACTTTGGCCCTGGAAATGTTTCGGTTTGGTGGCTGAAACTTAGTTGAATAACGGTCAGAGATGGCCTTGCTCAAGAGAGTTAATCAGTCGAACCTTGCTAGAAATTAAACGAATAAGGTGGTGTTGGGAGTTACCTGGGCTCCTTCTTCTCCCTGGAAATGAGTTTTCCCTTGGCCTGAACTGACCCAACTTGACCCGAGCTTGGTCGGGTTGAGCTGGTGCAGTGAGGGTGTCGGGAACTCACGCTCACAACTTTCACTCTCACCTACCTCTACTACCCTTCTTTGCACCGCTCTCAAAATGGTTCAACTGGACTGCACTGTCTCGACTCAACCAGCACGGGCCGAGTCGATTCAGTGTGGCACCAAGTCAACCACCTACATGCTCGAATGGTTTCTCTCCTTTCCTTCCTATTCCTTCTCTCTCTCTCTCTCTCTCTCTCTCTCTCTCTCTCTCTCTCTCTCTCTCTCTCTCTCTCTCTCTCTCTCTCTCTCTCTCTCTCTCTCTCTCTCTCTCTCTCTCTCTCTCTCTCTCTCTCTCTCTCTCTCTCTCTCTCTCTGTTTACTCGGTGGAGATCCCGAGACGAGACGTCCCAATTTTATAGGCTAAGAGTAACACCGGAGCTGCCTATCCAACGACTGAGAAGCGATGGCCGATCCGGACGTCTTTTCCTAATCATCTGAATATGTGGTGTCCATCCACCATCAAGGATATTTTCTTGCTGCCAAGGTCCAACAGAAAAGTAAGTTTCTACACACAGTGGGGCCCATGCCATGATGGCGGGTCATTAGGTTGGACAGGGAAGATGACGCGGCTTGCAATGGCGGATTTTTGTCAACGGTATATTTCAGTGATCTGGCCCATTTGGACGAATAGGATGGGACCCATGATCTTTGTGGGACCCACAAATCGCATCCCAGATCGCCCATCCAAGCTTCTCACGAGATTCTTCCACCGCAGCCTTTTTCTCGAGCGGCATGCGATATTTTCGGGAAGCTGTTGCTACCCTAATGTGGATGGTTGGGATGACTTTCAGAGCTCAAACAAGAGGCTCGGATCGAGCCAGCGGTGTTTTCCCGAAGTGGGAATGTTTCCCACGCCGTCTGCTCTTGCAGATAGTTGCCTGTTTACTTCTGGCAACAGATGGAAAGCCCGGATCTCCACTCTAAGGGACGGCTGGGATCGAGGGAGAAGTTCGGACACGGATTGTTGACGTGGAGAGTTCCCTATCGGCTACATTTTGGAGAGTGCAGCTATGCATCAGAGACCGTTCGTTGATCGAACGCATGCACACGTGCATGGGTTTGGATGGTTAATATAGGATTGGTCGTCAGGAGCTCTCGAAACCAATGAACGGTTCGGATATTCCAAAGGGTGGCTCGAAAGGAGCCACAACTAGTCCCAAGTGGACGTTTTCCCACCGTCCCTCACCCGTGCATGAGTACGATTGCAAGGACCAGAATAACTAACATGGTGGTGGTCTTTTGGAAGGTGTAAGCCCGATGAACGGTCTGAATTCGCGTAGTGTAGCTGAAAGTGGGCCACGACCCGTGATGAACGGACGTTGTCCGTCTATCGAATGTAACAGGGAGGCTTTGCCTCTCTTCCTTCAAAATCTTGTGGGTCAGCACCCATTTGACCCATGGCATGGTTCGGTGCACAGCGAGCGTGTACCAACTGTGCACACACACCCCATTAAGTGGGGTCCATAGTGATGTCTGTGAGAAATCCACTCGGTACACACTATTTGGAAGCCCTATCTTAGGGTTCTAGGGCCATCAATCAGGCATATCTAAATCCTAGGTGGGGCCACAACTCGATTTGGGTCGTATTAGTGGATTCCCGCCAATCCAACGGTCAGATCATACCAAAATTGAACGACAACGGTTAAAAGGGTCTAAGGTATTTATTCAGGCAACCGGGACCACCTAAACTATGGATCTAGAATATTAAATGTTATTACGAGAATAAGTTTTAATGTTTACTATTATTTTATTTTTTTCCCTTTATATATTTTATCGTATATAATTTATATTATCACAAATTGTTAATATATATATATATATATATATATATATATATATATATATTATATTAATATCAGTAAGCAGAGATTAATAAATATCTATTATTATTTGTATGGTCATATATGTGTTAGGTTTTTTAGAAAAAAAAACTTTATAAAAGTCATTAAATTGTTTGAAATATGATATTCATTATAAGTTTTTCCAGTCTATTTTATTTTTATGTATTACAAATTCTATAGCTTGAAATTCATATTAATGATGTTGTAAGTATATGCTTATAATATGGATTTTTTGTTACATATCATTTTCATATGAAACTTGAATATTTATAAAATATATAAACAACATTTCATAGTATATATATATATATTTATGTTGTATTATTATTTATTTATTATTATTATTTTTATATTAAATTAAATTAAATGCTAACACTCGAGTACTGGAAAATATGGGGCATTACACACGTGGCCCCAACGTAGGCCGACAGCTTGACCACGGTGTCCCATACCACCATCCCGGCTCATGAGTCTTAGCGGATCGAGGTACCATGGTTAACGGGATTTCACTGGTAAGTTTGGTACCCTAGGTTCAAGCAGTAGCGTCCAAACATGGTGAACATACATTAGACATATCGGGTTACTTGACGAGTCTGACTAGCTCGAGCGCACAATCAATTGAACGACATGAAGTGCATAAGCACTTCACGTGTCCTAACCACTGTCACCAACCGAAGTACGACTCGGGTTCGTCAGACACGTCCTTCGTGGCAAAATGAATCTCAACCACGAACTCAAGTCTAGTACCGATTGTCTGGACTATAAACATAGTCTCAATCGCAATCAATCCTTATACAAAGCATGTGGAGTAAAGCATAATAAACAAAGTAAGTCAAACATGTTAACAAACAAGTCATAAAGCATGTTACAAAGCACAATGTAAACAAGAAATACAAACACATGTATTTCCTAAGTAAGCGGTTAAATTAAACAACCAAGATGGAGGAAATCATATACATCTCTAAGGTAGTTGAGAATCCCATCTCAACACCTACCTAAGGCACCATCAGCCAAGCACTTACTCTCACAAGCATTTTCACAAACACTTAGAATACATTATTTCAACATACATAGTGTATATTAGCAAAACATGTATTAGGGCGAGCCCCTTTTACCAAACAAGTATTTTACACATATATAATATGTTCATACAGTAAATAATCATGGCAAACACATTTTCAAAATTTATACGTATACGGTACTTTCTACAAATACCTAGAATATGTAAAATTCCATATTCTTCGTCTTTAATTGAAACGGAAAACAGACAGCACTTTGTACATGTGCAATTGCATGCAGATCTTGAATCTATTATTATCTGACATTGAAAACATTGAAAACCATAACCTATACACCTAAATTCCTCACCTTTTATCTTAGAATCATAACGAATCCAATAGGTTTACCAAGCTTTCGTATTCGGCAGTTTAGTATCCTATAGAATGAAATAGTTAGCTATTTCATAACCTACGAACATCACAACCCCAAAATAGATTAGGGTTAGGGTTTCTTATCTAAAAACGAAGTCGGAATCACCGAGAAAGCGATGAGAATGGGGTGGTGAAACTTGTGTAGTGGCAGGGAAAGAGGGTAGGAAGAATCCTCCCACAACTCTCTAACTTTCTCTCTCTTTTCTCTCTTCTCTCTTAGGGTTTTTCTCAAATTCATATGGCTAGATGAGAGAGGGTTTTAAGGTCCTTATATAGCCTAAAAACACTCCAAAAAAGACTTAAGGTCAAGGTATACTTGGGTTATAACCAAAGTGAGCCTGTTCCAGCTCAACGGAGCACTTCTGGCGGGCCCCCTTGAGCCAATGGTCGGACTTAAGTTCATAGACTCCGGATCTAGATGGAGTTAAGTTTTTATTTCAGTCGGATTCCCAGATCACGCGTGGCGGACCAGTTTCAGTTCATCAGTCAGCGGATCTCGATCTGAAATTCTTCAACGGTCAGCGGATCTCGATCTGAAATTCCAAGTACGTGGATATGTTTATGAAATTTTTCCTGATCCGAGGGTGTATTTGGGTCAGATTCTGATGGTCTGGTTGCTTACAAAATGTCCGCAAGTAACAAGTCTCAGATTACTATTTGAGATATTTATTTATAAAGAAAATCAAGTGTTCTCACACTCCTCGCTCCGGACTCAAGCGAACAGCCGTGGGACACTGTCTGGATTTGATTTCCGAGATGGTTGTCAAGCCCAGCGAGGCGGTCCTAAGTCTATAACTTCATATTATTCGGACTCCCGATGTGTGGTCCAGATCTGATACGGAGTTTCAATGTGCTCCCAAGAGCAGTCGGGTAATGAGTTTGATCCTAGATTTCAGGGCAACCTAGCGTCAATGATTCTACAAGTTTTGGGTCTTGCAGATCGTATTTAAAGCGATTCTAGCGGATTTTATGGATAATCTAGTTTAACACTTAATTAACTTTGTCAAATTTCTAAAGGATTTGATCCTAAGTGATTTCTGCCTGAGTTGGTACTCGGGCCATAGTACTGAATTTTTTGAGTCATTACACAATGTATGGTTGGGCCAAGCTAGGACGTCCCAGCCCACTCTGGGCCTAAAGGATGTCCTAAAAATCTGATCTTAGATGAGATCCTCATATGATCACTAAAGGTGACCCAAAAGAATGCACTGATTAAGCCTAAAGATTATAAGAAAACATAAGCTGCTCATGTGATCACTAAAGGTGACCCACAAGAATGCACTGATTAAGCCCAAAGATTATAAGAAAATATAAGCATGTAACACGTACACAAGTTCTCAATATGGTGGGCCTCACAGCCAACTAAAGTCTCAACTATAACAATGTATATTTAAGGCCATTTGATAAACTTTTGGCCCGTTTGACTTCCTGGATCTGCCAAGGTCCAGAAATTAGCTATGTAGGAATAATCTCATGAAGGACAACTATACTCACTGGGGACCCCACCAGATAGAAAGTGTGTATATATCATGAAAAGATCAAGTGGGCCTATTACTGGATTGTGAGTCCAGCAGCGAGCGCTTCCATGATCGGGCGATCCAAGGCTTGAATGGCCTGGACCAACACACATTGAGGTAGGCTCCACATACATCCATATTTAACCTCAAATAAATGGGTCAAGATCTATGGTGGGCCTTTAACCATCCATAGAGAAACCTATGGGCCTACCTTAGGATCACCCAGGAGGGCATTCAACCTCAACTGGTTTCTAAGAGGTAGCCCGCTACTACTTGAGCATGAAATAAGGCATGAGGCTGAAACAATTGATGGCCTAGTAGGCCATACACTGAGCCCAGTACATAAGAAACCTGGTGGGCCCTTTAAGCAAGGTTAGGGCCCAATGATAATGGTCATGGGTTCACTCATTGTGGTGGGCCTAATGGGAAGCCCATTATCCCAATCATATGGAAATCCTTATTTTTAACACATGTAAGTTGGGCCTCACATCTCGGCCTAAGTATGGATTTTAATATAGTGGGCAGACAAGGGCCTAACTACTTGAGTATTTGGCCCATAAGACCCATCACAATGGCATGGTAAATATAGGACCCCAGGGTTCAATGGGCTTAGCAAAAGTTCCAGCCCAACCAAGGCTATAAGGCCCATACCTAACTAGGAGACTAGCCCAAGAAGAATCCAATTGGAATGGGCCTTTAATCATGCACTAATTAAACCCAAAAATATAAAATTAAGATTGGGCTCAATGCCAAATTCCAGCCCACCCAAATTTCTAGGTTGGTTGGAGTCCAACAATAGAAGTATTTCTTAATATATTTAATCCTTAATGGCCCACACACATCACTGTGGGCCCCACCAGATGAGAGAAGATATGCAACACATATATCAAATGGGCCAGGCCGTTGGAATGCAGGCCCAACAGTAGACTAAGGCATGGATGTCCCATGTGTAAGTAGCCCTATGGGCCCGGGGTATTTGGCCCAAAAATCCACCCAATGGGCCCCAAATTGAATATATATATAAAAAAAAAAGAAATATGATCAATCCCATAAGGACCCCACATGGATGGGTGGTGGGATATACAACACATCAAGGTGGGCCCACGAAGCTGGCTGGATGCCCCAGCCTGGGCATCCCTGCCAAGCTGGCCACTCCCGGCAGCACCACGTCTAGATAAAATGTTCGTTAGGTCTAAAATTTTATAAAGAGACACTTCCATAGGTGGGCCACACCCCACAAAATTTTAGAACTTTTAAATATTTTTAAGTATTTTAATTAATTTAAACAAAACAGTCTGTCTAAAAAATTAGACAGACCTGGACATCCCAACGTGGTGGGCCAGTCCGGCCCTCGCCACGGTGTGCACAGGGGTCCATTGGCCCCTAAAATTTGGTAGGTGGGTCCTACCATGAGTTGACCATATTTTCACAAAATTTCAAAATTTTTGGACATCTAAAAATATTTTAATTCATTTAAGGAAATCAATCTGTCCTAAAAATTGGACTGATCTGGACACCATATTATAGTCGGCGGGTCCAACCACTACCATGGTGTGTACAGGCATCCATTGGCCCCAAAATTTTGTAGGTGGGTCCTACCATGGGTGGGACACATTTTTGTAATTTTTTAGAATTTTTAGACACCCAAAAGTATTTTAATAAGTTTCAGAATTCCAACCTGTCTAGGGTGAGAAGTTGCTGGAACAGTGTAGAAAATCCAGACTGTCCACCTCACTTGGGCGACACCTTTGGGACCTCCATCAAGATCGGGTGGGGCTGAAATTTCGGGAACATCAAGATGAGATCCCCACCTTTTAGAAAAATAAATTTTATGGGTATAAAGGTCCCCCAATCAGTCCCAAATTCAAGCCCAAAGTCCAGAAATTTCTGGACAGCAATACATGCATGGAGTAAAATAAATGTATGGGCCTATTAAGGAAGGGATTGGCCCATAAATTGGGTGTCATGGGTGGGCCCCACAATTTTCCAGAACAAACCCCTAAATTCCCACCCTTGTAAGAACATTTAAGGTGGTAAAAAGGGGCATCTAAACCATGGTGTAGGTTGAGTATAGATGTCCCTTCCTTACTGAGCTTTTCTGGGCAATCCAGGCCCACTAAGTGGACCACACATAATATCATCAGATTACTAACAAAGGAAAAAGAAGGAAGAGCATCTGGCCATCAGGGGAGGGATCTGCCACTATTAAGTCGTCCCCACACATCACAACCACAAACAATAATATAAACACATTGTATAACATAGATCTTATGATGCATGGCCTAGATCTTTGAAATGAGTGGTTGGGATGCCATCCCAGCCACATGCAAGGGCCTAGATGACCCATCATACCTAGAAAAATAGGAGAAATCTCTATGCAAGGGGTCCATCAAGGGAAGAATCACATGCATGGACATGCATGTACAATGTGGGCCTCATGGCCACATCTAGATAGTTGCGTAGGATCTCCACCATTAATTGATGGGTCCTACACATCCAAATGGGAGAGAGGAAAGAGATTACATGAGGAAGAAAAAGCTGTATGAAGAAGAGGAAATATTTACTTGATGAAGATAGCACCCACCTAGATCAACCATGAAACTTACATCACCAACATCTAGAGGCTCCAAGCAACATGGATCAATGGCTAAGATCAAGTGAGAAGGGGTAGATGAGGAGGTATTTTAGGGAGAAGGGGCTAGAATGGAGGGAAGATGGGCTGGAGAAAGGGAGGGAAATTGCTAGGGAAGAAGAGGAGAGAGAGAAATGAGAGGGAAAGAGAGAGAGAGAGAGAAATGAGAGGGAAAGAGAGAGAGAGAGAGACTTTTAAGACTTGTAATGATGAGATCTCTCTCTCCTAGGCAATGATGGTGGCCTATGGTGATATTAACAAGGCTTAGGGTAATAGCCTTTCTAGAAATCTCACCCTAGGGTGAAATGATGACATGGGAAAACGTGCAACCCATGGTAGGGTCCACCAATCATACAATCAATGGCCCATATCGATCAATGCTCATAACTAGATATGTACATATCGGATTAATGCACGGGACGCGATGATGAGGCGGACAAAATGGCATAGGTCTCGGGTCAATCCAAGTTGGGTCTACTTGACTAAACTTAAGGATGACCACAAACACTACCCGAGGGTCGCGGGTTGCCAAAATTTGACTGGTAGGACCGTGGGACCAAAATGAACGGAATGCATACTCACACACATGCATGCACACATGTAAACTAGGGTCGGATCTCATAGCCTACTTTATTTTCTGCCATGAAATGATCTCCAGTACATAACCTCTGCCCTTCTCGTCATCACTGCATATTCTAAATATCTAACTACAACCCATTCTAGTCTCCAATGCCAAGCTGGCCTAGTCCAGCCGGGGGAGCTAATCACATTCGCACAATCGCAGGTAATTAATTCTTCTGTTACATATATACAAAAGAAAACATAAATAAATAAATAATTGCCACACATAGTATAGATGAAATGGGTTCGTTTGGTTGTACCAAATATCATGATATTTCATTCTTTGCAGTCTAATTAGGAGTATCATGAAATTTGTCTAGAAAGTTGTGATGCCATATGCATAGTATATGTAGATAGAGTTACATCAATACATACAATATATGTAAACCATCCATACACCGCCATTTCTTTCTACAATTTAGTGTAACCAAACGCACACAATTTGTCCACCTAGATGGGTCACACAACTCTTAGACCCAAGCCCCTTCCAAGATCATCTATAAAATCAAGCCCAAAGGCTGTCCAAAACATGCCAACAATATGAGGCAACAAGGTGGGCCTGGATGTTTAACCACTTGGGCCTAGTTGCATGGCATATCAAGTGAGCCCCACATACATCAGATTTACTATAAAGATAGAAAAGAAAAGATGGAGAAGAAACATAATCCGGCCATGGGGTAGGGTCCCACCACTAATGGGCCCTCCCAAGAATGAATCATACTCATATAACTACATTGATTGTGCATGCTACATAAAATCACTACATGCATGATCTATAATTGCTATGGATGGTTGGGATGCCATCCCAACATGATCCTTAAGGTCTAGATGACCTTAAGATGGAGTGGATCATTACATACATCATGATGGGGTCCATGGAGAATGACCCCATCATGGATCATGACATGCATGTCGGATGGGCCAAAGGGCCACATCCATGGGATCAAATGGGATCCCCACCATGGATTGGTGGGTCCCATGTGATCCATCCATGAAGAAATAATGAGATTAAGGAAAAGAAAGGAATTCAACAAAAGAATAGTCACCCACCTTGAATCTTCAAGATTCTCCTATCTCCAAGCTCTTTAAGCTCCAAAGGAGATGGATCAATGGTGGAGATGGGGTTTCAAGGGTTAGATGGTAGGGGATTGAGGAAGAAGGGAGCTGAAAAATGGAGGGAAGTTGAAGAGAAGGTTGCTAGAATTTTGTAAATGGAAGAGAAAATGAGAAGAAAGAGAGAAAAAGATTTGTAGGGAAGTAATGATTATGTTGTAAGAAAGCAAATGATGGCATATGGTGACAATAATAAAGTTGTTATACTTAAGCTAGTTTGGGTGGTGTCAGGAATGGGTGGTGATAATTCTATGCAATTATGTAGTGTGTATGAGTGGTGTGAATGGGAAGTTGTGCCATGGAAGTGATCCATATATTTTTTGTACAAAAAGTGGGCCACAAGGTGAAATGCTCACAACTTTTGATATATAAGTCGGATGAATGCACAAGACGAGTCGTTGGAACCGCAACGATGATAAGAAAGAGATGGCATAAGTCTAGAGTCGACCCGAGTCGGGTCTACGTGACCGAACTCAAAAATGACCGCAAACACTATCGGAGGGTCGTGGGTCGCCGAAATTTGATCGGTAGGACCGCGGGACCAAAATAAACGAGATGCATACTCACACACACACACATGCACACATGCGGACTCGGGTCGGGTCTCACAGTTGGCCCAACAAACTTTTGGTGCCTTTAAAAGTTTTTAATGGTGGGTGTCACTGTCTCATTGTTTTCTGTGCTGGGTCTACTTGAGCTTTGGATTTAACTCGTTCTTTGGATATTGCCCTCAAATGATCTCTCTAAATGGATGGAAGGTGTGGATATAAAACATACATCATGGTGGGGCCCAAAAATGAGAGGTATATGAATATCAGGTGGACCACACCACATGAAAACAATAGTGATTGGATATCCATCATTAAAATCCTCGTAAGGTCCATTGTACTGTTTATTTAGCATCCAATTTATTTATTAGGTCATAAACATGAAAAAAAAGAACCCCACCAAACATCAAATTTTAGACTAACAATGGGTTGGATGGAAAATAAACTCTATGGTGGGCCACTGTCATGTGGACCCCACAAAGATAGTGGGCCCCATATAGCGTAAGGTCCATGGACACCATTAAAAACTTCATAGGGTCCAATGTAAGGTTTATTTTCCATCCAAGGCTAAATCCCCAAATCGGTATTGAGATTGAGAGAGATTGTGAGGGAGAGAGAGAGATACCTCACGGTCAACCGAGCTTCAGAGAGAGAGAGAGAGAGAGAGAGAGAGAGAGAGAGAGAGAGTTGATTTAAGCCCAGATTTTGAACCTGTTGAGCCAGACCTATTCAAATTACTGATTCCAGCATAGTATTAGAGCTGTTAATGGGCCCGGCCCAGGCATGACCAGGATCTGTCTAAGTATGGCCCACAATGTTAAAACATTGGCCCCAAACTAACTTGTAATGACTGTGAAGGACCCCAGCCTGAGGCCAGATCATCTAATTTATGCAACATCTAAGTTGTTCGTTAAGTGCGGCCCATTATAAAAACACATTTGAAATCGTAGATGGGCTGGGCAAAATAAACGGGCCGGGCCGGTAGACAGATATGGCTAATGAAAGAGGCTGAACTCGGGATTAGATCCTTAATTAGCAGGCTCTGAGAGTAAACTAAAACTGGAGTCCTTAGCCCACAGGCAATGAACGAACAGACATTGGCCTAGCTCAATTGCAACTTTGTAACAATGGACCCACAAATCAAAGAAATGGAGAGAAGATACCAACATTTGTACCAAAGTAGCCCATGGGTGCAAGATCTAAGTTGTACATCAGGTGAGTCCCACCGTGTACGTCTCTGATTCCAGCCTACCACTCTAACTTTAAGGTGCTTGATAAGGAGGTCTATTCTATTGATACTACTATTGCTTGGGAGGTAGAAGACAAGATGCTTGAGATATTTGCCCCACCTGCTGAGTTGGTGTTGGAAGTTATAGTCTAGGGGATATCTATTGAAGAGGCATTTGACCCATATCCCTCAGCTTGGTTATGCATACCTGAGCCATATGACCATACTTTCCACAATATGCACAGTTGCCTAGAAAAGGTTGTTCCTAATTTCCTGGTATTGACCATTGAATATTTTTTTTTCTCTTTTTCTCTGATGGTTGTTGCTGACTAGGTGTTAGTCTACTCCTCTGCCTTGTCCTTTTAACTACAGACAATTCTTGAGGAAGTGTTGTATGTCTTGCTTAACTCATAAAGCCTTGTCCACTATCTCTGATTATTTCTTGATATCTACACAACATAATTTTGATCGGATATTCTATCGAAGCCCTTATTCAAATATTGTTAACTTGTAATCCTCATCTTCCATTATCTTCTAAACATACCTTTACAAATCTACGAATTTCACCTCAGATTAGACTACAGACATGAAACCCTGTTATAATTTCATAAATTCTACCATCTTTCGGGTTGAGTATGCTTTCGGATAATGCTTCTTGTAAAATTTCTCCTGAAATTCATTACAGGTCTAAACATGTCCAACTAGAACCATCCTCTTAGCTACTCTCCACCACACACCAGCTTCACCTTGAAGGATAAACGTCGTAAGTTTGACTTTCTGACTATCAGGGTAGTTTATAGCTTCTAACATCTTCTTGATTCCCTTTAGCCAATCCTCAACAATCGATGGATTGGAAGCGCCATTAAAAATTGGGGGATGCAGTTTAGTGAATTTTTTAATTAAATCCACTTCTCATGGTTGTTTGGGTCTAAACAATGAGGAATTCTGATGATTATAGGGTGCCTACTCAAATTAGTCAGTATATCTCACTGGGCAATCAGCTAGTCTAATTGCTCCATCCATGCCGCAATCTGACTTACCAGCCCAAAGACAATGTCCTGGGGCTGAGCTCTAGGTTCAATGAAATTAGCATGCATTATAGGAAGAGATAACATGACTTGTGTGCTTGGTCCATGTTGAGTGTGAAATATAGTTTGAATAAATTGACAATTTTAAAAAACAAATAAATTTTGGAAAAGAAATTGGGATTTTGTATTTTGAAAAAAAAAATTGAAAAGTTCGACAACAAAAATGAGATTTTGAAAATAAAATAGAATTTGAGTAAAGAATTGACAAGTTCGTTAAAAAAAATATATCTAAAAAAGATTTTGACAAATTGAGATTTTGACAAAAAACTAACTTTTTGAAAAGGAAAATTGAGAAATAAAAAAAAAAATGGGATTTTGCAAAAGAAAGTTGAAAATGTTTGAGGAAAATAGAGATTCTTTTTTTTTTTAATAAAGATTTAAAAAAACACTGAGATTTTGAAAAAAAAATAAAAATAAAAAGTTGAAAGTTGAAAAAAAAAAAAAATGGTGCTTTAAAAAAAATGGCGACTTGAAAATTTTAGAAAATTTGAAAAAATTGAATAAGTTTGAAAAAAAAATAGATTTTTGGAAAAAAAAAATTCAGAATTTGTATTTTGAAGAAAATTGAAAAGTTTGATAACAAAAATGAGATTTTTGTTAAAATTTTTGAAAAAGAAAAAAGAAAAATTAAGATTAATAAATTAACATTTTGACATAAAATTGGCATTTTGTAAAAGAAAATTTAGTTTAAAAAATTAATAATGATTAAAAAATGAGATTTAAAAAACACCGAGATTTCGACAAAAATTTAACATTCTGAAAAATTAAATTGATAAGTTAAAAAAATTTTAATGCATTAACCCACCACAATATTTGTATTTAATCTAAGTCGTCCATCCATTTTGACATTAATTTTAATGCATTAGCCCCAAAAAGTAGGTAAATTGAAAGCTCAAGTGGACCAAACCGTATCTTTTGGAGTGGTTTGGACAACAACATGTTGTTGTCCAAATCTGCCTTGACAGATTTTTGGGCCACCTTGGGGCCTGATTTATGGGTCTTTGGTGGGAATACTGAACCAAAATAATATGTGATTCTTATAGCCTTATGACCCACCTACAACCATACCAAATTTCAGCCCCATTTGACCTTCATTGGGGTCCCAAAGGTGTGGTCCAAGTGAGGTGGACAGTCTGGATTTTCTGCACTGTTCCAGCAACATTCCACCTTGGATAGGTTCAAATTCCAAAATTTATTAAAATACTTTTGGGTGTCTAAAAATTATAAAAAATTACAAGGAGGTGGTCCACTCATGGTAGGACCCACCTACAAAATTGTGGGGCCAATGGACACCTGTACACACCATGATGGTGGCTGGACCGGCTCATTAAAATATGGTGTCCAGATCAGTCCGATTTTCAGGACAGATGAATTTCTTTAAATTAATTAAAATATTTTTAGATGTTAAAAAATTATAAAAATTTTTAGAGTTGTGATCCACCCATGGTGGAACCCACCTACCAAATTTTAGGTCCAATGGATCCTTGTGCACACCGTGACGAGGGTCGTCTAGGTCTGTCCGATTTTCTGGACCGACTGTTTTGTTTAAATTAATTAAAATACTTAGGAATATCCAAAAATTCTGAAATTTTGTAACGGTATGGCCCACCTATGGAAGGACCACCCTACAAATTTTCAGGGTCATCGGACCCCTGTATCGATCATGGTGTAGCCTGCAATTTGGATCAGTTTTGGGTCAAATATCCAGGCCTGTAGGACAACCCACCATGGGATGCCCCTACCTTGGGCTGCTGGGCGTGCATTCTAACGGCATGGCTCACTTAAAGTAAGTGTTGTATATCCCCCTTCTTATCTGGTGGGACCCACTGTGATATGTATGGGTCCCCATGGGTCAATAACCCATTTAAATTAAATAAATTTCTGGACTCCAGCAGGCCCAGGAAGTGGGTGGGCTGAAATTCCAGCAAGGGGCCCAAATTTGTACATAGTTGATCTTTTGGAGCCATGGCGGCCCACCAAATTTAAGGGAGTGTTGCACACACTCTTTGTCCTCCTTCCTTAGACATTTTGGGCTTAATTAATGCCCCTTGAGGCCCACCTTTATGGTGGTTTGGGGGCTAGCCTTAACCAGAATTTTTGATAGCTTTATAGGCCCAATGGGCTGGAAACCTATCCCTTGAGCCCAAGATTGTGCAAGAGCTGACCCTATTGATTCATGGGCCCAATGGGCCATCTACAAACTTATCATGTGCATTTATTAGCCTTGATGCCCTTATAAAATGCTTAATTGTGGGCTGACTTGCAAGGCCTACATAAATGTATATTGTGGAGGGCCTTGCTAAGTGTTTGGGTTGGTGTGGCAAGGCCCACAATGTCTGTATAGGCCTTACCCATGTGTATTCTTGGGCTTACGGGCTTCCATCAAGTCCACCATAATGTATGAATTAGATGGCTTTTGTTTGGGCCATTTCTTTTGGGCCCATTATGTGATATATTATATGCATGTTTGTGTTAGCAATAGGCCTTGTGGACTTAGTTCTTTTGGATAGGCCCATTGATCTTGGGCCTATACTCTCCTATATATTGTGATGGGCTTAGGGGCAATAATACACAAGAGGTTGGGCCCTTGGCTGCCCACTAAATTGACCTTGTACTTGGACCAAAAGTGAGGCCCAACTCACTTGTGTTAAATGTGAAACTTGCCCATGTAAATGAATTATTGTGCTGCCCATGAAGCCCACCACAATATATGGATTTATGACCTTTATGGTCAGGCCCAAACCTTGCTTAAGGGCCTACCATGCTACCTAAGTATTGGGCTTAGTATATGGCCCACTAGGCCATGGATTTCTTAGGCCTTGGGCCTTATTTCATGCTCGAGTAGTGGCGGGCTACCTCTTGGGAACCAGTTGAGGTTGGATGTCCTCCTGAGTGGTCCTAAGGTAGGCCCGTGGGTTCTTCTATGGATGGTTAAAGGCCCACCATAGACCCTAGGCTATTTGTTTATGGCTCAATGTGTATATATGTGGAACCTACCTTAACACATGTTTGGTCCAAGCCATCCAAGCCTTGGATCGCCCAATCATGGAGGCACTCTCTGCCTTGGGTTACTGCTGGATTCACAATCCAGTAGTAGACCCACTTGATCTTTTCTTGATGTATACACATCCACCATATTGAGAACTTGTGTACGTGTTGCATGCTTATATTTTCTTATAATCCTTGGGCTTAATCAATGCATTCTTTTGGGTCACCTTTAGTGATCACATGAGGACCCCATATTAGATCATATTTTTGGGGCATCCCATGAGCCTAGAGTGAGTTGGGACATCCCAGCTTGGCCCAACCATATATTAAGCCAACTTCCACCGTTTTGATGGACTTGTGGGTTAAGATAAGGATAGTATTGAGCCCTTAATTGCCCACTTAAATTGCTAGTTATTGAGCTAATGTAGTTGGGCCCATTTCATCATCCAAACTTAAACTTATTTTGGGCCGTATATTATGTATGCAGGCTGCCCACCAAGTCCAATTTAATGCATGGATTCTATGGCCATTGGGAATTGAGCCTTGAGCCTAAATTTCTCTCTTGGGGCCCATGTTATTAAAAGTGGTGTTATATCTTTTTATGGCCTATTATGAGGAATGTATGTATATGGTTACATATGTTCTTATCTTGAATGTAGGGCCTTGGGCCTTGTATCCATATAGTTCGTAGTTGAGATGCCTCTTGAGGAATGGTGGTTAAATGTCCCCATTATGAACCCCTATAGGCCCGTTTATATCTAAATGTCATTAAATGCTCATCTTAAACTCTTGCTAGACTCACTTATGTGTTATTTAGACACGTAGTTGTATGCTTAGTCTCGTGGGCTACCCCAAGTAAATGGGCCCTTACTAGAGGTAGGATACCTTATGGATATTATCTAAATACCTAGTCTTAGTCCCTTCTTGGATAGGAGGAGTGTACTACTTAATATATATCACCGCATAATGCGTTTAGACCCATCTTCATGACCCATGTGCATCATTGTATGCTTGGATGACACTATGTGTGTGGTTATGATTGTGCCATTGGGCATTGCATGTTGCCTTCCTGAGGGACGTAGTATTCCCTCTTGAGCATGTTGGATGCTTGGAATTGATGCATAGTTGATGGTGTGATTCATGCATCTGGCATTGCATAACATATGAGCATTATCACCCTCGCTTCATCAGGGTTGTAGCCTCCACAGATATATCATGGATAGCCATGTTTGGATACCGGAAATGTTACTTGAGCATACCGGGTGCATAGGATGCCCATGATCTGCTCCAACGCTGTGACTGAGTGGAATATATGAGCACATGAGGGCCTTATACCGTTAGGCCGTAACTCTCACTGTCGTGTAGTTGTTGGATAGGGGTGTGGCCTTACTCGCCTGATGTAAGGGGAATTGCTGGGCTGAGTCTGACCAGCTTGTGAATGGGTCCGCTACCTTCAGGCCTTGCTGGTGATTAGCTGTCCGCAGGCAGGGTAGTGATGTCTCTTACGCTTGTTTGATTGTGCAGGATCTGTAGAGCGGCAGTCATCCAGTAGTATAATGGACCCCGGTGATTTTCTTATGATGGAAATGTACTTGATATGTGGATTGGATATGAACACTGAGATTACTTCGCATTGCATTTGCATCGACTGTGTAAGCCTCATAATGTATTATAGTACTCATTACATTACAGTACTCATATTGCATTACAGTACTCATTGCATTACAGTACTCATCGCATTACAGTACTCATTGCATTACAGTACTCATTGCATTATATAGCCTTGGTATGACTTCTTGCATTATCATACTGCCTTGGTATAGTTTCTTGCATTCATGATAGCCTTGGTAAGGCTAGTGGTATTGGTATTGATCATGACTCCCTTCTGCATTCTCTATCTTCTTTTGAGCACCATTGTCACACACTTTCACCACCCTCTAAGCTTTCTATAAGCTTATGCATGATTGATACATGCAGGAGATTCTAGGCAGGTGTTGCAGTAGCAAAGTTTGGATTACAGCTGAGCTTGAGGACCCAGTGTTGTAGACTTCCTTCCTTTATTTTATTATCTTATGTATGTCCTTTTGGACCTTATGGATACTTGTAAAAGTTCAACTTCTTAGTAGATTTTGTGATGTGTGCCTTATTATTTTCAGATTTACTTACTATGATCTTGGGTATGCTCGTATTGGAATGATTATACTGTTATGAAAATCCTCCTTGTAGGATCATAGGATTGGAACCTGCCTCAAGAGCCGAGAATGGGGTACTACGGAGGCTGTTGCAGCTAGAACCGGCCATCGGGTTCCTTATAAGTCCGGTTACCGGGTCTGGGGCATGACACCAACTGTGAATTCATGTAGTATATCCATGCCGTCCATCCATTTTTGCAAATCATTTTAAGGGTTGAGCCCAAAATTGAAGTATATCAAAATCTCAAGTGGACCATACTAAAGCAAACAGTGGAAGGATGGATTTCCACCGTTGGAAACCTTTCTAAGGCACCCAGCGATGTTTATTTGTCATCCAAACTGTTCATAAGATCACATTTGAATGGATGAAGGGAAAATACAAATATCATCTTAATCTAAAACTTTTGTGGGCCCCCAAGAACTTTTCAACGGTAAACTTCAATTCATGCTATTTCAAGTGGTGTGGTCTACTTGAACTTTAAATATGATTAATTTTTGGTTTAAAGCCCTAAAATTATATGTTAAAACAGATGAACGGAGTTGATATAATGCATGAATGATGGTGGGCCCCACAGAGTTTACTTACTCAATACGTAATCCGCTTCTGTCCAAGAGGCCTTACGCCTCTCTCTCTCTCTCTCTCGTTCCTCTATCTCTCATGCATCCTCTCCCTCCCTCTCTCTGTCTCTCTCTTCCTCTCTCTCTGATCTCTCCACTGTCCTCTCTCAGTCTCTCTCACTACCAGAAACATTGTTATCAGGGCTTTTTACCTCACCCCATCCCTAAATCGCGCACGCCAATATTTCTCCCAAAACCCTTTTTCCCTTCTACTCTCCCAAATCGCGTGCCTCATCCCCAAATCCCGAAATAGTATCTCTCTCTCTCTCTCTCTCCAACGTCTCTCGATCTCCCTTTTCCACTCCGACCACCAAGAGGAAGAAGCACCAGCAACAGCCGCAACTCCCCTTCTCCAATAGCCACTGTTCCCCTTCTCAAACAGTCGTAGCAATATGCTACTCTCTCTCTCTCTCTCCTGGTTTCATCATGTCTGAAACATCTTGAAGAGTGTGATGGATCATACCACAAAAATCGGTGCTGGGTTTTCCACCGTTGAAACCCTTTTTGTAAGCCCACTGTGATGTCTGTTTGTCATTGAACCTGTTCATATGGTCACCTGGACCTGGACGTGGGGGTAGGGCCCACAGATGGGGCAGATCCAAAGCTTGATGGACCCCACCACAGAAGGTATAGTGGTGTTTTGTCCACCGTTGAAACCCTTCTATAGGGCCCACCATGCTGTTGTTGTTTTCTTTTTTCAATCAGACCTGTAGTAAAGGAAGACATAAAGGTCAACTTCATCTAAGCTTAAATGGACCCCACCATAGGCAGTTACGGTGATTGACTCCCACCGTTGAATCTTCTAGTGGGGTCCATAGTGATGGTGATGTGCCCTCCACCTGCGTGGTAGAAGAGACAACACAACCATCAGCTTGATCCAAAACCATTGTGTGCCTGCCCCAAGAAATAGTGTTGATGGAACATCCACCAAGATGGAGGAGCACCCATCGTTAAATCTTACTTTGGGGCCCACCATGATGTTTATTTGCCATTTAATGGACTGTAAGGTCACTCGTGCCTAGTCACTTAATAATGGTGATGAGGCGTCGCCGTTCGAAGAAAAAAAAAAAAAAAAGATAGTGACAACATCACTCTGCCATTAAATCAACTAATCAAAATCAGCACAAATATGACTAAAGAATTCTTAGAAATTTTTAAGTATAGTTGCATTTCAATTTTTCAGTTCTATTCAATAGATCTGTTTGCATGAGATCCTTTCATTTTCACTGATTGTCAATAGTTTAAGTGACTGACATCTGTTTGTGAGAAAAATTGTTGAGAGCTAGATGTAGATTTGGGGCTTAAGATAGAATCATTTTGGTTCATGGAAAATTTTTGAAAATTATAGCAACCCAACCCTCAAGTTTGATGAGACTTAATTGTAGCTAATAGTTTGTCTCAGCTTCTGGAAACTTCCAAGAATCAAAGAGATTAGGATCTGGATATGTTTTTGGGTTAGACTACGTATTTCTCACTTTCTTTCAATTACATCAGTGAACTGATTTTTGTACCATGTTTTCCTAATGTATGAAATAGAAATTAAATGACATAGCCCAATAATTGGGTTAAGCACCTGTGTTGAATAGGGGTTGTTTGCCAATTGATTTAAACCGTCCATTTTGTTTGCACTTTGTGGATCACCTGATGAATCCACCAACTTGATTCTTAGGGCCATGGGATTTACAGTTAGGGCCAAGACAAGGGCATGCAGATGGTCCCAATGCCTGTGAGCTTGAGCCCAAAACTTGAGTGTTGTTAAAGCATAAGGCACTATTCAGAATTTTGCTCAGGATGTAATGCTTCTAATTGGATATCTATATATATATATATATATATATATATATATATATATATATATATATATATATATATATATATATATATATATAAACCCTACAACTCATTTCGATCCCACTCTCTCTCTCTCTCTCACTCTCTCTCTCTCTCTCTGTTGATGTTGGCCCTTACTAAATCTTTCAAGTTCTTTATATTGCGTGAATGCCAAACTAAGTGAGTATTTTAAGATAAATATGAGATTTTCACTACCTATTCTAATAAGAAATGAAAATTGGAATTCTTGTTGAAATAATTCTCATGGAAATCGTTGTTACATCTAACGGCTTGACTTGCTTCTTCCACATACATAAGCCAAAATAAGAAGTGGAAGAACCATGCCAATTGATGCAATTTTTTTGTTAAAACCAAGATCCGTTCATTCCAAATTCATTTAATGGATTATCCAGGAGTTTAACATGCATCTTTTGTGTGTTTCATTTGTTTTAAGATGCTAAACTTGTTGTGTCTTTTCTTTTTGCTGTTCTATTCTTGAATCAAGTCCATGGGTGTTTGCCTTGCTGGAATGCATTTAAATTGTAAATAAGCATTTCATTTTTGTTGATTAAATGTAATGGTAATTGTTTTCAATAATATTTTTTCACATTTCATTTATTTCCAAATGCTTCTTTTTCTGAGTCTTTATATGGATTGCAAAGGAGGGAAGTGAAGATTTCACCTGGCAAAGATATTCTTAATGCCGACTTAGGTTATCAGCTTCAACTTTCTAAATTAGGAAGGCGTCAAAAAGTTCTCTCAATTGTATTTCTAGTATAATCTTCCTTTTCTTTGTGTGGAACTCTGTTTAAGGATAGTCCGAGTTTATTCTCTTAGAAATGATGACATTGCCCTTATTTTCCTTCAATGCATACTATTTGACATGCTATTTAATTGAATATTTATAAATTTCTTATATGCTTTTCTGTCAAATATGATATTTTTACATTGGTATGGGGGGCATCTTTTTATTTAGAAACTACGAACTATTGGGCAGGTTATGTGTGGTGAGGAATGAAAAATATCATATCATGATCTTCATTGAGTGTATTGGTGATTGGTCTTGTAGTCAAAATTCACATTCTCGATTGTCACACAATTTCACTGCCTTTGATTTCTAGGTAATTTGATGGCATTCTTTAGTATTTTTTTTCCCTTTTCCTCACTAGTTTCTGTATTCTTTAAGCAATTGAATAATGTTACTTCACCTAAACATCTCTATTGTACACGTGGCATTTGCATATGATGATCTGGACCCTTGATTTCGTGGGCTACCATATCAATGGGTCATACCCCAAAAAGCATGGCCATCTGACTTTGGTAACCATTCTAGTTGGGGGCCTGAAAGAACAAGCAATGGCTATATCAACAGGGATAAACTCATAATAATCAAATGGTTAGAGTTGTTAATTACTATGATGTTCAGTTTATAGCCACCCATCCAACTGGTGGCCCACTAGATCAACAGTCCCAGTTGCTTAACATGTTTAAGATATGAGAGTTTTGTGTCATTGATGTTATTTGTATATCTTCCATTTTCATAGCTTGCATACAAAGCTGCTTGTCTAGTTGATAATCTGGTAGCTTGAAATATGTTATTAAGAACCTTGTTGTTACTGGATTGGGTTTATCTAGAGCTTTTTGTTAGAACATATAAATATAGAAATAGATGAGGCCAGTCCACTCATTAGACATATGGTCAACACGTGCATTGGATGAGGCCATTGGCAATATCTTTATTTTTTCCCCAAACCACTACTATTTTTATCCATGTGTTCCTCACTTGATTAGTGGATCAATATGGATTCGATGTCTCCCTCGGATGCCAGTGGGCTGAGGAATGAAAGAATGTTAAATCCATCCAGCAGTGGGCTGAGGAATAAATGATGTGGTCTCTTCTACAACACAACCTAAACCACCCACCATCAACACATTAGATGTAGGTTTAGGTGCTCGCTCCTCTCATAAATTGTGTATGTATGTACTTTTGCCATAGACTATATGTGCACAAGTATGGATGGATGTCACGCCCCAAACTCGGAAACCGGGCTCACAAAATTCCCAATTACCGAATCCGGTGCCAACAGCCTCCGTAGTACCCCATTCTCGGCTCCCAACGCCCATACGCCGAATTCCGATCCTGGGATCCTACAAGGAGGATTTTCAGTATGATTTTTTTTTTTTGTAATGGAGTATAACCACAAGCATAACCAAGTCACAAAACAACATCACCACATATCCACTAATATAATCATTTGAATACAATGCTGAAAGGAAAATACATATATCGAAACCAAAGCTCCAGAAGACAGTTGCACGCTCCAAGCTCAAAGCTGCTGCAACCTAACGCCACCTGCATGCATCTATCGTGCATAAGCTTACAAAAGCTTAGAGGGTGGTGAAAGTGTGTGCACAAGATAAGTGTCAAGTATACCATAAAGCCCATAAATCATTCATCATCAAAACAAGCAGAATATACTAGTAAGTCCATGAGTGCTATCAGTCGTACCAAGGTTATGCGATGCAAAACATAATAAGTCAATAACGGATGCTGAGGATGCAATGCAATATGCAAATCCTAACGAGCCACGAATACCATCAACCTCATCTAGGCCATATAAGTGCAAAATCATAGTAACCCACAATGCTAAGTACTGTAGATGCAATGTGATATGCGGTGCGAATGAAATGACTATGCTGGAATGTGAAGTCAGGATGATAGTACGAAGTATCACAGGCTATGGGGTCCATCACAAGGGACTTCTATCCAAACCAGTCTCATACCTAAATTTGGATAGTCAGACACAATGTGGTAAACTCCTGATCTAAGGTTAGTCGCGCGCCCAACCGAAATCCTAGGCATACGATGGTATACGTAACAAATAGTTACGCACCACCAGCCCGAGTGGATAGTGAATGAATGAATGAATGGATATGCAATTCCTGCTCAATAAGTCCACATATCAGTACGGTTGCTCTCTGGGGAAATCACCGGGGTCTATTACACTCGACACCGACTACCTCCTCCCTAGCTGCACAGCCCAGCGAGAGGATAGACCTCACTATCTGCCTGACCAGTAGTCTGTCAATACCTACTCGGCTCATCGATAGCGAATCCATTTATGAGATGGTCATACTTAACCTAGCTTATAATCCCCTCACTTAGGCGGATAAGGCCACACCCCCTCCCAACCGACCACGACACAGTGGGAGAGTGGCCTACTGGTATTCGGCACTCGGGCGCTCATGTTCCACTCGGTCTAGACGTTGGGGCTACTCCTGGCCTCGGAGGTTTTAGAATTTTCACCCAAGGACATCCTAAGTGCCCACAGTACTAGAACCAAGTATTCTAGTGTCCCATCTAGCCATTCACGATGTGCCTGTGGAGGCTACGGCACTGATGTCGCTAGGGCGCACAATGATCAAGTCACACATATGCGAGATGTATGAGTCACACTATCCAGTCATGCAACAATCCTGCGCGTACTGCGCGATAATGTGGGGCACTCCATCTCATAAGGAGTCCCGTAAATGGTCTGCCTAATGGCGTATGTTATGATCAAACATTCCTCATATAAAGCATACATATGATGCGTATGGGCATGAATCATGGAGTTATACTAAGCAGGTTATAAAGTAACGAACTATCCTTACAATACAGATGGGCCTAGACGGCCTACACACAACAAGTATGGGCCTATCAATGGGCCCTAGAGAGAGTCATAATGCGGACATTTAACCAACATTATTCTTACAATGTGGACGTCAAACCAACATTGCTCCCAAGGCATGGCCGGCCATAAATATCACTACATAAACCATGGTGGAATCATATTCACTGGGCCTTATGTACATCTTATTGGGCCTCGACCCATGGGCCTCTAATACATCAAATGGGCCTCACAGCATGGGCCTTATGTACATTGTAATGGGCCATATCCCCAAAGAGCCTCAACCCACGACCCTAATACATCACAATGGGCCTTAACCCATGGGCCCCAAATACATCATAATGGGCCTCACAACATAGGCCTCATGAATATCAAGGTAGGCCTAAACAACGGCCACAAATAGATCAAGATGGGCCTCATACATATACCAAGGTGGGTCTCAATGGACGGCCACATATAAATCAAGATGGGCCTAATTACATGGGCCTCATATATGTACCAAGGTGAGCCTCAACAACGGCCACAAATACATTAGTATGGGTCCCATCATATTGGTCTTATGTTTATACCAAGGTGGGCCTAATCACATGTATCAAATGAGCCAATCCACCATTAAAATTCCTAAGGCCCACCATATATATATATCCCATCTATCTGATCATAAGGTCCACTTGGTAAATAAATCTGCCTTATTTTTAGTCTCATGCCTTAAAATGATCTTACAAAATGGTTGGACGGCTTGGATGCAACATATGCATCATGGTTGGGTGCCATAAAAGCCCACCATAAGTTGCTTATGATGGATATGACTTTGAGGAAACATTTGCTCCTGTAGCTCGCCTTGAGTCTATCAGAATTCTTTTATCCATTGCATGTGCATTAAAATTTAAACTATTTCAAATGGATGTTAAGAGTGCTTTTCTTAATAGAGAACTTGCTGAAGAAGTCTATGTTGAACAACCAAAGGGATTTACTGATTCCAAGTATCCTCACTATGTATATCATCTGAACAAAGCTCTCTATGGTCTCAAACAAGCACCATGTGCTTGGTATGAATGATTGACAAAATTTCTTTTGGACTATAAATTCTACAGAGGGAGTGTTGATAAGACGTTGTTCACCCAAAGAACAAAAGACTCACTGCTTATTGCACAAATATATGTGGACGATAGTCTTTGGTTCAAAATGTGAGGATATTGCATACAAATTTGCCAACCTCATGAAATCAAAATTTGAAATGAGTATGGTCGGTGAACTAAACTTCTTTTTAGGATTGCAAGTCAAGCAGTTAAATGATGGAATCTTTATCTGTCAAACCAAGTATGCGAACGAGTTAGTGAAAAGGTTTGGTCTTGAATTTGGACGCTCTTATCACACTCCCATGAGCACCACACTCAAACTCTCCAAAGATGCAAATGACAAGAGTGTGGATCAACAACTCTATCGGAGTATGATAGGAAGTCTACTATATCTCACAGCTAGTCATCCTAATATATCCTTCAGTGTTGGAGTATGTGCTCGATATCAAGCCGATCTTAAAGAATCTCACCTAACAGCCATTAAAAGGATAATTAAATACATAGCCGGAACTACCTCCTACGATCTGTAGTATCCATTTGAAACATCCACGATTATCGATGGGTACTCTGATGTCGACTGGGCAAGAAATTTGGATGATCGAAAATCAAATAGTGGAGGATGTTTCTATATTGGAAACTGCCTAGTCTCTTGGTAGAGCAAGAAGCAAAACTCAATATCATTATCTACTGTCGAGGTTGAATACATTGCCACTGGTAGCTGTTGTGCAGAACTCCTTTGGATGAAACAGATGTTGCTGGATTACGGGATTGAATAACCCACGATGAGTGTTTTCTGTGATAACACAAGCGCAATCAACATTTCAAAGAATCTTGTTCAACATTCTCAGACTAAACACATAGACATTCGTCATCACTTTATCCGAGAACTTGTTGAAGATAAGATTCTTACATTGGATTATGTTTCCATAGAAAAGCAACTCGCAGACATCCTCACCAAACCTCCTAATGCAAATAGGTTTAGTGACCTACAAAAATCCATTGGGATCTGCACTCACTAAATCTAGTAAACATGAGCCACACAGGTAAAATCTTTACACTAAGACACTCATGGTTTTATGTCAACCATAAGTCAAAATTCTCTATATTAACCATGTTATTTTGAATGCAAAATTATGACAATCTTAATAATATCAGAGCAATGTCAAATCAATGATACCGATATTCAACATCGATACAATTGAAGAAACTTGGAAATGCACAATGATAATTTGAGTTTTCCTCAAATGGTCGACCTGAAAATGCCTTGTTCTGATAAACTTTAATCTATTGCTATTGTGGCAGTATGTGTGCTGATAGTTGAATAGTTGAATATTTTGGGATAGTTTTTTGAGTTACTGCTATCTTTGGCAGTCTATTTTGGATAATTAGATAACTTTAGTTTCATTTTGAATATGACTGAATAGAATTCATATCATTAATGCCATATTTCTATTTTGAGCTCCCTGGTTTATCAAGTTATGGATTAAATATGATTGAAAATAGCTATACAACTGCTCTATTCCATCTGCTATGCATTCATAAATTCTAGAATTGATGTTTGTTTAAACTGAGTTGATTTGTTATACATCAATTGATCTGCTTCTACCTGGACGGTTCTCCCAAGTAATTCACTCTTCAGTCAATATCACCTGAGATATCTTTGTCAATGACTGACAAAAAGGGGGAGAACATTTGTAAACACCTCGAATAGAAAATTGTGTATCTATCTATGTTGTTGCAGGTGCTAGGGGGAGCAACCGCAACAAGCAAGGGGGAGTTGGAGTTTACAAGAAAGGGGGAGCAGCTACTGGTCATGTACATGGGTTAGAAAATTATAAAATTATGTAAAAGCATGTACACACAATTTAGGGTGTGTTTGTCTAGAACATTCTAGGGTGTTTTGGGGGTTCTGTCACGTAATTAACAAAGGGGGAGATTGAAAGTGCCCTGGTTTGTCAAGTTACGTGGGTGGTGGGTCAGACTATCTACAGATCTCTATAGAAAGATCAATTCAAGCGTCTGCCTCAACCGGATGTGTGCAAGCTCTTCACAGGTGAATTAAAAGCTTCACATCTCATGACCCAAAACACCAGGTAAAGAAAAACCCTTAAAAATATGTTAGAAATCATAAGGTTTTAAGGTGAGAAAACTTCTTTTAAAGTAGAAAAATCTCTAAGTTTTTCTCACCTTGTTGATCTTATCGAAGCACACTCGATATGATCGACCTACACTGTTGATGTCCTCGATACCTTAACGATATTATCTATGTAAGGACCAAAAGTATCCAGCAACTAAATATTCATCTGGACGGATTTATCGATGTATCGATACACCTATCAATATCATCGATATAAGCACTAAATATGTCCAGAAACTTCAAAACATATCAAGATGAATTATCGATGTATCGATACACCTATCGATATCATCGATATTCAAATCTCAAGTCAATCGAGAGTGGCTCAATAAGATCGACAGGCAGATTTCTGGAGCCCCTATTTTTTAATAAAAATCTCAAATTCCTTCAATATATCGATGACCGTCCGATATGATCTAAATTCAAATATCGATAAGATTAGAGGTTTGTCGATGATATCGATAGAAGGCGCGCATTTCTTACAACAGATATTTTAAGTCATTTTTAACCATGATCGTGGGCACTTCGATAGAATCGATATTCAAATATCGATGATATCGGCTCTAGATCGATTGCATCGAACAAGGTCATAAACTGTCCAGCAAGCTTAAGGACAAATTAGCTGGATTTATCGATGTCTTGACTCTGATCTCGATATCATCGACATTCAAATTTCGATGATCTCGATGGATCCCCGATCATTCATGAAAACCTGAAATATTTTAAAGTCAAGTCTCTCTCATTTTTCAAGTGTCGATGGATCAAACCTGTCATCGATGGAATCGGAGTTCGAAATACGATGACATCGACGATAGTTTCGATTCATCAATAAATTGGCAAAGAGTTTCAAAAGCATATGACATTGAGTCCAAGTCATCGAGCAGACCATCGATGCTATCAAGAGTATACGCTCGATGATATCGAACCTGCTCGATGATATTGAACTCTTTCATAAATGTGACCGTTTTATATCCGTTAGAACTTTTTGCCTATATATAGAGGACTTGTCTTTTGTTGCTGTGAGAGAAAATAGAGAGAGCTTTTGTGTATTTTAACTTACATCTTATATCTAAAGCCCTTTCTCTCGAGGAAGTTCATCCTCCAATCCACCCTCATCATTGATATTTAATAGAGTGGATTGGGGAATGAACTTCCGCATTCAAGGATCCTCCAGCTACTACTTTAATGGCAAATCATTAAGTTGGGATGCCTTGAATGCCTAGATGATTAGAACTAGTCTATCTTCTCTACAAAAAAATCTTTAGAGAGTAGTATTCCATCATAACCTTGACCCAACCCGAAGTCGAGTATTGGCACATCACTCTGTGTTATGGTTCAAGGGAGCAGAAGACTCTTCATCAACAAAGAGGAGGAGATCTTCAGCATTGTGCTAAATGGGACTCATCAGCTTATCTGTAACTATTCAAAGTCTAAGAAAGAGAACACTTGTGATCATTCTTTACTAGGAGTGGGTCTTAAGTGGTTCTCACCCTTTAAAGTCCTCAAGGAGGCCTCCGGTGGGAGTGTATGTGGTGGGTGCATTGTGTAGACCCTTGCTCTGTGGAGAGCATAAACATCTAGTTTGGAGTGAACCAGTAAAACTCTGGGTTTTAGGTGAACCAGGTAAAACCTTAGGGTTTGAGGTCAACCGTGTAGAAACCTCCAGTAGGGTCTTATGGAAGATCCTTGGCCAGTGTGCCTAAAAGTGGGTACGTCGTGTTGACCCTTGCTCGTGATAACATAAACAGTTAGCCTCAGTGTAGGTTGTAAAGGTTGAAGGTGAACCTGATTTAAAACCTTAGGTTAGAGGTGAACCATTTGAAACCTCCTTAGTGAAATCCGGTATACTCAAGGGTTGAGTGTGGTTACCGGGAGTGGAGTAGACTTATCATCGAACCACTATAAAATGACTGTGTTTGAGATTATTATTTTTATGATTAAGTGATTTGCTTTAATACTTCCTCATCTAAATATTTGATCACACCACACACACCTACACAGTCATATCCATCATAAGCTAACTTGTATACTGCTTACTTCTAAAGTAGTTTGTGATTGGATCCTCTACCGGGCTTAGAAGCCAGTAGAGTTACATCTGAGTAATCCTAATAATTGCATGATCATAGGATTAGTGAAGTAGGATTTTTAAATAAATCATAAAAACTTTAAAAAGTCATATTCACCCCCCTCTAGGACATATTGGCATATTCTTTCTTCAACTAGTGCGGTCTTCACCACCATTTCAGGGACTGCCTGATGAATGGTCTGTAAGATTGGTTTTCATCCACAAAAAAAAAATAGATGCCTACCTTGTTTTTAAATGTATTAGCTCGAAATTGATGGAGCAGACCCGGATGTGGGTCGGAGCTATCTGGATGTTGAGTGGGGGTCCCTGGAAGGTGGGATTCATTTCCTTTGGACAACATTAGAGTGGCCTGGCAATTTGGACAGGCCGTGTTTATATCTGTATTTGCTCAAAATTGATGGAGTAGACCCGGATGTGCGTTGGAGCTATCCAGATGTTGAGTGGGGGTCTCTAGAAGGTGGGAATCGTTGTTATGACCATGATGAAGATGTCCATTTCCTATGGACATCATTGGAGTGGCTTGACCATTTGGACAAGCCGTCTTTATATCTGCATTTGCTCGAAATTGATGGAGCAGACACGGATGTGCATCGAAGCTATCTGGATGTTAAGCGGGAGTCCGTGGAAGGTGGGAACCGTTGTTATGACCATGATGAAGCTGTCCATTTCCTATGGATAGCATTGGAGTGGCCTGGACATTTGGACAGGCCGTGTTTATATCGGTATTTGCAAGGACCACACCCTAAACCTATAACCTAAACTTAAACCTTAACCTATAACCTAAAATTTAACATACAACCTAAACCTTAACCTATTCTCAATTCCCTAAAGTTATAACCTATAACCTATAACCTAAACCTAAACCTACAACATAAACTTATAAACTAAAACCAAAACCTAAACCTAAAACCTAAATGTATTCTCAAATCCCTAAACTTAAACCTACACCTAATCCTAATCTCAACTCTTTAGCCTAAACCTAAACCTAAACTTGAAAACCCAAACCAAAACCCGATCCCGATCCCGATTTCCTAAACCTAAACCTTAACCTATTCTTGGTTCCTTAAAGCTATAACCTATAACCTATAACCAAAAAAAACCTAAAACCTAAACCTAAACCTAAAACCTAAATGTATTCTCAAATCCTTAAACCTAAACTTACACCTAATCCTAATCTCAATTACTTAACCTAAACCTAAACTTGAAAACCCAAGCCTAAACCCGATCCCAAACCCGAACCCGATTTCCTAAACCTAAACCTTAACCTATTCTCAAATCCTTAAACCTAAACCTACACCTAATCCTAATCTTAACTCCCTAACCTAAACCTATACCTAAACTTAAACTTGAAAACCTAGCCTAAACCTGATCTCAAACCCAAACCCGATTTCTTAAACCTAAACCTTAACCTATTCTCAATTCCCTAAAGCTATAAGCTATAACCTATAACCTAAACCTAAACCTAACCTAAACCTATAACCTTAACCTATAACCTTAAACCTTAACCTTAACCTTAACCTAAACCTAAAACCTAAACCTTAACCTAAACCAAAACCTATAACCTTAACCTAAACCAAAACCAATAACCTAAACCTTAACCTATAACCTATAACCTATAACCTAAACTTATAACCTTAACCTAAACCTAAAACTAAAACCTAAACATATAACCTAAACCTATAAACTAAAACCTAAACCTAAACCTATAACCAAAACCAAAACCTATAACCTTAACCTAAACCAAAACCTATAACCTAAACCTTAACCTATAACCTATAACCTAAACTTATAACCTTAACCTAAACCTAAAACCAAAAACCTAAACCTAAAATTAAAACCTAAACCTAAAACCCGAATGTATTCTCAAATCCCTAAATTTAAACCTACATCTAATCCCAATCTCAACTCCTAACCTAAACCTAAACCTAAACCTAAACTTGAAAACCCAAACCTAAACCCAATCCCGAATCGAACTTGATTTCCTAAACCTAAACCTTAACCTATTCTCAATTCCCTAAAGTTATAACCTATAATATATAACCTATAACCTAAGCCTAAACGTAAACCTAAACCAAAACCTATAACTTAAACCTTAACCTATAACCGAAACTTATAACTTATAACCTAACCTTAACCTAAACCTAAAACCTAAACATAAACCTATAACGTAAACATATAACCTAAAACCTAAACCTATACCTAAAACCTAAATGTATTCTCAAATCTCTAAAGCTAAACCTACACCTAATCTTAATCTCAACTCCCTAACCTAAACCTAAACCTAAACTTGAAAACCCAAACCTAAACCCGATCCCGAACCTTAACCCAATTTCCTAAACAACCTTAACCTATTCTCAATTCCGTAAAGTTATAACCTATAACCTATAACTTATTACTTAAACCTAAATCTTAACCAAAACCTATAACCTAAACCTTACCTATAACTTATAACCTAAACTTATAACCTATAACCTAACATTAACCTAAACCTATAACCTAAAGCTAAACCTATAACCTAAACTTATAAACTAAAACCTAAACCTAAACCTAAAACCTAAATGTATTCTTAAATCCCTAAACCTAAACTTATACCTAATCCTAATTTCAACTCCCTAACCTAAAACTAAACCTAAACTTGAAAACCCAAACCTAAACCCTATCCCGAATCCGAACACGATTTCCTAAACCTAAACCTTAACCTATTCTCAATTCCCTAAAGCTATAACCTATAACCTAAACCTAAACCCAAACCTTAACTAAAACCTATAACCTAAACCTTAACCTATAACCTATAACATATAACCAAAACTTATAACCTATAACCTAAACCTAAACCTAAATCTTAACCAAAACCTATAACCTAAACCTTAACCTATAACCTATAACATATAACCGAAACTTATAACCTATAACCTAACCTTAACCTAAACCTAAAACCTAAACCTAAACCTAAACCTAAAACCTAAATGTATTCTCAAATCCCTAAACCTAAACCTACACCTAATCCTAATCTCAACTCTCTAACCTAAACCTAAACCTAAACTTGAAAACCCAAACCTAAACCCTATCCCGAACCCAAACCCGATTTCCTAAACCTAAACCTTAACCTATTCTCAAATCCCTAAAGCTATAACCTATAACCTAAACTTAAACCTAAACCTAAACCTATAACCTTAACCTAAACCTAAACCTAAAACCTAAATGTATTCTCAAATCCCTAAACCTAAACCTTAACCTATTCTCAATTCCCTAAACCATAACCTATAACCTAACTTAAACCTAAACTTATATCGTACACTTATAACTTAAAACCTAAATTTATTCTCAAATCCCTAAACCTAAACCTTAACTTATTCTCAATTCTCTAAACCTAAACCTATAACTTAAATGTATTCTCAAATCCCTAAACCTAAACCTTAACCTATTCTCAATTCCCTAAACCTAAATGTACCCATGTATTTTTCTTTTCATTTGTCTGGATCACCTCTCATATGTTCTCTCTCTTTTCATTTGTTTTTTTCCATAGGATTGTTTGTGTTTGGATGGATGCAGTTTATGTTTGGATGAATGTAGTTTATGTCTGGATGGATTTATGTAGTTTGAGTTTTGATGGATGTGAATATAAATATGATAAAATATATTATATAACAGGTGTATATCAGGAAGAATATGATGAATTATATTCTAACAGGTGTATATCAAGAAATTTGAGATGGAATATTTTTTTTTTAAAGAGACTTTTACCTACGAAATATTTTGTAGGTAAAAGTCTCATTATTTTTAAAAAGCCTTTAGCGACAAAACGTTTCGTAGATAAAAGTCTCATCCACATTTTTCAGCTACGAAAATTTTCGTAGCTAAAAGTAAACCTTTCAATTTTTTCCAAAGATTGTTTACAACCTTTAGCGACGAAAATATTCGTCGCTAAAAGTCTCAACCACGTTTTTTCTTAACAAAAAGTTTCGTAGCTGAAAGTAAACCTTTCGATTTTTTTGAAAAATTGTTTACAGCCTTTAGTGACGAAACTTTTCGTCGCTAAAAGTCTCATCCATGTTTTTTAGCTACAAAACTTTTCATAGCTAAAAGTAAACCTTAAATTTTTTACAGCCTTTAGCAACGAACATTTTCGTCGCTAAAAGTCTCATCCACATTTTTTTAGCTACGAAAATTTTCGTAGGTAAAACTAAACCTTCCAATTTTTTGGATTTTAACGACGAATATTTTTGTTGCTAAAAGTCTCATCCATGTTTTTTAGCTACGAAAATTTTCGTAGCTAAAAGTAAACCTTTCGTTGATATGGCATTTAGCGACGAAACTTGTCGTCGCTAAAAGTCTCATACACGTTTTTTAGCTACAAAAATTTTCGTAGCTAAAAGTAAACCTTTCGATCTTTTTCAAAGATTGTTTACAGCCTTTAGCGATGAAAGTTTTTGTCGCTAAAAGTATCATCCACATTTTTTAGCTACGAAAATTTTCTTAGCTAAAAGTATACTTTTCAAATTTCTTCAAAATTGTAAAAGAACCTTTAGCGATGAAAGTTTTCGTCGCAAAAAGTATCATCCGCGTTTTTGGCTAACAAAATTTTCATAGCTAAAAGTATACTTTTCGAATTTTTTCAAAATTTTAAAACAACCTTTAGTGACAAAATTTTCCATCGCTAAAAGTGACTTTTAGCGGTGAATTTATAATTTCGTCACTAAAAGTAAACTTTTAGTGGCGAAAAAAAAAATCGTCGCTAAAAGTCGCTTTTAGCGACGAAAAAAAAAATTCGTCGGTAAAAACCCTCTTTCTTGTAGTGGCTACAAATGAATCAAGAGAGAAATGATTCAACCCAAGCACCAAATATCTTTCACCTTCATTTCACCCTTCACATTGTCCAAGTGTATTCTCTCAACTAAGCCAAGTCAATCAGATATTATTGAGATTTTATTTACTAAACTTGTCATAACATTTGTTATCCACATTACAGTTTTTTATACTTTGTTTTTCCATACCAGGGTAAAAAGGTTCCTATGGTGAGTCCTTTTGGATTGCCAGTGGCTTATTATGGGTACCATCAACTTAATATTAACATATACCAGCAAAATTCCTTGAGCATGAGATCTCAGGTAAATTTGAATTTATTTTTTTTAACTAAAATATATCATATGTGGTTCTCACAACACGTGCTCATGAACTGCGATTATGTTTTTTTGTTATTTCTTTGTCAGGGTAGCTTTATTACTAGCAAGAGTTATTTTGGAGTACCTGGTGGAAGCCATGGACTACATGGTCATTGTAAGGTGCTGATGAGTTACATAGCTGGCACCAGTGGATCCATGAATGCACACCATCTGCCCCTTGTGGGTGCCAAACAGGCATCAACTGGTAACAACAAAATTATTTGAGGACCAGCGCCTGCCTAAGGTATGAATTGTTGTAGCATGTATTAATGTTTTTTTTCCTTGGCACATAAGCTTATAAATATTTTGAATAATGTGTATGGTTTTGTTTTTGTTTAGCATTCTAGTAATTACATATTGAGTTGTTAATTATATTGCAGTTTGGAGGGTTGCGGGTTCGATGTCAATGTTAGCTTATCGCTGTTTGGAGGGCAGAATAGTTGTTTTGTGCTATGAATGTATGGGGGATTTCTTGAATGCAGAATATGAGATAGTGTACTATGGATGTGTGGGGTCTTTTTGTTGGATGCAATTCCACGCACCTTTTGCGCATGTTGGATTTGTTGAATGCGAGGATAGCCCTTTTCCATCATTTCTTGTTGTAAGATGTGGAGTTTACTGTTGGTCCTGTGCTAGGGTTTGTAAGGCTATTCCACTTCAGTTCAGAGGCTGTGTTTTTTTGGTTTATTCAAGTTTGCCTATTATTGGTTAGATTGATAGTTTGTGTGGCAGTTTTGCCGAGGCTGTCTGAGTGCCTAGACCTCTTACCTATTGTCTTATTTTGTTTGTTTATGTTATTTCTATATACCTCTCTTCCATATAATAGGCATGGTTTCCTTTTATTTTTGTAGAGCCTTCCTGAATAGACGTATAGGCTATATGTTGTGTGTAAAGAATGTTATACAGGAAAGGGAAAAAAAAATAAAGGAAAATTTAGTTGTCACTCACTTGCTAGGTGAATGTTATGGTTCTTTTGAGTGTGTTGTGGGCTTGGTTTAATGAAAGCTAGTATTTTTTTTTTCTTTCATTCTTATTAGTTGATGTGATTAATGGTATTTGAATCATTGGGATATGGAACTCTTTCAAATTCTATTTGTGGTTGTTGTGTTTTACATTCTAATCTTATATTAGAAGCTTGATCAGTTTCTATACAAAGATAACACAATGAAGAATCTGAGTGTGCTGCCCTAATGAGTGGCCCATTTAACACATGCTATGAAAATAAAATGTGAAATAACACCATCAGATTGATGCAACTAGCACTTGTAACACCGAACCCATGTAATGAGCCCTTGCGCGCATGTAAATAAGGGAGCTCTTTTTGTCACATGCACCAATGTGTGACAAGGTGTGTAGGATATGAGACCATTCATGAAGTGCAGGCACAAATATCAATGCTCATCCTCAAGCAAGCACACCCCCACATGCCACAAGTGTGTGAGATCTTGAGCTTTCAATTAGGTGGCCTACATGAGTTAGAATTTTGGCTTAAAATTCAGATTGTTTCACTCTATAGCTGTGTGACTATGTTGAAAAAAATGGTGAACAACTATTTGAATGAGAACATGTAAATAACACCACTAAATTGATGCAACTAGCACATGTAACATTGAGTCCCTGTAATGGGCCCTGCACACGTAAAAAATGAGGTTCTATTGTCACATGTGCCAACATGAGACCATGTGTGCACGATATGAACTCATTCACGAAGTGCGGACATAAACATGGGACCATGTGTCCAAGATATGAACTCATTCATCAAGTGCTGACATTAACATGGGACCATGTGTGCAAGATCCTGCACAAATGAGCCACATTAACTTACTCAATGTAGTTACGTCCATTTCTTAAATTCAGGGTATCATTTGGCCTCATCGTTTTGGCCTCTTTCATAGAAGCGAACAATCTATCTAGCATTGTTCTCAACTCTCGAATCAAGTTGTATGCAAGCTATTGATCCATAGGTTATAACAAATTGTTAAGTTGTCTAATGTGGACATTTTTTTAGTTCATGGTCAAGAAGATAATAGCACTTGAAGAACATTTAATGGCCCAAATGCTTTCCATCCAGATCAATTCCAAATGAGAAATCCAACCCGTACATCCATTTTTCGAGCTCATTTTAGGAGATACCACCAAAAATGAGTAGAGATGAAACAGTGGAGAAAGGAGTGCTTACCGTTGAAACATTCCTAGGCTCCACCTTGATGTTTATATTCCATTCAAACAATGTCATTTTGTACTTAGATGAAGTGAAAACATCGAGAAGTTAAACTAATGCAAAACTTGTGGCCCAGTTAAATGTTTCAACAGTGGTCACTAAATCCCCACTGTTTCCTCTTGTGTGGCCCATTTAAGTTTTGGATATATTTTATTTTTGATCTCATATCTTTTTGGTCTCATATCTTAAAATGAGCTGGAAAAATGGATGGATGGAGTGATTTTATAATAAAAAACATCGCCCTGGCCCACACAGAATTCTTGCGAAAGAACTTGCGTACAAATGCTTTCTCAGGAAAAAGGAAATGAAAAGATGCCCACATACATGCTCGAGTCTCACGGTTAATGGAGAGTCCGTTAGCAGGATTTAAATCATGCCATGTCACTCATACGGATGGCGTGTTTTCATTGGAAGACAATCTATCACAGGAGCACGTTCCTTTGGCAGAAAATCTACGTCCCAACGAGCAGGGAAAGGAATTCCTACCGTTGAAACCTTTCCAAGATCCACCTTGATGTTTATATTCCATCCAAACCGTTTATAAGGTCATTTTCACCGAGATGAAGTGAAAAAGCCAAGAAATTAAACCGATACAAAACTTTTGTGGCCATATAAATGTTTCAACGGTGGTCACTAAATCCCTATTGTTTCCTCTCGTGTGGCCCACTTGAGTTTTTTATCCTCCTCATTTTTTGTCGCATGTCCTAAAATGAACTCGAAAAACGGATGGACGGATTGGCTTTCTCACAAACATTATAGTGGGCCCCACATAGAATCTTGCGCAAGAACTTCCTGCGAAAGGCTTTCGTAGGAAATCCGCGTCTTGCCTCAATGCCCTGACGAAAGGACGTGGATTTCCTGCGAAAGCCTTTCACGGGAAGTTCCTACGCTGGGAACCCAAGTGGGGCCCACCGTGATGTTTGTGAGAAATCCTCTCCTTCCATTCGTTTTTTGAGTTCATTTCAGGACATGATGCCAAAAATGATCCATATCCAAAGCTCAAGTGGGCCGTACTAAAGGAAAATGTGGTTAGGTAAATTGCTACCGTTGAAACCTACCTTTCAACAGTGATGTTTACATGCCATCCATACCGTTAATAGCTTCATTCCTACTGGGATGAACTGAAATCACAAATATTAACATGATTCAAAACTTCTGTGGCCCACGAATATTTCAACTGTGGACGTTCATTTATCACATTTTCGGCCCACTTGAGCTCTGAAAAGGGTTCATTTTTGGCATGATGCTCTAAAATGAACTCACAAAATGAATGGATTGATAAGATTTCTCACAAACATCACAGTGGGCCCCACCTCGGCTCCCTGTACAGGAGCTTCCTGCGAAAGTCTTTCGCAGGAAATCCGCGTCCCTGACGAAATCGGATTGCCTACTGAGTTACTCAGTCTGCTATTACGGTACCAAGTAAACTCAGTTGGGACCACCTTGACTTTATGCAGTCTATCCACACTGTCCATCCGTTTTTCCATCTAATTTAAGGGGTTGAACCCAAAATTGAAGCACATCCAAAGATCAAGTGGATCAAACCACTGGAAACAATGGGGATAATGATTTCCACCGTTTAAACCTTTATAGGCCCCACAGTGATGTTTATTTGACATCCAACATGTTCATGAGATGATAAAGCATGAATGAAGGTAAAAGAGAAATATACACCGAAAAGTTCGGTCGCCCCCAAGAAGTTTTCAACACGTTCAAGTCAACTCTTTCAAGTGGTGTGGTCCATTTGAACATTAGATATACCTTATTTTTTGTCTCAGTTCATAAAATTATATGGTAAATTGGATGGACGAAGAGGATAAAATACATAAATCATGATGAACCCCACAGAATTTACTCAGTGCGCTGAGTGTAGTGAGCTACTCACTACGCAATTCGCTTCCCACACTGACTAACTGTCAGAAAAGTGACAGGTTGAGTAGCCAGTCGGCTACTCAAGTGACGTCACCAAGTTCTGTGGGCCCATTATGATGTATGTGTTGTATCAGCACAGTCCATCCATTTTGAGATATCATTTTAGGGCATGAGCCAGAGAATTAGGCAGATAAGAAGCTGTAGTGGATCCCACCACAGAATCAGTGGAGAGAGTGATTCCCACCGTTGAAACTATCCTAAGGCCCACATAATGTTTATTTGAAATCCAATCTGTTCAAAAGTTGAAAAAAGACATGAATTAAGGGAAAACACAAATATCAGCTTGATCTAAAACTTTTGTGGCCTTTAGAAGTTTTTAATAGTGGCCGTCACTGTCCCACTGTTTTCTGTGCTGGGAACCACTGGAGCTTTGGATTTAACTCATTCTTTGAATATTGCCCTGGAATGATCTCTCCGAATGGATGGAAAGTGTGAATACAAAGCATACATTATGGTGGGGCCCGCGGAACTTGGTGACGTCACTTCAGTCGCCAGTCTCGCTACACAACCTGTCAGTAGCTAATCCACGCCCTAGTGTAATCAGATATCATCCATGCCATGTAATCCACCTGTAACTCACCTCATGAACTGAATGACCTGATTTTAATCCCATTGCATCTGCATGCGTACGTATCAGAACATCAGATGGTTCTAATTCTTTCACGCAACACATCTACACTACCCAGATTTGTCTGATGAGACGCTTTGATGGGAGTAAGAAAGCTAAAAGTCGCTCGTGAGACCGTCACCACTTTGTATATGCGGAACACGAATTCTGTCCACCCCGCTGGTCTCTGGCTGGGAACGGGCTGGAGCTTTGAGTGCCCATCATGATATCTAGGTTTTATCACACCATCCATCCATTATTTGGTGGCATCCATTATTTGGTGGAATTTTATGGGAGATGAATAATATTTAGGTAGATCCAAATCTCAAGTAGACCACACTATAAGAAGAAACGGTGATAATGATTCTCACCGTTGAAACTTTTCTAGGCCCACCGTGATGTTTATTTTCCATCCAACATATTCATCAAGTTACATAGACCTGGATGAAGACAAAACACAGATATTAGCTCGATCCAAAACTTCCGTGGACTCTAAGAAGTTTTTAACAATAACAGTTTAATCCCCATCGTCTGGTCCACCTGTTTCTTGGATCTTTCTCAGTTTTCATCTTATATTTTGAAATTCCATGGAAAAATGAATGGACGGTGTGGATAAAAGCCATACCTCACGGTGGGCACTCAAAGCTCCTGCCCATTCCCCAGATGGAGACTGCCGGTGGAGGACACAATCCGCGTTCGTCTATGCCTTGTCTCTTAAATTAGGCTCAAAATTGTAGTAATACGTGAATGATCCATCTGTCACCCTATAGACCACACCATCTTCACATGTATTATTGACTTTTCAACTCTTCTAATCCATTATTAACTTTTCAACGGAGTACTAATTTACCTCTTTGTGAGGAAGAAGTGCGCCGTGGTGATGGGAAAGATGTGTTAGTAGGACTGTGGAAAAAAGTACTTAATATTCATTTGTCGATTGTAGGCCTCTCTTTCTATTGACCCTACAAATAATTGTTTTGCTCTCCGACGAAGAAAAGGTTGATTCCGGTGGTGTGAAAGTTATTCAATTATCCATCCATCACCCCATAAGTCCCACCCTCCAATATTGACTATTTTATTCACTATTTTGCCCTCACCCCAGAAGTCCCCCCTCCAATATTGACTATTTTATTCACTATTTTATCTTCTTGTGAGGAAAGTGTTAATCATGGTCGTATAAAAGCGGGTTACATAAGGATCATGCAAAGGAATTTCTAGCATCAATCCACCTTGCTGTGGGCCCTACTTTTTCTACGTTGTTAGGTGATCGGTACTCTTATTTATGATCCAAAGTCTAAATAAAGGCAAGTTGCATCTACTTAGTGTTCTAGATGCTTTAAATCTGTAAACAACAGGGTCTGTTGATGCCATCAAGCATATGTCAATGCCATTGAGCATATGTCGATCCAATCAAAAAAATTTGAAAAATCAATGTTTTGTGGTTGGAACGTTTTAGTGTTTTACTCGATGTCATTAAAGGTATTTGATGCCATCGAAGTCCCATCAAAGCTGTCATCAAGTGCAGGCACAAAATTGTTTAAGTGTTGGATTTGTTACCTGTTCCGATTGTGATAGTATGTAATGCTATATATATCAGGTGTAATCGGGATTTGTGTAGAAAGAGAGGTGTTCTGGGCTTTCTAAATTCATTCCTAGGATTTTAAGGGCATAGCTTGGTTTGTGAGGAAGATTCGAGGCTTATTCGAATTGATAATCTCACTCTTGTAATTTTCTACTTTCATAATGCATCACAGTAACTTTGTGCCGTATTTTTTTTTTCCCACATGGGTTTTTCCACATAAAATTCGGTCTGCTTGTATTTCAACTTGTTTGTGCGATTGAAGTACTTTTTTTAATTCATCTTTGTGTGCTTCCGCGGTTCTCCAACAAGTGGTATCAGAGCTAACGTTGGGAAGTAGATTGAATTTAAAAGCATCATATCAATATCATCTAATTTAAAGTCCGATGTAAAAAATATTATGGGAAAAATAATTTTGAACTATGGAAGGTTAAGATGACCGATCTCCTAGTTGAATAAGTATTGGATGATGCTCTCCTATAAAAGCGACTGAAATTTATAATAGATAATGTCACGCCCCGGACTCGGTAACTGGAATCACAATGAACCCGATGGCCAGTTCTGGCCGTAATAGCCTCCATAGTACCTCATTCTCGGATCCTGAGGCAGTTTCCGATCCCGGGATCCTACAAGGAGGATTTTTCATAACAATATAATCATTACCAATACAAGCATACTCAAGATCACAGCAAGAACATCTGAGGATAACAAAGGCACACATCACAAAATCTACTATAAATTTGAACTTTAACAATCATCCATAAGGTCCAAAGGGATATACATGAGACAAAAAGGAAATGAGAGAAAGGTCGGCAATACTGGAGTCCTCAAATGCTCAGCTCCACTCCACGCTCTATTGCTACGACGCCTGCCTAGAATCTCCTACACTCATCAATCGTACATAAGCTTATAGAAGCTTAGAGGGTGGTGTAGGTGTGTGACAATGGTGTATAGAAGAATAGTCGGAGGTGCAAGATGAGAAACATGCTTAATGAGGATATAACCAGCCTTACCAAGGCTTATCATGAATACGATGCGATGAGTACCGGATGCCATACCAAGACAGTGCATGAAGGGGCTTACACAGCCAATGCTAATGCAATGTAAGTAATGCAAGTGCTCATATCCAAACCACAAGTCAAGTACATTTTCAATCATAAGGAAATTATTAAGGTTCATTACACTGCTGAATGACTATCGCTCTATAGACCCCGCATAGTCAAACGAGCATAAGAGACCTCACTACCCGCCTGTGGACAGCCAATCACCAGCAAGGCCTGACGGTAGCGGACCCATTCACGAGTTGGTCAGACTCAGCCTAACAATGCCCCTACACCAGGCAGGTAAGGCCACACTCCTATCCAACCAACTACACGACAGTGGGAGTCGCGGCCTAACGGTGTAAGGCCCTCGTGCACTCATATATTCCATCTAGTCATTGCGTTGGAGCAGATCCTTAGAACCATAAAAGTTTTAGAAATTTCACCCATGGGCATCCTATGCACTCAGTATGCTCAACTAATATTTTTGGTGTCCACACATACAGTCATCCACGAATATTCCTGTGGAGGAAAGGCCCTGATGAAGTAAGGGCGGATACCCATATGCTGTGCAAATGCGAGATGCATGAATCACACAATCACTCATGCATTAATCTTAAGCATCCATCATGCTATAGAGGAAAAAACTCCACCCCTCGAGGAGATACCAACATACCCTACACAATGGCACAACCATAGCCAATCATACCTCAACCAAGCATGCATATGATGCACACTCATGCATTAATCTTAAGCATCCATCATGCTACAGAGGGGAAAACTCCACCCCTCGGGGAGATACCAACATACCCTACACAATGGCACAACCATAGCCAATCATACCTCAATCAAGCATGCATATGATGCACACTCATGCATTAATCTTAAGCATCCATTATGCTACAGAGGGGAAAACTCCACCCCTCGGGGAGATACCAACATACCCTACATAATAGCACAACCATAGCCAATCATACCTCAACCAAGCATGCATATGATGCGTATGGGAGTGAGCCATAAATATGAATAGAGATGCCAATGAGGTGAAGATGAACTCTCTACCTAATCATGAAAGGTATAGGTACTTAACCAATTTTCTCATAAGGAATACAACCTCTAGTGGGGGCCCATTTACCTGGGGTAGCCCACGAGACTAAGGAGAATAATGATATGGGCCTAAATAGATGAGACGGGCCTAGTAAGGGTCTATGGTGGGCCTTTAACCACCCATAGAAGCCCATGGGCCTACTTTAGGGCCACCAATATGGACATCCAACCACAATTGGTCCCCAAGAGGTAGCCCATCTCTAATTAATCACGGATCAAGGCCCAAGGCCCACACAACATTAGAAATAAGAAATGGGCAACCATAAACATACCACATACACTCATGCTGGGCTTCAGAAAGATGGCCCAAGGCCTATCCAAAACATGGGTCAAAGGAAAACACACATGGTCCAACCCATACATACCACTATGGGCCCATAAGAGAAGGTTAGGGCCCAACATAAAGGCCACTAATCTCATATATTGTGGTAGCCTAATGGGTAGCCAATTGCTCAAACCACATAGGCAAATGTCATGCTCTTAGTCAAGTAAGGTTGGGCCTACAACCCGACCCAAGTATAAAGTTGATTTGATGGGCAACCAAAGGCCCATCTACTTGTGTAACCTGGCCCACTAGCCCAACACAATAGTATGGTAAAAGAAAATGGCCCAAGAGTATTCTAAAATATAAGGGAGCAATAAATGCCCAATTTCCTCAATATGGTGGGCCCTATAATCATGGCCCCAATGGGCCCTAGAACATCAGGGATGGGTCCCCAAGTAATCATACACAAAGCCCAATGGGTTGGGGCCCAAAAGTTCTGAAATAACAAAGGGGACAATAATGTACAAGAAATTTTTGCAATACTTTTTGTTATCTTAAATTTGGGCACTCCATTAGAGTCGGTTTAGGGCCTCTAAAACTTTGAAAACTAAGAGCCAAGGTCCCTCATCATGCATACAATAAGAGAAAACCCGAAAAGGTGGCCCACCATCAGAGGAAATATTTTTGAATTATAATTTTTGTCAAGGCATATTGCTGGATTGCACAGCAGAAAAATTTGGCAGTCCAACCATCTTGGCCCATTCTTTTGGATTCCCAAATGGGGTCAGTTGGCTCTAAAATTTTACAGAGTGACACTTGCATAGGTGGGCCACACCCCCACAACATTTCAAAAATTTTGGATATTTCTAGGTATTTTAATTAATTTAAACAAAACAGTTTATCAAAAAATTAGTCAGACCTAGACGTCCCAACATGGTGGGCCAGTCCAGCCCTCGCCGCAGTGTGCATAGAGGTCCATAGGCCCTGAAATTTAGTAGGTAGGTCCTACCATGAGTGGACCACAACTCCACAAAAATTTAGAATTTTTGGACATCTAAAAATATTTTAATTTATTTAAAGAAATCAATCTATCCTGATAATCAGATTGTTCTGGACACCATATTGTAATGGGTAGGTCCAGCCACCACCATGGTGTGTACAAGTGTCCATTGGGCCCAAAATTTTATAGGTGAGTCCTAGCATGAGTATACCACCTCCCTGTAAATTTTTATTATTTTTAGACACCCAGAAGTATTTTAATAAATTTCAGAATTCCAACTTATCTAGGGTAAAATGTTGATAGAACAGTGCAGAAAATCCAGACTGTCCACCTCACTTGGACCACACATTTGGGACCCTAATGAAGGTCATATGGGGCTGAAATTTAGGGGACATCAAGATGAGATTCCTACCTTTCAGAAAAGTATATTTGATGGGTACAAAAGGTCCTCCAATCAGTCTCAAATTCAAGCCCAAAGTCCAACAAAAATCTGTCAAGAAAATTTATGGGCAGCAACATGCACATGAAATAAAATGAGCATAGAAACCAAAATAAGAGGAAATCACCCTATGGAATTTGAATTGTGGTCCATCTCAGTGGGTCCCACAAATATGCAGACCTAATACATACCATAAAATTCATTGCATGTGTCCAAAAAGGAGCAAATGGGGCACCTATGTTCATAAAGTGGACAGACATGGGCTTCCACTCTCTTTGGATGGTCTGGATACTTCCATGCCACAAGGTGGGCCACACACATCTGAGAATAATATATCAACAAGAGAATAGTAAGAATCGGCCACAAGGGAAGGGGCTTCGCCACATTGAGGCCCTTCCCTTCATCACAAACCACACATATCACTATATTGATGGAATTACAAGATCTACCCATGCATGTATCCTCTAATCAAAATCCAATGGTGGAGATGCCATCTCCACCAAGGATCAAGGGTCTAGATGACCCACAAACCTATAAATCAAAGGTAAATCTCATGATGGAGTCCATGGAGAATGGTCCCATCATAGCAATCATGCATGCATAAAGTGGGTTGTTAGCCATACTCATTAAGTTATGTAGGACCTCCACCATTGATTGGTGGGTCCTACACACTCCCAATCAAATGAAAAAGGTTCATGCAAGAGGAAAGGAAAGAGACTAATCCCATGAATCACCCACCTTGAATCTTCAAGATTCTCGTATCTCTAAGCTCCTTAAGCTCCAAGGGTTATAGATCTATGGTTGAGATCATGTTCCAAGGGCTAGATGATGGGGGATTAGAGGGAGAAGGGACTGGAGAAGAGAAGGAGATGGAAGGAAAGTTGCTGGAAATTTCAGCAATAGAGGGAAATGAGAGGGAGGGAGAGAATAAAGAAAGAGAAAGAGAGACCATGATGGGTTTGTAAGAGAATCCATCATTACCATAGGGAGGAGTTTACAAAATTGTATGTTAGACTAGGCCTCTTGGTGGTATTTGTGGTTGGTGGTGTTAGTTCCATGCAATTATGTATGTGTGGGTAGTGTACCTTGAAACTTGTGCCAAGGGTGATGGTGGTCTACATGCATTCCACTTAAGTGGGTCACATGATCAATGACTATATAATGAAATGTGCACAACTTTTGATCTACATAACGGATTTATACGCGAGACACGGCGTTGAAACCGCGGCGACGATGCGGTCATAATGGCATAGGTCTCGGGTCAATTCGAGCCGGGTTTACATGACCGAACTCAAGGATGTCTGCAAACACTATCTAAGGGTCGTGGTCACCAGATTTGACCGGTAGGACTGCGAGACCATGATGAATAAGATGTATATTCATACACACATATGCACACATGCAAACTCAGGTCGGGTCTCACAACCCTCCCCACCAATAAGAAATTTCATCCCCGAAATTGACCAATACAGGACAAAATGAAAAGCAAACACCATCATCATATAGCAATCATCAAAAGTGAAGGTAATACAATTTGCATATATCAATCAACAAACAAATGGGGATAACACCCTCAAATCTCGGCCTCGCGTTCCCAAGATGCCTCAGCCTCCAAATGATGACCCCATTACACTTACACCAAGGAAATGACCTTGGTCCTGAGGACCTGCTCCTTCCGATCAAGAATACGAATTGACTGCTCAATGTATGAAGCATCCTCACGGACTTCAAGTGGCTGCCAACCAATCACGGGAAAGTGTCTGACCTACATTTCCACAACATAGAAACATGGAACACGTCGTGGATCGTGAACAACTCAGGGGGTAAGGCAAGCCTATAGGCCACAGCACCCACGCGCTCGGTAATCTTAAAAGGTCCAATAAATCTCAGGGCAAGCTTGCCCTTCACACCAAAACGAACCATGCCCTTCATAGGCGAGACTTTGAGATATACCATGTCCCCGATCGTGAACTTGAGGGGTCGATGCCGACGATTAGCAAAACTCTTCTGTCGGCTCTAAGCTATGCACATCCTCTGCCTGAGAACATCAATAGCCTCTGACGTCTGCAGCACAAGCTCGGGACCTAAGAGACGACGCTCTCCAACCTCGGTCCAACAACTAGGAGATCTGCACAGTCTGCCATAAAGTGCCTCAAAAGGAGCCATGCCGATAGTTGCCTGATAATTGTTATTGTACGCGAACTCGGTGAAGCGCATATGCTCATCTCAACTGCTTGCAAATTCGATCACATAAGCCCTGAGCATATCCCCAAGGATCTAGTTGATCCTTTCGGTCTGCCCGTCCATTTGCGGATGATAAGCGGAGCTGAGACACAAAGTGACCCCCAGCGCCTACTGGAAACTCCTCTAAAACTGAGACGTAAATCTGGAGTCTCGGTCTGAAACGATTGAAACTGGGACATCATGCAGTCTCACTATCTCCTCAATGAATATCCTCACTAGCCGGTCCATAGACCAGGAAACACGCACTTGAATGAAATGAGCCGACTTCGTCAGACGATTGACGATAACCCAGATGTATCATAACACCGCTAAGTCCTCGGCAAATCTGCGATGAAGTCCATCGATACATGCTCCCACTCCACTCTGGAACGCTCAACTGCTGCAAGGGACCAGGAGGTCTCTGATGATCGGCCTTGACATGCTAGCATATGTCACACTCGGCCACAAAACTTTCAATCTGGCGCTTCATCCCCTGCCAGAAGTACTGCCTCCTCATATCATGATACATCTTCATAGAGCCCGGGTGGATAGTAAGTCTCGATCGGTGTGCCTCGGTCATCAGATCACGACACAACTCTGGCACATTCGGGACACACAATAGGCCTCTGAAGCGTAATCTACCATCGAAACTAATCTGTCAGTCTGACTTCTCCACAGATGTGGCCTCTACTCAGTACTCCTGAAGTGACTCATCCGTCTACTGAGCCTCGATCACCCTGGCCACCAGAGAGGGTTGAATCGATAAGTTTAAAAGTTGAACAATGGAAGACTGCAGGCCGAACTCAAAGTCATACTCTGAAATATCCTCAAGCATCTACCACTCTTGCACCATCATTTGTGGTACCAGGCCTCGTGGCTGACGGCTAAGCATGTCCGCCACCACATTTGCCTTGCCTGGGTGGTATTGAAGTCAAAACCATAGTCTTTCAGCAACTCCATCCATCGCCTCTGTCGCAGGTTCAACTCGGACTGTGAAAATAGATACTTCAAGCTCTTATGATCCGAGAAAAGCTCGAACCTGACCCCATATAGATAATGCCTCCATACCTTTAGTACGAAGACAACTGTTGCAAGCTCCAAATCATGAGTGGGGTAGTTCAGCTCATGAACTTGAGCTAGCGCGAGGCATACACTACTAACTTCCCGTGCTGCATCAGTACAGTACCCAAGCCAATTCTAAAGGCATTAGTAAAAACAACAAAACCCTCACTCCCATCAAGAAGAGTGAGAACAGAAGCGGACGTGAGGCGGTCCTTCAACTCTGTATATGCCTTCTCACAAGCCTCACTCTGGATGAAGTCGGTGCCCTTCAGCGTCAACCGGGTCAGCGGTGCTGCAATACGGGAGAAACCCTTGATAAACCATCGATAATATCCTGCTAAACCAAGGAAGCTGTAAATCTTGGACGCATTCCTGGGCTGGCCTCACTGACGCACTGCATCAACCTTCGAGGGGTCCACAGTGGCACCCTCCCTCAGTCACGTATCCTCCTGCCAAAACTCGTACTTCTCTAGCTTCGTATACAACTGGTGGGCATAGAGGGTCTCAAGCACAATCCGCAGGTATTCTACATGGTCCTCTCGGTTCCTCGAATATACAAGAATATCATCAGTGAATACCACCACGAACTGATCGAGGAACGGCCGAAAAACTTCATTCATCAGCTGCATGAATATTGCAAGTGCGTTGGTCAGTCCGAACGACATGACCAGAAACTCAAAGTGACCATAGCGTATCCGGAAAGCCATCTTCGAAATGTCCTCCTCTCGAACCCGAATCTGATGGTAACCGGAACGTAAGTCTATCTTGGAAAAATACTGCGCACCCTGCAATTGATTGAACAGATCATCAATACGGGAAAGCGGGTATCGATTCTTGATGGTGACTCTGTTAAGCTCGTGATAGTCCACACAGAGTCGCAACGAACCATCTTTCTTCTTTACAAACAACACCGCTCCCCAAGGTGAACTGCTGGGACGAATAAAACCTAACTCCCGGATCTCATCCAACTACTCCTGCAGTTCCCTCAACTCCAACGGTGCCATCCGGTAGGGGGCCTTTAAGATAGGTGCAATACCGGGCACTAAATCAATTTGGAACTCCACCTGCTGATGCATCGGTAAATCTGGTATCTCCTTAAACACATCTGAGTACTCACAAACAATTGGGAGCTGCTCAATACTCTCTGCCACAAAATCCTCAACGACCGAAGCCAAGAAACTAGATAACGACTCTCCTCTGGGCTCGGTGACGAACTGGAATACCGGCAAGCCAGGAATGTGAAACATAACCGTCCTTGCGGCATAGTCTAAGACGGCACGATACTCCGTAAGCCAGTCCATACCTAGAATCACACCAAATCCTGCCATCGGCATCATGAAAAGATCGGCACACCGGGCAAGAAGGACAACGACGGGTCAGCACAATAGACTTCCCCATTGGTGTCGAAACGGTCAAGGCCTTAAACACGGCCTCTGACAGAATACTGATCGATCGGTAAAACTGCTCGGCCACAAAAGAATGGGAAGCACCAGAATCAAACAAAACATGAGCAACACAAGTATAAACAAGAAGAATACCCTCAACGAATCCACCGGTCGATGACTGCGGGTCCTGGCCTGGCGCCTGGTGAATAGAATAAAAGTGGCCTAAGCAGGTAGGGGAAGCAACCCTGAAGGCTGAGGGTCCTAAGTCTGAGCCTGCTGGGCTGCTATACATACTGGACCCAGGGATTGAAAAATATACGAATATCCCCTCTGCTGGTGGGAATCTAGTTTATGAGATACCAACTCCTATCACGCCCCAGACTCAGTAACCGGAATCACAAGGAACTCGATGGCCAGTTCTGGCCGTAATAGCCTCCATAGTACCCCATTCTCGGCTCCTGAGGCTGGTTCCGATCCCGGGATCCTACAGGGAGGATTTTTCATAACAATATAATCATTACCAATACGAGCATACCAAAGATCACAGCAAGAACATCTGATGATAACAAAGGCACACATCGCAAAATCCACTATAAATTTAAACTTTTACAATCATCCGTAAGGTCCAAAGGGACATACATGAGACAAAAAGGAAAGGAGAGAAAGGTCGGTAACACTGGAGTCCTCAAATGCTCAGCTCTACTCCACGCTCTGCTACTACAATGCCTGCCTAGAATCTCCTGCACGCATCAATCGTGCGTAAGCTTATAGAAGCTCAGAGGGTGGTGTAGGTGTGTGACAATGGTGCATAGAAGAATAGTTGGAGGTGCAAGATGGGAAACATGAATGAGGATATTACCAGCCTTACTAAGACTTATCGTGAATATGATGCGATGAGTACTGGACGCCATACCAAGAGAGTGCATGAAGAGGCTTAGACAGCCAATGCTAATGTAATACAAGTAATGCCAATGCTCATATCCAAACCACAAGTTAAGTACATTTTCAATCATAAGGAAATCATCAGGGTCCATTATACTGCTAAATGACTGCCGCTCTACAAACCCCGCACAGTGAAATGAGCGTAAGAGACCTCACTACCCTCCTGTGGACAGTTAATCACCAGCAAGGCCTGACAGTAGCGGACCCATTCACGAGGTGGTCAGACTCAGCCTAACAATGCCCCCTACACCAGGCAGGTAAGGCCACACCCCTATCCAACTGACTACACGATAGTGGGAGTCGCGGCCTAACAATATAAGGGCCTCGTGTGCTCATATATTCCACCCGGTCACGGCGTTGGAGCAGATCCTTGGTACCATGGAAGTTTTAAGAATTTCACGCATGGGCATCCTATACACCCGGTATGTTCAACTAATATTTCTGATATCCACACATAGGGCCATCTATGAATATTCAGTGGAGGCAAGGCCCTCATGAAGCAAGGGCGGATACCCACATGTTATGCAAATGCCAGATGCATGAATCACATAATCACTTATGCATTAATCTCAAGCATCCATCATGCTCTAAGGGGGAAAACTCCACCCCTCGGGGAGATACCAACACACCCTACACAATTGCACAACCATAGTCAATCATACCTCAACCAAGCATGCATATAATGCGTATGGGAGAGGGCCATGAAGATGAATATGGATGCCAATGAGGTGAAGATGAACTCTCTACCTAACCATGAAAGGTCTAGGTACTTAACCAATTTACTCATAAGGAATATAACCTCTAGTAGGGGCCCATTTACCTGGGATAGCCCACGAGACTAAGGAGAACAATGATATGGGCCTAAATAGATGAGACGGGCCTAGTAAGGGTCTACGGTATGCCTTTAACCACCCATAGAAGTCCATGAGCCTACCTTAGGGCCACCAATGTAGACATCTAACTAAAATTGGTCCCCAAGAGGTAACCCATCTCTAATTGATCACGGATCAAGGCCCAAGGCCCACACAACATTAGAAATAAGAAATGGGCAGCCATAAACATACCACATACACTCATGTTGGGCTTCAGAAAGGCGGCCCAAGGCCTGTCCAAAATATGGGTCCAAGAAAAACACACATAGCCCAACCCATACATACCACTATGGGCCCATAGGAGAAGGGTTAGGGCCCAACATAAAGGCCACTAATCCCATATATTGTGGTGGCCTAATAGGTAGCCCATTACTCAAACCACATAGGTAAATGTCATGCTCTTAGTCAAGTAAGGTTGGGCCTACAACCTGGCCCAAGTATAAAGTTGATTTGGTGGGTAACCAAATGCCCATCTACTTGTGTAACCTGGCCCACTAGCCCAACACAATAGTATGGTAAACGAAAATGGCCCAAGAGTATTCTAAAATATAAGGGAGCAATAAAAGCCCAATTTTCTCAATATGGTGGGCCCCATAATCATGGCCCCAATGGACTCTAGAACATCAGGGATGGGTCCCCAACTAATCATATATAAAGCTCATTGGGGTGGGGCCCAAAAGTTCTGAAATGACAAAGGGGACAATAATGTACATGAAATTTCTGCAATGCATGTTGTTGTCCTAAATTTCGGCACTCCATTAGAGTAGGTCTAGGGCCTCTAAAACTTTAAAAATTGAGGGCCAAGGTCCCTCATCATGCATACAATAAGAGGAAACCCAAAAATATGGCCCACCATCAGAGGAAACATTTTTAAATTATGGTTTTTGTGAAGGCATATTGCTAGACTGCACAGCAGAAAAATCTGGCAGTACAACCATCTTTGTCCATTCTTTTGGATGAAAAAATGGTGTCAGTTGGGGCTAAAATTTTACAGAGTGACACTTGCATAGGTGGGACACACCCCCACAGAATTTCAGAATTTTTAGACATTCCTAAGTATTTTAATTAATTTAAACAAAATAGTCTGTCCAAAAAATTGGACAGACCTAGACGTCCCAACATGGTGGGCCAGTTTGGCCCTCGCCACGGTGTGTACAGGGGTCCATTGGCCCTTAAATTTGGTAGGTAGGTCATACCATAAGTCAACCACAACTCCACAAAATTTAGAAATTTTTGAACATCTAAACATATTTTAATTTATTTAAAGAAATTAATCTATCCTGAAAATCGGACTGATCTGGACAACCATATTGTAATGGGCCAGTCCAGCCATTGCCATGGTGTGTACAGGCGTCCATTGGCCCCAAAATTTTGTAGGTGGATCCTAACATAAGTGGACCACCTCCCTGTAAATTTTAATTATTTTTAGACACCCAAAAGTATTTTAATAAATTTTAGAATTTCAACCTGTCCAGGGTGGAATGTTGCTGGAACAGTGCGAAAAATCCAGACAGTCCACCTCACTTGGACCACACCTTTGGGACCCTAATGAAGGTCATATGGGGCTGAAATTTGGGGGACATCAAGATGAGATTCCCACCTTTCAAAAAAATATTTTTTATGGGTGCAAAAGGTCCCCCAATCGGTTTCAAATTCAAGCCCAATGTCTAACAAAAATCTATTAAGAAAATTTCTAGGCAGCAACATACACATGAAATAAAATGAGCATAAGAACCAAAATAAGAGGAAATCACCCTATGAAATTTGAGTTGTGGTCCACCTCAGTGGGTCCCACAAATATCCAGACCTAATCCATACCATAAAATCTATTGCATGTGTCCAAAAAGGAGCAAATGGGGCACCTATGTTCATAGAGTGGACAGACATGGGCTTCCACTCTCTTTAGATGGTCTGGATACTTCCAGGCCACAAGGTGGGCCACACACAGCTGAGAATAATAGATTAATAAGAGAATAGTAAGAATCGTCCATAAGGGAAGGGACTCCGCCACATTGAGGCTCTTCCCTTCATCACAAACCACACATCACTATATTGATGGGATTACAAGATCTAACCATACATGCATCGTCTAATCAAAATTCAATGGTGGAGATGCATCTCCACCAAGGATCAAGGGTTTAGATGACCTACAAACCTATAAATCAAAGGAAAATCTCATGATGGGGTCCATGGAGAATGGCCCCATCATGGCAATCATGCATGCATAAAGTGGGTTGTTAGCCACACTCATGGAGTCATGTAGGACCTCCACCATTGATTGGTGGGTCCTACACACTCTCAATCAAATGAAAAAGGTTCATGCAAGAGGAAAGGAAAGAGACTAATCCCATGAATCACCCACCTTGAATCTTCAAGATTCTCCTATCTCTAAGCTCCTTAAGCTCCAAGGGTTATAGATCTATGGTTGAGATCATGTTCCAAGGGCTAGATGAGGGGGGATTAGAGAGAGAAGGGGCTGTAGAAGAGAAGGAGATGGAAGGGAAGTTGTTGGAAATTCCAGCAATGGAGGGAAATGAGTGGGAGGGAGGGAATAAAGAGAGAGAAAGGGAGACCATGATGGGTTTGTAAGAGAATCCATCATTATCATAGGGCGGAGTTTACAAAGTTGTAGGTTAGACTAGGCCTCTTGGTGGTGTTTATGATTGGTGGTGTTAGTTCCATGAAATTGTATAGTGTGTGGGTAGTGTACCTTGGAACTTGTGTTAAGGGTGATGGTGGTCCACATGCATTCTACTTAAGTGGCCACATGATTAATGGTCATATAATAAAATGTGCACAACTTTTGATCTACATATCGGATTGATGCACAAGATACGGCGTTGGAACCGTGGCGACGATGCGGTCGCAATGGCATAGGTCTCGGGTCAATCCGAGTCAGGTCTATATGATCAAACTCAAGGATGACCGCAAATACTATCCAAGGGTCGTGGGTTGCCGGAATTCGGCTAGTAGGACCGCGAGACCATGATGAATAAGATGCATACTCACACACACACATGCACACATACGAACTCGGGTCTGCTCTCACAGATATTAAATGGAATAAGATGGATAAGAAAGCGGGAACCTTTATTCAATTGTGTTTAACGGATGAGGTCCTTTATAATGTTATGGGAGAAAAAACTGCAGCAAGTACATGTGCGTAGTTAGAAAACATCTATGCAAAGAAATCTCTTGAGAATCACTTGTACTTGAATCTTCAATTATTTAATCTAAAGATGGTGGAGAGGGCTGATGTTGAGTCCCACATCAGTAACTTTAACAAGTTAATTTGTAAATTATCAGATAAGGAGGAATTAATGAAAGATGAGGATTAAGTATGCATGTTGTTAAATTCTCTCCCAACTTTATATAAGTCATTCAAAGACTAGTTGTGCATCGATAAATCAACAATTAGCGTCGAAACTATTATCTCAGCCCTTTAGTTAAAGACGATGAGAAAGAAAAGCGGTGGCGTGGGTGCCTCTACAAATGCATTGGTTACGAGGGGGCAAAATTTGGAATGGAATAAAAGATCTTCTTGATAGATATCCAAATCCAAGGGTAAGGGCAAAAGCAAGTTGAAGTGCTAGAATAATGGGATGTTCGTGTACATAAAGATTGTCAGAATCCTAAGGTAAAAAAAGAGAATTCATATGGTTCTTTCAGGGAGGCTAACACAACATAATTGAGTGAGGAGATGAACGTTAATGATGTGCTGACCGCATCTAAATTTAGGTACTTCGACGAAGATTGGATTTTTGATACGGGTGCTTCGTACCATATCACCCCTCATTAGAGTTGGTTCACCAGTTACATTGAGTGTGATGGTGGGTTTATAGTTTTTCCAATTTCTTCCCTAGCGGAATGCAATGCAACAATGTCTTAAGGGAGGAGTTTAGAGGCCTTATAGTAGCACGGACCTCTTTTTCGCCAAGTAATTATGGGCAATGATAATGCATGTAAAGTAGTCGGTGTTGGATCGGTGCACATCCAAATATTTAATGGCATGAAGCACATCTTAACCGAGTTGAGATATATTCCTGAGCTGAGGAAGAGTCTGATATCTCGTAGAGCACTCGAGGTGCTTGGGTACAAATTCACCAAGTTTAATCGTGTCCTTTAAGTTTCAAAATGGTCACTCATAGTCATGAAGGCACAAAGGATCAAGAACCTTTACAGGTTGATTGGGAGCACTTCATCAAGTAGAGCTACAACATCTGTAATGAATTCCATGTCTGCATGATGTGGCATGCACATTTGGGCCACATGAGTGAGGCATGAATATACTTTCTGACCGTTGTTTAATTATAGTTTTTAAAAGTATTAATTTTAGTATATGCAAACATTGTATATATGGTAAATAGTCAAGTTATCTTTTAAATCTGGTAAATATGTTTATTGAACATCTCGGCATTCAGGGATCCAGATAATCCCATTTACATGAGGCTTTGAAGCTTTGCCTTGAGATCCTATAGGCTATTCAAAAGAGAAGGCGACTCCACTATAGCAACATCTCCACCAAGGGCCTTCTCGAATGAAGAAATGATATCATCGTATGAAAGGCCACCCTCTCCTGGAGTAGCATGAGTTGAAGCCTCGCCCATCGATGCTTGTATTAGAGCGGGTGACGGATGAGAATCAGACTCTACTCCTTCGACTGTTACTACCTCCTCAACCATGGCAATAGTTTCTTCATGGGCTAAAGATTCATCGATTGTTGGAGGAACATCTTCATTGTGAAGAGGAACTATTAGCTAGTAATGTGGTTAATTTCTCGACCGAATAGTGAAGGAGTGGTGCTTCATCTTCTCCCCGATCGGTCGCAACGAGAGGACTTAAAAGTCTGATGATCATGTACTCAGAATTGGTGGGGAGAGTTGTAACTTTTGAAGGACTATGAGAAGGAAGGGCTTAGTACTCACCGTCATTTCAGAATCAATGGTCTAAACCTCGGTGATCTGAGGAACAACAGCCACTGGTGGGCTTTGTTATAGTAGTTGTGCCACAACAATTTGTTTGTCTGTAACTATCATTTCTCGAGTGACTACAAGAAAAGAAAAATGGTAGTTAGTTGATATAAAGATAAAATAATTGAAGGTAATTATATATAGGTGAGTAATCTCAACCTAAGTCAGATCGAACGACGTAAGTGATGAATCATTTATCCATGGCCTGAGAATTTTTTTATTGTCGTTGTTAGTGCTCACCTTGAAGTAAGGAATGTTGGTGGATTGAGATGATAAAGGATAATATACTTTTCATCGAAAGGGAGAACATGGTCATTTAACCTTTCCCTATCCCGCTACCATTTATTCCATCATTTGTTATAATGGACTTCTTAGTGACGTTTCAAACCTTCCTCGATTTTTTTGAGTAATCAGAGATGAAGTACGACCTTGGTCGAGGAAGTACCTGATGTTCGTCGAGGCCTTGGAGATGCCAGTACTGGTCAATCCTCGGTCATTGTAGGTGGAGGAGGATCAACACATCAGAGAAGATAGGAGGCTTAGGAGGTGGATTGAGTGGAGCTCCCAAGTCTAAGATTCTCTTTGGAGCTGGTGGAGGTTGTGAGACTAGTGGGGGAGTCAAAGTGGCAAAAATCCTTATCACGACCTCCTGAAATGCTGGAGCAACAATAGCCTCGATTGATAGAGCTTTAAAGGGGGATGTCGTGGCCGATCTCATCTTTGGCTTGTTTATTTTTCGGCTCGGTGTGTTGGCCAATGAAGGCACTGCCCTCTTCTTTTCTTTGGGCTCAAGTTGTAAAGAGAATCGAATGACAATCTCCTTTGGAGACTTCTTTAACCACCTTTTGTAATGACTCTCCCACTAATCAAGGAAGTTATCCATCACATGTGGCCGATTTGAATAATAGGGGAGGTTGAGAGCATTACTAACTGTTTGGAAAGTGGTGAGTAGAAATCTTTAGAGTTCTAGATCATTAACAACCTACCGATTGAATGGTGGATGGTTGTAGGACTTATGAATGAGGGGATATGGGATGCACTAAACAAGGTCGAGTTACCTTGCAAGCAAGTGCATATAGTATCGTTCGATCCCAACCTTGGCATTCTTGTCATGCTCGATCAAACTTCCATATGGAAGGTCTTGGCCAATGAGATAACTCTCCCATGCCAGGAGTGTTTGGAATGCTGCCCCATCATCCTCTAATGTGTATCAGTTGGTGATAAGGTTGAAAGTCGGGCGGGTTCAACCTGACCAACCCATGATCGACCCAACATTGGGTTGGGCTTGGGCAGGATGTATCGAGTTCGGTCTCGGGCTTGGGCTATACAAACCCCAACTCGATAAAACTTGGGTAGGGCTCGGGTTTGATGTCTTGGGTTGCTCGACCCAACCCGAACCTGATCGATATATAAGTTATACTTATAAATTATAATTGAGTGTGGATTGTCTGTGTTGAAGGCACATGAAATTCCACTAAAGTTGGGTCTCATTGGTCCACATCATTTTCGGTGACTCAAGCTAATAATTACGTTGGATTTCTCTCTCCCAAATAGATTGCATGCTACACAACACGACTTTTAGAGTAGTAGTTGTCTTATATTTTAACTTGTTTTTTTAGAAAAAAAATAAAGTTTTTTATGATAAATAACTACATATATAATTAATAAAATCATAGCTACAAAAAATAAGATGCATATTGAAATATAATAAACTAATGTAATAATGAAAATATTAGCATGTATCCACCCGACCAACCCAGCTGAGCCCGCTTGGGTTGGGCTTTGGTTGAGAATTCCCGACCCGAGGTTGGGTTAGGGTTGAGGTATAGAAACCTTGGGTTGGGCTAGGGTTGAGCACCAACCCACCAGATTTTCAGCCTTAGTCGGTGAGCCAACTAGGACCATACTCCATCGGAGAATGGCATGAAGGACCGATTCCTCTTATTCATGTCCAAGGAAAAAAAAAACAGTGTATCCATGTACACTGCGAAGGGGTGAGTTTCTTGGGAGGAGTGGATGATGCGTCCGCCATAGGGAGTGTAGACGACTTTGGAATGGATGGAGTGGTGTACGAGAGAAGGGCAGAAGTATTTGTATATCAACATCTTGAGAAGTCACAATGGTCATCCTCCAGAGTAAAGACTTTTATGGGCGACTTCATAAATCCCCCTATATAGGTGGGCGAGCACAAGAGGTGTGAGAGCAAGCCTTCAACTGTGGGCAAGAGCCTCGGTTAGAGAAACGTATTCGGTAGTGATTTGCCGAGTATTCACGCAAAGCAAATGCCAACAAATCCAAAGAAGCAAGAAGGTTGTGTGCTCTTCATAATTGATTGATCCGTTATGATTACGGTAGGCCGTAATGAAATGAGAATAGGCTTTGCCACCTCTGTTCGTGAAGTGTTTGACATCTTTATGCACGAAGCCTGGATAGACAATTTCACTAAAAGGGAGCAATTAGGTCAGGGCCGAAATGTAAAAAATGGTTGGACTCATGGGACCGCAACCAAAGAAGAACGTGTTGGTTGACGAGCTTTAGAAGGTTGAAGCCGCAAAAAGAAGAGTCGAATCAGCCGAATGGTCATAAACAGAGAGTTTGATGCATTCATATATGCCCAATTCTCTCCACGCTGCCTCATATTGAGAAGAAACACAGAGAACCAAGCTTCCCATTCCAAGAGTGGTTTCAGCCATGCCTGAGAATTATTCATTGCATTTGCCACGTCGAGGATGGAATCGAATTGGATCAATAATGTCTCACTGAGACAAATGGGAAACAGATTATCCTTCATACTGACTTCATCCATGTCTGTTGAGGGAGTAAATGTTGGACATATGCAAAGATAGCCACCCAAGGGCGATTGAAATATAGTCTTGTCGATGCACTTATCGGCAAGTGCATCCATCACCATAATCAAGTCATTTTGATGAAATGTGGGAGTAGAAGAGGAAGAGGCAGCCATTGTTTAGGAAGAAAAATAAGGATTTAGAGTTGTTGGGAAGAAGAGCAAGGAATGAAAGCATAAGAGGGAAAAGAATTTGAAATGGTGCTTATATTCTCCGATGGAATGAAGCATTTATTAGGGCATCATTACAATTTTACTAGAAACAATTTAAGTACACGTGTAGTCATGGGATTCATCCCCTGTTTCCATAAAGTGTAGTTGTCGTTGACATGTTGCTGTGAGTCGGCCAAAATCAATTAGTGTCTTGCTGACACGTATAGGCAATAAATGCCACATTTATGAGTGGCCGCACCTCGCTTTCACATTTTTCCAAAGACGAAGCAACATGGGGGCAAATGTTCATCCCCATTATCGCCATTCCTCGTGAGAACCAATCAAGGAGAACTATGTGTGATATGTACGGATCTGCATGGTGCCTTCGAAGATTTGCATATATAGACGAAGAAGAATTCTCGATAATCATAGCTGGAGCATATCAACTAGTGTCGTGTATTGCTTGAGCAAGTGATGAAGAAGCAATCGTGTGAAAGCGGTTATAGGATAGGTTGCAAGAGGAGAAACAGATAAGTTCAAAGTAGTGGCAAACAAATATGGTAACCGTTAGAACGTGTGAAGGATCTAAATGGGTAAATCAAAGTTATAAATAGCAAAGGAATTCAACAAGAAAGATTGTCTCATACCAACTCAAAGAAATCCGAATCTATCTTTCAATTATCATTTCAATTTAACAGTCAATTTACATTCCATAGTGTAATCATTTACTTTTCATGTTAAGTAAATTACATTTCTTAGTGTAGTCATTTACCTTTCAGCATATTGTTTACATTCCGCAGTGTAATTTGCAGCGTTAACCAAGTAACTAGTAATCTTTAGTAGTAATTTGAGTCTACGCTCGTATGCAAGATTCAGTTCCTCAATTAGAAATGTGTTTTGTTGCTACTCTTTGCTATCGACTATAAGAATTCCTTCCTCGTCTCATTTTATTTGTATTGAAAAGTCCTTTTGTATGGAAGACAAATGTGCAACCCATTATCAGAGGATGAACCCGACCCTCTGAATGTTGCTTGATCCGATTTTACACGTTGAGCGAGTGGTTAAATAGATGACCGATCTCATCAGATCTTGGTCATACACTACGTGTCTGCCTATCTTAGCACTTCGGGTTATTATTGTTCGGTTTAAATTGAAGCCGCAATTTCAACTCTGACATGCGCACACTTAGTGCCAAAAATAGTGCCAAACAACTCTCATAAAATTAATATTTCCCTTTTATATTGGCTACAATAGTAGGAATGGGGAGAAAGGGTAAAAATAAGGTAGAACAGTGGTCATGTCCCTAACCACTTTTTTCGCACTATTAAGCCCACTTTAGTGTTAGACCTATTTAGTTTTTGGGCATTTTAATTGGGCATGTCTTAAAATGATTTGAAAAGTCAGTGTATTTCTCCAAAATATCACGTATAGCCTTACCTAACCTCCTATCCGAGGAAGGTCATGCGAAAGACCTTTAGTGGAATTTTGCCGACATAGTAAGTTCATGCAAAAGGCCTTTGAGAAATTTTGCCGTCCACAAAGTTGTTGAATCCAAACAAAAAGGTATAATAAGATGAAATAAAGGTGCGTGGAAGGTGGACATGGATTTCCCACTTGTGCCTGAAGCTGCGTCCTTTTTGCCATCCATGAGGTTGTTGAATCCAAACAAAAAAGTATAATAAGATGAGATAAAGGTGCGTGGAAGGTCGGCACGGATTTCCCACTTGTGCCTGAAGCTGCGTCCTTTTTGCCGTATTATCTATTAAAATGGATGGACCGCTAAGATTTATAAAAATAAAAAATAAAAACACATTACTGTGGGCCCCACATAGCCGCTGCCAGGACCATCTCCGCCTCCGGCAGGCATAAGAGTGGATGCGAATGGTGTGTTCTGCAACACATCGCCATGCTCAATGTTGTGTTGACGTCACCAACTTTTATAGACTCCACCATAATGTATGTGTTGTATGCATGCTGTCAGTCCATTTTATAATAACATTTTAGGGGATGGGCCCAAAAATGAGGTAGATCCATGCTCAAGTGGACCACACCACAGAAGGAATTGGGATAATGATGCCCACCATTGAAACTTTCCAACCTGTCATAAGGCCACACGGACCTGGATGAAGGGAAAACACAAATAGACGATTAATTCAAAACTCCGTGTCCCCTAAGAAGTTTTCAATGGCAGACGTTCAACCTACACTGCTTGGTTTACTTGAGCTTTGGATCTGCCTCAGTTTAGGGGTCATGCCCTAAAATAGTCATGTAAAATGGATGGACGATCTGAATATAACACATGAATCATGGTGAGGCCCACAGAACTGGGTCACGTCAAAACACCACTGATCTGAATATAACACATGCATCATGGTGAGGCCCACAGAACTGGGTCACGTCGATCATAAATCTTAACAAAGGGCAACAAAATGATCGGTACAGCCTGACAATATACCATCATGTGGCAGGTGATGTATCAATCGGGTCCATTCATCTACAGGGACTATCATGGCATGGCTTGCTTTTCAAAAATCAAACCGATTACAGAATCCTATTTATCATTTCCCTCCAATTGCCTCAATTGAATATTTGACCGTTAACTATTTTCATTTCCTATAAATTCTTTGAGGCCGCAATCTGATTGATAAGATCCTTAGATCTTTTTGACCGTTTGATCTTACTTTAAGAAGAATTGGATGAATGGTCCTGATCTACAGAGTACCCTGCTAAGTGTGCCACGGAGGGGTGGCACTACCTTGTACGTGTCCCTCTGTTCTAGCTCCTATCTTCCACCCAGCCCCACCCAAGACGGTGGGGCCCTTACCGTGGGGTTATCGTGGGGCCCACCTTGCTAGATGTATTATGTATCCACACGATCCATCCATTTTTTCAGATCGTTTTCGGGGATTATGCAAAAATGAAGCTGATTCAATTATCAGGTAAATCCAAAAAAATGCAGTCCATCTTACTCTCACGTGTGTAAAATCTAAACCCTTGGTTATACGAGTGATCCAATTTGTTGAATTGAATGTAACACAATCAAGCTAATATTTTTTTGTGGTTACAGTTCATCCTTATAGGAATGATCTTACGAATGGTGTGGATGGCTTACAAACATCATAGTGGACCAGCTATCAATGGACCAGGATTAGGGTTAGTCTTGGCCCAGATTTTGAAGTGTTTAGGCCGGGCAATGTCAGGCATTTTCCTGCTCAAATTCTCCAGTCGTGCGGGCTCCGGGGGGAAGCAGATTGGCTGGTGTACCATACATCAGCTATATAGCTGGTGTGGCCGCTCGTCGAGCTCCGAGTTGTATGAACGGTTCAAAGGAGATCAAAGTTACATGCCCAAAATGATATATTTATCATATCAGCACCCCAAAAATGATGTATTTATTATATCTGCGCCATTCATCCAATTTTAGAGATCATTAATTAGAGCATGAGCCCAAAATAAATTTGATCCAAAGCTCAACTCGACCACACTACAAATAGCAGCTGGCCGGCTTAATGATTTTCACCATTAAAACATTTATAAGGCCTACCATAACGCTTATTTTCCATCCAATATGTTCATAATGTCACAAAGACTTGGATGAAGAGAAATCACAAATATCATATTGATCCAGTACTTCTGTGACCCTCAAACTAGTTTCAATATATAGTAGACATTCAATCCCCACTGCCTTTTGCAGTGTGGTCCACTTGATCTTTAGGTTTGTCTTTAAAAAATAAAATAAAATTCTTACGAAGAGCTCGCCAAATGAATGGACTGTTTGGATATAACATACAGAGCTTCGTGACGTCACACACCACTTAAATCGCTGGTGTGTGGTACACCAGCCAATCGGCTTCACTCACTGGAGCTTATCATCTTTGGCTCATGTTATTAACATTAGAGGTGGGCAACTTGGGCCCGATCCGGTGGATCTGACCCGACCTAACCCGACTCGGTACTGTTCCGAACAGAACTGGCGGTCTGATCGGGCCTGATCGACTCTGATCGTCCAGATCCGATAGTTTTTCGGGTTGGTTCGGATTGGCCCTGATCCGACTCGACCCGACCCGAAAACCCAATCCGATTGGATCTGGACAGATCCGATCCTACCCGATCTGGAGTAGTTTTTATTAATCCTTCTACTTTTTCCTATGGTATGGTCCACTTGAGCTTTGAATATGCATCAATTTTGAGTTCAACCACTAAAATAATCTGCAAAAAAGAATGGACGGTGTAGATAAATCACACACATTCAAGGTGGGCCCCAACAGAGTTTGCTATGTCCAGTAACAAGTAAATTTGTCGGTGTACCACACAGTTATATAGCTAGTTATAGCCTATAGGCGCTAGCTGTGTGTAGGCACTAGCTATAGTTACGTGTCGTGCCAAGACGAGCATTGACGCTCTTCGAGCTCTGAGTTGTACGAACGGTTCAAAGGATATCAAAGTTACATGGGCCCCACAGTGATGTATTTATTATATTTACACTGTTCATATATTTTTATAGACCACTATAGAACATTGTTCAAAAAATAAATAATATCCAACGATCATGTGGACCACATCACAAATAGCAGCAAAGAATGATTTTCATCGTTAAACAATTTGTGTGGTCCACATGATAGTTAGATCTGTCTTAATTTTAGTCTCAAGCCTTAAGACGAGCACGCCAAATGAATGGACGGTTTAGATATAACACATACCCCACCATCAAACCCATATAACTTGTTAAACTCAATAAAGCAAGTAACGTACTTAGCGTGAAAAGAAAGTCTCTGAACGCACGTCAACATAATACATTAATACATCAGAGAAAGCGTGATACGCATTTTTTATAGTCATGTGGGGTCCACCTTCATGTATATATGTTATCTAAGCCGTTCATCCATTTTGACATATCATTTTAGACGTTGAACAAAAAATTACGATACATTGAAGACTGAAGTGGACCACACTGTATCAAATGATCCGAATAATGCCCAATCCAATCCGACTCGGTTTCCCTGACCGAGTCGAACTCGGATTGGGACAAGTCAATCAAGCAATGGATCTGTCCGAGATAGGTGACCTGAACTCAGTCTCGAATCTAATCGATTTCGGGTCAACCTATTAGAATTTCGGATCTGACCGGGTTAGGCCCAATCCGATCCGACCCGAACCGATGCCAAACTCTAATTAACATGATATGACAAAACTAACACTGGATTGCGTCCTACCCTCGCCTTTCTATAGTCCCGAACGGGCAGTTCTGTGGGTGGGCCCACTGTGATGTATCTACGTATAATGCATCCAAGCCGTCAATTCCTTTTCTCATATCATGTTAAGACATGAACATGGAAATGAGACAGATCCAACACTCAAGCGGACCACGCTAGATAATAAGATTGGTTACAGTAAATGCATAAAGCATTAAATGTCATTTGCATTAAATGCAAGAGTAATCTGTGGTGTGGTCCATTTGATCGTTGGATCTGCTTATTTTTGTTTTTATGCCTTAAAATAGTCTAAGAAAAGGAATAGACGGTTTAGATGTACAGATACATCACAGTGGGCCAACCCACGAAACTGCCGGTTCCAGGCTAGGGATGGACTGGGATAGACCCAATCCGCGTCCATGACAAAACAGACTGACGTAGCCCCCGCCTGGACGTGGATTGCGTACTACTCCCGCTTGTCCCTAGCTCTGAATGGGCAGTTCTATGGGCAGGCCCACCATGATGTATCTGTACATCCAAGCGATCTATCCCTTTTCAAAGATTATTTCAAGGCATTAAAACAAAAATGAAGCAGATCCAACGGTCAAATGTACCACATCACAAATGACTCTTACATTTAATGCAACTGATGCTTTGTACATTTTAATGCAACCAGCACTACACCAAAATCGTCATTTAGAAACGGTTTAAAACCGTTCCTAAATGAGGCATCGCAGAAAAACAGGAATGGTTCAGAACCGTTTTGGGTACTGTTTCAATTTTTAGAAACGGAACTTTAGGAATGGTTTTAAACCGTTCTAGTGCCAACGGTCAGATTTTAGGAACAATTTTAAACCCTGTTTTTTTTTTAAATAATAATAATAACAATAATAATAATAATAATAATAACCTAGAGAAACTTTGTTGATGGAGATCCAATGATAACATCTATTGCATCCTTTTGTTGAAGCACATACATCTAAACCTCAACAGTAAGATTACTCTATTTACAAAATATAGAAAAAGAAAAGGAAGCAACAAAGATCATCCAACACCAAAAGCAAAATTACAAATTTGAAGAAATTTCCAAAAAATCCACTAGATAAGAATTACAAAGTAGGGCCCAAGCATTCATCCCAATCCAATCAATCCCTTTTTGGAGATTTTGAAGCTTCCTCGGACTTCTTAGGCAAGAGAATAGAGTTTATGTTTGGCAAAACAGCACCACTTGAAATCGTCACACCAGCTAGCAATTTCCCAAGCTCCTCATCATTTCTGACAGCCAAAAGAACATACCTTGGAATGATGTGGGACTTCTTATTGTCTCTAGAAGATTCCCAAATGACTCCAAAACCTTAGGCCGCTAAGTACTCAAGAACAAGAGCCAAATAGAGGAGATTCATGTAAGCTTATGCCATCACCAGTAGTAGTTGAAAGATCATTAGATAAAATACAAAATCATAGCTTGTCGAAAAGTATTATTCTCATAATACGAAAGTATTTATGCATATCGGGGTGTACGATGTTTCACAAGAATCTTCTAAGCATTGTAAGTATAAGATTTGGACATCTAAGTAACATTAATCAGTGCATGCTAGAGATGCAAAGACATGACTCTTTCAGGTATGCCATAAGTTATGTACATGAACGTTTACAACCAACTTGAAGATGCAACTAACAAGACATTTTCATTTTTTAGCTGATGGCAAGAGACACAATGATGCAATGCACCTCTAATCGAAGGGGTCAATTCAAGGATCATGCTCGGTTGCCAATGCCATCCCCGTGCACAAGCATCTAGGACACATGACCTGCAATAGATGAAAACCAACAACATCATGAATTATGACAAAGCAATCCCAGCTGTGGAAAACATAATGAAGAAGAAACATGTGGACTGAATGTTAAAGATCAGTAGAATGAAGCAATGACCCAATATAAAACTTGTGCTTGAACAACACTCCATACATCTAAAAATTGTCATTGTCACGCCCCAAACTCGGAAACCGGGCTCACAAAATTCTCGATCACCAAATCCGGCGCCGATAGCCTCCGTAGAACCCCATTCTCGGCTCCCAGCGCCCATACGCCAGGTTCCGATCCTGGGATGCTACAAGGAGGATTCTAATAATCAATTTGATTCGTAATGAGCACAACCACAAGCATAACCCACGAACAATAACCACAAGAACACCATCACAAAGTCCACTATGAACAAAAGCCTTTGAGTACAATGCGTAGGAAAGAGAAATACAAGATAGTACTAATAACAAAAACTCCAGAAGCTCGGCTGCACACTCCTACTGCGGCGAGTCTACGGCTGCATCCTGGCGTCACCTGCACGCATCAATCGTGCATAAGCTTATGGAAAGCTTAGAGGGTGGTGTAAGTGTATGCGCAATATGAGCGTGCTCAGAATGCATGGTCAAAGTAATGCAGAAACATGCTGATGAGTACATGAATACAGTCAGCCGTGCCAAGGCTATGCAATGCGAGATAAGAATATTATCTGCCATGCCAATGCCATGCAATGCATAATGCAATTCAAGCATGCCAATCCACATCCAAATCCTCATGTCAATACAGTTCTCAGTCTGGATAATCATTGGGGTCTAGTACACTCTACGCTAGCTTGCCGTCCCTATCCGGACGCACAACTGGAAGAGCAAAAGAGACCTCACTATCCACCTGCCAATATCGGGCCCGGCTCGTCGATAGCGGACCGATTCCTCAAGCTGGTCAAACTTAACCTAGAAATTGCCCCCTCACTCAGGCTGGTAAGGTCACACCCCTTTCCAACCGACCACGACACAGTGGGAGACACGGCCTCCTGGTATTCCACCCTCATGCGCTCGTACATCCACTCGGTCTCGACGTTGGAGTCATCCTCTGGTACCATCGGGTTTAGGGATTTTCACCCAGGGACATCTATGGCGCCCGTATGTTAGAACCAAACATTTCCAATATCCAATCCAGCCACCCACGATGTGTCTGTGGAGGCTATGGCCCTGGTGTCGCTAGGGCATACAGTAACTACAATCACACAATGCAAGTGCATGAGTCACACTACCAGTCATGCAACGTCCTGCGTAAACCATGCGCTCATGCAGGGCAACTCCGCGTATCAGAGAGCCCGTAACAGTCTGCCCGAAGGCATATGCTATGATCAGTCACCCCTTATCTCAAGCATGCATATGATGCGTATGATCATGAATGATGAGATTATACTAAGCATTTTATAAAGTAATGAACTATCTTTTCAACGCAGATGGGCATAGACGGCTTATACACAACAAGTACGGGCCTATCAATGGGCCCTAAGGAGAGTCACAATGCGGACATTTAACCAACACTGTACTTACAATGTGGACGTCAAACCAACATTGCTCCCAAGGCATAGCCCACCATAGAGTATCATTACACAAACCATAGGGAATCACATATTGCAATGGATCGATACACAACTCATTGGGCCTTGACCCAAAGTCCTCAAATACATCAGATGGGCTGCCTCATATGGGCCTTTCATAAATCAAGTGGCCGCATTAGTGGGCCTTATGTACATTGTAATGGTCCATAACTCATAGGCCTTTAAATACCTCAAATGGGCCGAATCACATGGGCCTTATGTATATACCAAGGTGGGCCTCAACAATGGCCACAGATACATTAATATGGGCCCCATCACATGGGCCTCACATATGCACTAAGGTGGGCCTAATCACATGGATCAAATGGGCCAAACCACCATTAAAATTCCCAAGGCCTGCCATAATGTATACAATATATAATATAATATATAAATGATAAATATATATATATATATAATATACATAATATATACAATCTTATATAAATAATATATACATATATATAGGGAGAAGGTACAATGAGCTCGAGCTAACAATTAAGCTCCCATGAGCTCAAGCCGAGTGGACCCCACGGCTGATGTTTGTCAAACATTTAACCCATCAGTCAAATACACTATTCAATGGTGGGCCTAAATCTCAAAAATTAAATCAATCGTGACTTGTGCAGGCCACACCATATGCAGAAGTGGAGAGGGTCGTGCACCATTTAAAACATTCATAACCATTTTGAGGGCCACTGAGATGTGGTTTTGCAAATCCAGCCCACCCATCGTGGGTGCCCCACTGGAATGATTGGTCAGACCAAGTTTCAGGCGCATGCAAAAACTCAAGTGGGTCCCACTGTCCACAGCAGTGGACGGTGTGAAACACATACATCACAATGTGCTCCACCGTCCGCTGGACGGTGGAATACAACACATACAATACCGTGGGCTCCCACCGTCCGCCTAGACGGTGTGGATAAGACACGTACATCACTGTGGGCTCCATGTGGGGCCCACCATAATGTTTATCATCCATCCAATCCGTTCATAAGGTCACACAGACCTGAAAGAAGGGGAAAAACAAATTCCAGCTTGATCCAAAACTTCTGTGGACCCCCAAAAGAGTTTCAATGGTAAACGTTCATCCACACTGTTTCCTGTGATGTGGGCCACCCGAGATCTGAATTGACCTGGTTTTTGGAGGGGGCCCACGTCAGGCAGTGTCCCACCAAATGGATGGCGTGGATGACAACATACATCATGGTGGGGCCCACGGCAGGGGACCCATGGATCCCTGCCCGTTTCACGTCCACCAGCGCATGGGCGTTCTGACATGGGCAGCAGTAATAGCTGTTGCTGTTGTGTTTTGTGTTTTTTTTTTTTTGAAACCATAGTTTTTTTGTGGTTTTTCGTGTCTAGGGCCCACTTCAGGGAACTCCACCCTAGCTGTTGGATTCTGCGACTCGAGGCCAACCCAATGAGTCCAATATTGAATGCGTTTTGGTGTGTGGAAACCATAGGTGGCTTTCAACGGTAGGAAACATTGTTTGCCATACTATGGCCCACTAGAAATTTAGATCAACTTCATTTTTCGTCTCAACGACTAAAATAACCTGAAGAATGGAATGGACGGTGTGGATTAAACACGTACATCAAGGTGAGGCCTACATAAATAGCCCACCATAACATTTGGAATCCAACTGATATTTTTATCCTCCTACACGTCCAGAGACGCTGACGCTGGAGTGTATCACACTCTTTGTTCACGTCCCAGCATGAATGTGTTTTCAAGGTGGGTCCCACATGGACATGGTCCACTTGGTTTAGATCAATATGATATTTGTGATTTTCCATCACCTTTAAGGTAGGGCCCACGTGGTTTGGACGGTGTAGATCCTACACGTCCATCAAGTGCGTCCTACAAAGGTGGATAGCTTGGATAAAATGCATACATCAAGGGGCCAAAATCAAAAGAAAGGAAGAGAGAAGGAAAGGGATCGAGTGATGGAGGGGCCTCGACACTATGGGCCCTCCCTTCTAGAATTTAAAATATACATCAAGTGATAATCAAGGTGGGCCATCGGCCACATCTTAGGGTCCAAAGTAAGATCCATACCATTGATCGGTAGGCCTCACTTGGCCCATCTAAGAAAACATGAAAACTACTCTATCAAAGCACCCACCGGTTGATCTCTTCGGTCCGTTGGAACGCCACCCTCCTTGTGCTCCTCTTTGATGGTGGAGATGGGAAATGGATGGCTAGGATGATGGGTTTTGGAATGGGAATGATGGGCCACAAATCACTTTTCTCTCATGGAAGGCTTGAACGTGGGATTTTTTTTTTCCTTGCTTGGGAATGTGGAGAAATGAGAAGGAGAGAGGGGGTTGTAAGGGAGAGAGAGTGATGTGAGGTGATGGATGTGGTACTTGACTAGGTATGGGTGTGTAAGAGAGAGGGTAAGAAAGAGTTGACTTTGGAGAGAGAAAGCATTGGTTGCTTGTACTTGACATTGAAGTAATTGATTGATTGATGTGATTGATTAATTGATGGGATTGATTTGACATTGTGTAGAGATTCTCTTGGGATCGAAAAAGCGTGGCGTTTCTTCGAAATAAACGCCGACTCAGATCTTCTGGTCAGGGTATCGGATCGGTGCGTGAGTCGCGGCGCTGGAACCGCGGCGACGGTGCGGTCGCAATGATACAGGTCTCGGATTAAACCGACTCGAATCTAAAGGATACAACCTACGATCAATCGCAACGTCGATTATCAGTCACGGATTGCCAGACTTCGACGAAAATGATCGCAGGATTCATCGGAACAGTACAAACTAGGATACGGGTCTTACAGTCATGTTGGGTGCACATGTCAAAATCCACATTGGCAAACAATAAATGGACATCAGAATAAAAAAAATGATGTTTGCCCATTTGGGAACACAGGTTTCTCGGGGTGGGTGGTTGCATTAAAGACCATGGTGGAAATAGCTTGATAGAATTCTCTGCAGCAGCTGGAGTACAAGACTCCCAAATTTGTAGAGGCTGCGACACTTCTCCAAGTGACTAGATTAGTGATGTCAAAAGTTTGATGCCTGTGTCAAGTGACTAGATCATGAATTCACACATGATTTTTTATTACTTATTACAAAACAGCCTTGTCCAAATGTTATCATATCCCTGATCCCCAGCAGACCACATCAGATTAGCGGTCTGCATGGGTCTTACTTTTATGTAATTGGGCAGGGACTAGGGACCTTCAAAAATTTTCATGATTGGAAGAAAAAGGGGTGTTACAAGCCAAAAACGGTGTGCGTACCCATATGTGGTCAACTGGCTATTTCTCAAAAAGTTTTGAATCAGCTCCTCTGAAAGCAGTGGAAAAAGAGTTTTTCCAATAGCTTAAACACAATGCAAAGCATACACTAGAAAGCCCAACCATATAGAGATCTTTTATTTTTTTATTACCTTCTTTGGTTCTGTTAGTAAGCAGCCCATCAATCATCTTGCTCAACAAGAGCCATTTCACTTTGGTGCATGGGATTTCGATTTGGTTTCAGAATCAGTTGATCTCCTTCTAAGAAATTCATATGGTCTTTGGAAGTGTAGTATTTAGAAGAATCATCTTTCTCAAAGAGAGGTAAAGGACCTGCTAGGAGAAGGTTGTTTTCATCTGAACTTGTAGATGGACTACATGTGTGAGATAGCATATCCAATGGCGAGGGTCTCTTTCAAAGAATCACATGCATCAAAGCCAGCTCTGTCCATTGCGCCAGTTCTTGTTTTCTCAATAAAACCAACAGAGTTGGAACAATCTCCAGATCCATCACAGTTTGACTGATCAGGGTAACTTCCACTGGAAATCTTGGAAAGTGGAGTATCCGCCTCCCTAACAATGATTTATGTAGATAATACATCGTTGTTACAATTACTGGATGCATTGCAGTCTTGTGAACCATTAAATTCTGGCTTAAGGGATCCTTGATACTCATCATCACTGTGCCCCTGCAAGGAATCTTCCAGAACTCCAGATATCGAAATTTCAATGTCATCAAATGACTCATCGAATCCATAACTGGACAATCATATAATGGAGCACAAGGGTGTTTATAGTAATCTCTTGACAATTCCAAAGACTCTATTGAGTTCCTCTTCTTCTTTTGTGTCTCCTCTTTTTGTGACTGAAATTGGAGTATCATCAAACAATTTAGCTCCTAAAAGCAAAGAGAATAAACTCCTAAAGTTACAATTCCTATCAAAGCAAAATCAAGAGAATCTTCTTCAAGACCACCCTTACCAACCTTCCCCACCGCATTCCCTGTTTCAAGGGAAACAAGATGCTCCACAAGAGTATTATAGCACTTTGATCCAATCGCAGCTAAAAGATCAGAATCCTGATTTGCATCAATATCAAATTTCCCAGTGAGCTTAACGAGAAGTGATCACTATGCCAAACCAAAGAGAAGGAAAGTACATACAATCAGGGCAACCAAAGGTCATGCTGAACAGTTATTGGAACTAGATATGTTGCATCAGCCACATTTCCAAGGATGTGACTTTATACAATCTAGCTCCAATTGCTGAGGGTTTGGATCACTCTCCTGGACAACATAATTGGGTTTGGATCACTCTCCTACTAAGCACTGCACTGAACTTGGCAGAACCTGAAAAATGCCAACTAATAATAATGTTAAATTAAAAAAAAAAAAAACATAAAATCAAACATGTACAATCCAACATGCTCCCCAATGGGTCGTCTCTTTATACAGAATTGATCACCTGCAACCTGTTGAAGGTTAACTTAAGCTACACCCCTTTTCACAAACATTTTTCCCTTGGAAAACCAAAATTTTGAATTCATGAAAATTGGTTGTAGGTGATAAGCATCAAGACTAAAATATTGAAGGGAAATGAAACAAGGTGCAAGGCGTACGGACCTTGACAAGATACATAACCATCACCATGATACTAAACACCGTCCACTATAGGGCATTGACATAATCTACCCCTGAAAGTGTCCTAAACAAACAGACATAATCCAAAGATCAGTGAGAAGTGAGAAATGAGACATCCTTCACTCTGAAAGGTGTGTTTGAATACACTGGCTCATTGAATTGCAATATCACAATAAAGAGGAAGTAATCATATTATTGTTTCTTAGCACAAATTGCAATTACGTTACTTTCAAATTCGACTTGAAAGGAACAAGACTGCAAGTTGAGTTTGAGTAAAACTGAATATTCACAATTCAATACATCCAAACATAGCCTAAATCTTAGAGAAACTGAAAGTGTTTCCATTACCTAATTGCTAACAATTGGAATCCCATTTTCTAGGATTATCTGTAGCCTTTTGGTATCCATTACGTGTACAAAGCCCCAATCACAAAATGAGCTAGATTCAGATAGGCATGCTATGGCTACAAACAGACGCATGAAACTCTTTTGATAAACTTGACCTTTTCTCTTCAATTCTTTGGGGATCTTCCCATACTTTTCCTACAAAATTTGATGGAGTAAACACATTCACTATAACTAGGAATTGCCTGGATGTTTCACTTAAAACTTGATGATGAATATTAAACCTGTTTTCTGTGGGAGATTCTATGGCACATTTTAATGGATTGAAGGTCACTGGATCTGCATGGCTCGAGAAATAAGGCATCAAACTGATTTTTTTTCTTTTCTTTGAAAGGCAATGCAATTTTGTTGAAGGCACAACGGAGGTAAGGAATCAATGCCAAAAATTACACTACAGAGAGCCAAAAACAATTTAAAAAAGGGCTTAAGCTCCATTTGGTTTGAGAAAAAATTTATATTCATAAAGATTGATGTGATGACCAAATGGAGCCTAAGACTTATAACACTAAAAGGTATGATAGGAACTCTTACACTACAAATATGATGACCAAGTGACCACCTGTAAAAAGAAAAGAAACAGAATGATTTTACAAAGTGTGTTGGTGCCAAAAGGATGGAGAACAAAAATAAATACTCACCAATCACATTCCATTCCAGCTCCAGATGGAATACTGAATATGCACAAAAATCATCTAAGTAGAAGCCAAGATCATCCACAAATGAAGGTTAGCAATATATTAAAAATTAAATTAGAGAATGATTGAGTGGGTTAGCAAACTTCAGTAAAGTTTTTCAGAGCCATACATTTGTTTTGTTAACTGTGGCCTACCTGAACGGATCAACATGACTCTTGGGCGAGGGCATCAATATAGTGTTGCCATTCTAATGGGTGGATTGGATCTCGGGCCTATTGTGATATGCTGGCACATGTTGGGCTTGTACATGAGCTTTATTGCACACTCATGTGGGCCTAGCAAAGCTCATGATAGAGATATCTATCATTGACCAAAGACTGCATGCCTATTTCCATTATAGGCTATATACGCAGCTGTATGGATCTACAAGACATTAAGGTTTTGTTTTATCTTCCCAAATATACCAACAGCTGCTGCTCTTGTCCCTTATAGCAATTTGTTTTATCTTCCCAAATACACTGACGACAGCATCTTCCATTTCCCTGTGATACAGTATCATACCTTTATGAAAATGGAGTTCAAAACTAGGTGGAGGGAAAGAGGAAGAATAAAAACTAGGTGAAAAATATTGCAATTGAATTGGCTACCAAAAAGTAATTACACAAGTATTCCTACAACAAATATATGTCCACTTTATTTCGATCATTTTTCCATGAGCCTAATGCATTATTCAGGAACTCGGTGAGTCAACTCAGAACACGACTATGACAACTTGGATCAGCATGAAAGTGTTCCAGGTTCCTATATGACTTAGGTTGTTATAAGACTCGTTGGGTTTTCCCTAAACTTGCCAGAGTTTCGGACTGTGGACCTGGTGAGTTTTGTATTACTTGATGGAGTTTAATAAAGTGAAAAGGTTTGATAAAAAAAAAAATTTAAAGGTTTGAACCCACCAACTCTAACATAAACAAAGACCTTGCCTGCGTTTTGTTACAAGCCTCACCAGGTTCTCTCTATACTTGTTTGTGTTTTGCACTAACTTGTTAGACTGACCTAGTTTTATGTTACTTGGGCGCATTCTGCAGAGTGAAAAGCTACTGTGGTTTTTGTTTTTTGTTTTTTTAAAGAACTTGTGAAGAAAGAAACTTGATTATAATGTTACTTCATAGCCCACCTAATGTGCCTGAGTTGCAGTGCAAACATACATTTTTAATACGACTGGTGTTCATCCATATGTTAAATTGTATGGTGTTTGTTTAGTATCTCCGTCATAGATGGTGTTATAACACTATTTTGCCTGGGGAAAATAATGGTTTCTAATACCAAATTGTTACAAGTGTCTGACATAAGTTTTGAATCTCTCTTATAAAGATGTGTACTTTTCAAGGTGGGTTGGGTTGCATTGTGAAGAAAAGCTTTTCAAACAGTCAAGCTAGCATGCTCCCTACACAAGTACAGTCAAACACCAACATGCTAAATGTGCCACTTCAGCATGACAAAGAGATGGGATGTGTGCAGGTAGAGAGCAGATGGTTTATACACTTGATTTTTGGTAGTAGTCAATACACATGATCATGGTTCTGTGTCCACCTAAATATGAAAATCATGGGTAGGAAGCTTAACAGAAACATCAATATGATCAAATACATGAACTTAGCGACAATGCAACTAAATTAATATCGACTGAATAAGATGTCAAAGCCAAACCATGAAATATAGTTACATCATGTTTAAGCATGTACCCACATCACTTGGTCCCCTTGATTCGCAGGAACCATTCCCAGATTCTGAGAACCACAACAGTTTTAGGTAATTGATATGGGCCAGAGAAAGATCAGCAAAATGAAAAGCATCCGGCCGTAGCACCATCAATACTCACCTTCTTCCAGGCTCAGACGCCCCCAATCGGCTCTCAAGAACGGTGGTAGCCAGAAGATCGCTGATAGCAAGATGGCGACACCAAGGATGAGCGCGGCCACACACCGGAACCCGACGAATCTCCCGATCTGACACCGTGACGGACTAGCATTTCCTTCGGAGAGTGAAAGGGAGATCGAGGGAGAGGGAGATCGAGAGAGAGAGAGAGAGAGAGAGAGGGGGTCGAGATCGGAAGAGGGAGAGGGAAATCGAGGGAGATCGAAGGAGAGGGAGATCGAGAGAGAGAGAGAGAGAGAGAGAGAGAGAGAGAGAGAGAGAGAGAGAGAGGAGGGTCGAGATCGAAAAAGGGAGAGGGAAATCGAGGGAGAGTGAGAGTGAGATGGAGATTGAGAGAGAGGGTTGAGATTGGGGTAGAGAGAGGAGATTGAGAGAGGGAGACGACAGTCTGCGAAATGAAGTTTTAGGGCTTCTAGCGTAAGAAAATAGGTCAAATTAATCGGTAGTCTGCGGTACATATAGATCATCGTACCTCTTGGGCCTTGTGGGGTCCACTGAGAGGTACCTAACTGAATCCATTCCATCCATATGTTTTAAAATAAAATAATAAAATAACATAATAAAAACTAATAAGATCCAATACTCAATTGGAACACACCAGTAAAACAGTGGAAATAACAAAATAAGTAACCTTGAATTGAATACAGTAGAGAACCGTTTCCAACCAAAAACGGCTCAAAGCCGTTTCTGAACCAAAGTTTCTGCCGTATCATAACAGCGTTTTTGGTGTAGTGCAAGCTCATTATTTGGTGTGGTCCTCTTGAGCGTTGGATCTGTCTCATTTTTGTGCTCATGCCTTAAAATAATTTGAGAAAAGAGATTGACGACTTGGATGTACAGATACATCATGGTGGGCACGCCCACTGAACTACCCGTCCGGAGCCAGGGACGGGCAGGGGTAGTATGCAATCCGCGTCCCCCAGCCTAACCTCCCGTCGCCAAAGCGGATTGGGTGGTGTATCGTGCACCAGGTGTGTTGACGTCACTATGTTTTGTGGGTCCCATCATGAGGTATATATGATATCCAAACCGTCTATCCATTTGGAGAGCTCATCCAAAGTTTTGTGCCAAAAACTAAGAAAAATCCAAAGAATAAGTGAAGCACACTTAGAAAACCAATGGGAGAATGAATGTCTACCATTGATACCTTTTGGTGGTCATAAAAGTCTTGGATCAATATAATATTTGTTTTTCCTCTTCATCTAGGTCTAGCTGACAATACGAACAGATTGGATGGAAAGTAAGGGTTATGGTTGCCTTTACTAATGTTTTAATCGTGAGAATCATTCTCCCACTGATATATTTTGTGTGGTCAACTTGAGCTTTGGATACGACTGATTTTTGGCATAATGCTCTAAAATAATATTTCCAAATGGATGAACAGTGTGGATATAATAAATACGTTAATATAGGGCCATATAACTTTGATCTCACTTGAACAGTTTATGCAACTCTAAGCTCAAGGAGCGTGATTTGTCATCTTTGCATTATCTGTACCGGGTCAGTGGTGTGTGGTACATGAGTTCTTCCCGTTGTAGACGGGGAAGCGAATTAGCTAGTGTACCACGGAAGCGGATTAGATACTGACAAGGTCAGTATGCAGATGCTACGAAAGTGATGTCACTAAGCTATGTGAACCCCACCATGATGCATGTCTTGTATCCATACCGTCCAACCATTTTTAGAGATTGTTTTATGGCATTATAAAAAGAATGAGATAGATCTAAATTTCTAGTGGACCCATCACAGAAAACCATGAGAGCAGTCACACCCACCATTGAAACATTTATAAGGTCGACTGTGATGTATTTTTTAGATCTAACCTATTCATAAGTTAACATATAGATAGATGAAGTGAAAAAAAAAAAAACCATCAACATGATCGGAAACTATTGTGGCCCCTAAGAAGTTTTGAACGATGGATGTCACTATCCCTACTGTTTTCTATGGTGGGTCCAATTGAACTTTAAATCTATCTCATTCCTTTTGTAATGCATTGGTGGGGTCCACAGAGCTTGGTGACATCACTTCAGTAGCTACTGACCTTGTCAGTATCCAATCCGCACCCACCATGGAAGCAATTTGTACCACCCACCACCAATTTAGCTAGTTCGCGTATGTGTCAAGACAAGCATTCTTAAAATGATGCATTTATTATATCCATACTTGTCATCCATTTTGCGAGATTCTTGATGCAAAAATCAGGCCAGCTTTGCTAGGCTTCATGATACTTTCACAAGCAACGCAACAATAGAGTCCTCGTTGAGATGGGAGATTTTCCTATGTGAAGGTCAGACAAATTAGATCTTACCAGTAAGTAGTTAGTAGTTGTACTTGTGATTTCATACCTATCACGGTAAATGGAGGTCCTATTTATACCCCCAGAGATAATCACGTGGGGAGCGACGTTTCCTGAATCACTAGATGGATTATAGGCGTACATGCATTCAGCGAACGTTTCTCAACCATTTCGTGAGATCATCGGTGAAGATAAAATCAAATGGTCAAGGTTGGGAGATGTGGCATGAGACCGAGGTTGACCATCTGAGCTGCCCTCTATAGCTGCTCTGAGGGAGAACGTATGTCCCGAGCTGGGGTTCTCTAGTGGCTTATGGTATGGTCTTCCTTCAACCTTCATAGTTCATGCCATGGAGTCAGGCCCTCGACGTCAGATCCTCAGGTTCCCATCAAAATACCGACCTGCCTATATTGGTCGTGTCCGATCAATGAGACTGTGATCCCCGAATGGAACTTAGATGGCTTTCGGGATGACCATCATCTTCATCTTATCGTATGGTGCAGGGCTTCCCTAAGTGTAACAGCTCGGTGTCTTGCCCCTTACTGTGTCATACCTCGGGGGCTCCTACCACACTACAAGAAATCCCACCTTTATCGACAAAAATTTTCTTCACTACAAGTCAAATTTTCGTAGCCAAAGAGCTTTAGTGACAAAAGTTTTCATCGCTAAATTCGTCGCTAAATGACCGACGCAAAAGGTTTTTATCAACAAAAAATTTGAATCATCAGGAAATGCAAGTTTTTTAGCGACGAATGTTTTCGTCGCTAAAAAAACTTTTAGCGACGATATTTTTCGTCGTAAAAATAAGCACAAAACTTTCAACGATGAATATTTTCGTCACTAAAAAATAAATGTTAAACTTTTAGCGACGATAGCTTTCGTCGCTAAAAATAATCACAAAACTTTTAACGATGAATATTTTGGTCGCAAAAAAATAAATGTTAAACTTTTAGCGACGATAGCTTTCGTCACTAAAAATAATCACAAAACTTTTAGCGATGAATATCGTCGTTGCTAAAAAATAAATGTTAAACTTTTAGCGACGATAGCTTTCGTCGCTAAAAATAATCACAACTTTTAGCAACGAATATTTTGGTTGCTAAAAGCTTTGTGATTATTCGTCGCTAAAAAATAAATGTTAAACTTTTAGCGACGATAGCTTTCATTGCTAAAAATAAGCACAACTTTTAGTGACAAATATTTTCGTCGTTAAAAAATAAATGTTAAATTTTTAGCGATGATAGTTTTCATCGCTAAAAATAATCACAAAACTTTTAGCAACGAATATTTTCGTCGCTAAAAAATAAATGTTAAACCTTTAGCGACAATAATTTTCGTCGCTAAAAATAATTACAAAACTTTTAGCGACGAACATTTTTGTCGCTAAAAAATACGGAAAAAACTTTAACTAATGAAAATTTTCGTAGATAAAAATATTTACAAAACTTTTACCTACGAAAATATTCGTAGGTAAAAGTCTCTTTTTTTAAAAAAAAAATATTCCAGCACAAAATTCCTGATATACACCTATTACAATATTTTTAATCATATATTTCATCATAGTCATATTCACATCCATCTAAACCCAAACTAGTAAATCCATCCAAATATAAACTGCATTCATCCAAACACAAACAATCTTATCCACATCACATTCATTCAGGCATAAATATATATAAGTTTAACATCATAAACAAAAATACAAAAAATCACAAAGATGAAGACGGAGATGGTGAGGCATATGTGAGTAAGCATGCAGCGAGAGCCTAAACATCTCCGTCATCCATTGCTCATGCTCCACCCACATCTCCTACATCCTCCTCTCTTGCTCCTCCCTCTGCCTCGTCAGCTCCTCCATCATCTTCCTCTCCTACTCCTCCCTCTGCTTGTCCAACTGCTCTCTGATCTCATGGACGACGACCCGTAGCTACTGAACTTCTCTCTTTCTCTCTCTGCGATATCAGCTCGGCGTATAGCGTTGTCGCCAATGATGATGGATCGGCTGGAGGCAACTCTAGCGAGTGCCATGAACTTGACACCATGACTAAGCTCACACACATATCTAGAACGGGTGCCAAGCACCTAACTCAGGATCTCTGGCTCACTCCGCTGAGTACCATCGGGAGTGGGCTGACTGCGTAAGGTGTTCATCTCCTCCTGTAATGAAAACATATGAATTTTCATAATAAATAACATTATTATAATTTCATACAATTAAATTTTACAATGTAAGGATTTTTACCCAAATCTCGCTGGTTTTAGGATGTACCTAAGATCCCGTCGCCTGCCGATAGTGAGTCCCTCTGTAGAAGTCTCTCCATCGGGTCGGGCTCTGGCCGTTGATGGAATCTCATTGCTTGTAATCGAATCGAAAGGACAATAGAGTTAATATAAATGTATGAAAAGAATATATAAATGTAATAATTACCAGTAATTTCTTACCATGTCATGATGAAGTCGTACAATGACTTTGAACCAGCTACGTGGTTCACTTCTAACTTTCCCCTATTGTCAGAATTTATTTTACTCCTCCTTTGAACACATTATTCATAAGACATTGTTATTAATTGTGAATTTAATTATTATGTTAAGATATCATAAATATGTAAACATTATCTGAAAAGAATCAGACGAAAACCTATCACAGAGTATTTCCAGTCCTCATGGGTCACGTGCTGCGGTGTGAACAGTGTGCTCTCCTCGTGGCTCACGCACCGCTTGTACCATTGGTGTAACTTACCACAGTAATCCTTGAACCGCTCCTTGATCATGTCGTCGACAGCATGGGAGATGTGCGGAACACTCAAATCCAAGTCAAATTTATCCTACAATTTCATAAATAATAGATTGAGGCAATAAACTTATTAAGAAAATAACTTAACTAAAATGAACTTTTATAAAATAAATTTTAACTTACTAAAATTTATCTAAAGGCGCTGACGGATGAGCTGCCACACATCATCTGTCACGTCTGCCCAACGGGGTGTGTTGGGGGGATCAGAGATCTGCATAAGGCACCGACCTCCGACGTAAAGAACCTGACATTGTTCCCAACAGATTTAATGCAGTCCTGTGGGAACTCTACCTTCACCCTACCCTCATGCATAAGTCGCTCTAAAAGTAGCCCACGCGTGGGTCCATGTCCTCGTCGGCTGGTCAACGATGCTGCTGCAAAAGAAATATGTAAGTCTAAACATAAACAGAAATCATTAAAAAAATATATGTCTAGATTTACATGCAGTGTCCGATATATGCGTGACTAAGGGATCAGACGCCCGCGATGCAACATGTTACGGTGATGTTGTCTCCGTCGCATCACGGTAAAAGGGGTAGATCGAGTGCGCGAACGATGTGCTCTCACACCTGATGTCATCACTGAATATGTGCAAGCTACGAACTTATAAATTTAAATAATGTCATTACAAATGAAATATACTAAAACATTATACAAGTAGTCTTGACGATACAATGCATTTGTACTTATGCTTAGAGAGATGATTAAAATATGATTAGACTATTACACTATAATGCAAGCAGAATATAATAAAACTGAAAACTTTAATCTATAACCCTTGAAAATTCCATTACGCATTGTCATTCTATATTAAATATACATATTCGAATTGAAAAATAACATATAAATCATGTGTACATTTAATAATCGCCATCTGTATCACTATTGCTTAGGAGTATTTCTTCTTCACCATTACTATCGCTGATCAGTATTTCCTCTTCATCGTCTGCAATGCATCCCTCAATGAAACCGCTATCATCTCTAACAATGTCATGTATTATTGAGGCATCAATATGATCAGGTGGCACATCATCTCTGTCCAATTGCACCACATCAATATCAACACTTAAATCAGTCCCATTTATCCCCAGATGACATGTCTTCTTGATATGCTTGTTTAACCCTAGACGTGTCATTTCCCCTCATCCTCGATATCTTTAACTTCTGGTACGGGAACGTCAAATACGTTCCTGGGCTTTATTTTCTGCACCACGTGCCAAGAGCCACCTAACTTGGTGTCAGCGAAGTAAAATACTTGTTCGACTTCACTAGCGAGGACAAATGGGTCATCCTTAAACCACTTCCGAGATAAATTTATGCTCGTAAAGTAGTTGTCAGTCTGTATTCCCAACTTCTTATCTCCAATATCCCACTAATGACATGTAAATAAGTACACTCGCTTTCTCATACAATAATTCAGCTTAATAATATCCGTCAAAACACCATAAAAGTCAATTTCATCCTCCTCATTTGTTCCCTTCACAACCACCACACTATTTTGTGTGGTCCTATACTTCTCACGTTCTTCGATGTGGAACTAAATCCCATTTACAATACAACCTATATATCTAGATACAGGTCTATCAGGGCCACACGCCAGTGAGTATACTGCATTAGACGCATCTGCAGAATTTCTCATGCGCAACGTCTTCATCTATTATCATGTACAGAATGTAATTGTTTAGGGATTTTCTTAGGTTTAAATAATGTGCAATACAACGACAATTTTAAGTGTGGTGAGATACAATGTGAAATCTTACACGTTTTGCGAACCATTCTGGAAACGGATCCTAATGCATTCGATCATAACTTGTGGGGAATTTGGACTTCATCTCGTTTATGTGTTCGTTACATATAAATGGCACGTCATCAGCAAGAAATATTAAGATCATCGTATGTAAAGAAAATAATAATAAAGGGAAGACTTACTTCAAGTATGACTCTATTTCTTTACGGTTGTGTAATACATACCACCTCGCCTTTGCTAGATCCCCAAGGTCAATATCCTGAAACGTCGGGGATCCTAAAGGATGAATGTTATGTGCAAATACAGATATGAGTCTTTATTCATGCTCCTGTCGTTCATCAGCATTCTGATCTTCTCGGTTGAATCTAGTCTCTATGCCACGAAGATACATGGAGCAAAATATAAGGTACTCATTATCAATGTACGCTTCAGCTATGGATCCCTCTGGGCGTACCTTATTCCTCACAAATCGTTTGAGTGTGTGAAAGTATCTGTACACAAAACCACTATGTTAAAAGTATGAAAACATGGATATAGTTTATAAAATGAATAAAAATTTTAATAGGTTCTACCACCTTTCGATCGGATATATCCAAGATATTATACTGGGCTTGCAACCTTCGCCTCGTGCGGTAAGTGAATCGCTAGGTGTACTATGACATCGAAAAATGCAGGTGGAGATATTCTTTCAAGTTTGTAAAGGATTACGACAATGTCACTCTCCAGTCATTTAATAACATTTACATTCAACGATTTTGAACACAAATTCTTAAAGAATAACCCCAACTCAATCAGCGCCGCACTAATATCCTTGCTCAAGAATCCATGAATCGTAACCGGCAGTAGGCATTGCAGAAGGACGTGATAATCATGACTTTTCATTCCTATTACCTTACAGTCCATAACATTTACGTGATGAAATATATTTGAAGCATACTCATTGGGAACCTTCACCGATCTCAGTCATTCACATAAATGCGTTCTCTCTAGTTTTGTCAACGTGTAGCAAGCTGCTGGTATAGTATATGAATTTCCATGTGGTTGCAAGTGTAAATCTTTCCTTAAACCCATTTCTTGTAAATCTAATCGAGCTTTGAAACTGTCTTTTATTTTCTTCTCTATGTTCATCAATGTTCCGAAGACATTGTTACATATATTTTTCTCAATATGCATGACATCCAAGTTGTGTCGTAATTTCAGATCACTCCAATAGGGCAACTAAAAGAAGATGCTCTTCTTCCTCCAGTTATAGTCCAATACTGTACGTTTCCTCTTCTTTAAGTGCGATGCCTTACCAAATCTAACTTCTCAAATGTTACTCAGTTGTTGTATCACATCTTTTCTAGATAGCTCTTTCGGGGGTAGCATATGATCTTGTTTGCCATTAAAGATCATCGTCTTCCTGCGCCAACTATGATCTCTCGGAAGGAAGCTACGATGACCCATATAAAATATTTTACTACCATGCTTCAATGACAATGAACAAGTCTCAATACCACATGTAGGACAAGCCAACTTGCCCTTCGTGCTCCACCTAGACAAATTTTCATACGCGGGAAAGTCATTTATTGTCCACATGACCGCTGCATGCAATCGAAATGTCTGTCCTACAAATGTGTCATACGTTTCTACACCTTGACTCTACAACTCGTTTAACTCATCTACTAACGGTCGCAAATACACATCAATGTTATTCCCAGGTGACCTAGGTCCAGGAATAAGCAATGGCATCATGAAAAATGACTCATTCATACACAACCAAGGAGGTAAATTGTAGGGCGTAAGTACTACTGGCCACATACTGTACGAGCTACTCATATTACCAAATGGATTAAAATCATCACTTGTAAGTCCTAGTCGAATATTACAAGAATCTTCTATAAACCAGTCATGTTGCTTGTCAAAATTTTACCGGGCTTCAGAGTCCGTAGGGTGCCTCAGTGTACTATCATCATGATCACGTTTCTCCTTAGATCACTTCATATCTTCAGCCGTCTTACGAGACATAAACAATCTTTGCAATCTGGGTTTCAATGGGAAGTACCTTAACACCTTTTGCGGGATTTTCTTATGCCTGGCTTTGTCATACTTCCACCTAGACTATCCACATTCTGGACACTCTTCAACCTTATCATGCTCTTTCCAATACAATAAACAATCATTTATACATGCATGTATAAGGATGTAACCAAGGCCCAAGTCTCGCATTAAGGATTTTGCCTCGTAATGAGACTTAGGCAATGTCTCACCGTCCGGTAATGCTTCTTTCAACAAGTTAAGCAACATGTCAAATGATTTGTTACTCCAACGATTTATTATCTTCAAATGAAGTAACTTTGTAAGAAAATTCAACTTGGAGAAGTTCTCACACCCCAGATAAAGTGGACGTTGCACATCCCTCAATAACCTACTAAACTTTTTTGATTTGACATCACCCATTGGAGGAATATCTTAGCTATTACTTGTCGCTGCAAAATCAGTATCCACAACTGTTCCCCTGAACACATCACCTATAATATCTTGCATTTCGTCAACGTCTTCATCATTATCATCCGGCACAATTGGGTCTTCGTTGACTTCACTGACCACAACTATATAGGTCATATCTTCACCATGATGGATCCACCAAGTGTAACCCTAGTCAATCCCAACTATGAACAAATCACCTCCACTTTGTCTAAAGTCTTATATATTATGTTCTTGCATTTTTGACATGGACACCTAATCCTATTCCCTGAATCGGCCCGATTTCGCGCAAATTCCATGAACTCTTGAACCCCTTGTTTATACTCTGGGCCAAACCTATTCTTAGCTCGCATCCAACTTTATTCCATCTCTACAATGAAAAGACTAGAGTCAGTTTATAGAAATAGCTTTAAGATTAGGCTAGGTTATAGGTTTAGGTTATATGTTTAGGTTTAGGGAATTGAGAATAGGTATAAGTTTAGGTTTAGGTTAGGGAGTTGAGATTAGGATTAGGTGTAGGTTTAGGTTTACGGATTTGAGAATACGTTAAGGTTTAGGTTTAGGAAATCAGGTTCAGGTTTAGGATTGGGTTTACGTTTGGGTTTTAGGTTGAGGTTTTAGGTTTAGATTGTAGCTAGGTTATAAGTGTAGGTTATAGGTTTAGGTTTAGGTTAGGTTTAGGGATAAGGTTTAGGAATTGAGTTTAGTTATAGGTTATAGGTTATAGGTCATAGGTTTTACGTTATAAGTTAAGGTTTAGGGAATTGAGTTTAGGTTATAGGTTTAGGTTATAGGTTATAGGTTATAGGTTTAAGTTATAGGTTATAGGTTAAGGTTTAGGGAATTGAGTATAACCTATAGGTTATAGGTTTAGGTTTAGGGAATTGAGTTTAGGTTACAGGTTATAGGTTATAGGTTAAGGTTTAGGGAATTGAGTTTAGGTTATAGGTTATAGGTTATAGGTTAAGGTTTAGGGAATTGAGTTTAGGTTATAGGTTATAGGTTTAGGTTATAGGTTATAGGGTTTAGGGAATTGAGTTTAGGTTATAGGTTATAGGTTATAGGTTAAGGTTATGAATTGATTATAGTTTATAGGCTATGGGTTATAGGTTATAGGTTATAGGTTAAGGTTTAGGTTTAGTTAAGGTATAGGCTATAGGTTATAAGTTTAGGTTATAGGTTATAGGTTATAGGTTATAGTTAAGGTTTGGGTTAGGTTTTAAGTTTAGGTTAAGATTAAAGGTTTAGGTTATAAGTGTTGGTTATAGGTTTAGGTTTAGGTTAGGTTATAGGTTAAGGTTTAGGGAATTGAGAATAGGTTAAGGTTTATGTTTAGGAAATCGGGTTCGGGGTTGGGTTTACATTATAGGTTATAAGTTTAGGGATTTGAGAATACATTTAAGTTTTAGGTTTAGGTTAGGGTTAGGTTTAGGTTTAGGTTATAAGCATAGGTTTTGGGATTTAGAAAGCGTTTAGGTTATAAGTATAGGTTTTGGGATTTGAGAATAGGTTTAGGTTAAGGTTATAGGTTATAGGTTAAGGTTTAGGTTTAAGTTATAAGTTTAGGTTATAGCTTTACGTTTAGGTTATAGGTTTTGGTTTAGGTTATAAGCTTAGGTTTGGGTTTAGGTTAAGGTTATAGGTTATAGCTTTAGGGAATTGAGAATAGGTTATAGGTTATAGGTTATAGGTTATATGTTATAGGTTAGGTTCGGATTCGGGATCAGGTTTTGGTTTAAGGTTATATGTTAAAGTTTAGGTTACATGTTTAGGTTTAGGTTAAGGTTATAAGTTTAGGTTAAGGTTATAAATTAAGGTTTAGGTTTAGGTTATAAGTATAGGTTTTGGGATTTGAGAATAGGTTTAGGTTATAAGTCTAGGTCTAGGTTTAGGTTTAGGTTTAAGGTTATAGGTTTAGGTTTATGTTATAAGTTTATGTCATAGGTTTAGGTTATAGGTTTAGGGATTTGAGAATCGGTTTAGGTTAAGGTTATAAGTGTAGGTTTAGGCATTTGAGAATAGGTTTAGGTTAAGGTTATATGTGTAGGTTATAAGTTTAAGTTTAGGTTTAGGTTATAGCTTTAGGGAATTGAGAATAGGTTATAGGTTATAGGTTAAGGTTTAGGTTATAGGTTGTAGGTTAAGGTTCGGGTTCGGGATCAGGTTTAGGTTTAAGGTTATAGGTTATAGGTTAAGGTTTAGGTTAAGGTTATAAGTTTAGGTTTAGGTTACAGGTTAAGGTTTAGGTTTGGGTGATAAGTATAGGTTTTGGGATTTGAGAATAGAGGTTATGGTTATAAGTCTAGGTTAAGGTTATAGGTTTAGGTTTAGGTTATATCGACAAGGAAATGGTTTGCATGGACCATGCACTTTGAGCCGAGAGTTCCGAACTCGGGCTGAGCTGGGAAACGGATGCCTTCGTCGATGATGGTGGTGATAGCTGCTGCACTGGTGTTGGGGAGGGCGCCATCAACGGTGCTGGCGTAGGTTTACGATCGAATACATCCAACGATATTGTACTAGGCCTGCAAACTTCGTCTCGTGCAGTAACTGAATCGCTAGGTGTACCATGACATCGAAAAACACAGACAATTGTTCTTAACTAGCATCCAACTCTTATCCATCTCTACAATGAAAAGACTAGAGTCAGTTTCCAGAAATAAGTTTAAGATTAGGCTAGGTTATATGTTTAGGTTTAGGGAATTGAGAATAGGGTAAGGTTTAGGTTTAGGTTTAGGAAATTGGGTTCGGGTTCGGGATCGGGTTTAGGTTTGAATTTTCAAATTTAGGTTTAGGTTTAGGTTAGGGAGTTGAGATTAGGATTAGGTGTAGGTTTAGGTTTAGAGATTTGAGAATACATTTAGATTTTAGGTTATAGGTTTAGGTTAGGGAGTTGAGATTAAGATTCGGTGTAGGTTTAGGTTTAGAGATTTGAGAATACATTTAGGTTATAGGTTATAGGTTTAGGTTTAGGTTAAGGTTAGGGTTATAGGTTATAAGTTTAGGTTTTAGGTTATAGGTTTTGGTTTAGGTTTAGTTAAGGTTATAGGTTAAGGTTAAGGTTTAGGTTTAGGTTTAGGTTATAAGTTATAGGTTATAACTTTAGGGAATTGATAATAAGTTAAGGTTTAGGTTTAGGTTTAGGAAATCGGGATCGGGTTTAGGTTTGGGTTTTCAAGTTTAGGTTTAGGTTTAGGTTAGGGAGTTGAGATTTAGGATTAGATGGTGTAGGTTTACGTTTAGGGATTTGAGAATACATTTAGGTTTTAAGTTTAGGGTATAGGTTTAGGTTAGGTTATAGGTTAAGGTTTAGGGAATTGAGTTTAGGTTATAGGTTATAGGTTTAGGGTATAGGTTATAGGTTATAAGTTAAGGTTTAGATTATAGGTTATAGGTTAAGGTTTAGGTTTAGGTTATAGGTTTAGGTTTAGGTTATAGGTTTTAGGATTTGAGAATAAGTTTAGGGTATAAGTATAGGTTTAGGTTAATGTTGTAGGTTATAGATTTAGGTTATAAGTTTATGTTAATGTCGTAGGTTATAGGTTTAGGTTATAACTTTATGTTAAAGTTGTAGGTTATAGGCTTAGGTTTAGGGATTTGAGAATACATTTAGGTTTTAGATTTAGGTTTACGTTTTACGTTTAGGTTAAGGTTACAGGTTTAGGTTATAGGTTTAAGTTTAGGTTATAAGTGTAGGTTATAGGTTTAGGTTTAGGTTAAGTTAGTTATAGGTTAAGGTGTAAGGAATCAAGAATAGGTTAAGGTTTAGGTTTAGGAAATCAGGTTCGGGTTTAGGTTTGGGTTTTCAAGTTTAGGTTTAGGTTATAGGTTTTAGGATTTGTGAATAGGTTTAGGTTAATGTTGTAGGTTATAGGTTTATGTTAATATTGTAGGTTATAGGTTTACGTTTAGGGATTTGAGAATACATTTAGGTTTTAGGTTTAGGTTTAGGTTTACATTTAGGTTTAGGTTTAGGTTATAAGTGTAGGTTATAGGTTTAGGTTTAGGTTAGGTTATAGGTTAAGGTTTAGGGAATTGAGTTTAGATTATATGTTATAGGATTAGGTTATAGGTTATAGGTTAAGGTTTAGGTTATATGTTATAGGTTTAGGTTTAGGTTAAGGTTTAGGTTTAGGTTAGGTTTTGGGATTTGAGAATAGGTTTAGGTTATAAGCATAGGTTTAGGTTAATGTTGTGGCTATAGGTGTAGGTTATAGGTTTATGTTAATGTTGTAGGTTATAGGTTTAGGTTATAGGTCTAAGTTTAGGTTTAGGTTTAGGGATTTGAGAATACATTTAAGTTTTAGGTTTAGGTTTAGGTTTTACACTTAGGCTAAGGTTACAGGTTTACATTATAGGTTTAGGTTTAGGTTAGGTTATAGGTTAAGGTTTAGGGAATTGAGAATATGTTGAGTTTTAAGTTTAGGAAATCGGGTTTGGGTCAGTGTTTAGGTTTGGGTTTTCAAGTTTAGGTTTAGGTTGGAGTTGAGATTAAGATTAGGTGTAGGTTTAGGTTTAGGTTTAGGGATTTGAGAATGCATTTAGGTTTTAGGTTTAGGTTTAGGTTATAGGTTTAGGTTAAGGTTATAGGTTTAGGTTTAGGTTATAGCTTACTGTCATGCCTCAAACTCAGAAACCGGGCTCAGAAAATTTTCGATCACTAAATCCGGTGCCGACAACCTCCGTAATACCCCATTCTCAGCTCCTAGCATCCATACGCCAGATTCTGATCCTGGGATCCTACAAGGATAATTTTCAAATATAAATTTAACTTTTAATAAGCATAACCACAAGTTTACCCAAATCACAAAAGCAACATCATTATCACATATCCACTAATATAAACATTTGAATACAGTGCTGAAAGGGAAATACATATATCAAAAATCAAAATTCCAGAAGTTCGCTGCATGCTCCAAGCTCAATGCTGCTACGACCTAACGCCACCTGCACGCATATATCGTGCATAAGCTTATAGAAAACTTATAAGGTGGTGAAAGTGTGTGCGCAAGGTAAGTGTCAAGAATGCAATACAATGCCATAAATCATATAACGTCGGTAATACAGGCAAGATCATGAATTATACGATATCAGAGTAAGCGAAAATAATGGCAATCCATAAACCTATGAATGCTATTAGTCGTACTAAGGTTATGCGATGAAAAAATGTAATAAGCCAATATCCTATGCTGAGAATGTAAGGCAATATGCAAATCATGCTAAGTCTATCTAGGCTATATAAGTGTTAAAACATAACAACCAAAAATGTCATATGCCGCAGATGTAATACAATATGTGGTGTGAATGAAATGACCAAGCTGGAGTGAAGTCAGGATGATAGTACATATTATCACAAGCTATGGGGTCTATCATAAAGGACTTCTATCCAAACCAGTCTCATACCTAAATTTAGATAGTCAGACTTAATGTGGTAGACTCATAATCTCTGGTTAGTCACGTGCCCAACCGAAATCCTGGCCATGTGAAGATACACAATAATTAGTTGCGCACCACCAGCTTGAGTGGATAGTGAATGAATGAATGAATGAGTACACAATTCCTACTCAATAAGTTCACATATCAATACGGTTCCTCTCTGGGGAATCACCGGGGTCTATTACACTCCAAACTAGATTGCCGCCCCATCGCGCACAATAAGGTGGGTGGAAGAGACCTCACTATCTGCATGCCAAAATTGGGCCTAGCTCGTCGATAGCGGACCCATTCCTCGAGCTGGTCAGACTTAGCCTAGCATTACCCCCTCCTTTTAAGCAGGTAAGGCCGTATCCCCTTCCAACCGACCACGACACAGTGAGAAATGCGGTCTAATGGTATATGGCCCTCATGCATTTATTATGCATCCACTCGGTTTAGATGTTGGAGCAACCTGTGGAACCAAGAGGGTTCTGGAACTTTCACCTAGGGATATCTATAGCGCCCCATGTAGAACAGATTTCTGGTGTCCCATCTGGCCATCTAAGATATGCCTGTGGAGGCTACGGCCCGATGTCGCTTGGGCGTATGGTGGTCATATCACAAAATGCAAGATGTATGAGTCATACTATCTAGTCATGCATCAAACCTGCACGTACCGCGCGTTCATGTAGGTGGGCAACTCGCATCGTTTGAGAATAGGGTTTCCTTTGGTTAAGGCGAATAAGGTTTACAGTTTAGTCATGTGGGGTTAAGGTTTATAAGCAACTTTAGAAGTTACGCCTCAAGGAGTCTATAAATAACTAGCACTATGACATATGCAATGGTCAATCATATCTCATAGCAAACATGCAGATGATGTGTGTGGGCATGGATCGTGATGCTATACTGTCACATACTCATAATCGGTATCAATAACCGACATCGATAATCGACCTCGACAATGTGGACATTTAACCAACATTTACCCCCAAGGAATGGCTCATATAGAGCCTAACATATAGTGGACCCATGGCCTCACATAAGGGCCAAATATACAACACCATGGGCCTCACTGAAGAGCTTAATATGTATCACGATTGGCCTAACATACATCACAATGGGCTCCATTGGCTAGCTCTCAAATGCATCACAATGGGCCTCATCACATAAGCCTCATATACATGTTGAATACACATCACAACGGGCCTCAAATACAGGCCGCATATACATCACATTGGGCCTCAACAATCGGAATCGACATCGATAATCGGCCTCAACAATCGAAATCGGAATTAGCCTCAACAATCGGCCTCGACAAATCGGAATCGGCCTCGACAAATCAGATTCGACCTCGACAATCGTAATCAACCTTGATCCTCGGCCTTGATAATCAGAATTGGCTTATACTATCGGCCTCGACAAATCAGAATCAGCCTCAATACTCGACTTCGACAATCGGAATCGACCTATACAATCGGCCTCGATCCTCGGCCTTGACAATCGGAATCGGCCTATACTTCGGCCTCGACAAATCAGAATCGGCCTCAATACTTGGCCTCGACAATCGAAATCGGCCTATACTATCAGCCTCGACAAATCGAAATTGGCCGCAATACTCGGCCCCGATAATCATAATCGACCTATACAATAGGCCTCGACAATCAGAATCAGAATCGGCCTCAACAATCGACCTCGATAATCATAATCGGCTTATACAATCGTCCTCGACAATTGGAATCGGCCTCGACAATCAGAATCAGCCTATACTATCGGCCTCGACAAATCAGAATCGGCCTCAACAATTGGAATCGAAATCGGCCTATAAGCAAGGTGGGGTCCATATATGAACAGCCGATCAAACCCTAATATAAAGATCTGCCCTTGGTCGTGGTTATATTAATTTGATAGCATGAAACCATCCGTTTATGGCGTATGGGGCCCACTTATGTGGGTTAACCCACGAGGAGAATGGGCCTAACAAGGCCTAAGGGAAGGTCGCAATGAGGACATCTAACCACCATTGCCCATTAATGTGGACATCTAACCAACATTGCTCCAAATGAGTGGCCTACATAAGGAATTCATACATAACATAACGGCCACACATACATCACATTAGGCCTCGCTCATGGGCCTTGAATACATCACAATGGGCCTCATATACATCAAATGGGTCGATCGAATGGTCCGATCAAATGGGTTGAATCGAATGAACCGAATCAAATGGGCCGATCAAATGAGCTGAATCGAATAGGCCGAATCAAATGGGCCAATTCAAAATGGGCCGAATCAAATAGGCCGATCAAATGGGTCAAATTGAATGGGCCAATCAAATGAGCCGATCAAATGGGCCAAATCAAATGGGCTGATTAAATGGGTCGAATCAAATGGGCCGATCAAATGGGTCGATTCAAATGGCCAGTACAAATGGGCCTAATACACAACACTATGGACCTCTACCCATGAGCTCCAAATTCATCATAATAGGCCTCAACCCATGAGCCTCGAATACATGGTATTAGGCCTCCCAAATATAACAAGAAGGCCACACTACTTGGGCTGCACCATTCATCCATCCATAAATATCATTTTAAAGCACTATCCAAACAATGAATCAGATCAAAAGATCATCTAGACCATACCACAAATGGCAGTAGTGATAATAATTTTCGCTATTAAATTCTAGTGGGCCCACCATAGCATTTAATTTCCATCCAAACTATTCATAAGGTCACAAAGACCAGGATATAGAGGAAAAACAAATATCATATTGGTCCAAAACCCTGACTCGAGGGGGTTTTCAATGGTGAACGTCCATCCCACTATTTTCTGCAGTGTAGTCCACTTAATATTAGATCTGTCTTATTTTTAGTCTTAAGCCTTGAGACAAGCTAGCCAAATGGATGGACGGATGAATGCAGCACATCCATCAGTGGTGGGCCCCTGTTGCCACCGTCTAGATAGACAGATGGATAACACACATACATCTATGGTGGGTCCCACCCGTCCAATGTACTGGACGGTGTGGCAAGACCCACGCATCATGGTGGCCCCACGTCCATGCACAAATGGATGACAGGGATACAACATAGCATCATGGTGGGGTTGTGCTACACCCAACACCTCACTATGGTGGGCCTCATGTCCTCTTTTAAAATGGACGGACGGTGTGGATTTCATACATTGATGTGGAATCTCACGGAACTTGCTGACGTACAACAGCTAAGTAGCTGCGTGGATTTTTGGCTCACCGTCTAGATGATGGACGATGTGATATACCTCATGCCTCATAGTGGAGTCCACATGCATGGCCCACAAAAATATGGATGGATAGTCTAGATCACAACCATGTCCAACCATCCAGATGATGTCTACACCAGCAACGTAGCTGGTATACTGATAGACCAGCCAATCTATTTTTATTAAATGGGTGGGTCCCACATGTGGCCCACCAAATAATATATAAGTATATTTTAATATATATATATATACATATATATATATATATTACACATATGATATATATTATATATATACTTACATATACACTCCAGCGTCTAGGCCTAGACGTTGGACGGACGGTGATATAACACACGTATTGTGTGGTCCATGGTCCCACATCCAGCGAATCGATGGCTAGATGAACACATGAATTGAGGTGGGTCCACACGTGGTGGCCCACCAGGAACTTTGCATTAAGCTGATAGTTATGTTTTCCTTCACCCGGGCCTATCAAGATGGACGGACAGCGATTCCATCCGCTGGACAGTCCAGCAAGATGGGCCCACTGCATGAATGGCATGGATATGATGCACACTTCAAGATGGGTCATACCATTAGGAAATAGAGAGAAATAGAGAGAGATAGAGAGAGACGGTGAGATGGAGGGACCCCGCCACTATGAGCCCCTCTTGCTTAGAACGCATACATGAAAATGGGTCTCGCATACAAGTGGACCCTCAAATCATGAAATCGATGGTAGAAACTCATAAATCACCCACTGTCCACTTCTTCTTGCTCCCTTGGCTTCCTTTGCTCCTTAGCTTCGATGCCAACGGAAGATGATGGAGTTTTGATGATTGAGATGGGAGATGAGAGAGTAGGAAATGGGCCACACTAGAGCTTATCCATGAGGGCTTAGAAAGCTTGGACATGAGATCTTGTTTGCTTGGAAAATGAGTTTAAGAGTTGAGAGAGAGAGAGGGTTGTTAAGAGAGAGAGAGAGAGAGAGAGAGATGGGTGATGGAGTGATGGGTGAGGTGAGTGATTAGCGTGTAAGAAATTGTTGACTTTAAGGGTAGATTGTGTAAGAAAGGTATGGGTTGTGTAAGGGTTTGTTGACTTATGGGATTACTTGGGGATGGGTGTGAGGTGATGTGTACTTGACATGTACTTGACCCTTAATGGGATTAATTGATTGATTGAGGTGACATGGTAGAGATTTTCTCAGAATTCGCATACGCGGTATTTTCCTCGAACTAAACACGGGCCCACGTCTCATTGCCTGGGTATCGAACCGGCGCGTGAGACGTGGCATTGGAACCACGGCAACGGCGCGGTCACTAGGGTACAAGTTTCAGGTCGAGTCGACTTTGGAATATGGGATGCGACTCAGGGTCGGGCAAAAATGCAGATAACAGATCACGGGTTGCCGGAAATCAACTAGGAGGACCGCGGAAGCCTAGGAAATAGTATGGTTTAGGATATAGGTCTTACAGTTATAGCTTTAGGAAATTGAGAATAGGTTATAGGTTATAGCTTTATGGAATTAATAATAGGTTAAGGTTTAGGTTTAGGAAATCGGGTTCGGGTTCGGGATCAGGTTTAGGTTTGGATTTTCAAGTTTAGGTTTAGGTTTAGGTTAAGGAGTTGAGATTAGGATTAGGTGTAGGTTTTGGTTTAGGGATTTGAGAGTACATTTAGGTTTTAGGTTTAGATTTAGGTTTAGGTTATAGGTTATGGTTTAGGTTATAGGTTATAACTTTAGGGAATTGATAATAGGTTAAGGTTTAGGTTTAGGAAATTGGGTTCAAGTTTAGGTTTAGGTTATAGGTTTTGGGATTTGAGAATAGTTTTAGGTTATAAGTATCGGTATAGGTTAATATTGTAGGTTATAGGTTTAGGTTATAGGTATATGTTAATGTTGTAGGTTATAGGTTTACGTTTAGGGATTTGAGAATACATTTAGGTTTTGGGTTTAGGTTTAGGTTTTACATTTAGGTTTAGGTTTAGGTTTAGGTTATAAGTGTAGGTTATAGGTTTAGGTTTAGGTTAGGTTATAGGTTAAGGATTAGGTTATAGAGTTTAGGTTATATGTTATAGGTTTAGATTATAGGTTATAGGTTAAGGTTTAGGTTATATGTTATAGGTTTAGGTTTAGGTTATAAGTTTTGGGATTTAAGAATAGGTTTAGGTTATAAGTATAGGTTTAGGTTAATGTTGTAGGTTATAGGTGTAGGATTTAGGTTTATGTTAATGTTGCGGGTTAGGTTTAGGTTTACGTTTAGGTTTAAGTTTAGGGATTTGAGAATACATTTAGGTTAAGGTTATAGGTTTAGGTTATAGGTTTAGGTTTAGGTTATAAGTGTACGTTATAGGTTTAGGTTTAAGTTAGGTTATAGGTTAAGGTTTAGGAAATTGAAAATAGGTTGAGTTTTAGGTTTAGGAAATCGGGTTCGGGTTCGAGTTCGGGTTTAGGTTTAGGTTTTCAAGTTTAGGTTTAGGTTAAGGAGTTGAGATTAGGATTAGGTGTAGGTTTTGGTTTAGGGATTTGAGAATACATTTAGGTTTTAGGTTTAGGTTAAGGTTATAGGTTTAGGTTTAGGTTATAGGTTATAGGTTTAGGGAATTGAGAATAGGTTATAAGTTATAGCTTTACGGAATTGATAATAGGTTAGGGTTTAGGTTTAGGAAATCGGGTTCAGGTTTGGGATCGGGTTTAAGTTTGGGTTTTCAAGTTTAGGGTTAGATTTAGGTTAAGGAGTTGAGATTAGGATTAGGTGTAAGTTTAGGTTTAAGGAATTAAGAATACATTTACATTTTAGGTTTAGGTTTATGTTTTAGGTTTAAGTTAAGGTTTTAGGTTTAGGTTAAGGTTTAGAATAGGTTTAGGTTTAGGTTATAGGTTATAGGTTATAGCTTTAGGAATTGATACGTTAGGTTTAGGTTTATGTTCGGGTTCGGATCGGGTTTAGGTTTTAGGTTATAGGTTATAAGTTTAGGCTATCGGTTTAGGTTTAGGTTTAGGTTTAAGGTTATAGGTTTAGGTTATGGTTATAGGTTTAGGTTTAGGTTTAGGTTATAGGTTTAGGGATTTAAGAAATACATTTAGGTTTTAGGTTTAGGTTTAGGTTTATGTTATAGGTTAGGTTTATGTTATAGGTTTAGGTTTGGGTTTAGGTTATAGGTTATAGGTTTAGGGATTTGAGAATACATTTTGGTTTTAGGTTTAGATTTTAGGTTTAGGTTTAGGTTAAGGTTATAGGTTTAGGTTTAGGTTTAGGTTTAGGTTTAGGTCTAGGTTATAGGTTTAGGTCTAGGTTATAGGTTTAGGTTATAGGTTATAGGTTTAGGTTATAGGTTTAGGTCATAGGTTTTGGTTTAGGTCATAGGTTTAGATTTAGGTTATAGGTTTATGTTTAAGTTTAGGGAATCAGGTTCGGTTTTGGGTTCGGATCAGGTTTAGGTATTCTCTAGAATTATCTACTATTGAACCTAGTATTATCTACTACTTACTAGTAACATACAACCAATATTGGGGCATCATACCATAAGCTACAAGAATTTCATGTCCCCCTAAACAAGGTATCCTCCGTTAATAACATATATATATATATATATTATAAGTTCTTTATTTTTATTTACATTTGCAAATACATTCATCATCCATCCAAGAAAATTGAAACAAGTACTGTCACTCTATGACTAACAGTTGAAAAGAAAAATCATGCATCTTATATTACTGTCACAATTGACGGCACGTCGGACTGGCCTAGGGAACCATGTGATACATCCATCCCCAGGATGATTGTGGGAACTCCAGAAATCAAGGAAATGGAAAGTGAGTGTTTAACTACAAGTAAGGAATTCATTCCACCAAGCTGTTGAAAAGAAAGGAAAGGAGGTTGTCAGCTAGACAGAGAGATCACACCTGAAAGTCCATAGGGAAGGGACATGATATTTCAGTGATAGCTCACCTTGGCATTTATCTTCAAAAGAACATTTGTCAGGCATTAGTCATTGACTCTTTGAGGCGCAATGCATTGAGTGACAATACTAAATTCTGGCAAGTTCTTTTTCTTCCATGGACCTCCAGAAATGGCACAAATTCATACATTAAATGTAAAGTAGAACAAAAATAACAGTATTCATTACATCTGTTCCACTCTAACAGTAGGTGGAGAACGCCTCTACTAAAGACTCTCTTCAAAGTAATCAAATGGCTGATCAATGAACTGAAATATAACAAATTGTAAGGGTTTGTGCCATTAATTAGGACTTGGAGTTTGGTGTAGTAGTTTGGCTAATGCCGTTAATCATGTCCTTCACATGGTATCCTCAAGAATGCTCTAGTGCATCTTTCTAATCTTCACCTTCTTTTTTTTTTTTTTTTTTTTTTTTTTGGTAAGGTAATTGGGATTAACATCTAGGAGCATCCTAGTCACCTATGCAACCATCCAACCCAGATCATCTATCCTGTGGTTTGCACATTCGTAAAGAATAAAATATTGCAATGTTGGAGGAGATCTGCAAATTATAGGTCCGCATGACTGGATTGCAGTGAGTATAGTATTATACAGAAGGTCTAAAATTCGATAGAGTGCATGAAACACTTGCAGCCTCAACTCAATTCAGTCGAGACTTGGGTCTAATTGAAGGGAAAACCATCCTTTGTAAAAACCCAAAAGAGCTTGATCGAGTCCTTAAAAAATCACATCTCTGGGTACAAAAAAAATGATTTACTTCAAAAAAAATTAAAAAAAAATACCCTCAATCAAGAAGGAAATAACATAAGCTCTTTAAACTCAGAAAAAAAACTTGGCCAAAGGTTTTCAAGTTGACTTGGATTGTATCAATCAAGTTTTTAACCTAGATAAATTACTAATTATGTTCCCTACTCGTATTGATGTGGATCAGTTTTCAACAGAATATAGCTAATACATAAAAATTCTTTCAACAAGCTCCTGAAGTGTCTTTGCTAAACGTATAATTTTGAAGAAAGATATTTATACTGTGTTGTTATCATAAGATTGCAAAAAGCTATATAAATTTGTTTATGTATCTTCTAAGTCAATGGGTTTATAAAGTTTTTGGACTAGTTTTTAGTAAATAATGCAAGAAATGGTTACATAAAATAAGAGATCAAGCCATGACTCTTACAAGAGATCGAGCCATGACTCTTACAAATGCTTATAGTGATTCTATCATCAAGATAAATGTCGACATCTGATAGCTAATTAAACAAGAGTGCAAATCTTTGTCACAAAATTTGTTTCAATGTGTTGATGGTGAGTATGAAGTTGTGTTGTAGAAGAGACCACATATCATTTATTCCTCAGCCCACTAGATTGATTTAGCATTCTTTCATTGACCTGATTTAACATTTATTCCTCAACAAGAAGATGTACTTTATGATTAAGGATATTAATTCTGGGAAGTAGATGTAATGTTAATAAAGTTATTGAGAGATCATTCTTAGTAATTGTCTTTCAAAAGAAAATGATCCATTATAAGAGGGCAAGATTCTTGTTTATAAAGAACAAGGAAGATCCCTGTTATGCCGAGTTTGTACATGTGCCACACGCACGCGCACACAAAAATCCCAAATTTGGAAAATCCTAGTCACTGAATCTTCAATCTTTCCTTTTATAGTTAACATCCCATGAATATAGGTAAAATTAAAGTAAATTGTACAAGGACAGGTGAAATTCCTTTTATAATTGTAAATGCTACAAATGCAGTTACTCTCTAGATGAAGAGTGACCAGACTAGGAGCAAAATAAACATGGAGAAACAGTTTGTTTTAAGTCTCCACTCTAAACTATTGGTTTCACTTTAATTAAGCATAATACATCCAAACACAAATACACTAATCACAAATCAAACATTACTTAAACTCTTTGTTATATTTAAGTATTGAAGATTGATAGGAAAAGATACAGACATCCTCATGCTATAATTTGAAAATATCATCCAAATATCTCACACCATTCATAAATGAACTTTCATTGGCAACCATTCACTATATCACATTTAATTGCCTCACATGTGTCAAGAAGCTTCTTCTATAAAAGAAAGACTTGCAAACCATATCCCGATTTAAAACTTAAAAATAAGGTGCTACTATTTATACTAAAAGAACTCATGAACATGTTCCTACAAGCCGGGCTAGCGGTAATCAAGACTTTAACTCTTGATTATACCAACGGCTATATTCCCTAATGAACTCAAAGCCTGAACAAAGAACATGTAGCCCCTGGCTTAAGCATTTGGTTATAAGAACTGAAAACACCAATTACCTAAAATGAACTGTAAAGGGTCATTTGGGAGCATGTATTTGGTGGTAGTTGGTGTGAATCAGTAAGGTTAGTACATTTGGAAGAGTGTATTTGGTCCCAATTCACACCAAATATACTAAAAGTAGATGTAATGCCAAGCACTGATTAAGGATATCAATTTTGGGAAGTAGATGTAATGCCAAGCACTAATTTATGGTGACTACAGTAATATCCTGCTTAGATTTTCCAGTTTCTTGGTAAACTGAAGCATTAGAATCATGCAGGTGTATGATGGTAAACTGAAGCATTAGAATCATGCAGGTGTATGATGACCCATGCATGTGCAACATCCCACAAGTTCACATTATTCCGCCCATTTAATAATATTTAGATTTGTCTACTCAACAACTTCACCTAAGAAGTCATTGCTGAAGATATAAAGGCCTTCTACCCAAGAGAAGGAAGAAGTTGTCATCACCCAAAGAAGGAAACTAATGGAGCAAGCAAGCAAGAGAGAGAGAGAGAGAGAGAGATTGAATCAGGAATCTCTAAATCTGTAAGCCCTAAAATCCCCAAATCCTTAAATAGGGTTCCACATCGAATTGGGAATCTGCAAATTACTAAATCCCCAAATTCCTAAATCAACATTGAGATTGAGAGAGATTGAGAGAGAGAGAGATACCATGCGTTCAGCGTTCGTGAATGAGTCTTTAACCGAGCTTCAGAAAGAGAGAGAGAGAGAGGGCGTGTGTGGGTAGGGAGGGTGTCGTTTCAACTCCTCCCTTCTTTAGATCAAACACACTCAGAGAGATAGAGAGAGGTTAGGGGGTAGAGAGAGGGGGGAATCATGGGTGGAGAGAGACAGAGAGGAGAGGGAGGAGATTAGGAAGAGAGACAGGGAGGAGGGAGGATAGAGAGGATTAGGGCATGTGCGGATTAGCTACTAACAGGTTGAGTAGCGAGACTCTCAACTGAAGTGACGTCACCAAGTTATGTGGGCCCCACCATGATATACGTGTTGTATCCACATCGTCCATTTATTTGGAGAGATCATTTTAAGACATGAACCAAAGAATGAGGTATATGGAAAGCTGGAGTGAACCCCACCATAGAAAATAGTGGGGAGAGTGACGCCCACCATTGAAACCTTCCTAAGGTCCACCATGATGTTTATTTGAGATCCAACTTGTTCATAAGTTAAAACATACATTAAAGAAGGGAAAACACAAATATCAGCTTGATCGAAAACTTTTGTGGCCCTTAGAAGTTTTTAATGGTGGACGTCATTCTCTCCACTGTTTTCTATGGTGGGGTCCACTCAAGGATTGGATCTCACTCATTCTTTGGATCATGCCCTAAAATGATCTATAAATATGTATAGACGGTGTGAATATAAAACATACATCATGGTGGGACCCACAGAATTAGGTGACATCACTTCAGTAGCACTCTCGCTACTTAACCTGTTAGTATCCAATCCGCGTCCGAAACGAATTGGCTACTCCCCCTGACACCAGCCAATGGCTGATGGTCCATGCTTTGCAGGCCCCACCATGATGTGTGTGTTTCATCCATGTAGTCCATCTATTTTTATAGATCATTTGACAGTATGTGAACAAAAATGAGTTATATCCCAATCTCAAATGGACCACATTACAAGAAACAATGTTGAATAAGCGTCGATCATTAAAAACATTTTGGGGCCCATAGAAGTTTTGGATCAAACTGGTTTTTGTTTTTCCCTTAATCTGGGCCTGTATGACCTAATCAACAGCTTGGATGCCAAATAAACAGTACAGTGGGCCTTAGGAGGATTTTAAAGGTGGATATCCAATCACTATTGTTTTCATGTGGTGTGGTCCACCTGAGATTTATATCCCTCTCATTCTGGGGATCAAGCCCTAAAATGATCAGTAAAAATGGATGAACACACATACATCATGGTGGGGCCCATAGAGCACCGACTATTAGCCACGGGGCTGGTGGCAGGGGGAGTAGCCAATCCTAATCTGGCCCCCAAAATATTTTTAATGGATGATGCTTTGTAACGCCCTGGAAATCGGGGGTTGTGCATTCACTCGACTCCCGAGTTCCCGAGTATTACTTATAGCCGATTTTTGTTATTATGCGTTTAAATCAAGTGTAAATGCATAGCCTGGAATTTCCTAGAACATGAAGCACAACCACACATGTCTACTGAAATGAAAGAGATCAGGTCCAAAAATATACATGGGTCGCACCAGGCGTTGCCCAACAAAATCATAAAAGAATAGTATATCCAAAAGAATAAAGCTGAGTCTACTACTCAGCGATCCAACATCCCATCTACTACACCGATGAAGACTCACTCATCAACTGGAAGTTGGAGAACTCGTCCTCCTCCTCGAGGCTCGCGTCTCCAGGCTCCTCATACTCTCCATCACTTGCATCTACGGGCGAGTCTGGTTGGTGTTTTAAAACACAGTCCCAGAGTGGGACTGAGTGATCAACTCAGTGGGTGCTATTAATCTTAAGTTATAACAGGCATCAATTATATTATGAACTTAATGAAAAGCAATCATTCACAAACACCTAACTAATCTTATTAATGCACATGCATGACGGATGATATGATACATGCCCTCGCCATAACACTCCCTCGAGTGACTCCATCTAACGATCGTGTATGACCAACACTCCCTCAGTGTGACCTTGACTATCGTGTCACCACCCTAACTAGTGCAATGTGATGGGATCGTGTTAGCCGAGTTCTTAATTACGTCCATTCATCCTGCAGGTTGGAGAATCTGATACACCCTACATATCAATGCCCTTAACTGGTTGCGAGGCCAAGACCCCCCAATGTGTGAAGCCAAGACCCCGCGATCCTTAATCCCTTCGGGTTCCCCATCCCTGACTTCAAGCACATGAGGAGTGCCGAGAAGAAGGGATTGCTCGCGGTCACTACGAGGATGCGTGTCACCCCATCGTAGGTCGACAGCTCGAACACAGTGTCCCATTCCACCATGCCCGGCTCACAAGGTGGTGGATCGGTTTCAATTTGGTTATCGATGGGTTACAACGGTTGTAGGGTATTCTAGGTTCTATACATAGTGAGCAAATAGGGTTAACAAAGAAGGTTAGTCAGCCAGTAGACTACACTGCACGAGTTCAGGTAAGTGTGTGACAGACGACATCGGGTACGAGCGACCCATGTAGTCTACCTACTGTCGCCTACACACACACACCCAAATCCATGGTTTTAGCCTCAGGATAGTCCTACCAACGGGACCACCTTCGCTCTCCTCGCATTCCTGACCAACCCAAGGGTTTCTATGGGATCCCCAACATGCCAACTATTAATGTATCAACTAGCATAAATGACATCATGTTTACATACTTCTCAACATAAAATTTAGATTCCCATAGCAAGTAAAGATAGCAATATGATGAACAAGGTGCAGTGTGTTGTGTGGGTTGGTGAGGAAGTTAAGCACTTCTTACACCTCTTATAACCAAAATGTACACGAATTTATGAATCATATATGTTACAGAGCAACAACATATGAGAAAATCATACAAGACATGAATATGAAATCATCCATTGTAACCTAAGCATGTGAGAAGCACGAACAAGATTATATGAGAACTTAAACAAACATACAATTCCATACAATCCCCAAGCAAACGTTCAAATCCTAGGTTTGCTCTAGATTCTCCAAATACATCATCCAAGCAATCAAAATTATTAGACTCATAGTATAGTTGGTGCTAAGCCACCTAAGAATAATAGTCCACACCTTCATATCGTTGAAGGCTTGGAAGACAACCTAGGAATGTTGATTTTTAGGGTCGAACGGTCGGAAGCCCTAAAGCAATCATTTGTATGTTAGATTCCCAAGCAAATCCCTTCTCAACATAAGGGTTTCAAGAAAAGGGATGAGGGATCTTACCTAGACGATCAACGGAACGATCCTTGTAGTTGTGGTGTAGGGTTTCCCTTGGAGAAGATGTAGGGAGATGCAAGATCGGTTTCCTTGGTCCTCACCTCAATCTAGGGTCTACCTTGCTCTTCATTCACACTTCCACTTTCTCCTCTCATTACTCTCTTGCTCTCTCTTTACTCCTTGGTGGTTTTGGTAAAGGAGGGAGTTATGAGGGAGCTAGGGCTTTATTTCCTAGGATTGGGTCAATTAGCCTTAAGTTTCCATAAATTCCCACAATGGCCCTCTAGGACTCCCTATTGGTTTTGGGGTGGCCCTATCACCCCTCCGCCCACCAAATTCGATGTGTAGGTGTCTCATGGCCTAATGAGGGGTCACGCAAAGTTTGGAAATAAACGGATGAACGACTATAGGGTTTGATCACACCGTTCCGATCTTTAAATGGCTCTATGGGATCCATTCCGGTGATTAGAGCGGTTCTAGTGGCCCTCTGGCCATGAAAGTTACAGGGTAGGTGCCCCATGGCCCGATGAAGGGCCATGCAAAATTTGAGAATGATCGGATGTGGGGTTTGATCGCACAGGTCTGATTCGTGATCAACGGTCACCGTTCCACGATTGGCACTACGCCAAAACAGCGAAAAAAGGATAGTCCAAAACCGTCTCAAATGACAAAAAAGGATGGTCATGGACCATCACATAGGCCGTCAAATTTTGACGTATCCTATTACTTAAAGGACAGTTGAAAATCATCATTCTTATTGACGAAAAAAAGACGGTCATGGACCGTCCTAAAAAAGGATGGTCATCGACCGTCCTTAAAATGGACTGTCATGGACGGTCTCTTATGAGCTTAAAAAGGACGACCATGGACCGTCCTTTAAAAGGACTGTCATGGACCGTCCTTTAAAAGGACTTTGGACCGTCTCTTATGAGCCTTCAAATGACGGCCATGGACCGTCCTTAAAAAGGACTATCTTGGACCGTCTTGTATGAGCCTTTAAAGGACGGTTATAGACCGTCTTTTAAAAGGACGGTCATGGACCGTCCTTTAAAAGGACTGCTATGAGCCGTCTCTTATGACCCATAAAGGACATTTTTTTCAAATTTGACCTGTTACAATATTCTTCCTGATATACACCTGTTATACAATATATTTCATCACATTCACATTCACATCCATCTAAAACCCAAACTAAGTAAATCCATCCAAACATAAACTACATCCATCCAACAATCTTATCCACATTACATTCATCCACGCATAATACATATAAATAAGTTTAACTTCATAAGGAAAAAAAAAAAAAGGAAAAAAATCAGCAAAGATTTTCTCTTTCTTTCATCTAATAAAAAAAAATATTCAACCAACAAAACATTATAATTCATAATCATGAAGAATTACAGAAACTTCATCCAAAAAAATGGGCACTTTTTTAAAATAAAACTGATCATTAAAATAAAACTATTACGAGCAAATAATGCAAAAAAGTGTTTCAATTAATAGAAACAACAACAAAAATTAAAGCTTTGTAAAAAGGGACATGTGTTAAAATAGATACATTCTTGTTTGTTGCCATGTGATTGGGCTACATTATTACAGCAATCGGATTCAGGTTCGGTATCGGGTTTAGGTTTGGGTTTTCAAGTTTAGGTTTAGGTTAGGGAGTTGAGATTAGGATTAGGTGTAGGTCTAAGTTTAGGTATTTGAGAATACATTCAGGTTTTAGGTTTAGGTTTAGGGAATTGAGAATAGGTTAAGGTTTAGGTTTAGGAAGTAGGGTTCGGGTTCGGGATCAAGTTTAATTTTGGGTTTTCAAGTTTAGGTTTAGGTTTAGGTTAGGGAGTTGAGATTCAGATTAGGTGTAGGTTTAGGTTTAGGGATTTGTGAATACATTTAGGTTTTAGGTTTAGGTTTAGGTTTTACGTTATTGGTTAAGGTTAGGTTATAGGTTTAGGTTTAGGTTTAGGTTTAGGGAATTGAGAATAGGTTTAGGGTTTGGGTTTTCAAGTTTAGGTTTAGGTTTAGGTTAGGGAATTGAAATTAGGATTAGGTGTAGGTTTAGGTTTAGGTTTAGGGATTTGAGAATACATTTAGGTTTTAGGTTTAGGTTTAGGTTTTAGGTTATTGGTTAAGTTTTAGGTTTTAGGTTTAGGTTAAGGTTAGGTTATAGGTTACAAGTTTAGGTTATAGGTTATAGGTTAAGGTTTTAGGTCTAAGCTATATAGGTTTAGAGAATTGAGAATATGTTAAGGTTTAGGTTTAGGAAATCGGGTTCGGGTTCGGGATCGGTTTAGGTTTGGGTTTTCAAGTTTAGGTTTAGGTTTAGGTTAAGGAGTTGAGATTAGGATTAGGTGTAGGTTTAGGTTTAGGGATTTAAGAATACATTTAGGTTTTAGGTTTAGGTTTAGGTTTTAGGTTATTGGTTAAGGTTTAGGTTTTAGGTTATAGGTTATAAGTTTAGGTTATAGATTATAGGTTAAGGTTTTAAGTCATAGGTTTTGGTTTTAAGGTTATAGGTTTAGGTTAAGGTTAAGGTTTTAGGTCTTATAAGCTATAGGTTTAGGGAATTGAGAATATTTTAAGGTTTAGGTTTAGGAAATCGGGCTCGGGTTCGGGATCAAGCTTAGGTTTGGGTTTTCAAGTTTAGGTTTAGGTTTAGGTTCAAAAATCGGGTTCGGGTTTGGGATCGGGTTTATGTTTGGGTTTTCACGTTTAGGTTTAGGTTTAGGTTAGGGAGTTGAGATTAGGATTAGGTGTAGGTTTAGGTTTAGGGATTTGAAAATAGGTTAAGGTTTAGGTTTAAGAATTCGGGTTCGGGTTCAGGATTGGGTTTAGGTTTGGGTTTTCAAGTTTAGGTTTAGGTTTAGGTTAGGGAGTTTAGATTAAGATTAGGTGTAGGTTTAAGTTTAGGGAATTGAGAATAGGTTAAGGTTGAGGTTTAGAAATCGGGTTCGGGTTAGGGATCGGGTAGGTTTGGGTTTTCAAGTTTAGGTTTAGGTTTAGGTTAGGGAGTTGAGATTAGGATTAGGTGTAGGTTTAGGTTTAGAGATTTGAGAATACATTTAGGTTTCAAGTCATAGGTTTTGGTTTAGGTTAAGGTTATAGGTTTAGGTTAAGATTAAGGTTTAGGTTAAGATTAAGGTTTAGGTTTAGGTTATAAGCTATAGGTTTAGGGAATTGAGAATAGGTTAAGGTTTAGGTTCGGGTTATAAGGTATAGGTTAGGGAGTTGAGAATAGGATTGGGTTTAGGTTATAAGCTATAGGTTAGGGAGTTGAGAATAGGATTAGGTGTAAGTTTAGATTTAGGGATTTGAGAATACATTTAGGTTTTAGGCTTAGGTTTAGGTTATAGGTTTAGGTTATAAGTGTAGGTTATAGGTTTAGGTTTAGGGAATTGAGAATAAGTTAAGGTTTGGGTTTAGGAATTCGGGTTCGGGTTCGGATTGGGTTTTCAAGTTTAGGTTTAGGTTCGAGTTACGGAGTTTAGATTAGGATTAGGTGTAGGTTTAGGTTTAGGGATTTGAGAATAGGTTAAGGTTTAGGTTTAGGAAATCGGGTTCGGGTTCGGATCGGTTTTAGGTTTGGGTTTTCAAGTTTATGTTTAGGTTTAGGTTAGGGAGTTGAGATTAGGATTAGGTGTAGGTTTAAGTTTAGAGATTTGAGAATACATTTAGGTTTTATGTCATAGGTTTTGGTTTAGGTTAAGGTTATAGGTTTAGGTTAAGGTTTAGGTTTAGGTTTAGGTTATAAGCTATAGGTTTAGGGAATTGACAATAGGTTAAGGTTTAGGTTTAGGGAATCGGTTCGGGATCGGGTTTAGGTTTGGGTTTTCAAGTTTAGGTTTAGGTTAAGGTTAGGGAGTTGAGATTAGGATTAGGTGTAGGTTTAGGTTTAGGGATTTGAGAATACATTTAGGTTTTAGGTCATAGGTTTAGGTTTTAGGCTTAGGTTTAGGTTATAGGTTTAGGTTTAAGTTATAAGTGTAGGTTATAGGTTTAGGTTTAGGTTATAGGTTAAGGTTTAGGGAATTGAGAATAGGTTAAGGTTTAGGTTTAGGAAATCGGGTTCGGGTTCGGGATCGGGTTTAGGTTTGGGTTTTCAAGTTAGGTTTAGGTTTAGGTTAGGGAGTTGAGATTAGGATTAGGTGTAGGTTTAGGTTTAGGGATTTGAGAATAGGTTAAGGTTTAGGTTTAGGAATTCGGGTTCGGGTTCAGGATCGGGTTTAGGTTTGGGTTTTCAAGTTTAGGTTTAGGTTTAGGTTAGGAGTTTAGATTAGGTTTAGGTGTAGGTTTAGGTTTAGGAATTTAAGAATAGGTTAAGGTTTAGGTTTAGGTTTAGGTTAAGGTTTAGGTTTAGGTTATAAGCTATAGGTTTAGGGAATTTAGAATAGGTTTAGGTTTAGGTTTAGGTTTAGGTTATAAGCTATAGGTTTAGGGAATTGAGAATAGGTTAAGGTTTAGGTTTAGAAATTCGGTTCGGGTTCGGGTTCGGGATTGGGTTTAGGTTTGGGTTTTCGAGTTTAGGTTTAGGTTTAGGTTTAGGTTAGGAGTTGAGATTAAGATTAGGTGTAGGTGTAAGTTTAGGGATTTGAGAATATATTTAGGTTTTAGGTTTTAGGTTATAGGTTCGGGTTTAGGTTTAGGTTAAGGTTAAGGTTTAGGTGTAGGTTATAAGCTATAGGTTTAGGAAATTGAGAATAGGTTAAGGTTTAGGTTTAGGAAATCGGGTTCGGGTTCGGGATCGGGTTTAGGTTTGAGTTTTCAAGTTTAGGTTTAGGTTTAGGTTAGAGAGTTGAGATTAGGATTAGGTGTAAGTTTAGGTTTAGGTTTAGGGATTTGAAAATAGGTTAAGGTTTAGGTTTAAGAATTCGGGTTCGGGTTCGGGATTGGGTTTAGGTTTGGGTTTTCAAGTTTAGGTTTAGGTTTAGGTTAGGGAGTTTAGATTAGGATTAGGTGTAGGTTTAAGTTTAGGGATTTGAGAATAGGTTAAGGTTTAGGTTTAGGAAATCGGGTTCGAGTTCGGGTTCGGGATCGGGTTATAGGTTTGGGTTTTCAAGTTTAGGTTTAGGTTTAGGTTAGGGAGTTAAGATTAGGATTAGGTGTAGGTTTAGGTTTAGAGATTTAAGAATAAATTTAGGTTTTAGGTTATAGGTTTTGGTTTAGGTTAAGGCTATTGGTTTAGGTTAAGGTTTAGGTTTGGGTTTAGGTTTAGGTTATAAGCTATAGGTTTAGGGAATTGAGAATAGATTAAGGTTTAGGTTTAGGGAATCGGGTTCGGGTTCGGGATCGGGTTTAGGTGTAGGTTTAGGTTTAGGGATTTGAAAATAGGTTAAGGTTTAGGTTTAGGTATTCAAGTTCGGGTTCGGGATTGGGTTTAGTTTTGGGTTTTCAAGTTTAGGTTTAGGTTTAGGTTAAGGAGTTTAGATTAGGATTAGGTGTAGGTTTAGGTTTAGGGATTTGAGAATAGGTTAAGGTTTAGGTTTAGGAAATGGGTTCGGGTTCGGGTTCGGGATTGGGTTTTAGGTTTGGGTTTTCAAGTTTAGGTTTAGGTTTAGGTTAGGGAGTTGAGATTAGGATTAGGTGTAGTTTTAGGTTTAGAGATTTGAGAATACATTTAGGTTTTAGGTCATAGGTGTAGGTTTTAGGCTTAGGTTTAGGTTATAGGTTTAGGTTTAGGTTATAAGTGTAGGTTATAGGTTTAGGTTTAGGTTATAAGTATAGGTTATAGGTTTAGGTTTAGGTTAGGTTATAGGTTAAGGTTTAGGGAATTGAGAATAGGTTAAGGTATAGGTTTAGAAATCGGGTTCGGGTTTGGGATCGCGTTTAGGTTTGGGTTTTCAAGTTTAGGTTTAGGTTTAGGTTAGGGAGTTGAGATTAGGATTAGGTGTAGGTTTAGGTTGAGAGATTTGAGAATACATTTAGGTTTTAGGTCATAGGTTTAGGTTTTAGGATTAGGTTTAGGTTATAGGTTTTGGTTTAAATTATAAGTGTAGGTTATAGGTTTAGGTTTAGGTTTTGGGATTTGAGAATAGTTTTAGGTTATAAGTATAGGTTTAGGTTAGGTTATAGGTTAAGGTTTAAGGATTTGAGAATAGTTTTAGGTTATAAGTAATGTTTTAGGTTTAGGTATAGGCTTAAGTTATAGGTTATAGGTTATATGTTTAGGTTAAGGTTTAGGAATTCGGGTTCGGGTTTGGTTTTGGGTTTGGGTTTGGGTTTGGGTTATATGTTTTGGTTTAGGTTTAGGTTATAGGTTATAGGTTTTGGTTTAGGTTAAGGTTTAGGTTTAGGTTATAGGTTATGGGATTTGAGAATGGGTTCGGGTTTAGGTTATAGGTTTTGGTTTTGGTTATAGGTTACAAGTGTAGGTTATAGGTTATAGGTTTAGGTTTAGGTTACTGAGTTTTGGGATTTGAGAATAGGTTTAGGTTAAGGTCATAAGTTTAGGTTTAAGAAATCGGGATCGGGTTCGGGTTTGAGTTTAGTTTTGGGTTTTCAAGTTTAGGTTTAGGTTTAGGTTAGGAAGTTGAGATTAGGATTAGGTGTAGGTTTAGGTTTAGGCTAAGGGTTTAGGGATTCAGATTTGGGTTCGGGATCGGGTTTGGGTTTAGGTTTAGGTTTTACGTTTAGGTTAAGGTTACAAGTTGAGGTTATAGGTTTAGGTTTAGGTTATAAGTGTAGGTTATAGGTTACGGTTTAGGGAATTGAGAATAGGTTAAGGTTTAAGTTTAGGAAATCGGGTTCGGGTTTGGGTTTGTGTACTGATTTAGGTTTGGGTTTTCAAGTTTAGGTTTAGGTTAAGGAGTAGATTAGGATTAGGTGTAGGTTTAGGTTTAGGGATTCTCTAGTATTATCTACTATTGAACCTAGTATTATCTACTACATACTAGTAACATACAACCAATATTGGGGCACTATACCATAAGCTACAAGAATTTCATGTCCCCCTAAACAAGGTATCCTCCATTGATAACATATATATATATATATATATATATTATAAGTTTTTTATTTTCATTTACATTCCTAAATACATTCATCATCCATCCAAGAAAATTGAAACAAGTACTATCAATCTATCAAAATTGAAACAAGTACTATCAATCTATCTTATCTTACCGACCGCCTTATGTTTCTTTTCACCTTTGTAGCTCTCAGATTTGTTGCAGCTACTAGTTCACCATCAGTAGTCTCCCTAACCAAATCTTTGTGCAATCCCTCCATTTGAAGCAGTGGCTAAAGTTACAAGAAGTAGGACTGATTAGTCTTTCCATGTTTTGAAAAAAATCAAATTCTTTATTTTTTGCTGCAAGTCTACTTATAATTATCATTGGCTCTTAATCTATTTATAATGAAAATCTTAAATATCACCTGATAGTGCTCCTTTGATAAATGTCCTATTTGGAACAAATAATTTGTTTTATCATAAATGTCCTGTTTAGAATAAATAATTTGTTTTATACATACGTGTGTTTTATCATAAAACCACGCATGATGCATCCATATAAAAAAAAAAATCAAATGGAAATTTTTTTATATAAACAGATTTTTTTTAATATTATTATAAACAAAAACTGATTTCCCACCAACAAATGCAACCTATTGATCATAATCATAGACCATAAACAAGAAAACATTGAAATAAAATAGATATCTAAAAAAAAAAGTTGCAATTATTCTTAGTCTTATTCTTATTAAACAGATTTTTTAGAAAAAAATACAAATAATTAAAAATTTTCAAAAAATTGAGAGATGAACATGCTTCATCATCATATTAAAAAAGTGGGGCCCCAAATACTTACTTTAGAAAAGAAAATTTTTGCTATTTCCAATAAGTTTCAGCTCTAGTTCCTCGTATATGATACCCGGATCCAAAATGAATAGGATTCAAATCTGAATTCCCAAATCATGTTTGGATTCGAGTATGTTAAGCCCAATGCAAAGCTGACCCATTGACAACCCTAGGTATGACGGGTAGAATATGTAAGACGCTTGGTATATAACATATTATGCTCGCTTGCATGTGCAATTTCTAAAATTTTGATGAAATATGAGAAGCAAAGAAACAACCAATAAACATGTTTCACCAAAGAGTTTCCATGATATTCCTATGAGGTTTTAAGTATGTAATGGTGGGATTCATAGTTCTAAGATCCAAACTACTGATAGGCCCAAATTTGAATGGCTCATGCATTAATAATTCCCCTAATTAGAAATACTAACCTTTTTGGTGGCTAACAGAGACGATCAAGGGAAAAGGGATGCGAGCAAATTGTGAATATTCAACAAAGAAAGCCGGTAAATTCAATGACTAAGATTTTCCAAACTCAGAACTTCTTTTGTTGTGTGGGGCATTTAGTGTGTAAGACATCACATTGATGGCTTGAATTGTAAAGTTGTGAAACCCTTCCAAAAAACTCAGTCCACTATGTACTTTGATATATATCCTAGCTATCCACCATTTCCCTCATGAATTTAAGGCAAGGTAAAAAATGATCCAGATACGAAGCTCCGTTGGACCACAGGTTAGGTAAAAGTGCATATTAAATTGAAGATTCTTCAAACAGTCATGGGGCAATAAAAATTTTGGATCAGGGGCAAAATCTAATAGTTAGGTGCAATCCAGTAGGAATAACCTTCTAAATATTAGGAAATGCCATTTCAATGGTTGGAATGGCCTAAAAATATAAAATGGACCATTGATAGTTTCAATGATGGTAAGCTACCAAATACTTTTTCTTATTATGGGACTCACCTGTACATTTGATCCACTTGGATTTTGGGCTTACACCCTAATATAAGATGGGAAAGTGGTGGACGGTTTGGATTTGCAACAAGAATCACAAAAGTGTGCTCCACCGAAATTCAATGGAAAGTGACAACCATTGTCGCCTCGTGTCACATCTCACGACTCCTCATGAGTCTCACTATAGGTGGTTTCTAAAAGCCTGGGGCCACCATGATATTTAAGAGAAATCTATGCCGTTTACAAGTTTGGCCATGTGATTTTTACTTAGCTGCCTAAAGATGAGGGAGATCAAGTGCTCGGTGAGTCAAAAAGCAAAAAAAAGGGTGAATTTTTAAAGGCCATTGTCCAACATTTTGTGTTGTGAGACCCACACAGAATTGTTAAAGGCCATTGTAAATATTAGATCATTCAAGTGTAAAATATTAAGAAAGTTTTTAGTGCGGTACATGTGAATTAAAATCGCACTAACAAGAACCATCAACTATAAGAGGAACAAGGCAATGGTAATTAAACGATAAACAAAAAAAAACAAAAAAAGATAGATCTTATCCAAATAAGTGTGTTGGCATGTGTGACAAGAAAGCATATTTGGTTGAAACAGAATATATGAGTTTTTGTAACATTGCTAGACAAGTCACAGATTCTAATAAGGTTGCAAGTACAAAGGAACATACCAGCAAAAAAGTAAGATTAAGATATATATTTAAATAAAGTGGGTGGACATAATAATCAACAACATTTACTTCACAAAACGGCCATAGCAAGGTGTCCAGTTCTATGTATTGTAGGACTTTGGTGGTACACTTAAGACCTTTCCCATAGGAAAAATTCAAGAAAGGTGTGAGTTTTAATCATATCAGCCCTATGAAAAGGTAAAAATCTCATCAATTTCAAGAAAAGAAGAAAAAAATTCAAAAACAAAGAAATCAGATCAATCCATCTCCACAGAGTAGTAAATAGAGGCAAAAATCAGGACAAAAGACGTAAAATATTATCATTTTGGCATGCGAAAAAAGGAGAAAATTAAATTTATTAAGAATGCCATCCAAAAAAGGAGAAAACCTGACATGAATAAGACAATAATGAATATAAGATCATTTCAAAATCTTTACATCGAAGACAAAGAACTGAGAAAATGCAATAGTCAGGAGCAAAATCAACTAAACAATCAGCATGAGCAACATAACAATACACCGGTAGAACTCTTGGAGAATACACATGCTACGCAATCTTCACCAGTCCATCCAACCAGTAGGAGACTTAATCCCATTTCATACAAGAAATATGAAATGTCCATTTTCCTAACAATAGTAAAGCAATGATCTAACAAAGAAGATTAGAATATGTATATATGTATTCGTTTTGAGCATGTTCCAAAGTGTTCAATTAATACTCAGATAATCTCTAACTATTTCCACAAACACATGGTCTTATAAATGGAGGTTTAAGGAAAAAAGAAGAAGCTTTAGTTAGAAGATAATCTTCTCAATGAAAAGAAGCATGGAAGAACAATTCTATTGCTTAGATGATCATGGGCCGAGCATGTCCAAGTCATTGTCATTGAGACTAGCTAGCTCTGTTCATAGATGTCCTATGGTTGATGCAGTAGAGTAACTCCCTGTTCACTATCAGTTTCTCAAGTCTTTCTAACATTACACTAAGGAATCAAGTCTTTTTAATGTGAGGTGCATCATCATCATATCAAACTTAAATTAATTGAAGGGAAAATGCCAGTTTTTTGAGGAATGAACCAGCTCCAGTGCTGCAAGTCCTCATAGTGACAGGGTGTTTTATCTGATGAAGAAATAACTTTTCCATCTCCAAATGCAACAGATCAGCCTAAGTTCCACCTACAACGATAGCTTCGATGAGGATCTCAGTCCCTTGCAGCTTCACCTTCTGTAGTAACTACATCAGCAACTTCATCCCATGCATACTTGAGGTGGCAGTGGGTAGTGAGCTGGTCATATCGTTGCTTGGGTGGGGTGGCTGGATGTCCTCTGTTTTGATTATGCTATCTAGAGTAGCAGGGATGTGGGTTGTAGGTGGAGTTGTTGATTTTGTTTGGTAGGGTAATGGTGTTGGTGGGCCTACTTGGTATGATGGTTGGTTAGGGGTGATAGTAGTGTTAATGGAAGTAGTTGGTCTTTCGATTGTCTTTTGTTTATTGAATATGGTTTGTTCGTGCATTTCTTACAGTTGATCAATTGAGAGGATATTCTGGGATTAGTCTATTCATGATGGGAGCTGTCACACCAATGTTTAGGATATACAAACCATGGCTCCAAATATACAAATTAAGTTCCAAATGTGGAAGTTCCCTAATTTGAAAGAATAAGGAATTCAAACCTCAATATTTACAATTTCATATATTCGTGAACTCAGCTTCAAGAAAAACTTGACAATCTGGCAGAGTGGTGGACGATGCACAGACAGAAATTAGTTACAACTTCCAAGTTGCATATGTTGCATACAATTAATTCAAATTAAGCTAGGCAAATTATGGGTTCCTGTTTCGATGCATCATGAACCAAAAATCAAGGTTATTTGTTATCTATGAATATTAGATTGGTGGATACTAATTGGGTGGTTAAAAATAAAAATAAAAATGTTCAATGGTCCCGTTTCAACAAACAAGGGTCCAAAAACTAGAGGTTAGGATTGTTTAGGAAATCTGATTTTTGGACTGAACTAACGATGGTTTGACAGTTTAGTAGGTATAGTTTGAATTAAATGCATGCTGCGTATGGGTGCCTATCTATCAAATCATCCTGATAAATAAATAAATAACCATAGTTATCTGACTTTGCAACAAGTAGACCCGAAGTTGCTATTTATACTGGCATTGCTAACAAAACTTCTCGGAATTGAACTGCAAAGGATGGAATCTGATCAAGGCAAAAAACCAGCCTCATTGCTAAACTTATAATTAATTTGTAGGGCCATTATAAACATCAGAAGACGTATAATAATAAAAAAAAAATTGAGGATGCAGGAAATGTGATTAGTCAACATTCAACAACATGTATCCTTTCCCATGACCTGTGATATGCCATGATTTCAAAAAACACCATGACACATTACAATAGACCCTAATCTTTGATTCAGGCAAGGGTCAGCTGAAGGCAAGGAACAAATTTCCAAGATATGCTCAAGCGATATGAAGAGTTTGGCGAAATTTGTTTCCTTTGCACAAAATCTTCTCATCAAGTGATGGGATGATGACATTGAAGACTTGAAAATGGCAAGGTAAATTCAAGATCAACCCGATGGATCCGCATGACACATCAATCATAAATATTTAGAATAATAAAGAAATTTACTATTGGAGATAACCCTAAAATCTACACCAAACAATGATCCTAACCTTCTGATTGGGCACTTATTAAAATGAAAAAAGCACACAAATTCATAAGAAATATACAATACCAGAAGCAAAGTGCCCATTATAAATGGAAGTAGCTAGAAAATACAGAGATAATAAGCAAAATTAGAACGCATCAAAATGTTATTAACTGCCAACAACAAACTAGTGACAATGCAGCAAAGAAAAAAGCTATGATTACGAATCTCTAAAAACCATTATTAGCATGACCAAACCTGATTTGGAATACCCATTGGGAGCACTAACATGATCAAACTAATGCATAAATGCAAAAAAGAAAGAAAAAAAATCTAAAATAAAAAAATGAAAGTAGAATAAAAAAACCATCAAATGCCCAATTATATAAATCCATATTTAAGATTAGCAAATACAAAACAACTTTGGAAAAGAAAGAGCCACAGATTCCAAGAGCATGATACCATCTGGTTGTTACATAATCCTGCAAACAAATACACGTATAAGACATGCGATCATGAGCACAAGTGCATAACACACATGGCATCATAATCAAACAGACATCAAGTACATAACATAATATGTACTGCAACATGTCTGTCAACAACTTCTCTTGATCCTCTCTAAATATATGATTTTCAAGAAAATTTTATCAGCAAGGACCTTTACAATCATATATACATAGAGGTATTGAACGTATGACTCCTTGAGGATGCCTTCAAATGTAGTTAATTCCTATTGTCATACTTTGTAATCTGTAATTGTTGAAAAATGGGAATCCATTTATTAAAACAAACAAGATTGTCCCTTATAAATGTTAAAGAACTGTCATAAATTTATTCAGGTAAATGAGTCAAAGGAGTGTATTTGCAGTTTGTTTTGTACAAGGGAGCAAATGATGGTAGCTTGGTGTTTGTTCATGTGAGAAGAAATTTCTGTTCAATCTGTTAATGAAGGCCCATCTAACCATCTTATATATATTAGCAGTAGAGAATCCAGGTGAAGATAACAGGGATGCTATCCATCATTTGGTAAATGAGGCACTTCGTGGACTTGAACATCCAGCGGTCATGGCAATTGTAGTCCTTTTTTTCCACATTTGGATTGTGATGTCCGTCTACTGACCATTAATACCTTGGACTGATGTTCTTGCCATTTCTTTTGGTAACTCCAACAGGAATGTTGCTACCCATTTTAAAAGTCACACTTTACAATTTAGAATGAGATCCAAGTAGTGAATCAGGTGGGCCCTTTCATGTTGCTACACATTTTAAAAGTCACATGATTAGTTAGAACAGTCAACTAATGAACACCCATGGATAGAAATAAGTTATAGCCCGCATTCAACCAAAACAATCTTCATTAAACGGCTTGAACGGTCTGATCATGGTTCTCAATTGCTAATATATATCAAAGCTTGTTATGAAACTACAAAAATACAATAATGGAAACTGATTACCAGAGTGAAATGGGCTTTTTCCTCTTTCCTTAAGCCTTTTTAATAGTAACAGAACATGCTTTTAGATTCAGAAATATTCTCCTGAAGTTGCAAATGAAAAGATAGAATTAGTGTGAATACATGGATGAATTTACTGGTAGATCCAGGTCATTACGTTACATACCCCTTCTCTGACAGAAAGGCGAGGAGCCAATTCCTTTTTTGTGACGACATGCCCTTTATTCAACCCAACAAACAGCCCACTGTTAGGCTGCGACAGAACCATTGCCAGCTACCAATAGACAAGAACCATTTTTCTAGCAGTCTGCTAGTCTATTCAACTAGAAAGAGAAGACAAAAACAACTAGTGCTTGAGAAATTAGAGCAGCTAATTCTCAGATTAAAACATGTCTGCTAGTCTATTCAACTAGAAAGAGAAGACAGAAATTGGTCTGGGACTAGGAAGGCCTTGATTGAGAAACCATTCAGCGTTGACTGAACCCAAGCTCAAAAAAAAAAAAAAAAAAATTGAATCCACAAGTCTGATCCATGGTGAGACTAAAACACTTACATCACTGTGGGCTAAAAATGAAGCATATCCAAAGCTCAAATGGACCACACTACCGGAAAGAGTGTGAATTGAACATCTACCATTGAAAATTTCATGGGGGCCGTAAAAGTTTTAGATCAATCTGATTTTGTGTTTTCATTTCATCCATGTCTTTATGATATTACGAACAGGTTGGATGACAAATAAGCATCACCGTGGGCCATAGAAAGGTTTCAATGGTGGAAACATTATTCTAAAGAGATTATTTCTGTCAGGCATTTCATCAAACATGCAACAGGCATCGTCAAGCTAAACCATTGGATGTATCTAGAGATCATGGAATTCCATGCAACAAGATCAAACCCATCAATTTGCTTGAAGATGGAGACGTATGAATCTAGTATCAAACTTAAGAAAGAAAAAGATCTCCACTATCAAAATCGTAGGAATTGCAAATGAAAACCATAGGAAGAGAAGTCACGAAATTTACATTTAAAAAAAGAAAATTAATCTTCCAAACCGTAGGAATTGTACATGAAACAAAGAAAATCCATAAAAATCAATAGACCTTCGAGTATCCATCCGTATGAAAAGCTCATGGAGAGATGCAGTCCACTTGCACTTGCACTTGCCGCAACGAGTCCAAGAACCGGAAGATGAGCGATGGCTTCCAGCCCGTCATCCAGAGAGGCATTCTCCAGTGAGTTCAACGACGTAAGAGAAAAGAGGGAAATGGAAATGAGAGGAGGGAATTGGAATTAAATCCCTCTTCCAAAATGAGATGCTGGTTTCAAATTCGCAAGTTGTGAGTTTTCCATAATTTAGCACATCAACTACATTAATAACCCTACATTTAAGGGACCATTTAGTGGATGATTAAGATAGTTTTATATAGCAAAAAGTTTAAGTATTAATCATTAATAACTAGACCCATTATTTAGATGGTCTGGATAACTCTATATCATTGTCACTATTATTAAGAATGAGTCACCACTATTTTACATTAAACACAAAACTCACACATTGTTTGTATAACCAAATAACGTCACTTGCGCTTTAGATCTGGTATGGCTCTGTGGGCCCCACCATGATGCATGTCAAACATCTACTCCATCAGTTAGATTCAACATTTCATTGTGGGCCTAGGGATTAAAAATAAAATTAATACGTGACTTGAGTGGGCCACACCACATACAAAAGTTGAGAAGGTTTACCCTCCATTAAAACATTCATAATTATTTTTTGGGCCCACAGAGATGTGGTTCAAAAATCCAGCCCATCCATTATATGTGTGCCCCTTGGATGAGGGGTCATACCAAGTTTCAGATGCATCCAAATTTCAAGTGAGGCCCCACCAAGTACTTTTATATGTTTTAGGCATGTCTTCACATGATTTTAAATGGTATGGTCCACTTGAGTTCAGTATACTGCTGATTTTTGGGATATCCCTTAATTTAAAGGGGACCCATCAAATGCACGGTGTTGATTTTTTACACACGTCATGGTGTGGCCCACACAGCTCGACCTAATGGGGGAGTTCCCATGAGCTTGACGTACAGAACCTTATATATATATATATATATATATATATATATATATATATATATATATATATATATATATATATATATATATATATAAACCTATGATGTATTTGTTATATCCACACCATCCATCCATTTTGATATCATTTTAAGTCATGAGATCCAATCTATGAGACAGATAGAAATCTGTAGTGCACCCCGCCACAGAAAACAACGGGGAAGGTGATTCCCACGTGGATCCCACAAGGTATGATGCCCTCACCCAAATTCAAGGCTACTAGATTGATCATGTGGGCCATAGTTTATGAAACAAATGGAAAGTCACAGGGTAAAAAATAATAAAAATAAAAAACTTGTGGCCAACGACTATGAGGTCAAACTTGCTAAAAGGTGAGTTGTTAGATCTTTGTTTTTTATTAGGAACTCGTGGCTCCCATCAAGGTTTTGGGATTCTCTATTGTTCTTGGGATAGTCTTGCACTTATCAGTTGTAATTTCCCTATTGAAATACTAACTTCTATTATTCATAAAAAATAAAAACTAGGGGCAGAATTTAAAACTTCAGTGATTTCCTTTTCTATGTGGAAACAAAGTCAGATTTTCTTTCGCAGAAACATTGAAAATGAATTCCCCTCCATTGGGGAAAAGCACCTAATTAATGTCTAATTTTGTTGTAAGCTCGTATCATCAAAAAGCCCAACCCTGCAAAGCTTCTGATAGAAACAGAAAGAGATCCCATTATTAAGGGTGGGCTTGGTTGCACAAAATATCATGAAATTGAGCTTTGCTAAGCCCACAAGCATGTACCATTGAGCCAATGCATATGCCACCATATGCGGTATGGCAGACAGTGTGCAATATCCAAGCCGCCCCCAAAGGATGCCACTGTAGATTCTCTATCCAAAGAATCAAGTTAGTCCACATGTCAGGTGGGCCACAATTAACTGAAGAAATTTACTATTGTGAAAAAACTAGCCAAGGTTTTCTAACTTGTCAACTTATTTCGAATATCATGATATCCCTACTGAATACACCACCTTTATCTTTGGGCAGTATCATCCACACAGTCAGGTCCAACTGAAGGATGACTTGGATATTGCACCTCCACCACACTCGCTTTGTGGTGGTGTGTGCATTAGCTGACTTTTACGTGTGTGTGGGCTGAGCAAAGCTCCAAGAAATTTCATGATATTTCATTATCAGTCCAATTTGGCGCAAAATATCTTGATATTTCATGAAATCGGGTGCAACCAAACACACCTTGTGGCCAACTCACCTTTTTCTAAGCTGTCTGCTACTTTGTAACATTCTGGCCCACATGACAGTTTTTTTTTTTTTTTGAAAGGTGACGATTTTATTAGGCAACAGCCAAAAGGGAACAAAAAACAAAAGCAACTAAAAGAGACAAAAGACTACACTAAGATAGACATACAGCCAACAGGCTCAAACACAAGCCCTCCACGTCAGGAAGCCCACTCTCTGATGAAATTAGAAAGCTATCAAAGAAGTGCGTGGGTGAAAAGCAAAAACCTGTCAGGGAATCGCATCAGTTCATGAATCTCCCGGCAAATCCCGCACGGAGTGATCCCAGTTTAGATCTTCAATCTTTGATCTAACGCTGCCATTGCTGAGATACGGATCACATTTGGAAGATAGAAATGAAGGAGAGGGACCCGCTCGATGAAAATGGCGAAAACAGCAACCGGTGCTCAAAATTTTCAGAGTTCCTCTTCTAAATCAGATAAAAGCTTCAAATCCGATGCATTGTGCATCTACCATTTTTTATAACAAAACTTCTGTTAATAGTCATACATGCAAGAGGGACCACTTTCTGAATGGCTAAGATTGTATTATATAACAAAATTATAAATATTACACGCTTACAATTAGAAGGATTAGTTGAATGGTCTGGATAACTCTATATCATTGCCACTATTTTCATAAAGGAATCACCACTATTTTACATTATGTATAAAACTCACAGTTTTTACAGAAAAAAAAAACGGTAAACATACCTTTGGAAAGGGAGGGATCTATGGGCCCCACCATGATGGATATATTTCATCCAAGCCGTCCATCCATTTATAAACATTATTTTGGGATAGATCACCAAAAATTAGAATTAAATGACCACAACATGGGAAAACGTTAGACGGTTGGACGTCCACCATCCAAAACAGAGGTTTACCCGACGGATTACTTACTTTCACAAAAGGATTTTACCCGTCGGCTATTCCGACAGATTTTAGCCGTAGCAAAAAAACCCCCAAAGTCCATCGGCTTTGCCCCTTTTTTTGGTAGTGTTTGCACCGTTGAAACTATCCTAAGGCCCATTGTAATGTTTATTTGAAATTCAATTGCTTCAAAAGTCTTTTTTTTTAAATGGTTGCCCTAAAATGATTGTTTGTGCTAGGGTCCATCATCTGTGCCGGGGTCCACTGGAGCTTTGGATTTAACTCGTTCTTTGGACATTGCCCTTAAATGATCTCTCCAAATAGATGGACGGCATGGATTAAACACATACATCATGGTGGGACCCACAGAGCACCAACCACTAGCCATTGGATGCTGTCAGGGGGAGTAGCCATTTTGTTCCCCTTATTTGTGGTGTGGTTCATTTAATTAATCTTTGGATGTGAATCATTTTTTGGATAATTCTCTAAAATGATCTCAAAAAATGGATGAACAGTGTGGGTTAATCCCGAATTTTCAGTAAATCCAAAACTCAAGTGGACCATGCCACACGAAACAGTGTGGAATAATGATTTCCACCGTTGATACCTTCCGTGGGCCCATAGTACTGTTTATTTAACATCCAACATGTTCATAATATCAAAAAGATATGAATGAAGAGAAAACACAAAAAAAATATGAATTATTGTGGGCCAACTTTGTGGTCCATTTAATCTCTTTACTTACCTCATGTTTAGAAAGTACAGGAGATCATGGTGAGAGAAGAATACTAGAAAATATTAATAAAAGAAATCGTATAAAAAGTGTTCAAGGCTATTTTCGTCTCAAAATTTTAAAAAAAAAAAAAAAAAGTCATAAAAAATGTTCAAGGTCATTTTTGTCTCAAAAATTTGAAAAAAAAAAAAAGCGTATAAAAAATGTTCAAGGCCATTTTCGTCTCAAAATTTTGAAAAAAAAAAATCATATAAAAAATGCTCAAAGCCATTTTCGTCTCAAAATTTTGAAAAAAAAAAAAATTTCGTATAAAAAAAAATGTTCAAAGCCATTTTCGTCTTAAAATTTTGAAAAGGTGTTCCATTTGTAAGGAAGAAAAAACCGAATACTTAAACCCTTTACTTAGCAGCAGACGAATGAACACAAAAAAAGACAAAATCTAATAATGGATTCTGTTAAGGAAGGAAAAGGCTTAATTAATAAACATCTAAGATAGTATAATCATATAAATTGTATTTAAAGGTCAATCAATGGTCGATTCCACAAGATTAATAGCAGACGTTCAATCCCCACTTTGTAGTCCACTTAAGCCTTCGACCCGCCCCATTTTTTAGTTAATATCTTAAAATGATCCAAGAAAAGCGTTGAACGATATGGAGAAATTCAATCTATGACTTGGGTGGGCCACACCACACAATATAGTGGAGAGGGGTTTCCTTAAAAAATTCATAATCGTATATTGGGCCTGCCTAAATGTGATTCACATATCCAACCCACTCATTATGTGTCTCGCTTGGATGAGGGGTCAGACCAATTTTCAGCCGCATCCAAAACTCATGTGGGCCCCACCAAGTGCTTTTATATATTTTAGGATGTCTTCACATAGTTTTAGATAGTATGGCCCACTTGAGTTTCGTATATAGATGATTTTTGAGATATCTCATAATCTAAAGGGGACACATCAAATCCACGGTGTTGATGTTTGACACACATCATGATGGGGCCCACAAAACTTACTAACATCAATTCTTAGGTTCTCACGAGGTCACTAAGTTGGGTCACAATTTTGGCCATAATATTTAGCCCATTTTACATGTATGGTCCGTTCACTCTATTTTACTGATCAATACCCTCCATTTGAGTAGTTACTCACCTCAATCAATTTACATATGAAAAAGATATTAGGCATACAAGATTGATCACACAATTTCAGTGAAATTTGATTTAAACATCTAAAGTTATTTATTCGTCAATCTGAACTAATTAGATTGTCCAAAAATGATTAAAGGTTTAACTAGTGGATGTGCCTAATAATTTAGTAATTTTATTTTTCACAGATAAATTTCATTTTCCATTTAAAAATAACATTTTTTTTCAAAATGTATATATTTTTACTCTTTTAACAAAATATCATTTTTATTATAAAATATTTCAAAAAAAAATTATAATACCAATTCTAAATTTTTATTTTCAAAATCTTAAAAAATTTCTTATATTTTAATTTTTTTTTCTCAAAAATTTTTAAATGCCGATTTTTTTTTTCTTCAAAGGCATAATTTTTCTCTCAAAATATTACTCATACTTTCTTAAAATTTTAACCTTCGATTTCAAAATTTGAGGGCAGGTGATCCAATTTGGGAGAAATTAGTGAATTTGATTTAAACATCTGAAGTTATTTACTCTTCAATCTGAACTGATTAATTTGTCCAAAAAGAGTTGATTAAAGGTTCAATTAGTGGATGTCCCTAATAATTTAGTAATTTTATTTTTCATAGATAAATTTCAATTTCCATTTAAAAATAACATTTTTTTTTCAAAATGTATATATTTTCTCTTTTAACAAAATATCGTTTTATTATAAAATATTTCAAAAAAAATTAAAATACAAAATTAAAATTTTTATTTTCAAAATCTCAAAAAATTTCTCATATTTTTTATTTTTTTCTCAAAAATTTCAAATTCCGATTTTTTTCTTCAAAAGCATCATTTTGTTCTCAAATAGTTAAAATTTCTAAACTTTTCAATATTCTTTTTCATATGATATTTTAAATCATTTAAATATTACCTTTTAATTATATATATATATATAAAAACTTTTCAAGGCAGCGGGAAGATTTTCTAAGAGAAAAATACAACACTTGTATTTTCTCAAACTTTCTTTTTAATTTTTTATATTTTCTTTTTCAAAATATCATTTTAGGTTCAATTTTGTTTAATTTTTTATTTTTTCTTTTTCAAAATATCATTTTTTATCGAAATCTTTTTTTTTCAAAATGATCAACATTATTCAAAGTTCTTAAATTTTTTTTTCAAATTCTGGATTATTATAAAATCACAATTTTTTTTTTCAAAATTTAAAATTTTCTTAAACATTGTTAATTATTTTTTTTTCAAAATTTATAATTTTTTGGTTGGGGATCGTCTCTAATGTAGACGATCTCAGACGACCGCTAGAAGACGGTCAAAGACAGTCTCTAATTAAGACGGTCTTTGACAGTCTCTAATTAAGACAGCCAATGGCCGTCTCTAATTAAGACGGTCCTTGACAGTCTCAGATTACCAGTAAAAGACGATTAATGACCGTCTCTAATTGAGACGGTCCTTGACAGTCTCATATTACCAGTAACAGCCAATGACCATCTCTAATATGGACGGTCTTTGACCGTCTCAAAAGACCGCATATAAGACGTTCAGAGACCGTCTCTTTTCCAGACGACCGATGGCCGTCCTTTTTCTGCAGTTAACGACGGTTTTTGACCGTCTTAAATGACTTATGGACGTTCAATTTTTTAAGACAACATTAAGGACGGTCAAGAGTCGTCTAAAAGTTTAGAGACGGTTTACGGCCGTCTCTAAAGCGTCTTTAAACCAAGCAATTTTAGAGACGGTTGAGAACCGTCTCTAAATCCGTCATTTTTTTTTTTCATTTTTCACGTAGTGCGGGTCTCAGATTTGGTGGACGGGTGTAAAAAAATACATTAGACCTTCACTGTAAATGTAGAAGAGATTCAACGGCTGAAAAGCCTGGAATCTCTGTTTCATTTAAATGATGCCAAATTTCTATTTTGGACTTGGGTGAGTTGTATTTGGCAAGTGTCGCTGGAACGACGCAGGTAGTTTATTTCTGGGTGTCCACTGGATCTGCGGTCCGCGATGGACCACAAGCCCAATGAGATCTATGCTTCCCAAAATATTTATAATTTTCTGACCTTCCCACGTCGCGTTATAGCCTGTACAGGCTGTTACTAAGTGTAAATGGCCATCTAGCTTGGCGGCCCGCACTAGGTCCTATTATGACCCGTCTAGTCTACACAATTGGGTTAATCCTAGATTAGTTTACTTGCGGTACCTCACCACAGGTAGTTTAAACTAATGGTCCTGCGACAAATCCTACATGGACACCACAGGACACTGTGCTGGTTGGATTGGACGTTACATGCTCATTCAACATTGTTTCCTGTAATGTGGTCCATTCGAGATTAGGATATAACTCATTTTTGTTCACTTACCGTCAAATGATCTATAAAAATAGATGGACGGCATGGATGAAACACATACAGCATGGTGGGGTACCGAGTAACTCAGTACGCTTAGCGCACTTAGTAAACTGTGGGGCCCGCCGTGAATGCGTGTGTTTTATCCACTCTGTCCATCCATTTTACCAAACAATTTTAGATCATGAGCCAAAGAATGAGGCAGATTCAAACCTCGAGTGGACCTCACCACAGAAAACCGTGGGGATTGAACGCCTACCATTAAAAACTTATTTGTGGTGTGGTCCATTTAATCTTTGGATATGATTCACTTTTTGGATAGTTCTCTAAAATGATCTCGAAAAATGGATGAACTGTGTGAGTTGATCCCAAATTTTCGGTAAATCCATAACTTAAGTGGATCATGCCACACGAAACAGTGTGGAATAATGATTTCCACCATTGATACCTTCCTTGGTCCCATAGTAATGTTTATTTATCATTCAACCTATTCATAATATCAAAAAGATATGAATGAAGAGAAAACACAAACATCAGCTTAATCCAAAACTTCCATGGCCTCCAAGAATTTTTCAATGATAGAGGTTCAATCACAGTATTTCCTATGTTGTGGTCCACTTGAGCTTTGGATATGCTTCCTTCTTGTTCTTTAGACCTCAAATTATCTATTAATGTGGATGAACAGAGTGGATAAAATAAATAAATAACGGTGGACCCCACAGAGTTTACTTTGGTAAGGGTAATGAGTAACTCACCTAAATGTACTAGAGAAGGGTTTCCTTAAAACTTTCATAATCATATATTGGGCCTGCCTAAATTTGATTCACATATTTAACCCACTCATTATGTGTGTCCTACTTGGATGAGGGGTCAGACCTGGTTTCTATCGCATCCAAAACTCATGTGGGCCCCACGAAGTGCTTTTATATATATTTTAAAATGCCTTCACATAGTTTTAGATGATATGCCCACCTGAGTTTCGTATATGGATGATTTTTGAGATATCTCATAAGCTAAAGGGGACACATCAAATGCACAGTGTTGATATTTGACACACATCATGATGGGCCCCACAAAACTTACTAACATTAATTTTTAGGTTCTCAAGGTGTCAATAAGTTGGGTCACAATTTTGACCAGAATATTTGACCCATTTTACATGTATGGTCCATTCACTCTATTTTATTGATCATTACCCTTAATTTGACTGGTTACTCGCCCCGATCATGCTACAGATGAGAAAGATATTGGGCAAACAAGATTGATCAACAATTTGAGTGAATTCTGATTTAAACATCTGAAGTTATTTACTCTTCAATCTGGCCTGATCAAATTGTCCAAAAACGGTTAAAAGTTGTTCATAATATCAAAAATATACGAATGAATAGAAAACACAAACATCAGCTTGATCCAAAACTTCTATGGCCTCCAAGAAATTTTAAATGGTAGAGGTTCAATCACACTATTTCCTGTGGTGTGGTCCACTTGAGCTTTGGATATGCTTCTTTTTTATTCTTTAGACCTCAAATTATCTGTTAACATGGATGAATGAAGTGGATAAAATAAATAAATAACAGTGGACCCCACAGAGTTTACTCTGGTATGAGTAACGAGTAACTCACCTAAATGTAGTGGAGAAGGGTTTCCTTAAACATTCATAATCATATATTGGGCCTTCCTAAATGTGATTCACATATCCAACCCACTCATTATGTGTGTCCCACTTGGATGAGGGGTCAGACCAAGTTTCAATCGCATCCAAAACTCATGTGTGCCCCACCAAGTGCTTTTATATTTTTTAGGATGTCTTCACATAGTTTTAGATGGTATAGCCCACTTGAGTTTCGTATACAGATGATTTTTGAGATATCTCATAACCTAAAGGGGACACATCAAATCCACGGTGTTGATGTTCGACACACATCATGATGGGGCCCACAAAACTTACTAGCATCAATTCTTAGGTTCTCACGAGGCCAGTAAGTTAAGTCACAATTTTGACCAGAATATTTGGCCTATTTTACATGTCTAGTCCATTCACTCTATTTTACTGATCAATACTCTCAATTTGACTAGTTACTCACCTCAATCAGGCTACATATGAGAAAGATATTGGGCATACAAGATTGATCAACAATTTCAGTGAAATTTGATTTAAACATCTGAAGTTATTTACTCTTCAATCTGAACTGATTAGATTGTCCAAAAACGATTAAAGGTTCAATTAGTGGATGTGCCTAATAATTTAGTAATTTTATTTTTCATAGATAAATTTCAATTTCCATTTAAAAATAACATTTTTTTTTATAAAATGTATATTTTTTGACTCTTCTAACAAAATATCATTTTTATTATAAAATATTTCAAAAAATAAAAATAAAAAACAAATTCTGAATTTTTATTTTTAAATTCTCAAAAAATTTCTCATATTTTAATTTTTTTCTCAAAAATTTCAAATTGCCGATTTTTTTCTTCAAAAGCATAATTTTGTTCTCAAATTTTTTCTCAAACATTGTTAAAATTTTTGAACTACTCAATATTCTTTTTCACGTGATATTACAAATCATTTAAATATTACCTTTTAATTATATATATAAAAAAAACTTCTACTCATATGATATAAAAACTATATATATACACATTTTTACCGACAAAAAATTTTAAAAATTAAAACATTTTTACATTATTACCAACGGTTTTCAGCCGTCGGGAAAAAGATTTAGGAAGAAGACTTTTACCGATGAACCTTTTTGTCGGTAAAAGTCTTACCGGAAACATTTCCAAGACAACGTGAAAATTTGCAATGTTAAAAATTAAAACATTTTTACCGATAAAAACATTTTTACCAATGGTTTCCAGCCGTCAGGGAAAAGATTTATGAAAAAGACTTTTACCGACAAAAATTTTTGTTGGGAAAAGCCTTACAACCAAATTTTCCAACACAACAAGAAAATTTTCTATCTTAAAAATTAAAGCTTTTTTACCGACGAAAATTTTCGTCGGTAAAAGTCTAACCGCCAAATTTTCCAACACAGCAGGGAAATTTTCTATCTTAAAAATTAAAACTTTTTAACCGACGAAAATTTTCATCGATAAAAGTAGACTTTTCAAATTTTTTTTTCAAAAATTCAAAACACCCTTACTGACGAAATTAATTTCGTCGATAAAAGTAAAATTTTCAATTTTTTTGTTTTTTTCAAAAATTCAAAACACCCTTTACCAACATTTTCATCGATAAAGGTAGCTTTTAGCTACGAAATTAATTCCATCGGTAAAAGGAAACTTTTCGATTTTTTGTTTTTTCAAAAATTCAAAACACCCTTTATCGACAAAAATTTTCGTCGATAAAGGTGGTTTTTAGCTACGAAATTAATTTTGTCGGTAAAAGGAAACTTTTTGATTTTTTTTGTTTTTTCAAAAATTCAAAACACCTTTTACCGACGATAACTTTAATCGGTAAAAATATTATTCCCAATGGTTTTAGTTCGTCGGTAAAAGTTAAGGCGGAAATTTTCTAACTTAAATATACAACACTTTTACCGACTAAAGGTTTTGTCTGTAAAAATATTTTTCACGGTTTGGGTTCGTCGGTAAAAGTCCTACAACACTTTTACCGACGAAAAAATATTATTACCGATGGTTTTGTTTCGTCGGTAAAAGTCAGGGTGGAAATTTTCTAAAATATAGAACACTTACCGATGAAAAAATATTTTTCCCAACGGTTTTGGTTCGTCAGTAAAAGTCAGGGCGAAAATTTTCTGAAACACTTTTACGGACGAAAATTTTCGTCGGTAAAATTATTATTCCCAACGGTTTTGGTTAATTGGTAAAAGTCAGGGCGAAAATTTCCTTAAATACACAACACTTCTACCAACGAAAATTTTCGTCGGTCAAAGTGGTTCTCTGCTTTTTACCGATGAAAATATTCATCGGTAAAACTCTTAGCGAGAAAATTTTCAAAATAGCGGGAAAATTACTTTTACCGGCTAAAATTTTCGTCGGTAAAAAAATTATTCCCGACGAAAAAAAATCGCCGTTAAAGTGTTGTTTTATAAACGAAAAAAAATTTCGTCGGTAAAACAGTACTTTTACCGATGAAATTTTTTTCGTCAGTAAAAATTTCGTCGCTAAAAACGTTGTTTCTTGTAGTGCATCCATTTGGTGAGATCATTTTAGGGAGTGAGCAAAAGAAATAGGCAGATCCAAAGTTCAAGTGGACCCCACCAAAGAAAATAGTGAGAGGTGACGGCCACCGTTGAAACCTTCCTATGGCCAACCATGATGTTTATTTGAGATCAACCTTTTTAAAAGTTAAAAAAGACATGGAATAAGGTAAAGCATAAATATTTGCTTGATCGAAAGCTATCGTGGCCTAAAGAGGCTTTAATGGTAGGCATTCAATCTCCGTTGTTTTCTACGGTGGGGTGCACTTGAATTTTGAATCTTTCTCACTCGTTGGATTATGCCCTAAAATGATATCACGAAATGGATGGACGATGTGGATACAATACATGCATTATGGTGGTGCCATGGAAAGTGGTGATGTCACTTTAGTAAGAGGAGCAAAGAAAAGATACGAGTTGAAAATAACATTTACCCCTTATGTGGTTGATGCGCACCGGCAAACAGAGAAAGACGTCTAACGGAATTCTAAAGTAAAAGAACATTAATTATAAGGGAGCATGCTCTTGGTATTCAACCAATTGTATTTCACCACGTTACTTCGATAGCATTTTGGCTACTGAAGCGTTCTTTATCTAATCCGCTCCCCCATTGGACGTCTCTCTCCGTTTGCCCGTGCACGCTCGACCACATAATGGGTAAATGCTCTTCTCAAGTCATTTCTTTTCTTTGCGGCCCCTAAGTGATATCACCACTTTCCATGGGCGCCACCATAATGTATGTATTGCATCCACACCATTTCGTGATATCATTTTAGGGCATAATCCACGTAGTGAGAAAGATTCAAATTTCAACTACACCCTGCTGTAGAAAACAATGGAGATTGAATGCCTACCATTAAAACCTCTTTAGGCTAGAAAACTTTCAATCAAGCTAATATTTATACTTTACCTTATTCCATGTCTTTTTTTAACTTATAAAAAAGTTGATCTCAAATAAACATCGTGGTCAGCCTAAAGAAGGTTTCAACTGTGGCCGTCACCTCCCACTGTTTTCTGTGGTGGAATCCACTTGAACTTGGGATCCGCCTAATTCTTTTGCTCACTCCCTAAAATGATCTCTCCAAATGGATAGACGGTGTGGATACAACACATACATCATGGTGGGGCCCAAAGAACACGGTGACGTGACATCGGTAGCAAGAACTCGCGTCCCAATCTATTTAATTTAAAGAATTAAAAATCCCATCCTCTACAAATTACTAAAATGCGGTCACATGAATATTAAAAGTGGTAACATGTCTAAGTGGCACCCACCGTAATGTTTTTGATAAATCTATCCCGGCCATCGGTTTTTCTAGATTATGTTACAATATGGACCTAATAATGATATTGATCCAAACTCCCAGTGGCTACACAATAAGAAAAGGTGAGGATTAAGCTTCCACCATTGAAATATTCAAGCGACCACAAAAGTTTCGGATTATGTTAATGTTTTTATAATTTCAGTTCATCCCAGCAGGAATGACCTCATGAACCATATGGATGACATATATACATCATGGTGGACCCAGGATATTTTCAACCACAGGAATTCCCCCACTTACCGTTTCCAGCCGTACGGCCCACATAGTTTTAGTTCTGCCTCACTTTTAGGTAGGGGTGTACATCGAGTCAAAACGAGTCGAGCTGGGCTCGAACGGTGGCGGCTGACCTCAGTTTGAACTTGGCTCGGCTCGGTCCTCGAGCCTTAGTGGCTAGCTCAGGTCAGTTCGGTCAACAACTTGGGCCAGCTCGGGCCGAGTTTGAGCTAAGATCGAGCCAAGTTTGCTATTAAAGTATTTCCACAACCTTCCTAGTTACCCGCCAGCCAAACTTTCCTTGCCACCAACCACATTTCTTTGAGTCATTTTACCAAAAAGTTGGTGAGCAACATCAATGGCAAAGTAACCGAGTCACCAAATTAGTTCAATTCGAGTTGGATTCGATCTGAGTTGAGTCAAGCCGGGGCCTGCTTGAACTCGGCTCAAACTCATTTTCGAGCTCAAAAAATCAGCTCAACTCAGCTTGAACCCAGCTTTGAACCGAGTCAATTTGAACTTTTTTGAGCCAAGTCGAGCGAGCTAACCGAGCTAGCTTGGTTGGTGTACACCCCTGCTTTTAGGCCTACATTATCAGACGATATAATGATGGACATATAATGGTTTTCTCACAAATATCATGGTATGCCCCACCTAGTTTGCCGTCGAAGGAAGTTTATGCAGGTGGCTTTGGTCGCAATAGGAAACGAAAGTGGGTTGGCTTATGAGCCAGACGGATGTTACATCGCCACGTTCTTTGACCTCTACCACAATGTATGTGTTGTATCCACACCATCCATCCAGTTGGAGAGATCATTTTAGGGAGTTAGCAAAAGAATTAGGCAGATCCAAAGTTCAAGCGGACCCCACCACAGAAAACATTGGGAGGTGACAGCCACCATTGAAACCTTCCCCGATGCGACCATGATGTTTATTTGAGATCCAACTTTTTTAAGGTAAAGCATAAATATTAGCTTTATCGGAAGCTTTTGTGGCCCAAAAAGGTTTTAGCGGTAGGCATTCAATATCTATTGTTTTCTATGATGAGGTGCACATGAAATTTGGATCTTTTTCACTCTTTGGATTATGCCTAAAATGATATCACGTAATGGGTGGAAGGTGTGGATACAATACATACATCATGGTAGCACCCATGAAAAGTAGTGAAGTCACTTCAATGAAAAGAACATTAATTGTAAGGAAATGTGCTCTTGGTATTCAGCCACTTGTATTTCACACATCAGTAGCATTTTTGCTAGTGAAGCTTTCAGAATCTAATCCATTCCCGTATAAAGGAACTCCAAAGCTAAAGGACATTAATTGTAAGGGAACTTGCTCTTGGTATTCAGCCAATTGTATGTCACCACGTCACTGGAAGGGTTCAGTATCTGATCCGCTCCCCGAAACATGAATGGAATTTGCCCCGACTAATATGGACGCGGATTGGCTACCGACTGGTTAAGTAGCGAGACTGCTACTGAAGTTAGGTCACCAAGTTTTATGAGCCCCATCATAATATATGTTTTGTATCCACTCCGTCCATCCATCTGAAGAGATCATTTTAGTGTAAGATCCAAAGAATGAGTCACATCTAAAGCTCCAGTGGACTCCACCATAGAAAACAGTAGGAGAGTGACACTACCATTACAAACTTCTAAAAGTCACAAAAGTTTTTGATCAAGCTGATATTTGCATTTTCCCTTCTTTAATGTTTTTCTTATAAACTTTTGTAGAGGTTGGATTTTGAAAAACCATCATGGTGGGCCCTAGGAAGGTTTCAACCGCGGGCATCAATCTTCCCACCGTTTTCTGTGGTGGGATCCGCTAAAGCTTTGGATCTGCCTCGTTCTCTCTGGTTCATGCCTTAAAATAATATCTCCACGGAACAATACATACATTAAATTGCAGTTCACGGAACTTGAAGACATCACTTCAGTAGCTAGTCTAGCTATTCAACCTGGCAGTATTAGTCCGCGTCCGGCTAATATAATTACATCCCATTTAATGACATGCACCAAACGCCCCTATAAAAGGATCTGGAAAAAAAACGGAAGGACTACACATTCACGATCACCGTGCAAATGTTACAACTATGGACATGGAATATCAACTTGGGCATTGTATGTCGCTCTTTCACGGTCGATGCAAATGTCACAGTCGTGGACATTGAATATCAAGTTGAGTTTTGTATCTGGCTCATTAATTTGTGAGCTCATGACCTAAAATTATGTTGCCAAATGGATATAACACGTACATTATGGTGGGGCCGACGGAGCGGAGGTTGGTGCTGTGTGGCGACACCATGCAATCCGCTTTCAAAAGGTTTCGCGGCCAGAAATCTGGGTCCCGGACAGTAAGCGGTTTGGGGATATCAATCCGTGGATCCCTAACTGTGGGCCCACTCTGATGTCTGTGCTATACAACCACACCGTCCATCCATTTTTTGATCGCTCATTTTAGAGCAGGATCCCAAAAAAAGGGGCAGTTCTGTATCTTAGGTGGACTATACCACGGGAAACAATCATGACGGAATTCCCACCTTAAAAAACCAATCATGAGAAATTCCCACCTTAAAAAACCTCGTGGGACCACCCAAATGTTTGTTTGCCGTCCAACCTGCTGTGACCATGCCATCCAACTTTTCGATTAATGTCACAGAGACCTTGATGAATAGGGACGCGGATTGCGTCCTACCCCTGCCTAGACGGTAATCCGCCCACGCAGGGCTCTGTGGGACCTACAGTGATATAAGTGTTTTATCCCAGCCGTTAATCGCTTTTCTCATATCATTTTAAGGTTTGAGACAAAAAATGAAGCATATCCACAGCTCCAGGGGACCACATCAAAGGAAGTTGTAATGATAATGACAGCCACCGTTGAGACCTTTTTAAGGGCCATCGTGATGTTTTTTTTACCATCCAAACTATTCATAAGGTCACGTAGACGTGGATGAAGTGAAAACACAAATATCAGCTTAATTCGAAACCTTTCCAGCTCCCAAGAAGCTTTTAATGGTGGAACCTAAATCCCCACTTTGTGGTCCATTTAAACCATGGATGTAGCTCATTTTGTTGTCTTATACCTTAGAATGATCTGAGAAAAACAATTAACGGCGTGGATAAAACACTTACATCACGGTAGGTCCCACATAGCCCTGCCTAGACGGATTACTGTCCGGGCGCGGGTAGGACGGAATCCGCGTCTAATGAATAGACCATTAAAGCATAGGCTTGATCCAGAAGTTTCCTAGCTCATAAAAAGCTTTTAATGGTCATTAACTACTGTGTCCAACGGTCATTGGATCTTCTTAGTTTTACACCCGAATCTATAGATCAAGTAATGGACAGAGTGACGATACCTCTTTTCAACACCGAGATATTAGTATCGATTCCTTAGTTGGGGGTGGCTAACAGTGGATTATGTATCTACGGTGGGGCCTGTACTATATATATATATATATATATATATATATATATATATATATATATATATATATATATATATATATATATATATATATATGGGAAAAGGTACAATGCGCTCTAGCTGATTTGAACGTCCCAACGAGCTGTGTGGGCCCTACTGTGATGCGTTTCAAACATCTACCCCATAAGTCAGATGCACCATTCCATCATGAGCCTAGGTCTCAAAAATCAAGTCAATCCGTGACTTGTGTGGGCCACACCACATACATAATAATTTTTGTGGGCCTACAGAAGTTGAGAGGGTCCATCCACCATTAAAACATTCATAATAATTTTTGTGGGCCTACCGAGATGTGGTTTGCAAATCCAGCCCATCCATTATGTGTGTCCCACTTGGATGAGGGTTCAGACCAAGTTTCAGCAGCATTCAAAACTCAGGTGGGCCCCACCAAGTGCTTTTATATGTTTTTGGCATGTCTTCACATGATTTTAGATGGTATGGCCCACCTGAGTTCCTGTATATGGCTGAATTTTGGGATATCCCATAATTTAAAGGGGACGCATCAAATTGACAGTGTTGATGTTCGAAACGCATCACGATGGGGCCCACACAATTCAACCTCATGGGACGTTAAAATCAGCTCGAGTGCATTGTACCTTTTCCCTATATATCGACCTCATGGGACGTTAAAATCAACTTGAGTGCATTGTATCTTTTCCTATATATATATATATATATATATATATATATATATATATATATATATATATATATATATATATATGTGTGTGTGTGTGTGTGTGTGTGTGTGTGTGTGTGGGAAAAGGTACAATGCGCTCAAGCTGATTTTAATGTCTCATGAGGTCGAGCTGTGTGGGCCCCACCGTGATGCGTTTCAAACATCTACCCCATCAGTCAGATGCACCATTCCATCGTGGGCCTAGGTCTCAAAAATCAAGTCAATCTGTGACTTGTGTGGGCCACACCACATACGTAAGTGGAGAGGGTGTAGGTGCACCATTAAAACATTCATAACCATTTTTGAGGGCCCACCGAGATGTGGTTTGCAAATCCAGCCCATCCATTATGTGTGTCCCACTTGAATGAGGGTTCAAACCAAGTTTCAGGCGCATGCAAAACTCGGGTGGGCCCCACTAAGTGCTTTTATATGTTTTAACAATGTCTTCACATAATTTTAGATGGTATGGCCCACTTGACTTTTTTGGGATATCCCATAATTTAAAGGCTAATTTAGTTTGGGTCGATATCCCATAATTTAAAGACCTCACAGGGGCTTATCATGAGGTCGAGCGCATACCTATCAAATGCATAGTGTTGATGGTCGAAACTTTTTTGATGACGCATCATGATGGGGATCCAAAATCACGAACCATGTAGAAGACCTCATGGGGGCTTATCATTTATCTAAAACTTTTATCCATACCATCCATAGCAAAGAGAAATTGAAATCAAGGTCAGCAAAGTAAAAATTCATTCTATGGGGTTTCATGATTTTCCATATATATATATATATATATATATATATATATATATATATATATATATATATATATATATATATATATATATATATATATATATATATATATATATATATATAGGAAAAAGGTACAATGCGCTCGAGTTGATTTTAACATCTGTGAGGTCAAGCTGTGTGGGCCCCACCGTGATGCGTTTCGAACATCTACCCTATCAGTCATATGCACCATTCCATCGTGGGCTTAGGTCTCAAAAATTAAGTCAATTCGTGACTTGTGTGGGCCACACCACATACAGAAGTTAAGAGGAGCCGTGCACCATTAAAACATTCATAATCATTTTTGTGGGCCTACCAAGATGTGGTTTGCAAATCCAGCCCATCCATTATGTGTGTCCCACTTGGATGAGGGTTCAGACCAAGTTTCATCAGCATTCAAAACTTAGGTGGGCCCCACCAAGTGCTTTTATATGTTTTTGGCATGTCTTCACATGATTTTAGATGGTATGGCCCACCTGAGTTCCGTATACGGCTGATTTTTGGGATATCCCATTATTTAAAGGGGACGCATCAAATACACGGTGTTGGTGTTCGAAACGCATCACGATGCAGCCCACATAACTCGACCTCATGGGATGTTAAAATCAGCTCAAGCTTTAATGCCCCATGAGGTCGAGTTGTGTGGGCCCAACCGTGATGTGTTTCGAACATCTACCCCATCACTCAGATGCACCACTCCATCGTGGGACTAGGTCTCAAAAATCAAGTCAATCCGTGACTTGCGTGGGCCACACCACATACAGAAGTGGGGAGGGGCCGTGCACCATTAAAACATTCATAACCATTTTTTAGGGCCAACCGAGATGTATTTTGCAAATCCAGCCCATCCATTATGTGTGTCCCACTTGAATGAGGGTTTAGACCAAGTTTCAGGAGCATGCAAAACTCAGGTGGGCCCCACCAAGTGCTTTTATATGTTTTAACGGTGTCTTCACATAATTTTAGATGGTATGGCCCACCTGAGTTCCGTATACGGCTGATTTTTGGCATATCCCATAATTTAAAGGGTACCTATCAAATGCACGGTGTTGATGGTCGAAACACATCACGGTGGGGCCCACACAGCTCGACCTCCTTAGACCTTATCATCAGCTCGAGCGCATTGTACCTTTTCCCATATATATATATATATATAAAATATATACTATATATATATATATATATATATATATATATAATAAGGTCGAGATATATATGGCACTATGCTAACGGATTCGATCGTAAAGGTCGAGTTTCACTAAACTTGAAAAAGTTTCAAAAGAACAGTGAGATTTGATAGGATGAGTGAAGAAACAAAATCAATTTAATCGGTTATTAAAATACGGCTCCCTATATTTCCTGCGAAAGCTTTAGCATGAAGGTAATGCTCTAAAAATCTAGGTGGGGCCTATCCTGGGATTTGTTAAAGAAATCCACCTTGTTCATTCATTTTTCCATATCATTTAAGGGGTTAAGCCTAAAATTCAATCAAATCCAAGTCTCGAGTTGATCATATTACTGAAAACATTGAGAATAATGATTTCAACCATTAAAATCTTGTTAGGCCTCACAGTGATGTTTATTTGTCATCCAATTTGTTCATAAGATCATACGGACATGGATGAAGAGAGAAAACAAATATAAGCTTGATCCAAAACTTCCCTGGCCCCCAAGAACTTTTCAACAGTAGACATTCAATTCAACTGTTCATGTGGTGTGGTCCATTTGAACATTCTATATGATTAATTTTTAGGCTCAGGCCTAACATTATATGGTAAAATGGATGGACAGAGTAGATCAGATATATAAATCATGGTGGACCTCGTAGAGTTTACTCAGTACAAAGTTATTCGCCCCGCAATTCGCTTCCTGGCAAACCGGCCCATTCTGGAAACGGATTTGCTACTCCCCTGCTACCAACCAATGGCGGGTGGTTGGTGCTCTATGGGCCTTACAATAATGTATATGTTTCATCCATGCTGTCCATCTATTTTTTAGATCATTTTCGGATATGAGACCAAAACTAAGGTATATCCCAATCTCAAGTGGACCACATTACATGAAATAATGTTGAATGAACGTCGACCATTAAAAACGTTTTGGGAGCCAAAAAAGTTTTGGATCAAGATGATATAGGTTTTTTCACTTCATCTATGTCTGTATGACCTAATGAATAGATTGTATGTCAAATAAACACTACAGTGGGTCTTATGAGGATTTTAATGGTGGATATCCAATCACTATTGTTTTCCTGTGGTGTGGTTCACCCGAGATTTATATCCCTTTCATTTTTGAGATAAAGCCATAAAATGATATGTAAAAATGGATGAATAACATGGATGAAACACATACATCATGGCGGGGCCCATAGAGCACTGACCACCACCAACGGGCTAGTGGCACCGTTTCCGCCCATTCCGCACTAACGCAAAAGAAAGGGAAGCGGATTGCGTACTGTCTCGGTACCCTAAGCGTAGTGAATAAACTTTGTGGGGGCCACCTTCATTCATGCATTTTATCCAACCCGTTCATACATTTTACCAGATAATTTTAGGGCTTTAACCTGAAAATGAAGTCTATTAAAAGATCAACTGGACCACACCAACATAAACAGTGTGAATTGAACTTTTACCGTTGAAAAGTTCTTGGGGGTCACGGAAGATTTAGATCAATCTTATATCTGTTTATTTCCCTTCATCCATTTTTTTAAAAAAAAAATCTTATGAACCGGTTTGATGAAAAATAAACATCACTGCATGCCTTAGAAAGGTTTCAACGATGGAAATCAATACTTCAACTGTTATATTTAGTATGGTCCACTTGAGGAGTGGATATACTTGAATGTTGGTCTCAACGCCTAAAATGATCTTTAAAAATGGATGGACGGAGTGGATAAACCACATGTATTCACACTGGATCCAACAAAGTTTGCTCAGTACCATAAGCGCTCACTTGAGTAACTCAGTACGCAATCCGATTTCAAAAGGAAGAGAACGCAGATTGCGTCCTTCCCCGCCTAGACGGTAATCCGTCCGGGCAGGGCTCCATGGGCCCAACATAATATTCGTTACTTTTCTCAGATCATTTGAAGGTATGATACTAAAAATGAAGCAGGTCCATAGCTCCAGTGGACCACACCAAAGGAAGCTGCAGTGATAATGACACCACCGCTGAAACCTAAGGGCCATCAGATGATGATTTTTTACCATCCAACCTGTTCAAAAGGTCATGTAGACGTGGATGAAGTGAAAACACAAATATCATATTGATTCGAAACTTCTCCATCTCCCAATAAGTTTTTAATGGTGGATGTTCAATCCCCAACTTGTGGTCTTGATCCCTGGACCTGACTCACTTTTTGGATCATATATTAAAATGATACGAGAAAAATGATGAACGGTGTGGATAAAACACTTACATCACTGTGGGGCCTAACAAGGTTTCGATGGTTGAAATTATTATTCCCACTATTTCTTGTGATATAATCAACTTGAGATTTGGATTTGGTTCAATTTTAGGCTCTAACCCCTTAAATGATATGGAAAAATGGATGGACGAGGTGGATTTCCCAAAAAACTCCACGGTAGGCTCCACCAAGGTTTGTAGGGTAGACCTTCATGCAAGAGGCTTCCCTAGGAAATATAAGAGAGAGAGAGGTGGACTCCGGTTTTGTTTCTCCACTCTTTCTATAAAATCTCTCCTTTTTTCCTATAAAATCTTACCGTTTTTTTAAAACTTTTACCATCGTCCCTTTTCCCTATATATATATATATATATATATATATATATATATATATAGCCGTGCTCCATACGGGAAGGGTCATATCGAGTAGGTGTTACGTCGTATAACACCTAATCCACATGCCTGTCACCTATTCCCAGTGAGTTGTCACGTCATTGGCTTCAAGGTATGTAAGGGCCAATGTTTGTCTTTTTTTTCTTTTTTTTTTTTCGATGATCCATTGTGTCCATTCCAATGAGGTAGATCAGATGATCATGTGAGCCACACCATTAGAAATTCTTTTAATAGTCCATAAATTTAGAAATTATATACGATTGAGGCTTCCTCATACTAGCCTACCACTTAGAACGGTCTCATTTTTTGGGCTCTGTCCATAAAACATGAAAAAACGGATGGATGGTGTTGATCACTTAAGTTGATAAAGGTAGGCCCTTTTCACACTTCTAGCCCTGGAGCGTTTTTAATTAATGATGGCTGGGGGTGTACATGAGTCGAGTCTAACTTGGCATAGCTTGACTTAGGCTTGGTCACTAGTTGACCACGGCTCGAACTCGGCTCGAACTCGGCTCGGCTCAGTCCTTGAGGGTGATTGGCCAGCTCAGCTTGGTTCAATCTGCATCTCAGGCTAGTTTGAGCCGAGTTCCAGCCTCTACAGCATTTTCTCAAACATGTGGAGTGCACATTCAATTTCTCAAGAAATATAAAGCATCAGCATTGGTTTATATGTATGTCATTAAACACTCCATAGATAACATGGAAAGCAAGATATAAGGGTATTTGTTTCATATCCATACCTTCCTTGCCACCAACTAACACTTCGTTGAGTTCATTTCATCAAACAGTTACTGAGCAACATCAATATCAAAATAACCGAGTTACCAAATCAATATCAAAATAACCGAGTTACCAAACTGGTTCAATCCAAGTTCAATTCGAGTTGGGGTTTAATCCGAGTTAAGTCGAGCTTGGGCAAACTCAAACTCGGCTCAAAATATTTTCTATTTCAAAAAATCTGTTCGGCCGAGCTCGAACTCAGTTTCAAACTGAGTTGAATCAAGCTTTTTCGAGTTGAGTTGAGCGAGCTAGCTCGTTTTCGGGTGCACCCCTAGTGGTAACACCGTATTCACACGTGAAGAGTGGAATTAAGGAGCTGTCATGTGCGCAGGGTTTCCCTTCCCATCCGGAAGCAGATTGGCTAGTATACCGTGCACCACCAACCTGGTGGTGTGGGTACATGTCCTGCCAAGACCAGCACTGACGCTCCTCGAGCTCTGAGTTGTACAAACGGTTCAAATGAGATCAAAGTTATATGGCCCCACATTGATGTATTTATTATATCCATTCATCCATTCCGGGAAATCATATTAGATCTTACTCCCAAAATTAAGTAATTTCCAAGGCTCAAGCGTAACATACCACAAATAGTAGTGGGACAATGATTCTCACTGATAAAGTGATCGTAGGGCCCACGGTAACATTTACTTGCCATCCAATCTGTTCATAACGTCACATGGAAATAGATTATGAGAAAAAAAAAATATTATATTGATCCAAATTTTCTATAACCCTAAAAGGATTTCGCGTTATCCCACACTACACTTGATTTTTAGAGATGTCTTATTTTTAGGCACAAGCCCTTATTACGAGCTTACCAAGTGGACGGACTGTTTGAATCTAACTCATAACTCAGGATGGAACCCCCTGAACTTGGTGACGTCAACACCAGCGGCATCGGTGGTGTGTGTTACATCAGCCAATCTGCTTCCTTTGTATCCCGGCTTCGAGAGTATCTTATGTACTTTCTAATTTTTAATTTGACAAAAGAGTCCTTGTGAAAATAAACGAGTGCCGAGGAAGTTTCGGCCTCTAGTGTGGCCCACCTGAGATTCGGATTGCACCCTTATTTATCGCAGACAAGTATTCCGGTGACGGTTTGGATTTCATAAAATACCCTAAATGCACGCTGTACATTGCATTGTAGGATAAGCTTAACCGACACTGCTGTGTAGTAGATCCGGCCTCATTTTATTTATTTTTTAATGATTTTCTGCAATCGATTTACCAAGTTAAGTTTGCTTTCATTGCTAATATCCCACTCTGTTACTCTTCACTGTTTTTCTCTCTGGTTATGCATCGCAGATTTTTGGCATAAAACCCCCTCGGAAAAAGCTTTTTACCTCTTAACATGCTAATCGGAGGTGAGGGATAGAAAACCTTTAGGAAATCCTAAAAAACATACTTTTCTTTGGAGAGATTTTAGAGGATGTAAAATCAAGGTATTGTATGCCTGCTAACATGATTATGAACTTTTTCATTTCACGGCTATACGCATCCTTGCCTTCATTTTACACATTAATCATCTCCTTATGAATTAAATCTCGTGTTTTGAGTAGCTGAGAGTAAATACCAATTGATTTCTTTTACTCGACTTTAAGATCATCACAGGAGCTTTTCTTTCATGCGGAAGTTTGTTGCAAATGATTCTTTACTCTGCATAAAATTCCAATTCTTATTCTTAGTATAAAGCTAAAATGTGTTGATTGTTCCATTGCCTTTTGTCATCTAAAAACAGATGATGTTAGCTTATCCAGAGATTTTAACATCTTTCCCACTAGTAGCAACTGACTTTATCTTGACATGCAGGATGTCTACCCACCATCTAGGAAGCTATTCCTCAGCAAAGTAGACCAATATATAAAAGAGAGGCTTCTAGATGCCAAGTATGCTTGGTAAAGTTTCTCTATCCTGCATTTCATTGAATGTTGTTGCCTTTTCTAGCCTGTATGAATGGGGTTGAAGTTTCTTATACTGGATAATATCTTTGTATATTTGTCATATTGATTCCACTGGACAAACATATACTTAATGGAAGTTGTTCAAGCATTTAAATCAACTTAACTCTATCCTTGCTCTTCTCTGTTTCATTTGTTGCTCTATATAATTTACTTCTCTTTTAATTACTCTAAATGGGGATTCTACATGAGATGGTTTCTTGATTGAATACTATTTTAATGGCCATCATATATGCCAAAATACAAGTGCCACAAATGATTTCAGCATTTTAAACAAATTGCTTCCGAGAACAAGAAATGGATTCCAATGTTGAGTGAGCATCTTTGTCTGTTGGAATAGAAAACCTCATCTGTAATGCTTCTTAGCTCTTTTAGTAAAACTTTTAACCCATAAAAAATAAATAAACTTAAAATTACCGATTTGCAGATATAGTTGTGCTTTTGGTATAAAAGACATTGCATTGGTTCCATATAATATTCTAGAATGTACTTAGCAGTAATGCTTATACACATCAATAGATGATACATTATATGTGAGGGTGCTTTCTAATTTCTTCTTCTTCTTCTTCTTCCTCTTCTTTTTAGTTATATTATTCTGTTTTAGCTTCTGTTTTCTGGGATTCTGTGGTTTAAGGTTATGTTCATTAGCTTTAATTGGCTTTGTCATAGAAACATTAACAGTTATATGCAAGCTACTTATATTTGATGCTAGAAGTTCTTACAAATATATGCATTTTGGGCATGTTGCATTGTGTCCCTCATGATCTGTGCAAATCAAATATAAGTAACTTGCATATACATATATAGGTCATAAATTATATGAGAGGGTGTTGTGTCAATTATTATTATAATTATACATAATAGCTTGTCAATAATTTCAATGGTTCTTTTGTCTATCATATTATTGAGGTAGTCTTTAGCTTTTGTTTTCTCAGATTTGGATGCTTTAAATATTTTCAAGGAATACATATTATGTATAAGTTTAGGATCACTAGCTTTAATTGATTTTATTCATAAAAACATTAGCGATTACATACAAGCTACTTACATTTGGTACTGTGAATACTTACCATTATATGCATCTTAGTCATTTAGCCTTGTGTCCCCTATGATCTTTGCTGCATTGATACATGGCACTAGAAAAAAGATATATGCAAAGGCCATGTTGATTTTCAAATGCAAATGCACTGTCAGAGTAAAGCAGGACTGCTGGATGCTGGTTTTGGAGGCAACAGATTCACTTGGTCTAACAATCAAGACGGCAGGTCTAGAGTTTGGGCCCATCTTGATAGGGTGCTATGCAATGCGGAATGGATTAGTAAACTTCCTGGATTCCAAGTAAAACATCTTCCCAGGACAAATTCTGATCATGCTCCCCTGCTTGTGTGTTTCCCCAGCCCAGCCCCCTCTGTTCCCGGGCCTTTCCAGTTTCAAAGGATGTGGATGATTGATGCGTCCTTCTCTCAAGTGATTGAAGATGCATAGGCCCAAGAGATGTTGGACCAGCCTCTGTTAAATTTGATGCTGAAAATGAAGGTCAAAGTGTGTTTGAAGATTTGGAATAGAGACGTTTTCGGAAATGTCTTTCGACTAAAAAATGCCGACGAGGAACTGGCCAGCTTGGAGTCCTGTGCTCAAAATGCTTCCGCAGAAATCAGTTTTGAGGAATTTTTAGCTGCTAAACAGAAAGTAGTCAAGATGGAGCTCGCCGAAGAAATATTTTGGAAATAGAAGGCCCTGAACAATTGGCTAGCTGAAGGTGATAGAAATACTAAAAGTTTCCTTCTCTCAGCCTCAGAGAAAGTCAGAAGAGCGGGAATTCATGAGATCCAGCTAGAATCAGGAATCGCTACATCGGATCCAATGACTATCAAAGAGGAAGCAATATCATTTCTACAAAAGTTGCTATCTGCTGAATCTCCCTCCTGCCTAGTCTCGGTTACAGATAACCTGCTGTATAACATTCCCTCCCTTATAACAGATGAAGACAGTTGTCACCTTATGAGGGACCCATCCATTGAGGAGGTTAGAATCTCAATCTTGGCCCTCCCAAAGGACGGTGCCCCTGGGCCAGATGGGATATCAGGGGCTTTTTTTGCAGGATGTTGGAGCATTGTGGGGAATGATATTCACAAACCTACTGTGGAATTTTTCCATGGGGCCAGTCTGCCAAGGGCCTTCACATCCACTTTAGTCTGCTTGATTCCAAAATCTCTTGGAGGAAAATCCTTTGCTGACTTTAGGCCCATTAGCCTATGCAATGTTGTCTACAAGATTTTCACCAAGATAATAGTCGATAGGCTAGGTTCCCTTCTCCCCAAATTGATTTCTGCGGAGCAGGGAGCTTTTGTAAGGAGCTGATCTATTTCAGAAAACATAGCCCTTGGTCAAGAGATTTTCAGAGATATTGACAGGACGGTTCGAGGTGGGAATTTGGTTTTAAAGCTTGACATGGAAAAGACTTATGATAGGGTCGAATGACCTTTTCTGAAACGGGTGCTTATTAACTATGGATTTGGATCCAGCTAGATTAAGATGTGGAATCATGTTGGAGCAACAACTGGTTCTCCGTCCTAATAAATGGTGAAACTTGCAGTTTTTTCAAGTCTACAAGAGGTTTAAGGGAGGGCGATCCCCTATCCCCCAGCCTTTTCATATTGGCGACAAAAGTTTTTAGCAGGGGCCTCTCTAAGCTAGTTTTTTGTGGGCTATGTCAGCCTTTTAAGCTGAAACAAGGGTGTAAACAAATTTCCCATCTGCTTTATGTAGATGATACTGTCTTATTCCTCAATGGGTCATGCAAATCCCTTGACGCGACGAGATCATTCATATCCAGCTATCTGTCCATATCTGGGCAAAAGGTAAACTTGAGAAAAAGTTTTTTCTTCTGCTCTTCTAAGCTCTCTGTCTCCAGGATCCGGAGCATCGAAAGAACTTGGCTTTACTAAATCTGCAGGTGCTTTCACTTACTTGGGGGTCCCGATTGTGAAAGGGAAAAGTAAGCGTAGTCTATTCAATCCGTTGATTGGAAAGATGGCAGCCAAGATTCAAGGATGGAATGCCAAAATTCTCTCCCAGGCAGGTAGATTAACGTTGATTTCCAACGTTCTCAGTGGGATCCTGATCCACTCTATGGTAGCCTCGGTGGTTCCGAAGAAAGTGCTGAAAATTATGGAAAGCAACATTGCTAGTTTCTTTTGGGGTTGAAGGGATGGCAAAAAGAAGATACAATGGAAAAAATGGGACGCCATCACTCTTCCTAAGGAGGAGGGAGGGCTGGGCATTAGAAAGTTGAAGGAAGTTTTGAAAGCTCTCCACATGAAGTTGGCTTGGGGGGCCAGGTACGGTAAGGTGGGAAGTTTATGGGCTGATTTTATGCGAACCAAATACCTGCAGAATGGGGCTGACGGTTATTCCAGCAGAATATCTTCGGGTGCTTCTCCAATTTGGAAGGTTTTGGTGGGCCTCTTCCCTGTTTTGGACAGAAACGTTCAATGGGAAGTGGGCTGGGGGAATTGCAGCATGTGGGAATGCAACTGGTCTGAGCTAGGCCCTCTGAAATCTCTACCTTCTTTGGACATCCCATCTGATCTATTGGGGCTGAGTGTTGCTGATTTCATCGGCGAGAACGGCCTCAAGGCTGCCCCCCCCCCCCCCCCTATAGATCTTCCTGGATGGGTCAAGGACCATATTCTATGTGGTGGTTTCTGCACTTCTGATGCGGAGGATATTTGCATCTAGCCTTTCGACCCCTCGGGTTAGTTCACCGTCAAAACGGCTTGGGTCGTAGGTAGAGAAAGAGGCCAAAACAAGACCTGGGCAAATAGGGTGTGGTACCCCCACGATTCCCCCCTAAAATTTCCATGTTCCTGTGGGGGTTATTGGAGGGGGCCTTGCCAATCGACTCCTGCATTCAAAAAAAGGGGATTTACATTGTGTCAAAATGTGAATGTTGTGGCCCTGACCCAGATTCCTGCCCGGCCACTGAATCATTGTCCCACCTATTTATGACTGGGTTTTTGGCCAATAAGGTGTGGAATTTGATTGTTGGCTTTTTTGGAGTGTCTTTGCCTCACCATCTCTCGGTTCAGTGCCGGCTCCACTGGTGGTGGCTAAGGCCTATACACTCTTCCAACCTCTCTCTAGTCCTCCGTTTAGCCCCAGCCTACTTGCTGTGGGAGGTATGGAGGGCCAAGAATGATGCTAGGTTTGATGGCCGAAAGATTTCGATGCATGGAGTTTTCGCAAAATTCAAGTGGTGGTTGGAGATTTGCTTTCCCCAGATTCGCCCCCCATCCCCCCCCCCCCCAGCCGGCGGCTCTGTCTTCAGATCACTCTAGTGCGCTCCGTACTCAGCTAATCTGCCCTCCCCCTGTTTTCGCAATTGTTAAATGGATTAGGCCAAGAAAAGGCTAGCTTAAGTTGAATGTTGATGGCTCCGCTCTTTCAAACCTTGGGCTTGTTGGCAGTGGGGGCATTTGTAGAGACAACCTCGGCAATCTGATTTTTGCATACGCCAGCGGTTACGGTAATTCATCCAACAATTGGGCTAAGTTGCGGGCAGTTCACAACAGTATGAATTTCCGTGTGGACCTCAGTTTGGAGAGAATGATCATCGAATCCGACTCTAAATGGATGATGGATTGCATCATCAGGACGTCCAACTGCTCCTGGAAATGGGCCTACTGGTGAACTAGAATCAAGAAGCTAAACATCAGGGGCTCCTTTCGGATCTCCCACATCCCAAGAGAAGCAAATGGGCTGGCGGATGGGCTAGCCAAGGAGGCCAGCAAGATGCAAACAAACAGATTCTTCTGCAAGGTCTCCTCCCTTCATAGGATGGTCAAAGGACGTTTCCTTTTGGATAAAACAGGCTTGGGATCTATTAGAGAGCTTCGTAGAACCACCTCTGTATAGGATATGATAGGTGGGCCAGGGCCCTGCCCCTGTTTCCCACCCGAAAAACCTTGAATTGTAGATTTGGCGTTCTAATGAAATGCTTATTTTGAAAAAAAAAAAAAAAAGAAAAAAAAAAAAAAAGAAAAAAAGAAGAAGAAGAGTAGACTTCCCTTACTCTGCCTGAAAATGCAAGGTTAACTTGTGTCCTTGAGCCTACAGTCATCTTTCAGCCAACCTAGCCACCTCTACTCCTCAGGACCAGCATGGGGATGCTATTTGTTATTAAGGTTGTTACTTATGCCTCTGGCTGTAAGACGAGAAATGAACAACACAGGAGATGTAGGACATCATTTTTCCTTTTCTTTTTGGAAATCTAAGCTCTGTATTTTCCAGGCAATTGTATTTGTTTCTTTCTGTGCTGATGCACAGATATGAAGGTGGGTAATCAGGCATCCGTTACTCCTAACAAGGGAAAGGAAAGTCTTTCTACTATATTATCTATCTTCCAAAGTATCAAGTATCCTGAAAATGTAGTTGGTGGAATGAAATCTATGGTAGGGGTTCCATTTCTTAAGTCTAAACTTTTCTGCTATTTCCTCGGTTAACTCTGCATCTAGGTTTAATTAATATCATGTCTCTTGTCAAACCATGATCCTAAGGGGCCGTTTGGATAGAAGGAAATGTAGGGAATTGGAAGTAAATGAAGGTAAATGGTAAGTGTGTTTGGATAGAAGTTAATGCATGCAAATGAAATGAAATAGAAGTAAATGGACTTGTAAATGAAATCCTCCATACGACGAGGATTTGGAAGTAAATGGGGGGTGAAATGCCTTTTTGAGCTCCCTTGGAGAGTCGCGCGACTAAACAAAGGTAGTGCTACGCACATATCCACCATACACATGACATACTATTGATGCTCCAAAACTATTCAAATACCGGCTACATCACTAAAATCACACCAATAAAATGATCTAAACGGTCCAAAGGTTCGCCATCTAAATGGACGATTTAAAAGCATTGACAAGTTTCTTGTTTGTGATCCTAATGTTTGTGGCCCACTCCAAGCCTTTTTTTCTTTTTCCAGCTAAATTATATATTTCAGTGGGCTTATTACAATCAATCTATTAAATATCACATATGTACACTAATTTAATATATTAAAGTTGATTTGGGATATCACATATGTTGTTGTGAATATATTGAAAAATTCCATTGCATTCCAAATCCTCTCATTTACTCCTATGCAGACAAAATATTTGGATTTTAAATGTATTTCATTTACTCCCATCCAAACACAAACTGAGTAAGCCACGTACTCCCAATACATTTACCTGCAATTCCATTTCCCACTTACCTTCATTTATGAGCTCCTAATGGAGCCCCAAGTGATTTTATGATGTGATCTTATGAGTTTTACAAACCTCACATGCAATTTTATCTTGGGTTGGCATTCACCAAGGTTTTTGTTCATAATGAGGCAAACTTTACAGAGTTAACCACATTAGTTTCACTACCTCTAGCATTATACAAGTCAATCAAGAAGAAAGGTGACGACTCTAGGGTGAGTACCCTTATTTGTTAAATTTATTTAGCTTTTCTATATTGTTAATCGGATGACCACTCTGTAAAAGGAAAAGGTACTGATTGCATGTGGTATGTTTGGTTGGGTATGCAATTCCACATGTTCTTGAAGCAGAGCGCATTACAGACACTTTCATGGAAAAGATAGACCAGAGAAGACCTGATCGGAGGCGGAGGTGATCCGGACCGTCAGAACCACAAATCAGTCATATTTCGCAAATTGGGATGAGTTTTTCAACATATCATATGTGGTTTTGGGGTAAGGGAACCTACTTAAGCCAGCCAACCCTGCTATGATGGGTTGCACATGCCGGATTTGCAGGATTTCATCAGATCGATGGTCAAAAGCTCCATTTAATTTCGTTTTACTATAAATAGTAAGTTTTAGTTTGACTATAAATTTTGATCCTTTGAGTTGTAGAAGTTGTGCCCAACATGAAAAGGGCTTAGAAAAGTTAGGAGAATAACATGGTTGGGCTAATTTGGACAGATACTATTTTTGGCCGAAAACCACAAAGTTTAGTAGGAATAGAGGCCGCCTATAAATTGTAAGTTTACTATTTATAGTATTTACGTTTTTAGGGTGTTTGAGTTGGAGTCTAAGTCTAAAACTCCATCCTAGGTTTGAGTTTATTATTTAAAGAGTTGTAATTTCAATTTTTTATGAACAATCAAATTATTTCAAATTTATTAGGAATTATTCATGCTTTTATCCCTCCTAGATTCGAGGAAGCTCTGTGAGGAGTCCAGAGAGCTCCATATATTCAGAGCAATTATCCCCTGTGGAAGATGGTGATCAACCTCATCACGTCCTTCCCTGTACTAGTTCTTGTCATACATTACTTATCTAATGCAATGTTTTAGTTTTATGTATTAAATTTTGTGCCATTTCTTGTTACTATATTCTTTACTTCCTATTTAAGGTTTCTTATCTATTAGCTGATGGTAGCATTCAAGCATATTGACCGGCCAGATAATTTCCCAGGTCTTATCCATGGTTGACGGAGGAATAGATAGTGATCACTTGACTGGATCAAATTAAATCTACTTATTGTAGGGATGTAGTTGAGAGGGGGAAGAAAACAAAATATCAAGTACATACAAAAAGCTATATATATATATATATATATATATATATATATATATATATATATATATATATATATATATATATATATATATATATATATCCTGGTAATCTGAATCACTTGGAATTAAACATACATTTTTATCAGTGAATTAAACACGCAAATGAACACAACAGCAGAAAAAGGCTTCACTAGATGTGTTCTTTTCGCCTGCTTTATTTGTGTAATATTCTATATCCTATATGTTTGTTTAGGCCTTAGGTATAGATTAATCAAGTGCTTGTGAACTAAAGTTTCAAAAAAAAAAAAAAAAAAAAAAGAAAAGAAAGAAAAAGTAAAATTGTTACTGAACTAGAGGTATTTGGTTATCTTATAATCATATTGTCAACCAAGATTTGGGGTGACCAGTCGTCATCGCCAACAAGACTTTCTGCCAGAGTTTGCTCATGCATTTGTACCTCACACCGTGAAGGCCACAATCAAGGATGTCTTGTAAACACATTATTTTGGATGAATGCTATCTGTCATGCTATTGCTATCTATTGAGGGAAGCCCTTGGACACATCTAGGCAACTGTATCTCATAACAATTTACTTGTGTGGTACTTGTTCTGTTAGAAACACAAAGAATCCAAATAGAATCAGTCCATATCATTGATCTTTGTGCAATCAGTGATTTAAATATCAGTGCTCATGCACATATCACACCCTTATGATACAGAAATATATCTGTATTGCATGGGAAATATTGCTTGTATTGTGGAATGCCTTGTTGTTTGAGGAAAACATTGGGAAGTGATGTACTTTTTCAATCAAACTTAAGGATATATTGAAAGACGAAAGATACATGATTACACACTAAGAACTCAAAATATCATAAAAAACAAGTATGCACAACAAGTTTCCTTTGTATAGAGCGCCTAATTTGTGCGATGTATGACAAAAGCGATGCCATTGTATCCAAAATGAGTTTAATTCACAAATCATAAAGTATGAAATGTATCACAATGTATCACTGATACATATTGCAATGTATCGCATGTATCAATGATATGGGGGAATTTCTCAATACATTGCAATATATCAGCAATACATTATGATATTTTGTGTGATATAGGAGAATTTAATTACTCCCCCTATATATGGTATTGGGCACATGCGATATGTGTCAACCAATAGTATTGATATTTAATTCACTGCTTGTAATAAATATGGATTTGGAATATTCATTCAAAAGAAGAAGAAGAAGAAAAAGATGATAATGGATTTTGGAGTTCTAACTGCACCCCTATTAGTGAAAATGTTGTTTAATTGGGAACTGGACCTCTTTCTTGAGGTCACCCTTGTCAACTTAAAAGGAAGTGGTAAAAGAAGAACCAAAATGGAAAAAGAATACCCTTCCCCAGGCGTATATTTTATGTATAAAAAAGGAAATGGATTGGCTACTCCCTCCCCCCCCCCAGCCCCAGCCCCGTTGCTGGTGGTTGGTGCTCTGTGGGCCCCACTATGATGTATGTGTGTTCATCCATGCCGTCCATCCATTTTCATAGATCATTTTAGGGCTTGATTCCAAAACTGAGAGGGATATAAATCTCAGGTGGACCACACCACAGGAAAACAATAGTGATTGGATATCCACCATTAAAATCCCCCTAAGGCCCTCTGTACTGTTTATTTGACATCCAATCTGTTGATTAGGTCATACGGACTGAGATGAAGGGAAAAAACAAAAATTTGCTTGATCCAAAACTTCTATGGGCCCCAAAATGTTTTTAATGGTTGATGCACAACAACAAAATAGGCCTTTCCCGGCACTCAAAACTGCCAATAAAGACCCAAAAAACTGCAGGGAAATGTTTTATTGGTGGTCAGGCAAGTGCCGGTAAAGGTTTTACCAGCTGCAGCCTTTACCGGCACTTTTGCGGAACGCCCCCAAATCGTAAGTTTTTATTACACTACCAAAATGGTCAAAAGCTACGGATAAAATCCTAAAGACTCCGTTTATAGTCCATACTATGACCGTAGCCGTTAGTACCGAGCCATAGCTTTGAAAGATACAGTACAGATTTAATCCGTAACTATATAAGCTATGGCTACCGATAATCCGTAGCCATTTTAATTTTTGCTGTTTCAGTTTTTCCTGCCCCACTTTCACCTCTGTAAAAAAAAAAACGATTGCAGGTTAATCAGTAATGTGTACAAATATAAATGTATAAAGCACACGAACTTAATTCAAAATCTTTTTTTGTATAGAATAATTGTAAGCAATCCTTAGTTCTCATCAGATGCACTGTCTGATAGAAAGATTGATGTCCATTTCTGCAAAAAAGACTATGGCACAATATCTGATTTTAAACTGAAGTGAAAAATCAAATAACCTCATCGATAATCAATAATATACAGTGTATATATTAAATAAATAGAACCATCCTCTAGCTATATTTGTATAACTGTAGCACATTATTTTCTAGTGGATAAGGTCTAGTATAGCAAATATTTACTGCAGTATGAAACATGTAAATTTACATGTATACAGTTAAAGAAAGGCTTCATGGGTGTGGAACAGACTGGCAACACCACCGGAAAATTTTTGGCAAATAGGAGTTGCCACTGGCCAATACCTTTTCGGAATCCACTGGAGGCTAGAGGACCGCAGAGCAAAATATCCAAATACTTGGATTAATTGTTAGATTGAACGACTCCAGTTGATGCTCTTGCCTCCTAAAAGTTCCAGACAAGACCCTCGGTAATGGAAAGGGAAGGTGTTTTGCACCTTTACGCCCTTGCCAAACCCGATCTCTTCTTGGGGAATTGAAATTTTAAAAATGAATTTCAAGAAAATGGATAAAAAATAAAGTGCAGAGAATGCTGTATGAGAATGAAATGAGCTGCAGAAAATTGGCAGAAACTCCATTCTTAACAATGTTCTTGTTCAATTTTGGTGGGCTTTGGTTCATAATCGCTTCTCTTATGATGTGTAAGAGCCCCGGAAAGGGCAAACAAAGCTTAAAATCCTGCGCCTTTTGCAATGGTTTATTATTATTATTATTTTATTTTTTTAATTTTAAATTTGATGGATAACAAAGACTTCCATTGAAAAAGCGCTGAGATAGCGCCAAGAGACAAAACAGCGAAATCAAAGAAAAACAGCCAAAGGAGAGAGAGAGAGAGAGAGAGAGAGAGAGAGAGAGAAGAAAAAAAAAGGTAATGTTTCCTTTTTTGGTCCTAAGCATAAAAGTGGAAGAGAAATGGCAAAAAAAAAAAAAAAAAAAACCAAAATAGCCTCCAAAAGGGCCATTACGTTGGACTACAACATACCGCTACGGGACCGTTACAGTCCAACTTTTCAAAATGGGCCGTTATGATCCCGTAATGCACAATGGCCTGAACTGTTATTGTTACATAACGGCTAGTCCCACTTGTACAAATTCAATATTCAAGTACACTCCACAAAAGATTGAATATTTTACGTGAGTAATAACCAATGAGTGAATGCCCAAACCTTGTTTTTATCTACTGAAGCATGGAAATTACTTGCACAAGTTACAGAAGGTACTTGAGTCCACACAGACAAGGAAGCAAGTTAGACATAACCTTTTTTATGCTGCCAATTTGTCATTGCAACAAGGGCTACAAAATCAAGGAGTGGCATTATGTTTGTAACGGTTCTTGGATCTGTGGCTGTCAAACGGCCATGCCTAGGTTGGTTCTTTAATGGGTAACAAAAATATATATTTTATTGAAAAAAGAAAAGAAAAGATACAACAGATTGCCCAACCCCCCGTGTACACATTCAATACAACAATCAGGGACTATTAACAAGGCTAATATCATCTTCTCAATTACTTCCACATAATTTTTTTGTAAAACCCTCTTTAGCATATATGCCAACCTCCGCATTTGCACTTTTTTTTTTTTTTTTTTTTTGTAACACACGCAACCCCTCACACCCACCCAATTTTTTTTGAAGGATACCAAATTGCAATAATAATGTTTAACATATTCAAATGTCGCACTATTTCCTTTTTTATTATGAATGATAGAATAGTATAATATCGTTACATGATACAGTAATATCATAGGTAACAAGAAATAGTGTTGCATTGAGTACTGAACAATAATATGCCCAATATCCTAAAAGAATACCTGTCTCATGATGGGGTCAGATAGAATGTTCTGAATTTCTGGATCCTGCATTGCCATTGCCTGCAAAGAACGAAACATAAGTACAAATCCTTACCTTATAAAGCACTCCTAAGGCAAAGACAAAAATGACTAATATTAGTAAAACCAAACTGACCTGTTTCTCTTGCAATTCCTCTGGACTGAAAAAATATCATACATTAGGATTTATACTTGTCTTTGCTTAGGAAAACCAAACTGACCTCCTAAGGCAAAGAAAAAATATCCTAAAAGCATACCTGTCTCATGATGGGGTCAGATAGAATGTTCTGAATTTCTGGATCCTGCATTGCCATTGCCTGCAAAGAACGAAACATAAGTATAAATCCTTACCTTATAAAGCACTCCCAAGGCAAAGACAAAAATGACTAATATTAGAAAAACTAAACTGGCCTGTCTCTCTTGCAATTCCTCTGGACTGAAAAATTATCATACATTAGGATCAAGCATATCCACCAACTCATATTGAACACCTATTCGGAAGAAAGAAAGTGTAAACTTATCATATAAGGAAAGAATAATTTAAACTTTCATAGTCTTATGCAAATGATCCAGTCATACTCTCGGAATCATTATGAAAAAAGACACTTTTGATTTTGTGATTTCGCCATAGGCAGCATGCTCCTTTGCTACAGCAACCAATTGAGCACTTATGCAGGCTTTTAATCCTGCAAGAACTGCCCTGATGTGCCATACCAAAATCTGCAAATAAAATTAAAACTGTAAGGTAGTTTGAAACAGAGTAACAGATTCATGTTAATGTTCACAAGTAAGCACACGCATTGCTATATGGAATTACTTAAAGGGCATCACCAATTAATTTAAGGAAATTCAAAGAAAATTTGCATTTCCTCAATCCAACAAAAGGATAAACAGAGAGATATGAAAGAAGCATAAAGTAGCAGCACAGTATTGGCTTTAACTTCAAGAAAATCATAGTCCATCTAGTTATTTAGACTCAATTTAGAACTTGAGCAAGTATCAACTAGACATGGCTCTAACTTCAAGAAAATCAGTCCATAGCTAAGAGGGAATTTAAAGATTGATAGAAATGGAATAAACAGTTGCACTGTTATGATTGCAGAACTCATAAAAAACACATTAATTTTCAGAAGGAAAGCTACAGGCCTTAGGACATTTGGAAATGCCACCAAAGTTACCTTAGAAGAGCAAATCTGTTAATACCATGCGTAGCGACGCTGTATGTACTCCAACCTTGGATCGCTTGAACTTCATCAAAAGCTACAGGCTTACAATTTTCATGTTTCAAAGACAGAGAATGCAATCATGCAAACCTTAGTTACATGAAAATCCAAATGTAACTTCACTCATTGTCACCATCATCATAATCCCATTGATTTTTCTTTGTGCTGTATGGTGGGTGACTCATAGTAACCCTTACCATCTCGAATTATTGGCTAGAACCTAGTGTTATTTAAGCAGAAGAAAAGGTGTAGAAAGATCTCTCTACACCACTTTATTTATATTGTTGCAGGTGAGAGAGCCACTCTAATAATACAACCCAGGCCCACTTAATTCAGTCAAAAAAAGATCCACAGATATTTAATAAATAAAATTGCAGCAAATAACAACAAAGATGTTCTTCATGTTCAGATCTTAAAAGGTGGAAATAATACTGATAATAGAACTCGCAACAGAGTCTATCTTCTGTACTAGTTGGCTGGGTGATGTTGGTAGTAGGAGCTGGTTCATTTGAGGCTTCTGTACTTCAGTTGCTGGATCATTTGACTCAACCATGCTGTGCTAGCAGCTGTATATTTGAGATACTGCCTGCTCTCTGTTTGTGTGGATCCTGCTGGCTAGATGGACTGTCTCCTCTTAGGCAGTGGCAGCATCACGCTCTTCATAAGGCGATTCCATTCAATTTGAAGCATTTTAGCTTGAAAATCTAGCCACTCAACCAAGCAAAACTTCAGTCTCCAAAAAGCGTATGCATTTCTTCAACGATGGCTGCAAGGGTTTCAAGTCCACTACTCTCCTAAAGATGGTAATTAAAATATAAATATATGACAGGGTTTTAAATCATCATCATCAACAAAACCTATACCATAATGTCAAAGAAATTATTTTGAGAAAGATCAGCAACATTAATTAAAAAGTATCATCATAACCCTCACAAAGTTCTTCGAATACAGAACAACGTACTTGTTGGCTATCCTACACCTATTAGCATCGCTTTCATGTTTCCCTAACAAGATCAATTACCATGACAATCAGCTGATAAGCAGCACTACAGTGATACTGGTCTAAAAGTATAAACATGCTACTTCTTCTCTATTAATGAAACAAAACTTGACACAATAATCAACTGCAGATAGCAGTTCACACGAGAGCAGTCCTCAGAATTTCCTTTGATGCTCTCAAATAGAGTAACTTTGAAAGCTTTATAAGAAAAGCACCTGAGCAATGTTCCTATGAATGTCTGATGGGCCCACAACGGAATACGACAGAGCAAAATCAGATCTCACGCATCTCCCATGCTAGTAACTTTCCTGGGGCCTTTGAGGCTGATTGCTTTTGGGCAACTAGAGGCTAAGAATAAAATCCTAGATCATCTACACATTAAAAATATGTTGATTACAAATGGTTGGGTCATGTGCCTTAAAAAATGTGGAGATTATTGATCACCTCTTCATTCACTGTGAGATTGTTTCTACATTCTAGAGGAATTTCTTGCCCCGTTTTGATATATGATGGGTCATGCCATAAGTGGTTGGTGAGATGGTGTTTGCTTGGAGTTGAGGTTCGAAGGGCAATACGAAAAGATGAATATGGGGTCCATCCTTACATACTGTGATATAACATTTGTGGAAAGAATGTAACAATCATACTTTCAATAACAGGTGTGCTACTTAATCATTTTCTGGTCTAATGGCTATCAAAAATAAGTTTTTGGTAAGGCAAAAATAAAATAAAATTGAACCACCATAATTTTGTATGCATAGGTCCCACCTAATAATCTGACCAACCTGATTTTTAGTAAGGCAATTTACGTGTATTATGTGCACGTGCATCCACAACTGGACAAAGCAAAGCTTTAGACATGCTTTACACATTGAATAGCTAAGGTGGTATATAAATGTTGATTTTCAATGGCCTTCGAAACTGATGATCCATTGAATTCATAAGGTGGAGAAACAAACCAATAGAAAAAAAGAAAAAAAAAAAAAAAAAAAGAAGCAATGTGAACAAAAGCACATACCCATGCTTTAAAAAAAAAAGCAATATGAACAAAGGCACATGCCTATTGGGATTAGTAGCTTCATATAATGGCCAAACGATCGCATAAAAATGAGCTTTCGTGCTAAGAACAATTTCTGCATTTGGTCTCTCTAAAATCGTGTTAAGAAAAATTCGAGTAAGCTTACATTCTACTACTGAAGATCAATGATAATTAGCTGAGAATGACCATGCCATTGTCTTTAGAACTACTTTTGCTCCATGGATATGTAGTGGTTGATGCAGCAGAGTAGTTCCTTAAAATAAACGAGCCACCAATTGTGGCAATTAGACCATCTATTCATGCTATTTCTAGGCATAAGTGGCCACCAACAGAATAAAAAATACCACCAAATTTTCTGCACAAAAGAACAGGCAGGATAGATGATCACCTGTTTGTTCCCACAAGCATAAAAGTTAACATGAGGTTAGTCGTGAGCACCTTATTCTTGCAGACTAACCAACTGAAAGTTAACATGAGGTTACCAGATAGATACCTCCAAATGTGTGAAACACACTGCTTCTGTTCCACATTTGCCTACTAGTTTGCAGGTTGGTACCATGGCCAATTGCTTGCATACTGCAGCTATGTAGGAGTTCATCCAGGCCACCACAAATTTCATAGCTTGATACCTCAAATCCATACAGAAGATAGTCCACAATGAACTTATTAAGGATTTTTTATTTTATTTTATTTCTCACAAATAATAGCATAGAACAGGGGAAAATAGTTAGCAGGACCACATATATTTACAGAATTAGCATGAATAGATCCATTTAAATACTATAAAATGCAGTCTTACTCATAAGACATCTCTAATTTACAGATAAACACAAACTACATGAAAAAGACAAGAAGGGAAGAAAAAGACAAATGACTCACCAGGAAGTCCAACTATTTTAGGAAGCACTACAACATTTGCACTTACTGCTACGAGTTCAAAATCTGAGTAGAGCTTTGCTTAAGAATAAATAAATAAATGACCTTTACCGATGGTGTATGCTGGATGCAAATAAAAACCCACCGGCAACATCCATCTTTCTTGTAGTGATTTAAACGTGAAAAACGAACTTGTGAAATTCAAAGTGTTGTAGATTCAAGTATAATTTTTCATGTTCAGTTATGCAAAGTAGCTCGAACCATTCACTTTGCTGTGATGGATTTAACAACTTTCATCATTATGAAGTTTTTAATTCAAAGTTCTCAGATTTTGAAATGATTGAGTCGCACTAATCATCGCACTCCATGCGATCAAATTCCTCTCAGGAATTTTATCAAACACCCTCATGCATTTTTACAGCTGGAGCCTCCATGTAGGCTCTTAAACTTGCTTTTTCCAACTTATTTTTGGCAGCTTGGAGAGTACCAATTTCCTTTGCCACCTAGAGAAATAGACGAAGCAATAAATAATACATAGAAATTTACATTGATACTAGGCATACAACAAACCAAAGGAAAAAAGAAAACTCCAAACAGGATATGAAGTTTATTGTTCTAGAATAGTATCACCAACCAGCAGAAGAAGATACAACCAACATAACAAGTGGTCAACATTTTTTTCCTGGCAGGTAATCTGGACTTGAAACTACACCTCAAAGTTGAAGCGATTTCCATTGAGCTACAGTTCTGAATCGAGATGCTCCATACTATTTATGAACCAAAAAAAAAAAATCAAAATTCACTAAGGAGAATCAATGCCAAATGCTGCAAAACCAAAACCCATCACGGTAATGAAAATTAGAAGTTAAAACGGCTATGATTAGTAAGAAAAAACAAAGACAGTAGCCACTTGAATTTGTTTGAACAGATCCATACTAGATGGACCACCAAAAATTGTGAGGTGTCAAAACATAGAACTGCCATAGATTTCATCATGAATCATTATCATCAGCCAGTGTGGCACCTTGATAGAGTGAATGATGCAAAATGAATAAAAAAAAATAAAAAATAAAAAAAATAAATAAAAATGAGAACTTTACCTTTTCAATACCTTCAATGGATGAACTCTTTTGCTTCAATGTTGCTGATACAGTCAGCTCCATAGCACCACCACCATGAACAAGCTTAGAACTACGGCAAAGGCATCATTGCAAATGATAAAAGCTGTGTACCCTAAATAGTAATATGTTTCCAACTTAGAAATTGAAAAACAACAGGAATTGCCACTCTAATGAACCTGAGAGGAGAGTCCCAATAAACACAACATCATTCGGATGACACCTACACTCTTCATCTCCTCGAAAAGAGCAATGGCTTCTCTCCCATGGCCATGTATGGCAAGAATGTGACTGATCAATGTCCAAAACATGATGCTTCTCTTAGACATTTCACCAAACAGCCTCAAAGCATCATCAATGCTACCACAGTTGGCAAACATTCAATGAACACATTGCACAATGGCACCGTCTTTGCAATCCCTTCCTTTTCAACATAAATCACAATCTACTTCACAAGCTCCAGCGATCCCAAATAGGCACAAGCTGAAAGAACCGTCACCACAGTAATCTGATCAGGCTTGACAACCTCAACTACCATCTCTCTAAACAGCACAACTGCATCATTACTCCAACACAACTGAACATACCCACCAATCATTGTGCTCCAACACACTGGATCCGACTTTGGCATTCCATCAAACACCTCACGAGCAAGCTCAATTCTCCCACCACAGCAAGAATCCGACTTGGGCATTCCATCGAACAATTCACGAGCAAGCTCAATCCCCACACCTCAGGAAGAATCCACATGAACGCTTTGGATTCAATTGTGGCGGTAAGGCAAGAAGGTGGGAATTTGGATTTAGGGGAAGAAAACAGCATGTTAGAGAGCTGCTTCAAGACCTTGAAGATATAGATCTTGTAGGTCTCCACATTCTTCTTCCATCGCTTCTTCTTCTTGTCGAAAGAACTTTCCTTGGGCAGCTTCTTCTCGGCCTCGGGCTTCTTCTCCGCTGGGGCTTTCTCAGTCGCTGGCTTCTTCTCCGCGAGCTGCTTCTCGGCCTTGGGTGCCATTTGGGAAAAAAAAAAGAAAAGAAGGAAAGGGCTGCGTGCAGGATTTGGAGAAAGGAGGGGAAGGAGAAGAGGAATTGGGAGAGTTGTTAGGTTCTTGACCGGTTTGTTTTCTGCGTTGGGAAATCACAGGAAAGAGAGAGAGAGAGAGAGAGAGAGAGAGAGAGAGAGAGAGAGCGTTTAGTGGTCTTCTTTTCTTCTTCAGACAACGGAAATGAAAGTTATAAGTTTTTTGGACCTTTTTCGCTGGGTTTTAATTATGCTGTTGGCCGCCGGTAAAACTGCGCCGGTAATTCTTGTATTTCTTATAGTGATACAAGCTGGGAAAAAGAGAAGACACTCCGTGATAGCTGATAGGGTCTCTAAACCATGTGATTAGTTTATTTATAGCAAAATGGAAAGCAATCCTTTAACACATAAGACATCGTTCATATCATTGATTGATCTCAAATCAAAGATGGAATTGAGAGCTTGAATTGTATAATCTGTTCGTGGAATGTTATGGTATCAGGAGCTAGACTGGCCACATTTTAGACTCAATGGATCAAAGTGGAAGACGAAACAAACTAGGAGTAGAGTATTTTTTTTTCCCAAGCATATCTTATATGCCTATGAGTTGTAAGAAAGAGAGAGGCACTCTGCGTGATAGGGGCTCTTAAACCGTGCATCAAGTGTATTTATGACAAAGAGGGAAAGAACCTTTAACATGGAGACCACACAACTCTCTCTTAATTGGTTTAGGCCACCAAATTGCCTATCTCACCTCAATTAGGAAACTTGTGCTACACATGTATAGTTGTCAATCAAGTGTCTTTTAAATATATGTCAAGTAAAAAATTCGAAGAAAAAAAAATGTGAAAAAAGTGGTGTTGATGATGACATTAATCATGTGAGCAATAGGTAACGTAATGCCATCACACTACAACAAAAATAGGTATAAACGGCATTTGCACTGCTCTTTCATCGGCGCTATGTAAGACCATCTGATGGATAACTTACCATATTTAAAAAAATAAAAAAAAAATAAAAACCCTACTAGCCAGCGCGACTCTCTCCTATTTCCTACCCCTGACACACACAAACACACACACACACACACACACACACACACACACTCTCTCTCTCTCTCTCTCTCTCTCTCTCTCTCTCTCTCTCTACAACACGACTCTCTCTCTCTCTCTCTCTGCAACTCCATGACTCTCTCCTTCTCTCTCTCTCTCCTCTTTCTCTCTCACGGCTGCTTTGGGATCTCTCCAGCTGCAGCAACCTGCTTTGGGATCTCACCGTAGTATTTAGATTTGCTACTGTCTTGTTTCCTAGGGTTTTGGATCTATTTTCTGCACTTTGCAAGGTTTTTTCACTGGTTATGGTGGGGATTTACTAGATCTAAAACTAGGGTTTGGATTTTAGAAACTTCAATTGAGAAGATGCTTTTTCTTTTTCCATTTTTCATCTGTAGATTTCTTGTATATTTTTCAGGACTTTCTCTTCTCGTGAGCTGAGAGAGTAAAAAGACAGATCCGGATCTCATTCCACGCTCTTCCATCTTCAATTTAAGGTACTGCCCTTTTCCAACTCACTCACCCATTTCAAAACCCTAGATTTCTACTCTTATTTCTCCAAATTTCTTCTAATATCCCGACTTCCTGATGAGATTCGACGATGTAACTTTGGATTTTGGTTTCGCTTTCCAGATTTCTACAATTCTCTCCCCTTGATCTGATTTTTCAATAAACTTGCATTTGCAACTGAATGGTTTTCGGTAGCAGTGGATCCAGCTCGGTGATCCATGCCATTTATCCGATGGGCCGCACTCTTGGATGGGGATGCCTAGAAAGCTCTTGGATCGGAAGATCCTTACCTTTTAACTGTTGTAATGTTTTCTGTTGGATGTGGACTGTTGTTGTACTCTCTGCTTCACAATCCATTCAAAGGCCATTTGTCAGAGGTTCAGGATAATCCAATCTGGCTGATTCTTGTTTCTCAAGAGTCTGCTTTTTGCATTTGGGGCCTTGCCCCTGTCTTGACTCTTGAGTTCTCTTATAAAGAAGTGTGTAGGTCCTGCTGTATATTCTCTGCTATAAACAGCCATGGGCTGTGTGTGGAGTTTGAGGATGTTTCATTTACATCTGCAAAACCAAGACAATAATTACCCTCTTAACTGTATTTTTCTCTATAAGAATTAACCAAAAATGAAGAAATGTCTCCAAAGCTTCCAAGTAGAAATATAAGTCTAATGCATATTTGCATTAACTCAATACAACTCCAATATTATTTCACCACTCAAACTGAAAGCTTGTAGTAAAAATGACATGAAAAACGCTTATGACAACCAAATCACATCCCATGTTCATACAGCTAATGCATTAAAAATTCCCTGTTATACATGCAATTTTGTAATCCACAAGCGCTGCAAATTGATGGTCACAATTCTTTCTCGATGATTTGTGGTGCAGATTCCTACCTCTTCTCGTCTGTACTCATATAGCTCGTACAAGTGAAGACACGCACAAGGAAGACATACCTGCATATTATATGCACCTTGGATGATAGATCTCTGCATTCTTCAATAAGTGCTCTTTCCCTGACAACTACCCCGACAAGTTCTGAAATCACATGATCCACTCCTACGGCCTATGTTCATAGAAACTCTAAGTTGAAATAGATATCCAAGCCAACCCCAAAATAGTTGGGACAAGGCTACGGTGATGGGTTCAAAACAGATCCCCAACTGCCCAAATAGAAAATGTTACCCACTCCTTCTACCTATATATTCACAATTACTCTTTAGCCAAAATAGATACCCAAACCTCAATAGCTCGGACAAGGCTATTATGAAGATGGTGATGAGTCAAAATTGATAATCTGCTCAAACAGACAGTTATACGGTAGATTATGCATTCCTTTACACAAACTTTTACTTACAAATTTCCACAACCTTGCTGCAGGTAGCTGAGGTTTCAGCAGAATTAAGATATTCCACAAGATATTGAACTGCAACATATGCACGTTTCCAATTTCCTGCAAGTTGCAAACAAATTACCATTCCAAGCTTTTTGCAGAATAGTTTTTCTTTCTCCAAGGTATGTACATTAAGTAGAACATAATACCAGTTATAAACAAATTACTATTGCAAGCTTACCTGCATAATAGCTTTTCCAAGATTCCTTAAAAAGAAAGAGATGGAGAACATTTCACATGTATAGAGGAACTAACTGTTGTCTAGGATCAACCAGACTAGCATGTGCAATCTTAGAACAAGGCCAAGGTTAGGTTAAAATTTAATTCTTGTTTTGACTTAGAATACAAGACAGCTTTGCATGTTGGATTTTTTTATGTCACAACATAAAAATTGTATCAAGGGCTTAGATGAAGCTATGGCCCTTGTTTTTGTCTCTTATGCATTCATGTAAATTTGATTAATTTACAGTTTATAGCTTGATAGAATTGGCCATTCAAAGTGGACCTGAAATAAAGCAGGTCGGTATCTTTAAAGTAAGTTTTTATTTATTTATTTATTATTTTTTTTAAGTTGTTTGAGAATTAGTAACAATGTTTACTATGGTTGATATTTCGTTAGGTTGATACTCATTTTTAGGATTTGTATTATGCTCATGAGTTTCTTCTCTTTTGAGTCATGATGCAGGACATGGAAAATTAAATATGACTTGCAAGATTTCAGGCTTAGATCCTACCAATTCAGAAATAATCACACAAATTCCACATCCCACATGAAAATCCAAACATTCAATTAAGAAAAGGAATCTATGTGGGTCTAAGTCGACATAGACTAGCGATGGACCAATAAAAATTATAAGCCAAACGGTAATAAAGGAAAATAAAATCAACCACTCATACATAAAAATTAGTCCCTAATCCAAGGGATTCCCTAATCTCAATTCAAGGAACCCTAGGGTGAGTAAAAGTGCAAATCAGTGAGGGATAATGTAATCTAGGTATAGGGTTATACAATTAGGTATATAAAAAAATAAAAGAGGAAAAACCTGAACCCGAGATGCTCCTGTCGTGTGGACAGTGGGCCAGGTATGTGCGCAGGTGCGCTCGAGGCTGGCCGCATGTGTGAGGAGGGAGAGAATCCGAAAAAGGATTCCTAGGCCTTGGTCGGCCAGGCCTGGGCTGCAAACCCCCTGATTTTGACATCGATCCGAGATCTGATCTAAGCGTGGTGCTTCGTCGAAGTTTCAGCCCCCCTGCGGGCTGAAATCTGAGAACCTGCTGTAATGAAAGGAAATTGATGCAACTAAGGACGAATGTGAAGTATGGATGGTGGTGGAAGATAGAAGAAAAGAGATGATGGAGAATGAGGATGAATCGGGGTCGATGTGGCTTCGCATCACGGTAGTTAGCCCTTCGAAAGGGAGGGCTTCGCACACACTTTTGAATTCTTGCACAACTCACGAAGAGAGCAGAAAAATAAAACATAAATTTTTATTAAACTTGAATGATTAAAAGAACTACAAGGGGTGCCTATTTATAGAGAAAACCCTATACCCCAAAAACTCGCACCATGTGCGCAACCTATTACTTGGCGATAAAGTAAACTAAAATAAAAACCAAATACAGAAATCTAAAGCATTTACAATGTTCTAAATAATAACAATAAGCAAAACCTAAAAAATGAAATCAATCCGACGAGTGGGCCACGATCATGAGATCCCATGATGGGCTTTTCTTGACTATTGGGCCACTTTTCTGAACCAAAATTTGTCTTCTAGCTAGGAGGCCCTTCCTGGATGTCGTCATCGAGCTAGATCGATGATGGGATCCTCCTTCTGCGTACGTACATGCGTAAGGGTGGTAGTGTACGGCCATGCGTGTACACGATATCCTCATCAACTCTCCCCAGCTGTGAAGATTTCGCCACTGACGAAATAAAACTCCTGAACCGCTCTAGGATATCGGGATCAAGTTGCTGGAGCTCCTCCTCAGTGAGCCATGTGCTGTGTGAAGCTGGACATGACTTCCATTTAACGAGGTACTTCTAAAACCTGCCATCTGACGTGAAAATTATCTCATGGTCCAGGATATCCTCTATTTCCTCTTTTGGGGTGTGAAAGCTAGGTATGAGAGGTAGAGGCTAGGGTGAAAGGTCGGGAAGAGGCCATGGATCAAAGGGTAAGTCTAGGGAATCAGGATGGGTGGGCGAAGGGCCGGACAAAGTATCAGTGAATCTCTGAAAAGCAACTAGATCCTCCACATTGAATGTAGAACTAATTTTCATGGAGGGTGAAAGATCTACCTCATAGCATTGAGACCGTTTCGCTTTATAATTTTGAAGGGTCTAGCGCTACGCGCGTGTGACTTACGAATGGCCCCTGGAGGGTACCACTTAGGCCTGATGCAGACCATCACAGAGTCTCCAATATTGAACTCTTTGAAATGTCTATGTTAGTCTATAGAAAATTTGTATTGCTCATTACTAGTAGTGATCTTTCACCTGATTTCTTGATGCAATGAATGTATATGATATGCAAAAGACTCTACAGACTCTGATGGCCTATGGGATAAGACATGAGAATAAGATTAATAGGCTTCCTAGGCTTGTAACCAGTAACGACTTCAAAAGGACTTAGACCTGTGGACCTATTGATAGAACTATTGTATGCAAACTCGGCTATGGGTAGTACGACATCTCACGTCCTGGTATGCTCCCCCACTAAACATCAAAGTAAACTCCCTAGGCTCCTATTAACCACCTCAGTCTGGCCATCAGTCTGAGGGTGGTTGGCAGAAGAAAATTGGAGCTTAGTATTCATCATGTATCATAGTGTCTTCCAAAAGTAACTCATGAATCTCATGTCACGGTCAGACACTATGGTTTTTGGTAACCCATGCAGTTTGACGACCTCACTAAAGAACAACTTAGCAATATGAGAGGCGTTAGAGGTCTTAGAACAAGGAATGAAGTGGGACATTTTAGAGAAACGGTCCACGACAACAAATATGGAGTCATGCTTTCGAATAGTCTTGGGAAGTCTAAGCACGAAGCCCATACTGATGTCCTGCCAAGGGATGAATAAGACTGGCAAAGGTGTATATAATCCTGTATTATGTTTCCTCTGCTTTGCCAGTTGACAAGTACGGAATTGCCCTATAATTTTGGCCACATCCTGCTTGAGGCTTGACCAATAAAATCTATCCTCCAATAGGGTAATGGTCTTATCACGACCGAAATGACCCGTGACCCTCCCTGAATATAACTCCCAAACAAGAAAATTGCGAAGAGGGGTGTGTGGTATGGACAAGTGGTCACTCCTAAACAAATATCCATCCAAAATCAAATACTCATTGTTAGCTCCTGACGAACTATCTAATAAAGACGTATACACAACCCCAAAATCTAGACACTCAGAATACTCTTCTTTGATGCGCTCAAGGCCCGTAACTTCGATGTTCATAGAGTTAGGTAATGCGACTCGACGACTCAATGCATCGACAGGCTTATTCTCTACACCGGCCTTGTGCTTAAGCACAAAAGTGTACTCTTGAAGGAATTGAACCCACTTAGCGTGCCTGGGCTTAATTTCTTCTAAGAATTCAAGTATCTTAAGGCCTCGTGATCTGAGAACAAGACGAATTCTTGCGGTAATATGTAATGTCGCCAATGGCGTAGTGATTGCACTACCGCATAGAATTCCTTATCATAGGTAGAATATTTTTGTTTCACCTCATTCAGTTTCTCACTAAAAAAGGTGATAGGGTGCCCTTCCTGGCTAAGTACTCCTCCTATGTCGATTCCTGACGCGTTACATGCGACTTTAAAAGCTTTTGAAAAATTTGGAAGTCGCGTGACTGGAGCTTCGGTCATCTTGACCTTTATCTCCTTGAAGGCCTTCGAGGCGGCTTTTGTCCATTGAAACTCTCCCTTTTTTATGCAGTTCGTGATGGGAGCCACAATGGAATTGAAGCCTCGAATAAACCGCTTATAAAAAGTGGCTAAGCCATGAAAGCTACGCACCTCATGAATATTGCAGGGTTCAGGCCAATTAATAATAGCCTTGACCTTCTCGGGATTCGCCGATACGCCCTCAGCTGACACAATAAAACCTAAGAAGATCACACTACTAGACAAGAACGCACACTTCTTTATGTTAGCGTACAACTTCTCGGCCCTAAGGATCTCACAAACCTGCCTCAAATGGTTGAGGTGTTGCTCCTTAGTCATGCTATAAATTAAGATATTATCAAAGTATACGACTAGGAACTTCCCCATGAAGGGTCTCAACACTTGGGTCATCACACACATGAAAGTGATTGGGGCATTAGTTAACTCAAAAGGCATAACTAGTCACTCATAGAGCCCATTCTTCATCTTGAAGGCCGTCTTCCACTCATCGCTAGGGCATATACGGATTTGGTGATACCCACTTTTGATGTTAAATTTTGAGCAGATAGTAGCATTGGCCATTATATCTAGCATGTCATCAAGACACATGTAACGCCCCGAGTTTTCAGGACCCGAGTACACGACCCGTTTCCTAAAAACCCGAGTGTTAACGTTAAAGGATGGTCAAATTCGAGTGTAAATACATTTTTTTTTCTTTTATCAGAGTAAGCAAGTGAGCGTAGTGTGGACAAATCGACATAAAGGAAAATTTTATTATCTTTCAAATATACAAGAAGCTGCCCATAATGACTTATACAAACCAATGTCTCTAAATTTAACAAGTACAAGATTTATAAGAATTTAATACATGATGAATAGAAGAAAGCATATAAATATAAGCTGTAAGACCACGCAGCTCCTCTAGGCAAATACAGTCATGCATCCCTGGTGATCGTACCCTGCTCCTCATCAAGTCTGAACATGCATATCACTAAAGCCATCTGTACTACCTGTACGGTTATATATTTGATGGATGAGTGGCCAACTCAGTGTGAATTTTCCTCAAGATTACACACCGCCGCATTAGGTAAGCATAGTTATAAAATAGCAAAGTAATCAAAACAATACATGATGCAGTCTTTTTAAATGCATGGATGCGTGAATGCACATCGACCTGGGGATGCACATCCAGTCGGACTTGGGCTCGTCGCCCATGCAAATCATCGACCTGGGAAAATCATCCAGCCGGAACAGAAGTCGATAGTCGGTGGTCTGGGAGCTAGCGAAACGATACCCCAACAACTCTAGGGCACGTGCTATAGCATCCAGAATTAGCCACCCGTCATCGCCAATATGCCATGGATGCATGATTAGCCAAACCGTTATTAGTCCAGTTGTAATCAGCTAATTTAGATAAGCTCAAGGTCACTACGGGGAGTGTATAGCCCAGCGTAGGCCGACAGCTCGGGCATAGTGTCTCATTACCACCATCCTCGGCTCATGAGACTACCACCTTAGGATGTTTAATGGAAAGCCGTCGACTAGTGGTCAATCATATTACAACATATGGGGCTTACCATCGCGCGGTTGCACGATATAAAACATCGAACCCATATAGGGCAAATACCAAAACAAACCACGTAGGCAGATATCAAAATAAGCCACATAGGGCGAGTATCAAAATATGCCACATAGGGCGAATATCAAAACCATATGAGAAAGACCATCCTTAAAAATCATTGGGCACAACAACCCTGGATGGTAGGCCCACATCAATCATCCTTCTAGATCACCACTTAATAACCACCTAGTCGAAGGTCCATTACGATCACAACTAGTCAAGATACATCCCACGTATGGGTATTCATTCATATGTGGGAATTTTCCACCAATGTACCAGTTTAATTTTCATAAGCAACCCACAAAAAGAAATCCACAAGCATGAGCAATTATACAGGATAATCATAAAGCATGTAATACAGTAATTCAATTTCCATCAGCGGGAGATATCAATTATGAATTTAAATAAAAACTATAACTTAAGCTAATGAGAAGATGGAAATCTCAAGGGGAAGAATCATCACCTTATGTTTAGGATCACCTACTAGTGTTGTTTAGAGAATGCATGATTCCTTAGAGCCAAACCCTACCATCAATTGTAAAGTTACACTGTTAGATTCGAGCTTTATACGATATTCTTGGTCAAGGTCTTAACCTGAGGTTTGGATTACCTTAGTTTTAGGGTTTTGATGTAGAACTAGGTTTTCATCCATACGTTTAGGTCTAGGATAAGTTTTTAGGATTTGAATTGTAGTTAGCGTATGATAATTTACAATATTAATTTGAAAAGTAATTATTAACATTAGTGTTATAATTATCGTTTGCCAACTTAGTAATAATACCCATTATGATGTCAATAATACTATAATTTATTATTAACGATTGTGCCTAAGAATAATAATTAATGATTAATATTTAATAACGGTACTTTGTGTGGACTCACTACCATTAGCATGGACAATCTACTAGAGGTTAGTTGTGTTTAACGGTCACAATTATTATCATAATACTAATGATAATAATAATAGCTATCAAGTATTAATAGTGGATCTAATTATGATAATAGATACTATAATTCACCATTAAAGCATTCAAAATCATTTGTTGGGCCACCAAGTTGTGGGTCACAAATCCAACCCATCCATTATGTGTGTCCCACCAAGTTAAGGGGTCAACCCAAGTTTCAAGTGCATCCAAATCTTAGATGGACCCTAGCAAGTGTTTTTACACGGTTTAGCATGTCTTCTCAAGATTGTAGATGGAGTGGGCCACCTGAGCTCTATGTATGGCTGATTTTTGGGGGCATCCTGTATAAGAAGGGGACCCATTGAATGGGCGGTGTCGATGTTTGACACACATCATGGTAGAGCCTGTGGTGGGGCCATGCACCTAGCCAAAACCTTAACCAAAAGGTGCCAGCGTCTTCTGGACGTTTACGTGCATGGTTCTTATATTATATATATTTTTTGTTTTGATAGGTGGGCCAGCCTAAGGAGGATCTACTCCGTTGATTGGGTTCCAGGGCTCAGGAAAGGTCTAATATCCAATTTTGGATATGTCTTGATGCACTGAAATATCACAAAGGGTCCTAATAATCTACCCCTATTAAATTAGTCTTTACACTGGTGTGGCCTAACAGAGAGTTGGGTTGGCTTCATTTTTCGGGTCAATGCCTAAAATGAGGTTGGAAATGAGATGGATGGTCCTAAATGCAATCCTCACACACCATGCTTCATGCATTAGAGGTGTAATATAATACTTTATAATTTTCATGCATGCATATATACTAACATATATTTTATTATTAATTTATTTTATTTTATTCTTTTGAAACAAAAGTCCAGGGCCTGATGGCCCTTGATGGACGGCCTGGACGAGCCACAACATTAATGTGGGGCCACATACATGGCCCACCAGCCGAGGTAGGGTGGGGTCCACCCGCAGATACAGGGTCCGGCCCACCTGCACTTGTGCAGGGCCCAAAATTGGGTCAACCCATTGGCTTTGGGTGAGGCCCACCTGCATTTGGCGAGGCCCAGCTGAGCTTTGGTGAGGCCCACGTAACCTGGTAACATCAATACAGCAGCAATATAGCTGCGGTACAGACTCCAGCCACTCGTCATTGCACATCAGGTGGGTCCCACGTGGGGCCCACCACGAACATAGATAATATAATATCATTTTATTATTATTTTGAAAGTAAAGCCCAGATAGATGGACGGCCAGACATAACACATACCTCATAACCAGTCCATATGAGGATGGACGGATCTCCTCTCTGCTCCTTCTTCTTCCTTTCTTTTCCTTTCTTCCTCTCCTCATTTCTTTCTTTCTTTCCTTTCTTTTCTGCTGTTTTGGAGTCCTGAAAGAGCCCATGGCTTGACCCGATTTCGCCCCGAGTTGAGAGACTCGGTGCAGCTCCAATGAGGAAGATGAGCTGCCATTAATGGCGGATCGTCATGTATTGCCTCTTTCTCTAATCCATTGGCTACGGAAGGTCCGTACACTTGCTATGGAGCTCATGGAACGGGGGTTTTGAAGCTTGGGAGAGGTTTGACTGGTGGGTTCTAATGGAGAAGGGAAATGGCTGGTTGACGAGCTGCGGCAAGGGCATGGGAGAGAGACCCATTGCAACTCCGTATTCTCGACTTAAATCGAGCCCTAGGCTTTCTCAGGGCGTTGGATGAGGACTGGATGGCCCGGATTGAATACTGTCATTCGGTTTTCTCAAAACTGTGGGAAGGGATGAAACCGGTCGTGGTTTTCTCATTACTGTGGGTAGAAATTTCAAAGGAATGAATGGCTAGGATCTGTCAAAATGGAGGGCTGATATGTAGGGAAGGTAGAGCACGCGGACTGCCAGCGTGTTGCATGGGGAACAACCTCCATTTATGGAAATAAGTGTTTTTAGGTCCTGTTTGCACCGGTGTTTGTGTGCACGTGTGGTTGCATGAATGCATATGGAAGAAACGGTTTTGGTTAGAATAAAATTCTAGACATGATGGACGGTTTGGATCATGCATGTGCCCACATATGATGGGCCACTGATCAATCAGACAGAAACGGCGTGTCTCAGGCTGTTGCAGGCGGAAACGTGAAGAAGGAAGTTTCCTTCTTTTGGAAACGTCGGGTCAGAGGTGGGTCTGGTGCACCTTTGTTGCACACAGGACGTGCACACACGCCGCATAATGTGGGGTCCGCCATGATGTTTATGATAAATCTACCCCGTCTACCCCACTTGGAGAGCCCAATCATAGTCTTTTACCAAAGGTGGGGCAAATCCAAGGTCTATGTGGGCCATACAGGTTGATTCCTATCTCTAACGGTGGATTCTCGTCGATCTAATGGTCAGATTGTTCCTGAATTGAATGTCAACGGCTAAAAATAGTTTCCAAAATTTGTCAGATGACTGGGTCCACATGTTGTAGGGATATGGTGGTGAAAACCACGGTAACTTCCGGTTTCACCATCCTCGCATTCATAAGTTTCTTTTCTACGTTGTTGTTCAAAATAGATGAGTCCACCTGTGATAATCTTCCGAGGAGCTATTCCATTCACCGGAGTACAAACCCATGGTCCCAAATTTGAAGTAGATCTGAACTTCAGGTGGGCCGTACGATCTACTAATGCATTGAATAGTATCCAACGTTAAAACTTTAATTGTAATAGTGCCATGCATGTGGTGTTAACATATTTACAATTCTATCATTTTTCTTTTCAAAACTTCTGCCATCTGTAACTCACAAGTCTACTGTCTAAATGTGATGAAATTTGACAAGTAATCTTTATTTTTCACGCTCTTTCTGTCGCCCAAATTTGAGCTATGATCTCCCAAGGATGACTAAGATTCTCCTTTAATGGCTAATATATTTTAAAATTCTAAAATAATATTTTTACTCCTCTGATTGACAAGTTTCTGGGCAGTTGGAACCTAAACCCTAAGATCTTCATGATGATCAGTTTGCCATGATGTTAACATGGCCCGTTTGGCGGATCCAAACATGATGGGTGGTCAGATGACTTGTTAATAATAAGGGGACTTGATGGTTAGCACTCTGGCCATGTGTGTCAGTGGATGTACGGTCAGTTTTGTAAATGGATGGTCGTAAGGTGTATTTCTGGAGTGATTATGAGTATGACACATATACTGTTGGATTCGAGTGACTTGTTCACATGTGTAAGTTCCTCGGTTTGAAATTCTAATGATAGGTTAAGCATATTCATATGAGGTAAATAAGATGGATAGGTTAGAATCTTGATCTGGTAAGTGTATGAACGGATGTAGAGGTCAAGTAGCTGATTTACTATGATCTAAGGGTTAAAATTTGATGTGTACGGTTAATTTCTGATAATTAGGCAGGATATAAAATTTCACATGAAACGGATCATGAAGACTATATGGATTGGAATTTAGGGGCCTAAGTCAATGGCATTTTCGTAATTATTGCTGATGTGTGAGTTTTGGGAAATCCAATGGCTCTACATGGTTATAGGCACATTTCTAAGAAGTTCTTATAAAAGAATATATATCTAAATCATTACGGATAGAGAGCTCTTCGTCGTGTTATTCATGGGAAAATACTTACGTCAAATCACATGATAGGTGGGCTTGTCTCGAAATTCAACGGTCAGATGGCTTGATTTATGAACGAAGATTAACCTCAACGGTTAAGCTAGTGTCAGGGAAAGGATGTAAAGCTATAGTAGTTGGATTGGTATCGTACGCATGTATATGTCACGTTGAATCTTATAGTAATGCTCGAGGACTTTTAATACTCGGGTATTGAAAAGTTCGGGGTGTTACAACGCAGTATGAGAAACCGATACTTGATTGTAATTTCGTTGATGGCCCTACTATCAACACATATCCTTCATGTGCTATCCTTCTTAGGTGTAAGAAGGGCGGGCATGGCACACGGACTCATGCTTTCTCGAATGAAACTATTCTCTAGGAGTTCATTAATCTACCTTTTCAACTCAGCGTGCTCCATCGGGTTCATTCTATAATGCGGGAGGTTTGGTAGAGTTGCCCTAGGGATTAAATCAATAGCATGTTGTATATCCCTCATAGGGGGGAGCTCATTCTGTAAATCATCAGGAAAGACATCACGAAACTCATGTACTACCTGAATGACTTCGGTGGGTAACTCTATGCTAGTCTCTAGTACACTCTCCCTAGCCACAAGGGCGTAGATCATCGAGTCCGCCTCCGTTTCATGCTCAAAGTCTTTGGCATTCAAAATATGGAGCGGTTTGGACTTGGACTTCGACTCTTTCACTTCTTTTGGGCCACTCACACTACTTTATGTGGTGAACTCTTTTTCAGTTATATTCTTGGGTGGTAGAGGATTTAACTTGACCTTCTTGCCCTCAAACCAGAATGTACACACATTTGAACGACCAAATATGGTAACATCCCTGTCATAGAGCCACGACCTACCCAGAATGATATGACCTACATCCATAGGAACAACATCACATCAAATTGAACTGAATAGGGACAAGACAGCGGTGCCAGACTAGAATGGATGTCTCATCAACCCAGGAGACTCTATAGGGTTGAGGATGGGCTTTCAGCTTCAAGCCCAAACGACTCACAGCGCTAGTCGATGCCACGTTGGCACAACTACCACTATCCACGATCATCTTACAGTTCTTTTCTCCACATTTTGCATAAGTGTAGAGATCGTATTGCGACGCCAGTCATCAGTGTTCTTGGCTTGAGCCAAGGCGTAATGCACAATTGCAAGGGTCACAGACTCTTGTGCTCCCTCTTCCTCATCACTAGGGGTTCCAACTGGCTCATATTCCTCCTCCTCACTATCACTCTCTGGGGGCACTACTTCTACTTGTCCATCAATAAGGAGTACTTTGGTGTCCTCTCTTGTGCCGTACTGGTGAGCAAAATGACCAAACCCCTGACACCTAAAACACTTAATGGCCCCACTTCCACATGAACTAGACCCGACAATCTCTTTACCCTTATCATCCTTAGGTCTGGGCTGAACATTAGGGGAAGGTCTGTTTTGGAATCCCGTGTTAGGTCTAGCCCCAGAGGGGTTGGCCTTAGCACCGGATTCACGAAAGTCAAACTGCCTTCCCATAAATGCTTTAAGGTATTGCTTGACATCTAACACTACTTGGTATAACTATTTGATAGTGTCCTTGTCTTTGGCGAGCAATTCTCTCCTAATGTCAGGACGGAGGCCCGTTTTAAAATGAGCAAGGGTGAGTACAGGGTCCTCATCAACCTCAAAGTGGGTCAAGTACTCTTCGAATTTCTCAATATAATCAGCAACACTCATGGAACCTTGTCGAAGAGACTGCCAATCCTTAATCAACCGCAGGTGATAAGAGAAAGGGAGGTACTTCTCTTTAAGTGTTTCTTTCATTTCGCTCTAATAGACTATGGAGAGTTCTCTCGCTCTTTCTTTCTTTCACTTAATCGTCGCCTAAAACCTCTTTGCTTGACCCACAAGCTTCATCTTGGCGAATCGGACTCATCGAGCATCCGACATATCATACTACTCAAAATAGTGGTTCATATCCACCAACCAATCTAAAAAAGCTTTAGGGTCTAAGTGACCATCAAAAGTAGGGGCATCTACTCTAACTCCCTTGAGGAGTTGCGCATCTGGGTCATATTGGTCATGATGTCCCTCACGGGGTTGGTGCACAAGTACGCGCCCATGACCAACTCCTTGGTCGCCTCCATTCCTTAATCTAATCTCCTGACCACCTGCTTGAGAATGGGCATCTTCCCCAATAGTGGGGTTTTCCCTGAGGGAGGCCTCTATTTGAGTAACGCGATCAGTAAATTGATTAAGGCGTTGAATTATGCATTGTTCCAAGTGCTTAGACATAGACTCAAACTGCTGGGTTAACTTGGTCATTGATTCTTGTAGTTGCTCCATGTTTAGAGTAGGGTGCAAACCAAAACCGCGACCCATACGTGTGAGCATACATAGGCTAACTCAACCTAAGGACCTGCTATGACAACTATATGCATCTAAAAAAAATTAAATGACCCTATGAGACTCTATATGAAGGCGATTACACACTGTTTCTAAAATTCAGCTATATATGATGGACAGAATGCATGACGGACTCAAATAAACTAAACCCTAAATATGTGGTGAATTCCCCTACAAGAACCCTAGGCTTTGATACTAAATTTGATGCAGGACATGAAAAATTAAATATGACATGCAAGATTTTAGGCTTAGATCCTACCAATTTAGAAATAATCACACAAATTCCACATCCCATATGAAAATCCAAACATTCAATTAAGAAGGGGAATCTATGCGGGTCCGAGCCGACACAGACTAGGGCTGGACTAATAAAAATTATAAGCCAAACGGTGTCAAAGGGAAATAAAATCAACTGCTCATGCATAAAAAGTAGTCCCTAATCCAAGGGATTCCCTAATCTCAATTCAAGGAACCCTAGGGTGAGTAAAAGGGTATATCAGTGAGGGATAATGTAATCTAGGTATAGGGTTATATAGTTAGGTATATAAAAAAAAAAAAAAAAGAGGAAAAACCTGAACCCGAGATGCTCTTGGCGTGTGGACAGCGGGCTAGGTGCGTGCCCACGTGTGCCTGAGGCTGGCCGCACGTGTGAGAGGGGGAGAGAATCTGAAAAAGGATTCTTAGGCCTTTGTCGGCTAGGCCTGGGCTGCAAAATCCCCGATTTTGATGTCGATCCGAGCTCTGATCTGAGCGTGGTGTTCCGTCGAAGTTTCAGCTCCCCTGCCGGCCGAAATCTGAGAATCTGCTGTAATGAAAGGAAACTGATGCAACTAAGGACGAATGTGAAGTATGGATGGTGATAGAAGATAGAAGAAAAAAGATGGTGGAGGATGGGGATGAATCGGGGTCGATATGACTTCGCACCACGGTAATTAGCCCTTCGAAAAGGGAGGGCTTCGTACCCACTTTTGAATTCTTTCACAACTCACGAAGAGAGCAGAAAAATAAAGCATGAATTTTTATTAAACTTGAATGAATAATAGAACTACAAGGGGTGCCTATTTATAGGGAAAACCCTATACCCCAAAAACTCGCACCATGTGCGCAACCTATTACTTGGCGATGAAGTAAACTAAAATAAAAACTAAATACAGAAATCTAAAGTGTCACAATGTTCTAAATAATAACAATAAGCAAAACCTAAAAAATGAAATCAATTCGATGAGTGGGCCACGATCATGAGATCCCATGATGGGCTTTTCTTGACTATCGGGCCCACTTTCTGAACCAAAACTTGTCTTCTAGCTAGGAGGCCCTCCTTCGATGTTGTTATCGAGCCAGATCGATGATGGGATCCTCATTCTGCATATGTACATGCGTAAGAGTGGTGGTGTATGGCCATACGTGTGCACGATGTCCTCATCAAGTAGTCTATTGGGAATTCATGTTCAAAATACACCGTAGTAGTGTCCAAGCATTTATTTTGAAAGAAATATTAAGAAGTGGCAGCAATTCTCTGTCAAAAGTAGAATTTATGGAAGCTGTGTCAAGGTATCTTGGTCAAAGGAATGTTTGTATTTCTTTTGTCTGAATATGCTTATTTCTGTTTTTAAATAATTAATTTGTTCCTTTCTTGTACCCATCCTTTTTCTTTTTTTTTTTTTTGCAGGCTTGGGCTAAAGAGGACCTTCTCGAGGAACAAAATCAAGAGTTGGCCACCTAACGGTATGTATTTGTTTTATGAAGCTTAAGTTGTATGACGAAATGTATATCATTGCACACCATGTATATTTGTATGTATTTTACATCTACCTGGCCATTATAGCCATATTAGATGTGGGATCTTTCAACGGCATTATAGGCTTTGCCTACTTTGTAAAAACAACCCTACCAGTTGGGAGATATATCCACCCTTGATTTGGATAAAGATGGTCAGTAAACATGTTTAGGTAGAAGGCCCAATGAAACAAGTTTATTCAATTTTTTATCAAAGGCATTTAATGTGTCAAGAATCATAGACAAACAAGATATGTGCCCAAGTACAAAACAAAAATTGAAACATGCATGTGTTACACAGTTACACAAACGGAAGCCTCACACCATCAATTGAAGCTCATGCAACTCATTTTGCATGAGTTTTGGAAACCGTACTTAAGTTTTAACAAGGGAACCATAACATTGAAAAAATTTTCAGACTTCCAAAATTGTAACTTGAAAAACTTAGTTTAGGCTATACAGTCTATTGACAATCAAATGAGTTAAAACAGAATCTGAGGGTCAGAACTTGATAAACTCTTGTTCATGAGATTCCCCATGTCTTTATCATATTGGAACAATTGAAGACAATTGATTTCTAAATTCATTTAATTCTAGAACATGCTAGAAGTAGAGGTGGTTTAAACACAGATCACGAAGAGATTAGTGAGATCATGTAAAATAAAATCCGTGGAAAATACTATACAACTGAATTGGTTCTGTACTTCAATGATGATGATGATGATTATAATATTTTGGTAGAAAGTTGACCATGAATGTTCACTTCTGACTGTCTTCGAGCTTGCCAGACCAATATTACTTTGCCTATGGGTTAGATTGGACCATTTGAATGAGGAGCCATTTTAGAACAGGATGAAAATAAAAATTGCCCCATGTGAAATGTAATGTTTGACATATGAAACATCTTATTTTTCCAACTATGTTTCTAAATTCTTTGAATCTCTTTTGCTCTTATGCTTATCTTTCTCCTTCAGCAAATATTTTGATTCTAGTAGAAGGACTTAAGCATTGCAAAGTCAATAGCAGAGGAAGCCTGGGTAAATGGATCTTAAGCCCTTTTTTAACTCCAATGCTTTCAGCTTCTTAACCAAAGTTCTGAACTCTGTAGATTTAGGCACTGTATGCAAACGATTTGAAGACTTAAGGTCACAACTTTCTTTACTATTGTCTATAGTTCATGCTGTTTCTTTCTCTTTTTAGTTCTGATATGGTTCCTTCTCCAGTGATAATTGGTGCATAATGTTTTCTGCGTTTATGGGGCTAGCAAGCCTCTTTACATTTATGTATGTCTGTCTGTATGTATGTATTAATATTGCCAAGATGGTTCTGCTAAGGAGGTTGTGTAATGTGTGTTAAAGGGTGTTGGTTTCAGTTAATGTGTAGGGAAAAAATGAATCTGTTCCTAGCGAGCAATTGCTAGGTTCGGAGGATGGGAAAAGATCTTATACATTGTTTCAGAGTCATGCTGGGCCTGTGTATTCAACTACATTTAGTCCTCTTGGGGACTTTATTATGTCTTCTTCTTCGGACTCAACAAGTATGTTTCTTCTCCTGTCATCTTACTTTCTTTTCATGATAAGTGGACGAGCCTTTTTTGGGTCAGGTAAAAAAGATGGCTTGCATCTCGCACACTTGTGCCATGAGACTGTGTGCATGAAATAGGATTTAGAGGCAAGTGAGCTTAAAAAACTCCATTTGGGCTTCGCTATTGGTAATTTTGTATGCTAATCTTTCAGGAATAGATCAAAGATGGCAGCTTATGTTAAATATCCATGGACAGTAATCATCTATTGGAGGTGGGGATTGAAGGTTCTATGGCGAATCGATGCCCGACAGGAATCAATTTAATCCTGGTTACCAAATTGGAACGGATTTCATCTCGAATAACCAGATTCCAGGAATTGACTTCGCGACGATTCATGCCTACCCAGATCAATGGTAATGTATATTCTACTTAATATGAATCCGTGAGGCTCACTTGTGAGCAACTACTTAATATGAATCCTTGAGACTCACTTGTGAGCAACCACTAGTGAATGGGTCTATCTTAATTATACATTTATTGACCTTTTCCATCAAGATTGTTCAAACTCATACTAGCATTCTGCTCATGGTATCCTATTTTTCTTGTTTGAGTGTTCACTCACAGGATACCAAATTCGAATGAGCAGGCCCAATCTGCTTTCCTTCAAAGCTGGATACAAGCCCACCTCCAAGATGCAAATATGGTCCTAAGAAAACCAATCCTCTTTACAGAATTTGGCAAGTCATCTTGGATACCAGGATATACGACAAGCGTAAGGGACAACTTCTTGGGGACTGTATATAATACCGTCTACGCCTCAACAAGAAATGGTGGCCCATGTGGTGGTGGGCTCTTCTGGCAGCTATTAGCCCAAGGGATGGATAACTTCAGAGATGGGTACGTTATCATGGCTGAATGCCCCTCAACAGCAAATATCATTGCTCAACAGTCACACAAACTATCAGCCCTCAATTAATATGGTAGATTTTGGGGGTAGCCCAACTTAATAAAAGGTGTAGATTTCCTATAACATGGCATACATTATTGTTGTCGTTAGAGGAAAAAAAGTCTTCTTTGGTGGTTCTTCTTAGAGAGTGGTTGTATTCGTCCATTGATACCATTTTTTAGAACGTAGGGTTATAGAGTTCCCAAGTGAAAAATAACATAGACTTTACTTTTTCTTCACTTGTAGTTGCTGCTTGTAGTTCATGCCACAGCTTCTGGTTTGTTATCTAAATAGTACCAATGCATGACAAAAGCATGGCACTTGCCAAGTTGCTTGAATTTGACCTTTTAATCAAGTGTCCACCATCCTAATCTTCTTTCTCATGTATTCATGTCCACCTTGTATGGGTGATGATTGTTTTGGAGTTGAGAAATAAATGTTATCTCAGTGCTTTTTATTTATCGGACTGATTCTGATTGAAATTACTAGCGTGCACAAAATTCCAACTTGTGATTGTATGGTAAGTTTTCAGTCTCATGAAATCCAACCTGTAGATTACCCACACGAGCAAGGATACATTGCAGTGGCTTAGGGGAAAGCAGGTCCAATGTGGAAGTGATAGGGGAATGGCTGAAATCAGATCTCAAGCAAATGTGAGCAGGTAACTGCATATTCGAGGATTTGTCTAGTAATGCTTGCGTGTTGGTGTCACTTTGTGTCTCCTTTTTGAGAAACATGAAAGCATAATTCATCTTTTGTTTTCACATAGCATAATTCACTTTGTGTCTCCTTTGTGTGTTATTGTGATTGCTGTCTTGTTTTATTCTTTACCGCTTTAGCTGATGAAGCTTTTTTTTTTTTTTTTTAATTTTTTTTAATTTTTTTTAATTTTTTAATTTATTTTTATGTTTCAAATATTTAAAAAATTCAGGTTTTGATTGAATTACTAGCATGCTAGGGTCTATCAAATCCATACAAAGATCTTTACCAGCGCTTGTTAGAAATCTTACGACACTTTTTCGTAAGAAAAAGTGTCTAGAAATTAAATACCCGGCGCTCGGAATGTATCTCCGACGCTTATTTGCATTGAGAAGGACAGATTTGGTGGCGCTCGGACAAGTGCTGCTAAATCTTTACTAGCGTTGCCTTTTTTGACATACCCATTTTTCAAGCGTCGCTAATTGATTTAGCAGCGCTTTTCGGTTAGCGGCGCTTGTGAGTGCCGGGAAATGTCACACTTGTTGTAATGCCACCAAGCCTTAGGCATGGCTTATACTATCCATATAGGCTCAAATAGAGGTCCTGGTTTGTTGAAGTTTGGCATAGAGGGGTTGAAAGATGAAGAAGAAATAGAAGTTTGATAGGAGACGGGTGTAGTATAAGAAAAAAAAGTTGAAATATATGAAGGGCTACTAATAATAATTGATGAGACAATCATTTAGAGAAATTTGTCTCTAGGAATGCACAAGGGCCTATTGACCAAATGATTATTGAGGTGAGAGCTTGTAGAGTGTTTATCCAAATAAAAGAGTTATAATGGTGAAGGCGGCTAGCATTGTTTTGATTGATGGATCCATAAATCTGACAAGGCCTGTGACTACTACATCATGGTCTTGGGGTCTTCGTGTAGATAAAATGGCACAGGCACAGTCATTCCTTAAAAGCCATCTCTATAAGTGAATCCTTGACCTCTACTTCAAGCTAGGTAAAGAGATGTCCGTTGAACCTCATGATATGATATGGACTTGGGAGATGAGGGAGGTAGTTAAGCTTCCTCCTAAAGGGAAAGGGTAGAAGTTATGAGAATATGGGGAGTGGTCAGGTTGGTCTTGATAGTCGTGGAATCATCTTATAGTTCCTAAGAAGACATTGGAGAATGAAGTGGTCTTTGTATTTGAATTAGTGAGAGAATGCTTGATGATTTTATTTTATTTTATTTTTTGATGAGGTTGATCACTGCCTTCTTCAAGGGGATAATTACTCCAAATCTATGGAGCTTCTTTTTTTTTTTTTTCTTTTTATTGAATTCTCTCTCTCTCTCTCTCTCTCTCTCTCTCTCTTTTTTTTTTTTTTTTTTTTTTTTTTTTTTTTTGCTGAAGAAATTTTATAGGATAGAGACATTTCAGGCTACCCCTGGAGAGGAAAAAGAACCTCCTGGGCAGCCTATCATAATCTCTTTACATTAGTTACTTAAAGTGAGGACAGCTCATCCTCCAACAAAGATTCTCTAATAGAACACAACCTCACCTTTTAGAGACAGTATGTAACATATCAAATTTTCGCGGCCTGAGTATATACTCGTGCCCGAGAATTCTGTGTTAAAAATGTAAAAATTAGATGTTTCAAAATTGCACCTTGTTTTTTTTTTTTTTTTTTTTTTTTTGGATTAGCTTGTTAGTACACACCCATGTCAGTACACACACTCCATGTTAGCCACCCCCGCAAGGGATCAATACCAAGACCTCAAGTGTTGAAACGAGGTATCTCCACTCAGTCTGACAGTTGAGCTATGGAGGCAACCATTCATAAGAATAAAGTCGACTGTATTTATTATTCCATTAGAATAAAAAACGTACAAATAATTCTTTAATGACCTCTCAATGGGAGCTTATTATATCATCAAAGTTTGCAGTGGAAAATAAATAAAATAATTCATGTTATCCTTCTTCTTTTCTTTTTGAAAGAATCTTTAATAGAATGATTATCGGTCATATCATCAACCTGTAATTCACATGCAATATCCGTATGGTTGGAGAGGGTCGATGCCCTACACATAGTGATGGTTATCTTTGAAAATTAACAATAATTCAAGAGATTCATAGGAATAATATGAGGGTTCTAATACATCTCGTACTCCACCACTGCGAGTGGTATTAGTATGCGCAACCTATATATATATGTATATATATATATATATTTATATGTATATATATATATATGTATGTATGTATGTATGTATGTATACATACATACACACACACACACATATATATATGTATGCCTAATAAAGTGTGTGCGATCCATCATACGTAATGATCATCACAATGTAGAATATAATTCATAGAAAATCTGGCTCACCTCGCATTCTCACACTACGGAGATTCGCCAACATGTCCAACATTAACGTGAATTTATGCAAACATTTAAAGGTGACACAACAACGCGATTGTGGGAGTTACGTGACATGATATGTTCATAAAGCGACTATTTGCAACATCCAATCCCGAGAAGTGATATAACACGCGTGACGATTTAGTTACATCGATTATGCACTACTTATCAACCCACAGGATTACGTGTCGACCAAGAGGGCTGCTATCTGAAACGCATTACGTTCACGATAATATCTATGAACCATTATATATGAGGCATATAATACATCACTTGCATTAATAGAGAAATAAGTTACACCATTAGGGTTTTGAAATTACATGACAATACTCAAGCCAAAAAGGGAGGTAGCGCAAGGCTAACTTAATAAAGGAGAAGAGTAGTATTAAGCTATCTTAATAAAAGAAAAGAGTAACAATAGGTTAACTCAACAAGAATAAGGGGAAATGAGTAAAAGGCCAACTCAATATAGAGTGGAAGCATGTGTCGCTTTCAAAATTGGCAAAGGGCAATGCTTGTATCCATCACCCACATAAATTCATAAAAATCACACATAATTAAAATCCTACCTTAACCATAATTTTCAAAATGATAAATAATTGATAATGGTAAACCAATCAATTGCATGAAAAAAAAAAAAAAGAGTATAAGAAAGTATGCAAAAACGAGATAAATTATATAAACTCAAATTAGTGTAAGCTTAAAGGAATCCCTCACCTTATCCCTAGATATAAACCACAGGTAGATATCCATGTAGGAAAGCTTCTACATGAAATGTTTTCACATGAATCACGACATCTCTTGAGCAAGATGGAGACACCATACGTATGGAGAAGGAAGAGGGCGTCTAGGCTTCTCCTTCTCTTTCTCGTTCTCTCTCTCTCTCTCTTTCTCTCTCTCTCTCTCTCTCTCTCTCTCTCTCTCTCTCCTCCTTGGATGTTGGGAGTACTGACGTGTGAATAGAGAAGGGCACACACACCCCCTTTATAAAAGGAGTGAGGTGTGAGAATGGTGTGTTTCACATCCCACTTGGATTGAGTTTCTCTAATTTGACTCTTCTTTTTTTGCGATCTTTCTTTAAATCTAATTAATCTAGTGTATTGGGGTCGTCGAATAGGGATGGGGTATATGATTTTCTTCGTGATCCAAAATTTAGATTGGTCTATCTTGAATTTTTTTTTATTGGGTGCCAAAATGAACTTGATCTCAATTAACGGTTCACACTTAATGATTAGGGCCCAATTTTGGGAGAAATATGTAGTCAGGATAGACAAACGGTTATACAAAATTTGGTTGTTGATCGATTGTGGAAAAAGCCTAAATCTAAAATTTCACATTTCGTACCAAAATAAAGGAACTGACTTCAACATTTAACGGTTTAGGATTATAGATTAGAGTCTAAATTTTGTATAACCTCAGATTCATATGAGACCAAAGTGTGCTCCAAATTTGAGTTACGATGGACGACAAGAAGTGGATAAATCAGAAGATCTAGATTTATAAGGACTTTTTTTTTTTTTTTTTTACACACCCCCACACACTCATGCCGTAGTGGGATTTCACCACCTATGGATACTCGAACCCTTGACCGGGTGTTGAAACTCCAGAGAGTCTACCACTGGAGCAAGAGTAAGGATCTTAGATTTATAAGGACTTGTAAGCATCAAAAGGATAACCTCACGCCTAAGAAAAAGCTTACCAAAGTTGGGTCTTCAATTTTCACACTTGGTCCATATTATGGAAAATCCAGGATGTTCATATGAAAGGAAATATCCTACTATGACTACCCACGAGGTTCTTTCACTCGATGGATACCAAAATCAACGGTTAAAAGGCTGATTTATTAATTGGGTTATTTTTACAATGATTTAAGGGCTAAAATTTGACACGTATCGTTAATTTATGATACATAGGCATGGTATAAAATTTCACATCAAACGGATCATGAGAACGATATGATCTAGGTTAATGGCATTTTCATAATTATTGCTGATATAAAAGTTTTGAGAAATTTAATGGTTCTACATAGTTATAGGTACGTTTCTAAGTACTTCTTACAAAAGAATTTATATCTAAATCATTATAAATAAAGAATTATTCACCAAATTAATTAAGAGAATGTACATATGGCAACCAACATAATGAATGGTCAGATGGTATGTTAAAAATAGAAAAACTTGATGGTTGGTACTCTGATCATGTATGTAAGTGGGTGTACAATTAGTTTTGTAAACGGATGATCACAAGTAGATTTTTAGAGTCATCTAGAGGTAGAACATGTATACCGTTAGATTTAAGTGACTTGTTCACATGTGTAAGTTTCTCAGATTGTAGTTTTGATGGTGAGTTAAGCATATTCATAAGTGGCGAGCAAGATGAATGGATCAACATTTCAATTTAACATGTGTACGAGCGGATGCATATATTAACTAGTTAGTTTACTGTGATTGGGTGGTCGAAACTCAAAGTGGATGGTCAGATATCTTTATCTATCGATGGATGGTTGGCTGAACGGTTAGTTATGATGGACAAGTGGGAATACTTGGACATATGATGATCATGTCTTAAAATCAATGGTCAGATGACTTGATCTGTGGACAAAGATCATTATCAATGGTCAGATTCATGTTGAAGAATAGGTGTAAGGTTATGATAGCTAGATTGGTACTGTACACATGTACATATTAAGTTAAATTTCATGGTAACACTCGAGAACTTTCAATATTCTGGTATAAAAAAGTTTGGGTATTATACGGTAGTTGTGTCCTATGCTCGTGGGAAAGAGAGAGAGAGAGAGTATGACCTTATGGGGAAGACACTTTTGTCACTGTTTTATGGTTTTTGAATATTATCTTGTTAGTCAAGAGCATTAGTTCTGTGATGATAATGTCTCTCTCTCTTATCATGGGAGGTCAAACATCTCTAGGCAACATAAAATTAGTCATATTCAATGAGTAGACAATAGATAGCTTTCCTAAAAAAAATGAGTTGTTGATGTTTTTATTTTCACTAATATTTTCATTTCCATTCAAATTGAAAATAAGTAATTTTATTGGGAATATCGATTTATTCTTTTTGTTTGTTTTGTTGAAATGGATTTCTTTGATTGGCTAGAATTCTTTAAAAAGTTGAGTCTATCAGAATTGGGTAGTATAGATGTTGAATATTTTGTTCAATTCAGTGAAATGTGTGTTTTTATTTATTTATTTATATATTTAAACTTTAAAGCCATTTTTATTAGGTTTATCTGATGCAGAGTGCAATTATATGATCTGCAGAGACTTTAAAATTGACTTAAATGCTTTGAGAAAACCTTTGTTGTCAAGTTCCCATCATGTTCAATTGCAGCGAAATGACACATTGATCAAAGCACAACCATTTTGGATGTGCAATGAGTGGTATGTATAGATTTTGCTCTTTTTTTTTTTTTTTCATTAATTCAAGGGAATTTGTCATGAAAACCTCATTTTTTTAGAAAAAAGTTTGGGGCATTAATCTGCTATGTATTTAATTAGAAGGGTATAGCTGATGTTAGAGGGGATGATTTGCCAAACCATATATAATCAAACGCATGAGAAATCAAGGTTGAAATGATGAGGTATAAAAATAATGAGATAGATCCATGCATCCAATCTTTTCCCAAACCATATATAATAAAAGATAGAAAGCATTATGAAACTGCATTTTAACTGAAAATCTTATCTGCACCTCTATGGGGCTAAAAGCAATGAAAAATCCCATACCAGTGTCTGACTTTTAGGTTTATGCAATCAATTCCAGTTGCCACATCTGTCATACAACTTTGGTCATAGTGTGACTTCTCCTATCATTTCAATTTCCTTATTGATCCAAATATATGCACATGATGATTGAGTTTTTTTAGTTAGTATTCGTGGGGCCCATTAAATGACTGTCCCAAAGATTTCTCAGATTGGAAGGTCCTAGCTACCAATGTTGTCCTCTTTTTCAGTTAACGCGGACAGCTCTGTTTCTCTTCCCAACCTTAAAATTTTGAGCATCAAATTTAAAGGTTAGTACTGTTAAGTAGATATTTGGTTCATGGTCCAACCACTGTGGGGCTCAACTGACAAATAGTTGATTCACTGAACCATGGGCCCAGAGCCAGAGGTTGGAGTAAAGATGGCAGAGATTGGTGCGAGCATTGTATTTGTTGCTTTCTTTTTTATGGGGCTTCTTTGTGCCATTCAATGCACATGCTCCATCCCAGCTAGTTGCAACATTTTATGCAGCACATGCTCCATCCCAGCTAGTTGCAACATTTTATGCTAAGTGACTGGAAATATAAAGTGAACAAAGCCCCATAATAATCTGCATCCAAATCACTTGATTGAGAGAAACTCAAACAAGATGGATAGCAGCATAAAGACCATAACAACCCGCATCCAAATCAACATAGAATCAAATGATATTGCATAGATATAACAATTTAGCTGGAACAATTAAAAAAAAAAAAAAAAGAAGCTCATCTATTTGCTAGAACATGTTAGCCTTCCATCACTTTCAAGTTTTCTGTTGAAATTTCATGTTCTTTTGTTTTGAATGGTGGAATAATTGACAGTGCAAGTGATGAGATTTGAGTTGAAAAGAAAATGGTGAGATTTTATAAGATAGTGCAAGGACAGAAACAACAGAAATATCAATGATTCCATTAATGGAGCCTCTATTTACACCCACCATTTTGATTGAGACATCTTTTTCTACTTTTTGGCAATGCAATGGTAGAAAAGTGTACCATTTTCTTAAAAAATAAAAACAAAAAACAAAAAAAGAAAAGCTTCTATTGAATAGTGTGTCACAATCAGATCCTTTGCACAAACTCATTTTATGCTTATTCCTTCCTGAATATGCAGCTGAAATAAAAATCCAAAGGATTGGCACTGCATTCTATGTACGAAGAAGCAGAATAATCTGATTCAGTTTCTTAAGAAAAGTGTATCAGCTTATTTGCTGATTGTGCAATAATTTGAAGAAGATCCAAGATTCAGCTAGACCATTTCTCTCTCTCTCTCTCAAGATTCAGCTAGACCATTTCTCTCTCTCTCTCTCTTTTTTTTTTTTTCTCTCTAGATGTCTATGAATTACTCAATAGCGTTCACTAAATCTGTTCTTGATTACCACTGTAGGAAAATGTCATTGCCCTATTTTGAATAGTCTTTACTACTGAATTTGCCCACATAATTGCTGTCAAAACTAAACTACAGGGAACGTGTTTTGTTACAAGGTTTGTTGTTATTCTTGATTATTGTTCCAAATATCGTTTTGTAAGAAGTTTCCTTACATAACTTGGCTTCCACATCATCAAATTTTGGCCCATTTTTGTTTTGCAGGCAATTAAAGAGTTGAACCTGAAGACCAAAAATTGGAAAGAGCTCCTCACAGATGAACCTTTCACCAAAGAGGACCTGAAAACAGTCCAGGTACTTGGGTGAATTAGCATGTAGCCTTTACTATCTATTGATATCGATCTTCATAAACATCATGCTCACAATTTTATCTGTTATGATCATTGCCCTTGTAGAACCCAAATGCTCTTGATAGCAAGGTCCTCATGGATTTTGATCATGTCAAAAATAGCTTGAAACTTGATGATGAAGGCACGTAATTTAAAATAGTTCATTCTTAAGAATTTATGTATCATATTCATGAGAGGGGTGAGGATCCATCTGGAGATATCATTCATTTTTGTGTGCAACATCTGCACCCTCATCATTCCTTAATGAGAAGAAATGGACTCTACTTTTTATGTATTTGGCATAAATGACTATTAAAAATACAATTACTCCTTTGGGTGAACGACTTCATGTGCAGGTGATGCACTTGTCCATTAGTCAGGATCGAACAATGTTTCTTCTGAACTAATTGATTTGAAAATTTTAGCTTGTAATATCTGTTTTATGATCTGTTACAAACACACATTTTCCTATCAGGTTTTTGTGGCTTCTCATTGAAAAATTGTGCCTACCTGCCTAGTACTTGGTAGATTGTGATCCTTATGGCTTTGACATTTTGAAAATCTACCGCTTCACTATCTTGTAATTTTACAAGAAATTTGCATGGCATCAGTCTGGCAAAAAATAATGGTGATCTAGGTCATCCAATTGTTTAGTTTTTCATCAATTGAAACAGGACTGTTGCTCCTTTCTTCCTCTTCTTTTCCCCATTTTACTTTGTCTGTTTGCAAGCTGCTAGTGCAAATGTTAAGATATTATAATCTGTTGATTTTTAGCCATAGTGCATTCACATGGCCGCGGCCCATGAGATTAATGGTCCTGACTATCCTAAAAAGGGCAATTTTGTTGTAGATTTTGGGTACAAACAACAAAGATCTTTACTTGTCATTTCAGCAGTTTCTTAGCCGTACTTGATGCGTGCTCAGACATCCTAGACATATGCCAGTTTGGCACATACATCTGCATGTGGGGCTATCAAAGCTGTATGCCTTATATCAAATGGACAATGTGTACATTGATATAGCATCTACTCTTTCTTCTCTCTCTCTCTCTCTCTCTCTCTGTTTTTTTTTTTTTTTTTTTTTTTCAGTTTTTAAAATTAATATATAAAAATATCATTTTGAGGTTAGTGTGCAGATATAAATTTGCCCATGTCATGAAGTTCATGACACTGTTGATAAGCTTGCTGAAATCTTGGTTTGTTGCAGGTGGTTCTAGCAGCCAATGACCTTCCATCTATCAATGATTTAACATATCCTGAACTGATTGAGATTTCAAAACCACTTTGAGATTCTTCGGTGAAGTTTCAAGCAACCGTGAAACTAATACAAGTACCAATAAAAAATTTTAAAGTTTTTCCTGAACTGATTGAGATTTCAAAACCACTTTGAGATTCTTCGGTGAAGTTTCAAGCAACCGTGAAACTAATACAAGTACCAATAAAAATTTTTAAAGTTTTTTTAGGAGCATTTTTTATAGCATAGTTTGATGAAGGTCCAAGGAAATTAGGACTCTGAAAGTGAATATCTGTACTTCTGAATTTTGTTTAGGTGGTGGCATCTGGAGTAGATGAACTTACCCTCAAGCGTCAAGGTTTCTGTGCTGCATCATTACCAACTACCATGGCGAGGATCTTAAAAAAAATAAAAATAAAAATCTGTTTATATATTTTATTTTTGAATGCTTAAGTCTCTAAAACATTTGTTTTGATTAGCAATGCATTTCATTCAAGCAAGCAAAGAAATGATAGTCCATTATGACAATGGACAAGTGCCTTTAACATGCACAGGATCATGAGCAACACCTGCTTTTGCCTGGGGACAAGATTAAAAGAGATTGCATACCCATGCAACACCCCTTTAATTTCATTTAATAATTGCTGTGGGTATCATAATTATTTTTTGTCTCCCATTCTTATTTGCTGAAAGAGCTAACGATATATGCCTTGTTCTCTTCTATTACGATCCTGCATTGGAAATGTTTATGCTTGAAATATTTGATGTGTCTATATTGCTTTGCACCTGGTGAAAACAATATACCTAATGTCCATGAATCATGTGGAACATTTTCATGCTGTTAATATTGGTGACATAATAACTTGGTTTTGTAAGGTGCCTTTATAAGTCTTTGCCTTTTTAATTTTTTAAAAATTTTTTAAAATTTTTAATTTTTTTTTTTTAATTTTTAAAATTTTAAAATTTTAAAGTTTAATTTTTTTTAAAAATTTTTTTAAATTTATTTATTTATTTATTTCTTTTTAATTTCAATACAGCCACCTTGATTTTAAGTGTCTACAGTATGACAGTAACCTTTCTTGGTAAATGGGTGGTTGATTTAAGCATTTATAGCATTCTCTCTTTTGTGGGCTAATATATTGGCACAGGATGATCTTGTTGAGTAGCTCCCAAGAGAACACCAAGGCCATCATATCAAACTAATCCAAGGAATGGAGATTTATTTGGTTTCTTAGATTCTAAGCTTCGTCTAGTGGGAGGTTAGGGTTTTGGAGGGAGAGAGATCAGGGAGATGGGTGGTGGATTAAAAAGGGATCGGAATTTTAGATATGATAACTGTTGCAAGCTCCAATGGGCCGAGCTGGATTCAGGCCGGACTCCATGCTACGTATGCGGTCCACAACCAGCCCAATTGTGAAATGGGCTTTAAGTTTTAAACTTGAGAACAACACTCAGGCCTAATAGTCCAGACCAAGAGGCCTGAAAACCCAACGGGCCAGCCCGGCCCATTGACAGCCTCAGCTAAGGGGTTGTGCATGCAAGAGCACGTGTGTGCGTGTGTCAAACATCCACAACGTGTATTTAGTGGGTCCCCTCTAGGTTATGGGATACCTAAAAAAATTAGTTGTATCTGGAGCTCGTGTAGCCGGTACCATGTGAAATCATGACTAAAACATCTAAAAGCACTTAATGGGGCAAACCTGAGTTTTAGAATAGCCTTAAATTTGGTGTGACCACTCATCCAAGTAGGACAGATGCAATGGATGGGCAAGATATGTGAACAACATCTCAATGGACCTATAAACAATCAAGAAGATTTCAATGGGTGGGCATACAACCCTCTGTCAGTTGTATGCTTGCATTACATCTTTCTCTTCAAATTTGCTGTTTGTAGTGTGGCCCAACTAAGTCATGGATTAGCTTGATTTTTTGGCCCATGGCTCACCATTAAAGGGTGCATGTGATTGATGGAGGTGGATGTCTGACACATCACAGTGGGCCCACACAGCTCAACCTCATGGTAAGCTCCTACCAAGTCAAGGTCATAGTACCTGTATGAATGCATGCATGCGCTTTCATTTCTCATGAATATTTGAATATCACAAAAACAGAAATCCATAAAGTTTTAACTGCACCAAATGTCAGCTCTCATATAGTTTTGTTGATTGTCTTGGTGGCATTGCAGTGTGTGAGGCGCACATTTGAAGAGAAAGATGTAATGCAAGCATACAACTGACTGAAATACTTTGCGATGATTGTTAACTGCAGTCATCGCGAGGACTGCTTATGAAATCCTAAGGGGGAATGAATTGGAGGTTAATGGCTGGAATCAAAGAAATGATGCTCATAACGGAGCTCCAAAATGTTCAATAAGAAATGATTAGGCAAGTGGGCAGCTAAAGAGTTTGATAGCTAATGGTAACTTTTCTAAGGATAGCGTCATTCACGTGACAATTATTTGTGATGATTTAAAGAACAAACTTATGTGAACTACAAAACAGTTTTATGTGTTGACCACAAGGACAGGTTAGAAATCCTTTCTTAAAAAGCTAGGTAGTTTATATGAACTTAGAATCTTTGTTTTTATGAAAGAATTTTTGTTTTTTGTTTTTAGTTGAAGTCATCAGCCTGATCTTTTTAATTGGTTTGATTATCCGAATCCCTTCAAATGGAGTTCAAAATAGCAACATATTAAGGTATGTCCCTTTCTTAGTTTTTGTCATGTCATAGTTTAAGTACATGAACTATAATTTTTAATGAATTCCTGCCTGTTGAGCTTTCTCTTTGACTGAGTGAAGAAGAAGAGTGGATTTCATTTTCTGTTCTTCTTTATACTTGGAAGTTGGGTTTAATATTGCTCAAGTCATTGGGGTATAACCCATGTATGGAGGATTTCATGTTTCCATGCTCAGGACGCCAACCAAAAACAAAGTTCTCAACCTGTGACTGGTCACGATGTGAGCTCGTGTTATTTGGATGGCAAAGAGCCATCAATTCCACAAAACAATTGTTAACATTTTTTATAGCTGTCGTTGTTCTTGTTGTTATTGGGGCATGTTGATGAATAGTTTCATTGTTTTTTTCATTTTTGATGGTTAAATTCTTCATCACATACCATTAATATCATAATGTCAAGTCAGGAAAATGACTAGAAATTCTTTACTTTTTTCTCTTTGCTAAAATTTTAACTGACATGTTTTTAGTTGTTCTGTTTCAAATTGTTGCAGGGGAAAGGAAGTGCATTTTGTGCTAGTGGTGATGTTCTAAATATGGCGTATTTTGTAATCACCACTAGATGTCTCTTTTCTAGCCTACGACAAATCCTTTAATGACAGGATATAATACATTGTAATAGATTTTTTTTTTTTTTTTGGTGATATTAAGTCAATGTACTGAACGTTTTATGAAACTCAGTTTTGGATCTTTGTTTAATGATTTTTACTCAATTGCTATGGACTACTTCCATTTTTTTGGAGAATTGAGCATTGTTAATGACACTCATAATGCTTGGTTTTTTAATTAATTAAATCGTGGGAGCTAATGATACAGGATGTTTGTCAGGCAGGTACACAGTGAAAGAAACACGGCTATATTTTGCTCTCTCTCTCTCTCTCTGACTGTCTTCTGATCCATTTTAGCTATTGGACTGGAATCTTAGATTTGGTTAGTCAAATTGGTTACAAGTTGTTTATATGTTGGATCAAATTCGTGCCTTAGAGAATGAGATGGTTTTGAGAATATGTAATCAACAATTTTTAGGTTTTAAATATTATAAAAATATAGGTTGCAATTGAATTTAAAAATTAAATTTATTGGCCTAAAAGCCATGCTCGCCTATCAAATCTTTGTAAGACCTTTACCGGCGCTTGCATAGATTTTTATCGACGTTTTTCCGTCGCTAAAACCATGCTTTGAAATATTTTTAGTGGCGCTTTGACAGACTTTTGCTGGCGCTTTTTTTTTTTTTTTTTTTTTTGGTTTTTAAAGTTTTGTTGGCACTTCCCTAGTTACAGGTGGCCAGCATAATACACTGGCAAAAAGTAGAATGGGTGCCAGCAACAAACTGTTAAAATACGAAGGTCAAAAACGCTGCTAAAGGGTGATTAGCGCCGACAAATAATTTGTGTACACACCCCTTTGCTGGCACTTATGGAGTGCTGGAAAAGGCTTTGTTGGCAATTTTTTTGGCCTTTGCCAGCGCTTTTACCCACCGACAAAGACCCTTTTTGTTGTAGTACACACATAGTTTTGCCAAATTACACTATAACAAATAAGAGTAACAGCGGCACTTTAGGTGCCTCTTGCACCGATGCTGTGTAAAACACGACCCACGGATGTTTTACAGTATATATATATATATATATATATATATATATATATATATATATATATATATATATATATATATATATATATATTTAAACCCTACAATACTCATTTCCCCTTCGGACCGTGCCTCTATCTCCATCCGCCTATTTCGCACTCTCTCTCTCTCTCTCTCTCTCTCTCTCTCTCTCTCTCTCTTCCTCACTTGCATCATCTCCAGATCTGGTGCTGCTAGCAGCCCCTACCCTTCATCTCTTCCCCGGCCAGGTACTCATTTCTCCCAAATAGATATTTAGGTTTTTTATTTTTAGATCTATAAATCCGCAGAGTATCAGAGGATACAATATTGGAATTAGGGATTTTCTAAACTCTGTAATGGGAAAAGGATTAGGGCTTTCCTAAAAAATCACTTTTATGGTTTATTGGTTTGATTTTCTTGTGTTCTTCTCATTATCCATATGTCTATGGCTCAAATCGCTAGTGGTTCAAATTCATCGATATTTTTATGATTAAGATCTTCCGATCAGTGGGGGTTCGTTGGCTATGTCTGGTAAACAATAGGACCAATGATCTAGAGGGCCTAGGTTGCTATAGATGTATGCCATGTATACAATGGATGCAAACATAGAATAGTCTTGCCATTCATCATTTGTTGTGAATGTTTAAGGTGTGCACAACATGTGTTTGATGAAATGTCTCTGTTCTAACAGTTTTCGATTTATATGTATGCTATGTTTTCGTTGTTTTGGAACACGATTTCAATGAACGCTCTAAAGTCAGCAACCATGATGGACAGTGTGAGCAGCGTTAATATATCATTTTAGACAATTTTTGAAGGCACAAGTGTTGGGGGCCTTGCACAAAACCTTAGGATCTAGCCTCCCAGAACAAACTAGAATTATGAGATAATAAAGTGATGAAACAAATCAAAGCATAAACCACACCACACAAGAGATTTTTACGTGGAAAACCCTCAAAGAGGTAAAAAACCACGGGACCTCGTCTAGATCAACAATCCACTATGAAGTAGAACGTTACAACATTCTTCACTCACGCAGGAGTGGATAAAAAATAAGAGAATAAAAGAAAAACGAAGAGATCTAACCGATTACGAGGACGTAGAAGCGCTGAGATATCAAGTGCACAGTAGATCACCTCTACGAGCAGAACCTCCATTCCACAAGTTTCCTCTCTCTCTCTTTCTCTCTCTCTCTCTCTCTCTCTCTCTCTCTCAGACACACACCTTTGATAGCCATAAACCCTTTAGCAAACCCATGTAAAGCTTTAAGAAACTCTCTTGTAGTACCTAAAAAGCCCTAGGTACCTCCTATTTATAGTTTAGGAAACTCCCTTTCGCACCCTTTGCGAAAGGGACTAAAAAATTCGCAATCCGCACAAAATCGCGGAATGAATTGCATAACCTCGACTAGTCAAGCAGGGTCATCGACCGGTCGAGCGGCCCACTCGACCGATCGAGCACCTCCCTCAACTGGTCGAGCACCTCGAAGAAAATAATCAAATGGTCGCTGGACTTTGAGTCGAGCCCCACTCGACTGGTCGAGCGCCACCCACGACCGGTCAAGCAGCCCACTCGACCGGTCGAGCAGCGTGGTGAACTATTCCGAACTTTCAACCCACTGCACTGTCTCTCCTCTGAACTGAGGAGGAAAACCTCATCAAATCTCCCCCTTTCCGACTCAGGAGGAGTTCGCCTTCTTCAAGCCAGTCAGGTTTCTACAAACCTCAAACTTGTCCTTGAACAATGCCTTGGTCATCATATCTGACCCATTATCGTCCGTGTGTACCTTCTCATCCTATAACACATTCTGTTCCAAAGTATCCCTGATTCAGTGATACCGAATCTCTATGTGCTATGACTTAGAGTGCTGACTTGGATTCTTACTTAAGTGTATAGCACTTTGACTATTGCAATAGACCACGTGCTCCTCTTGCTTCAGGCTAAGTTCCTGTAGGAACCTCTTCATCCAAAGTATCTCTTTACATGCCTCTGTGACTGCAATGTACTCGGCCTCTGTTGTCAACAATGCTACGACCTTCTGTACCTTACTTAACAAAGAAACCGCTCCCCCTACAAACGTGAACATGAACCCCGATGTAAACTTTATGGAGTCTATGTCGCCTGCCATATTTACATCTGTGTATCCCTCTAACACATGTTTTCCGTCACCATAGCATAGGCTCAACCTGGATGAGCCTCTTAGATACCACAATATTTACTTCACTGCTGCCCGATGCTCTTTACCAAGATTGGTAAGATACCGGCTGACAACACCAATCGTATATACTATGTCTGGGCGTGTACACACCATAACATATATCAAACTTCCTATAGCTGACGTGTAAGGTATCTTTTGCATCTCTTCCACTTTTGTCTTTATCTTGGGACACTGCCTGTCACTCAATTTGAAGTGACCATCCAGTGGAGTACTAACCAGCTTCGTTGCATTCATATTGAACAGCTCTAGGACTTTCTCACTATACCGCTCTTGTGACAGCCAAAGCTTCATGCTGCTTCTGTCATGGGTTATCTCCATTCCTAAGATCTGTTTAGACAGGCCTAAGTATTTCATCGCAAATGACTTGCCCAACTCCTATTTCAGCCTGTCGATATTCTTGTTGTCTTTTCCAATGATGAGCATGTCATTAACGTATAACAGTAGAACTAAGAAATCACCATCTGAGAACTTGCACCCAAACACACAGTGGTCTGACTCCGTTCTGTCATATCCATGCTTTAACATGAACGAGTCAAACTTCTTGTACCATTACCGTGGAGCTTGTTTCAGCTTATACAAGCTCCTTCTCAGCCTACACACCATATGCTCCTTGCCCTTGACTTTGAACCCCTCTAGTTGGTGCATGTAGATCTCTTCTTCCAGGTCACCATGGAGAAAGGCAGTTTTAACATTAACTGCTTTATCTCCAGATCCATGCTATCCGCCAACCCAAGCAACACCCGTATGGATGTCATCTTCACCACTGGTGAGAATATCTCCTCGAAGTTTATACCTTTCCTCTGACCGAACCCTTTTACCACAAGTCTGGCCTTGAACCTCGTTTATGAATTCTTTTGCTCAACCTTCTTTCTAAACACCCACTTATTGCTGAAAGTTTTCTTGCCCTTAGGCAATTTCACCATATCATAGGTGTGGTTCTTATGCAAGGATTTCATCTCCTCTTGCATAGCTTTCAACCACTCCTCCTTATGCTCGTCGGTTAGGGCCTTAGAATAATCTTCTATCTCTCACCCATCAGTCAACATAATGTACTCATGCGGCGAGTACCTCTTAGATGACTGTCTGTCCCTAGATGACCTTCTCACATGTGGCTCAATAGGTGGATCAAGTAGGGGCTGCTCCTCTGGTCCATCTTCTGAAGGAACTCCCTCATCCTCTACACCTTGCTGTACTCCCTCGTCATTAGGCATCATGGGAGGAATAAGTGGATCTATGTCCTCTAGCTCACCTGAACTATGCTGGTTCTTCTCTGGCTTACCAATGTCTTTTATACACTGATTTTCAAAGAAAACCACATCTCTGCTCCCGACGAGCTTCTTCTTTGTCAGATCCCATAATCTGTAACCGAACTTTTCATCACCGTACCCCAAGAACACACACTGCCCGATCTTTAAATCGAGCTTGGAACTCTCATCCTTTGGTACGTGAACGGATGCCCTACATCCAAACACCCTGAGATGACTATTCGATGGATCTTATCCAGTCCACACCTTCTCAGGTACTTCTCCATTCAACGGGGCTGATGGAGACCTGTTTATCAAATACATTGCCGTGTGTATTGCTTCTCCCCAAAACGTCTTGGGCAACTTCATATAGGATAACATGCATCTGATTCTCTCAATAATGGTACAATTCATTCGCTCAGCCACACCATTATGTTGGGGGGTCTTAGGAACTATCTATTCATACCGTATACCCAGCGACTTATAATACTCATAAAAGTCGCCAATGTATTCACCACCATTGTCAGTGCGAAATGCACTTCAATGATCTACCTGTCTCTCTCTCGACCATAACATGAACAATTTAAATACACCATAGACCTCGTCCTTGGATTTCAAAGCATAAATCCAAACCCTCCTAGATGCATCATCTATAAAAGTAACAAAATTAATACAATGTCCCACCCAAAGTTTTTGTCTTCATAGGACCACAAACATTAGAATAAACCAAATCTAATGCATGCACTTTATTAACATGAGAAACAGTTTTAACAAATGAAACTCTATGCTGTTTCCCTAATAAACAATCAATACAGGTTTTGAGAGGTATACCTGTTACGTCTAGAAGGAGTCGTTTCCTCGCTAGTAGCTGAAGCCCTTTTTCACTCATGTGGCTTAGACGCCTGTGCTACATGTCAATAGCTGAATCTTCCGCTGCATTCAATCCACCCTTGCACACACTGACACTTGCCTTATAAAGGGTGCAACAGTTCTTTCCTCTATTCGTGATCAACGAACCCTTGATGAGCTTCTAGCGCTCACCAGTAAACCGACTTTTATAGCCATCATCATCCAGCCTTCCCATCGACATCAAGTTGAGGTGAAGGTCTAGGATATGCCTCACATCCCTGAGAATCAATGTGAAGCCTACATCGGTCTTCACACAAATATCATCGACCCCTACGATCTTTGATATGCCAAAATTTTCCATCTTCATGGTCCCATAGTCACCTGACTTGGAGCTTATGAAGAAGTCCCTGCAGGTGTCGCATGAAAAGAGGCTCCCGAGTCAATCACCCAGTCGGTGTCTGACTCGTAGCCGTGAGACATACATCGTGATCTGCTGAAATAATAACTACAATGTCGCCATCTGAAGCGATCGCGGTGGAATCTAATTCATCTTCCTTCTCCTTTCCTTTTCCTTTCTTGTCATTCTTCTTACCACGACATTCATGCTTGTAGTGGCCCTTCTTGCCACAATTCCAGCATTCGACATCCTTCTTAGTGATTGACTTACCTCTTGATTTATCTCGAGCCTTCCTGCCCTTTCTATTCTTTCCTCTTCCCCGTTCCTGTGTCACAAGCGCCTCTTGTTGAGTAGACCCCTAAGACTTCATCCTTGTCTCCTCATTGAAGAGACAACTGGTTACCTGTTCCATGGGTATCTTTCCGTTTGGCGCGGAGTTACTTAGAGACACCACAATGTCTCCCAACTGTCAGGCAATGAACTAAGCAATAGCAAAGCCTGCAATTCATCATCCAGGACCATCTTCATAGCGGAGAGTTGGTTCAGTATATTGCTGACCTCATTCATGTGCTCGGCCACAAAATCACCATCTTTGAACTCGAGATTCACAAGTTGTCTTATCAGGAAGATTTTATTACCGGCTGTCTTCCTCTCATACAACCCTTCCAATTTTAGCTATAAGCTAGTGGAGGAGGTCTCCATAGACACATGGTGGAACATAAAATCATCCAGCCATTGTCTAAACCCCACCGCCCTCCGGTCCATCTTCTTCCAATCATCATCAGACATATCCTTAGATTTTGCTGATATAGCTAAAATTGGAGAATATAGATCCTTGCAATAAAGTAAGTCCTCCATCTTAGCCTTCCATATGGTCCAGTTAGAACCATTGAGGCTGATCATCCTTGATGAGCCACTTTCCATAATTCAAAATTGATCCCACTCATGTTCAATGAACTTAGCTCTGATACCACTTTGTTGGGGGCCTTGCACAAAACCTTAGGATCTAGCCTCCCAGAACAAACTAGAATTATGTGATAATAAAGCAATGAAATAAATCAAAGCATAAACCACACCACACGAGATTTTTACGTGGAAAACCCTCAAAGAGGTAAAAACCACGGGACCTCGTCCAGATCAATAATCTACTATGAAGTAGAACGTTATAACCATCTTCACTCACGCAGGAGTGGATAAACAATAAGAGAATAAAAGAAAACTGGAGAGATCTAACCGATTAGGAGGACGTAGAAGCGCTGAGATAGCAAGTGCACAGTAGATCACCTCTACGAGCAGAACCTCCCTTCCACAAGTTTCCTCTCTCTCTCTCTCTCTCTCCCTCTCTCTCTCTCTCATACACACCTTTGATAGCCCTAAACCCTTTAGCAAACCCTTGTAAAGCTTCAGGAAACCCTCTTATATTACCTAGAAAGCCCTAGGTACCTCCTATTTATAGTTTAGGAAACTTCCTTTTGCACCCCTTGCGAAAGAGCCTCAAAAATCCACAATTCGCACAAAATCGCTAAACGAATCTATATATATAACCTCAACTGGTCAAGCGACCCCCTCGACCGGTCGACCACCTCCCTCAATTGGTCGAGCACCTCTGAGAAAATAATCAGATGGTCGCTGGACTTTGAGTCAAGCCTCACTCGACTGGTCGAACGCCACCCATGACCGGTCGGGCAGCCCACTCGACCGGTCGAGTAGCGTGGTGAAGTACTTTGAATTTTCAACCTGTTGCACTGTCTCTCCTCTGAACTGAGGAGGAAAACCCCATCAACAAGAAATTGGGTTACAACGTAGGACAATTTGTAGGTGGTCCTCTTTCTGAATGATGTAAACCAGTAGTATTTCATTTTGGACATCATTTACATAACTTGGACACGGACACAGATTGCGACCCTGGAAAATAGACCACGACCTTGAAAAATGTTAAGTATTATGTAAGTTTTACTTGTATGTCTACAGAAGATATAGAAAATTATATCTCTGTAGCTATAAATAAACCAAGAGTAAGAACGGTATAAAGACTACAAAATACTACTAAAACACAAGAAGAGAAGATACATTGAGTTTCTTCCCTATAGAAGAGTCTTTCTTCCCAATAGAATAGTCGAAATGTGTCTGAGATGTTTGTTGGACATGGGTGTCAGACACAACAATCTTTTAGAAATTGCTGTTTCAAACACAACAAACATAGTTTTATTCATTTATTTATTTTTTCACACAAAAGAGTAATTAGATTATGAGTCTTAGCTTGAGCAGTTGAGCTCATGCCAATTAAGATATTGGCTTTCGTGGGGGCCCACTAAGCTTCTTTTTTCTTTTCTTTTTTTAGCAAGTTTGCAAAAGCTATTGAATAAATTTGTAGTGTAGGTTTTGGTTACCAACCCATGAAACCAGGATATGCTCTCCAGGAGGCCTTTTGTTATCGACAGGTACTCGTCCTGTTAGAAGCTCTAGAAGAACCACCCCATAACTGTAAACATCTGACTTTGTGGTCAGCTTCCCCATTTGTGCATACCTACATGAATAGATTCATCATCCTCAGGCTTTCTTATACCAAAATATATCAAATAACAATAATCAACATGCTTTGGATTTCTAGAAATGAACGCATCACCATTCTTCTTTTAAACAACCACAGAATGGCTTTTCCTTAATCGAATTTAACAAATGCATTGAAGGGGAAAATGGGAGACAGTTGCTTCTAAAGTCACGTAGTTATTAACTGACCATATTATTTTGTCGAATTCTCCCTTCTGGGTTTGTTTGTTTGTTTGTTTTTTTTTTTTTTTTTTTTTTTTGTGTGTGTGTATGTGTGTGTGTGTGTCCTAGTATCCTGATTTTTATTATCTACGTGTTTCTTTAAAATAAAAAGAATTTTAAAAATAAAATTAAAAACTATTTTTTTTATTTTTATTTTTTTTATTTGAGAGATTTATTTGGTGAAGCTTCTTTGCAATTTTGATTATTTATCATGAATGTGAAGAGAGTGTGTAATATGTAAATGTTGAAAGGGTGATTCAAAATTGACACTAGCCTTTTTCTTTTTTCTTTTTAAATTATTGACTTAGTCTAAGTTTGTTAGTATTTGGTCCTTGATTTTCTATTCAGTTGCATGCACGTTTGTAAGCACGTTGGTGTTAGTGCCAATTATTTCGGCATCTTTGTTGTTTTTTAGTTAACATGTAATGCCTATTTAAAGGCATCGTAAGTTATGAATAAAGTGCATTCAACAAAAACTATTTCAGCATATTTCTGCCCAATTCTCTCTTAGTGCCCTTTCTCCAACAATTGTGGTATCAAAGCAGGTTGAGAGTCAAGAGGCCTTGTGAGGGAAAGGGAAACACCATGGTTTCAAATGGGAACTCATTAAGTATTTCACAGCCAGCCATCCCCATTTTTAAAGGAGAGAGTTGTGAGTTCTGGAACATCAAAATGAAGACTCTATTTAAGTCTCAAAACCTCAGGGACTTGATCATAGAGAATGGGTTTGCTGATCCAGATGAGGAGAATCAATTGTAGGAAAATAGAAAGAAGGACTCCAAGGAATTGTTCTTCATCCAACAAGCTATCCATGAGACGGTTTTCTCAAGAATGGCAGTAGCTACGACTTCGAAGCAGGCATGGACGATTCTGCAAACTGAGTTTCAAGGCTCGTCAAAGGTAATGGCCGTGAAACTTCAAACTCTTCGACATGAGTTTGAAACTTTAATCATGAAAAGCAATGAATCGGTGTAAGATTTTTTGCCTAGAGCAATGGCAATAATCAGTCAAATGAGATCATATGGAGACCAAATAACTGATTAAACTATTGTTGTAAAAATTTTGAGGAGTTTAACTCCCAAGTTTGATCATGTTGTAGTTGTAATTGAGGAGTCCAAAGACTTGTTTAATTTCTCATTTGACGAATTGATGGGTTCTTTGCAAGCTCATGAGGCAAGGTTAAACAAATCAGCTGAAAAACATGAAGAGAAAGCATTTCAAGTGAAGGGGGAGGCATCTAATTCAAGAGAATTTGACAAGGCAACAGCCGAAAGAGGACCGGGCAAAGGTGCATTTCGTGGCAAGAGTCTTGGTAGAGGAAGATGCAGAGGTTTTGAGCAAAGGCACTTCACTAATGAGCAAAAAGGCAGCAAGGGTAGCATTCAATGTTATCATTGCAAGAAGTTTGGGCATGTCAAAGAAGATTGCTGGTATAAGGAGAAGCAAGTAAATTATGCAGAGATAACTGATGAAGAAAGTAAGTTGTTCATGGCTCATTATGATACTAATGAAGTTGCGAGTGATGTGTAGTTTGTAGATAGTGGCTGCTCCAACCATATGTCAGGCATGAAGGCAATATTTAAAGAACTTGATGAGACACAAAAAATGTCAGTCAAGCTTGGTGATAACAAGTACATTCAAGTTGAAGGAAAGGCACGGTAGCAATCAAAACTAGCCATGGTAAAGTAAAACTTCTCCATTATGTTCAATATGTTCCTAATTTGGCACATAATCTATTGAGTGTTAGGCAATTGATGGCTAGTGGTTATTCGGTTTTGTTTGATGATGGAGCTTCTGTTATTAAAGATAAAAAGACAGACCAAACGATGGTTAATGTCCACATGACCAAAAACAAAATGTTTCCACTTAAAGTCTCAAATGTGGAAAAATTTTCTTTGGTTGCTGGTGCAAGAAACAACTCCGAACTGTGGCACTTGAGGTATGGGCATCTTAATTTCAAGGGGCTGCAGTTGTTGGGTCAAAGAGGTATGGTTGTTGACTTGCCAAAAATTGATTCTTTTGATTTATGTGAGGGCTGCATTTATGGGAAACAAAGTAGAAATTCATTTCCTGTTGAAAAGGCTTGGAGAGCATCTACTTGTCTTGAGTTAATTCATGCTGACTTGTGTGGTCCAATGAACACAGAATCTTTTAGTGGCAGTCGATATTTTCTACTTTTTACAGATGATTTCAGCTGCATGAGTTGGGTGTATTTTTTGAAATTCAAGTCAGAAACTTTAGAGAATTTCAGAAAACTCAAAGCTTTGGTGGAGAAGCAAAGTGGGCTATTCATTAAAGCTCTCCATTCGGATAGAGGTGGTGAGTTCATGTCAAAGGAATTCAACCACTTTTGTGAAGAAAATGGAATTCACAGGAAACTAACAACACCTTACACACTGGAGCAAAATGGAGTTGCTGAACGAAAGAACCGTACTGTTGTTGAGATGACAAGAAGCTTACTAAAAGGCAAGGGACTTCCAAATCAATATTGGGCAGAAGCAGTAGCTACTTCATTGTATTTGCTGAATATTTCTCCCACAAAGGCTGTGTTTAATCAAACGCCATATGAAGCTTGGAAAGGTACAAAACCTTCGGTAAGCCACTTAAGAATTTTTGGGTGTATTGCTTATGCTTTGGTTAACTCTCAAACTCGCCAAAAATTAGATAAAAAATCAGAAAAATGTATTTTCATCGGATACTATCTTGAATCCAAAGCAAAGAGGTTATATAACCCTCTTAGTGGCAAAGTGATAATCAGTAGAAACGTCATATTTAATGAAGAAGAAAGCTGGAATTAGAGTAGCAGCAATGCTAGAACTTAACTCGAAGCTTCATTAGATGAAGTAGCAGATCCTACATTAGCAAATTCAACAAATCCCTCTTCCTCAACTTCAAATACCAGTAGCCTAACAACTTCACCAAGTTCAACTTCAAAAGACAGCAGCTCATCTTCCTCAAATGAGTCATCCGATGAGACACCTTCGAGGAAATTCAGATCTTTACAAGAAATCTATGAACCTTGTGCATTTGCTTTGGTTGTTATAGATCTTACAACATATGAAGAAGCAGCAAAGATGGAGGAATGACAAAATGCAATGAAGGAAGATCTGATGACAATACAAAGAAATGAAACTTGGGAGCTGACAGACTTGCCAGATGGAAAGAATGTTGTTAGCTTGAAGTGGATATTCAAAACAAAGTTCCATGCGGATGGAAGTGTACAAAAGCACAAGGCGCGGCTTGTAGCGAAGGGATATTCATAGGAACAAGGTATCAATTTTGAACAGACGTTTTCTCCTATTGCTCAATTTGAAACAGTGAGAACACTCACAGCCTTGGCTGCTCAATTAAAATGGCCAATTTATCAACTTGATGTTAAGTCAGCCTTTTTGAACGGTGAGCTAGGAGAGGAGGTGTATGTTGCTTAACCTGAAGGTTTTGTGATCAATGAAGAAGAAGAAAAGGTGTACAAGCTGAAGAAGGCACTTTATGGGTTAAAGCAAATGCCACGAGCATGGTACAGTGAGATCAATTCCTATTTTCTGCACAATGATTTTGAAAGGAGTGAAAATGAGCGTACTCTTTACTTGAGAAAGCAAGGTAACAACGATTTTCTTGTTGTATGTCTCTATGTTGATGACATAATTTATATGGGCTCATCTCACTCTATTGTTGCTGAATTCAAGTCTAGTATGATGAATAGGTTTGAGATGACAGATTTAGGTTTGTTGCATTATTTCCTTGGGCTTGAGGTGAAGCAAGGAGAAGATGGAGTGTTTGTTTCGCAAAAGAAATATGCATCAGACCTACTCAAAAGGTTTGGGATGGTTAATTACAAGTTTGCTGCTACACCCATGAATGTGAATGAAAAATTGCAGCTTGAAGATGGTACTGAAAAAGCAGATGCAAGAAGTTTCAGAAGTCGGATTGGAGGTTTGATTTATTTGGCTCATATACGACCAAATATTTCTTTTTCGGTTGGTGTTGTTTCAAGGTTTATGAGCAATCCTTCAAAACATCACATTGGAGCTGCAAAAAGGATTTTACGTTATGTTGCTGGAACTTTGGATTATGGTATTTGGTATTCTCATGTTTCAAATTTTAGATTATTTGGATTTACCGATAGTGATTGGGCAGGCTCATTGGATAATAGGAAGAGCACTTCAGGAAATGTTGTCTTGGATCAGGTGCAATAACATGGTGTTCGAAAAAACAAGTTACAACAACATTATCATCTTCAGAGGCATAATATGTGGCAGCTACTTCCTCAGCTTGTCAATGCATATGGCTTAGAAGAATTCTTGCTGATCTTCATCAAAAGCAAGAGAAGGCAATTGAAATTTTTTGTGACAACAAGTCCACAATTGCAATGGCTAAAAATCCTGCATTTCATGGAAGAACAAAGCACATCGATATTTGCTTTCATTTTATTTGTGAGCTGGTGGCAAAAGAAGAGATTATATTGAAGTCTTGCAACACTGATGAGAAAGCAGCAGATATATTCACAAAAGCGCTTCCATGTCAAAAGCATATCTACTTTAGATCATTGCTTGGTGTGTGCAATTTCAAATCAAGGGAGAGTGTTGAAACGGTGATTCAAAATTGACAATTGCCTTTTTTCTGTTATTGACTTAGTCTAAGTTTCTTAGTATTTGGTCCTTGATTTTCTATTCAGTTGCAAGCACGTTTGTAAGCACGTTGGTGTTAGTGCCAATTATTTTGGCATCTTTGTTGTTTTTTAGTTAAAATGCAATGCCTATTTAAAGGCATCGTAAGTTATGAATAAAGTGCTTTTAGCAAAAACTATTTCAGCATATTTCTGCCCAATTCTCTCTTTTGCAGTGTTTGAGTGCCCTTTCTCCAACGGTAAATGGGTAGGAATTAGCCCTTCTAAAATAATCACGAAAGATCATTCATTTGGTGCAATGTACAATCCTACCAAGGTAGATTAGGATGTCTCAATATTTTCCATGGTAATTCAGGTCTTGTTGTTGGAAGACGGAGTGCTGCAGTTGGATTCAAATTTCAGTTACAGTAGAATATGGTGAATAGTGATGAATTTGGCTCTCTCAATTGTTAGGTTTTGGGAATTTCCTGCCTCTTCTATTTTCCTTACGCATGCTAAAGATTCTCACATTTAAATTTGAACCTTCTAGCTACAGAAATCACCACCCTCTAAGTTATTACGCTGCCCTATCTCCACGGCTCCCTTCTCAGATGAGCCCCTGCATATTTTCATAGTATGATTGACACGACGCCCAAAGCATGCTTCAGAGACCTGTCTCGCTGGTGGACAATGAAACATTAGATCTGATCTAAACACCTGTATCACATGTGATATGAAACTATATTGAATTCTATTGTTATTACCTTGAAGTAAAGAAAGGAGACAGGTGATGAGAAAAACATGTGAATCTTTTTGATAGATGAAACATTTGAATTATAGATGGCTTCAACATCCATCATCTCAAGTCCTGAAGAAGAAAATGTACTTGTACAATCTCTTTAATGCATTTTCTTTTTCTTCTTGTGGATATTTTATACATCCGTGATACAATAATTAATCTTTGATGGTACTTGTATATACTCAACATGCCATTATTAACATGATAACCAAATCATGTTGCATTTGGTTAGTTTTTTTCAAGATCCTAACAATTTTCTTACCTTTTCTTTTCTTTTTTCTTTTCGAAATTTGTCCATATCATTCCTCGAGAATACTGATTTCATGAAAATTAAGAATCTCCGAAAGCACTTTTTAGGGAGTAAAATGTCCTCACATGTTTCATTATTATTATTATTATTATTATTATTATTATTATTATTATTATTATTGTCCTTCTAAAAAAGCGGTGAAGCCTAGTATTGTGGGGCCTACATCATGTGTATTACATTCAGCCTGTCCAACACTTGCAATAGGCCGATCCAATCATCAGGTGGGTGACACATGAATTTGGAGGTTTTGGGTGGGGCTCACCTGATAATTGGCTCAGCCTTTTTTTGGTTCATTTGATCATCATTCTGCATTGCAACTATTGGAGGGGTTGGATATCATCATACACACGGGATATGTGCGCCACAATGCTTGATTTCACCACTTTCTTAGAAAAAAAATTAAGAGATAGATTAGGGCGTTTTGGTCATTTTCACCCACAAAAATTCACTTTGTGGGATTTTCAATTACAGAAGGCATTGTTTGGATCGACAGTTACATCTGAGAGCTAGTAACTTATTAACTTCCAGTATAGGTAGATAATACAGGTCTGATATGGCTGATACTACGTTTTGTAACGTTTCATAATTACTGCCAAATCTCAATTAGGGCAATGGTACAAGGGATGTACAGGAGCCCTTCAAGTTGGAAAAAGAGTAGAGATCATCTTAGTTGCAGGTTCCTTCTACCATGTGCTGCTCATGCTTTGAACTTGTGCTATGGACTTGTTTTTTGGCTCCTGCTTCTTTGCCATTTATACTTGCTAAAATTTGAGATAGATGTTGCTTCGCTTCTGCACGTGAATCTGTTAGCACTTCCTTTCTTTCTTCATGCAACTATAGGCCATGTCTAACTTTGTTTTTTGGAGTTCTAAGTGTATATTTCTCCTCTAAATCGCAAGGCTAAGGATTATACTGCAGTAGAACAACCTGTGGAAGCATTCACAAATATTACAGACAACCACCAGGTATGAACTGAGATGCAAATGTAATTTGTTGTTGGTTATATTGCTGCTGCTGTGTGAAGATTATGCGTTGTCTTTCAGTTTAGTGAGCAAAAAATATTCTCGTTGTCTTCATTGTGTTAGGTGGATGATCTCTCAAGGATGTATAGGCTATTTTGTAGAATAACTAGAGGCTTAGATCCCGTTTCTCAAATATTTAAGTAGGTGGGGTGCATTTCCTTCCAAAGATGCATTTTGGTTTTATAAATAGAACATAGCAACTACCCTCTTATGTTTATCCTGCCTCTCTATGGTTACTGAGTGCTTTGTGACAGCATGTTACTACTGAAGGAACCACCCTGGTTAAACAAGCAGAAGATGCAGCAAGTAACAAGAAAGTGAGTTCTTCTCATTTTCTTAGTCTGAAACATTTTACATCCTGTCTCCTGTCATGGCCACAGGCTGCTAAAATACTAATTAGATTTATGGGATGTTTCATGACATTGGGATCTGAGAGCAAATCCATCTCTAGGGCTATTATTATTGACAACCATTTTTACTGTCAAAAATGAAATGGTACATTGATGTCAATTACGATTCACGAGATTGGATCATGTTAACTTTTAAGGATGCTTTACTGTAAAAAATGCCAAGGATGCTTTCAGTTTATTCTAAATTCAACATGCTAGATGGTAAGGGGAAGGGAAGGGATGTAATGCTTGTTTGTCATGCATTAGCTAGAAAGATGACTTTCTATTGCTTCAGATATCTTGTCTACTACTCCCAAATGTTACCTTTCTTTCTATTTTTTACTGTTAGTGTTATGTTACTTCATGCACTTTATATTCCATTGAGTTCTTAAATAATCTACAGGTTGTAAAATTGCTCGCGTATATCAGTGATAAAGACCTTTTTGCCGAGTTCTATAGGTAAAGTTCTTTGTGCTGAGCATGCCAATGCGATGGATTCAATCTATGTTGTGAAGACACTGCCTGTTTGTTGGCACTAATGTTGTCATCAATTGATAGGATGCATCTCTGATTGAGAAAGCTCAGGTTTCAGAAGTTAAAGGAGTTACGATAGAAAATATTGAAAAAGTGAGGCTCAAATTCTCTTGTACTTTCCAAGATTAGTGTCCTCCGTGAAACCCTGTCTTTTGAAGCCCCCGAATTATTTAAATCTTGTGATGTGCAGAACAACGTAAACCTACTGTAATTTCTCTTTGTGCAGGTTCTTGTACTCCTATCAATTGATGATATAGCTGCCCTTTAGGTATATTTATTTGTTTTCTTGTTCAAAGGTTCCATGAATATCCTAATGCATCACATAACTCTCGTCCGGAATGCCAGAATAAAGTTTCTAATCAGTTTTACTTCAGCGTTGTTAATAGCATGCCGGGTGCTAATATTATTGTTTCTGTGGTTGCTTATCTGCATTGGTTAATGACCATTTTTCTTTTGATTTTCGTATTCTAGTTTTCAAAATGTTTCTTGTGGTTAGATGTTCAATTTACATTTCGAACTTCAAACATTGTTACAGTGAGGCAAATGCATTTTAGTGGTTAGTCTCCCTTGTGGATGTTCATGATCTGACACACATATGATAGAATGGCACATATGGGTCATTTTCCATAATCTCATCTGAGTGAGATGCATATTGGGACTTATGCAGATAATGATGATATAGGTTATATGCTTGCACAGGTGATTATCCTACAAATGTTAATAATCTCTGTTTTATAGTTCTGTTATTTAAATCACCATTCCCATTTTCTGTGAAAGTGATTAATTCTTATCTATTACATTTATTTCTCAGATTGGATTGGCGATGTCTCCATTGAGCAACAACTCCTTGTTTTTGGAATATAGTGTTGCCACATAGGTTTATTTGATTTCAATTCCTAGTATTTTGTCCAAACATCCAAGGTCAGGTCACTTAAAGAGTGATACTTTTTCAGGTATGGAAGCTCATTGCTTGTGATCTCTGTGAGATAGTAAGAAATTCAACTCATCAATCTGGATTTTTCCATGTGATGTGGCCCACCTAAGTTTTGGATCGGCCTGATTTTTGAGTTCTATGGTGAACATGAGGGGGCTAACACAATTGACAAGGTATTTTGTTGCAAACATCAATTGGGCCCCCAGTACCACCACTCCTGGAAGAATAAGTCATGTATCTTTGCCGTTTTGTTTTGTTTTGCAGGTCCAGTGGAGCTTGCTGCCGTAGGAGTTTCCATTGCTATATTTAATCAAGTATCAAGGTTACTATCTTCCCACTTGTTAGTGTTACAACATCATTTGTTGTAGAGGAAGATGTTGTGTGTAAGATGATGAGCACTGAAGAACGAGGAAATGAAAATCTGGAAGAGGCTTTACCTTTAAGCAGTGAAATGAAAAGCTTACCTTCACATCTTGGTATGCCAACATCCATACAGCCTCATTCTTGATAAGAAATGGTTGGTCAGATAAAGTGATGAAATTAGAAAGTGTCTGAATTTTCTTTTGATCTCTTTCATATTGATTTTTTCATGTTTACATTCATTTGGAGTTTCTTAGTTCAATTCAACCACCTGGAAAATCAACATGCTTTCTTTCATCATTGCTTTATCAGATTCTGGCAAGGATGAGTACCACCCATTCATCGCTTTTGAAAATCAAAATGTGGCAGGAAGCAGGTATGAGAGAAGGTATATACCATCGGTGTCTTCAGCACTAGTTACCGGAGGAGTGCTTGGCGTTCTACAAGCTGTTCTCCTCATTTTTGCTGCAAAGCCTGTCTTAAACTTCATGGGCGTGCAGTCAGTAAGTGGCACACATTAACAGGTTTGCATTAATTGTTGGTCATGGTTTCTCATTTTCTTTCGTATGTCATAAACATCTATTAGGATTTTGAAATAGAAAATGCATCATTTTTCTAATATTTTCCATAAATATACCGCCCTATTTTGATATATTTTTTTTCCTTGTGTGCAGGATTTTAATCAATTGTGTTTAAATTTAGGCCTACAAACTAGCACTTCAGCCTTTTGATGCCACTCGTGCTGGGAGTACCATATAGAGGATTTTTTTTAAAAAAATTATTTAAGACCATTGTCAATTTATTGTAAAAAAATATTATATATATATATATATTTATTGTGAAGTAATATAGTTTTTGTTTAATATTTAGTTTCAATTGTATTGCAACATTTTTTTTATTTTCAAATATTAAAAAAATTACCGGCTTGCGTTGAGGCTACTCAAATTTGGACAAGGACTTTTAGCGGCGCTTATGTAGATATGTGTGGGCGCTTTTCCATGTTTAAAAGTGTCTCGGAAGTTATTATACCGGCGCTTGGATAGATTTTTAGCGGCGTTTCTGTCAGTAATTAACAAACCAGAGCGCCGCAAAACACTACCATTACCGGTGCTCGGAGAAGCGCCAGTAAAATTAGCTTACTGCCGGAAAAACTTTTACTGACATGCCCTTCTACAAGCGCCGCGACAAAGCTATGTGGGCGTTTTTAGGGGGTTTTTACCAGCGGTTCTGGCCGTGGGTAAAGGTCCGTTGTCTTATAGTGTTAATTGATATATGTGGTTCCCTGCTTATAGTTTTGGTTGTTGCTCGTGGATTTGCCACTACAAAAAATATAGATATTAGGGGCGTTTTTAGCACGGGCGGTCACGAGAAACCGCCACTGTAGATGAAATGAGCGGCGTTTTTATGTGGCCGCCCGTGTACAAAAAGGGCCACCGCCGCTGATTTGAAAAAAAAAAAAACCCCTATCCCGCGCGGCGCCCAATTTTCCCAAATCTCCAATACGCGCGGCTATCCCAAATCCATCGCGCCTCTTCTTCTTCCACATCTTTTCTACCAAAACCCATCTCCTCTCCTCTCCTCCCTGCGATATCCTACCGAAAGTCTCTCTCTCTCTCTCTCTCTCTCTCTCTCTCTCTCTCTCTCCCATGTGCCTCTCCCTCTCTCTTCCTCAATCTCTCTCCCCCATCTCGCTTGTCCCTTTGCCTTCCTCGATCTCTCTCCCTCGTACTCTCTCGATCTCTCTCTCTCTCCCTTCCTCTCTCGATCTCCCTGTTTTCCCTCCCTCTCCATTGACGTCTCCCGTAGTTCGTTCTCTTCGAAGCAGCCATTTGATCGATCTCCCTCCAATAGCTAGCGAGATTAGAAGAAATCAGAGTACGAAGTCAAAGGTACTCTCTCTTTCTCTCTCATTTCCTCTTTTTAATGGCCAGAAATTGGGCAGCAACCATGGCAGTGGCAGCCATATCCGCCGCTGTCCATGGCCTCCTACATGTTTGAAGAAATGCTTCAACGAAGAAACTTCCATCTTGTTAAACACATAGTAGCCAGGGGATGGAGATTGACATGCATTGGGTTTCACCTAATTCACGGATTATGTGTCCAACCAACTTTTTAGACAGGGGATGGAGATTGAGATGCCCTCAACAATTAGCTATGACTATGTTCATGTCTACAGAAAGTCTTCAGTACAGGAATAATGTTTGATACTGGTCATTACTAGGGAGGAGAGAAACAAACTAGGCGATTCCCATGGACAGTTCAATCCGTGTTGAAACTCAATACAAGGGATGTAACACACTTCAAGGTGGCAAGAGTATCTCAGAGCTACCATTTCTTGATTTTAATTCTATAGCTGTAGCCATGGATAACTTCTCTACCACAAATAAGCTTGGAGTGGGTGGGTTTGGCCCCGTTTACAAGGAAATGTTACACTTGCATAATGAGAATATGGTATGTACTATGCTTCTACATTGATTCATCTTCACAGGTAAACGCGAGCCTTGTTTTATTGCAAGACAATTTTTTTTTAGAATTGTAAAGTGTTGAGCACTAATTCTAGTACAAAGAAGTTTTTGCTCCTTTCGGCGGTTTTTCTGCCCTTTAATAAAGTTGCTTATCTTTCAAAAATAAAAAATAAAATTTCCAGTACAAAGAATCTACTGTTTTTATTTATTTATTTATTAATTTATATAACCAACAATATTTAGTTATAAGAAAGTAGGAAAAACCAACCGCAACATGTGTCATCTTGGTTCTGTCAGTAGTAACTGGTTGGCAATGATGAGGATGAGAGAGATATCATGTGAGACAAGCATATCGGCTGTAACTTTGAGCTTGTATTTTTTACCACAAAATCTCGAGTTTTCGGAGTTCTCGACAATTTACACATTTTGACCTCCAGGGATTGGGAAATGTGCCTAATATTTATTGTTTTAGTTTTCGGATGTACTTTCAAGATGAGTGTTGGCATCCCATGGTGCTACTGTGTCAGTTCAATCATAGGATGAATTTGATTTTTAAGCTTGGATGATATAGATGAGATTACACATTTTCGCAACCTTGAGTCTGTTGTGGTACCTTAGGAAAAGGAGCATGTGTCTCATCATCAGTTTGTCATACTCATTGGGCATTGTTGTTGGTTGTTTTGTACTTATGCTTGTGCATATGTATATTTGACTTTACTTTTTTTTTTTTAGTACAGAATACTTGTAATAATGAATGTACACATTACTGATCACTAAAAGGCAACAACACCACATGTGGTGCCGTACCATCTTCCCTGCCAACATGCCACTAGAGGGACAACTGTACCATGAAAATATTGGGCTCCAGTTCCACTATGAAGATCACCTGGGAAAAAGTTCAGGCCTGTCTGCTCATCAGATGGGTCACACCTTTGGAATTAATGGACATCCGATGGCCTGACTTGATGTACAGGTGTGGTCCACCATGTGAGTGGATCAGCCTGATTTCTGAGAAGTGACCTTCAGTGTGATGCCTTCCATTTTCATGATAGTAATGTCCTACCCAAGTGGCATGCCAGTGAGAAAGACTGCATGGCACCACAAGCTGTGATGTTGTTGCCTTAGGCAGACAGTTCTCTTTGGATGTCTTCTGTTCATATAAACTGCAAGTCATTGACTAATGTGCTTCTGTTACTATCTGTGTGGTGAAGCTGCTACCATGTATTCACCAAAATTAGGTGTGGAGAGGTGGAGAAACGTTGACTTACTAATTCTGCTTTGCATACATCACATTATATGATTGCAGAGTATATACGTGCTGCATTGTTCTACAATTGCATATTGAATTCAAGGAGAAGTCGCTACTTTTGTGTCGTGGTTTGCATCTTTATATTGGTTTTTATTTTTCTTATATTACACTAGTCTTTAATCAATCAAAACCTGATCTTCTGTAGAGATTTTATTTTATTTTTATTTTGTAGAGATGATTGGTGTTAGTGAAGAGTAAGTATCCACAACTTGATGGAAGTATGATGCATTAAGTTTCTATGTGTAGAATCATATAAGAACTAGATGATCCTTGACCCAAGGATGTGTATAGATCCTGAGGCCTTGTATACAAGTGGGGTCCATGGTCCAGTAATCTAGACTGCTGATTCGAGCGTACTATCGTTGATAGTCAATGCCCCAAAAAATCTCCCAGTTTAAAAGGTCTTAGCCATCCAATCCTTGCACTTATTCACATTGAATTTGGATCTTGCGGCTTTTCTCTTAATTACTAATTATCAGTCTGCCAATCGAAGGTTTAAGATTGCCCCGTCATGGAGATTGTCTCTCTTTTTTTCTTTTTCTTTCTTTCTTTTTTTTTTTTTTTTTTTTTCGGATGGTCTATGCACAGTGAGGCCTATGAGATTGTTGTTTTCAATTACAAACCATGTTTCCTGCTTATACAAGTTCGAGGACCCTTCCAACTTTGCAGAGCCGCTCCTCTTCCATCTCCGTTAGGGAGTCACAGGTGTGGAAGTGGGAGCGATTTGGGAGGCTTTCAGTTAGATCCCTCTATGAGGTTATTCACTCCTGGGGAGAGGTCATTGGGAGTCCCAATTGAGTTCATTTACTCTTATGGAGGGCTCCCTAAGGTGATGGCTTTCACCTGGCTGGTTGGAAGGAGTGGGGTCCTCATGATGGACAACCTATAGAAAAGGCACGGGATTATTTCCCATGTTTGCATTATCTGTTTGTGGGATGCAGAATCCATTGGCCATCTATTTTTCTGCTGTGCTTTTTCCGAAGTCCGGGATCAGTTCTTACACCTATTCAGTATCATTGGCTGATGCCTGGATCAATTGGGAACATGTTTCTTGCTTGGCTTAGGGGACGTGCTGATTGTGAAAGGAGGAAACTGTGGAAGATCTCTCTCCTTGCCGGTCTTTGGGCTATTTGGGTGGAAGGAAATGATAGATGCTTAACAGGTGCTTTTGCAATCATAGTAAGGGGGTCTCAGATGTTTGTGGAAGGATTAAATTGGATGTAATAGAGTGGGCCTCGAATATAAAGGCTTTTGTGGATTGCTCTTTGTCATCCTCTTCTTGGGCTGCCTTGTAATTTAGTGAAGCATTTACCTCCTTTTTAAATAGCATTATTACCTCTCAAAAAATAAAATAAAAAATAAAAAAGAAGAAGAAAAGATTGATGCTTTTGTAACATGTGCAAGTTGCCAGATGTGGGTTTTAGAAGGGCAAGATTGGATGTAATGTGTTGGGCTGTCTATTAATTCCCTTGCTAATTGTGCTTTAGCTTCTTTGGTTGTTTGGTTTTGAGGTTGTAATTGCGGTGTAGATATCTCATTTATGCCTTTATCAATAAAATAGTTACCTTAAAAGAAAAATCCTTAAAGTTATATGCTGATGTATGATTCCATATCAACTCACCATGCACATTGATGAGATTTGGTTTTGGTAGTGATACCAAAGATGGATATGTTTTTATATGATGTAGGTAATTGAATTGTTACGAGGGCATGTAGCTTGTTCACTTTGCAGTGAGACCATACAGCGCGAACTTTTGGCTCTACATAAAGGTGAAACCTGCCCCCAAAGGATTGTTACATGCGAATATTGTGAGTTCCCGCTGTCTGCTGTTGATCTCTGTATGCATCAGGTAGTAAATGTTGACAGTTCTTTGCTTAAGCATAATTCTTCTATGGGATAATTTGCTGTTATTTTCTTAAGTAATTCTCTATTGCTTTGTAATTTTAGGACGTGTGTGGGAATCGGACTGATTATTGTGATCTTTATAACAAATATATTCGGCGGCGTGAAAGGAATGAACATGACCTACAGCTGCATAGTAGCATGGATAGTATTGCAGAGTCTTCCAGGTATGTCCATTTTGCAATCTTCCGAAGTTACAAATTTTAAAAGAGGTTTGCTAGAGATGTTCACGACCAGTATATCTCCAGCATCTCCACCACACGTGCTGGATTTCTATTTAAATTGGAACAATTGATCTGATGGTCCACCATTTAAACAAGTCATAGCAGAAATTGATGGTGATTTGGCAATCATAGCCATTTGACCATTGTAATTTTTACCCACTGAAAGATGACAAATGCCCATCTTTTCTCAAAATTTTCTCAAGAGTCCATTCATATGCCACTAGTACAATGATTAAGATAATTTCTTTAATGATTTTTGAGTTAGGTAGGGCACCAGATTAATGGTTTAAATTGAGCATAAGCATGACCATGTGTAAGAAATGAGACACTAGAGGTGAGCAAGCCTCTATTTTCAAAAAGGCTTGCTGGCCTCTCTAGCAAATCTAATTTCAAAATGGATTCTTGTTTCTTCTTTAAGATCTTTTATCGTCTTTCAAAATTTCTAATGAATTTATCTCAAAGTGTGCTTTATCATTGACTCAACATTGGATTGGATTATTTGTAATGGGTTTCAGGAATACATGGTTTGACCTGGTATGGGATATGAATATTGGACAAATCATTACTATTTGACCCCCTCTTTGAGATCTAAATGCTCCACAGACAGGCATTCATAGTATCATGTGTCTATTGTCTTTCAGAGCTATTGTCATGCATTTATGGTAGCATTAGAAAATAATGGTAAATTACATCACAAACTATACAAAATTTCACATTGCCATTGCTAGAAAGAAAAATAATGGTAAATTTTTTTTTTTCATTCATCAATTGCTTGAAGGTGGTGTAAAATATTCGTTTCTTTGGTGAATGATTTTATGCAGGTTTACCTTTCAGGAACAACCCACTCCTAGTTTTTTGTATCATTGATTTTAACTTGTCAATGTCATTGTCAATTTAATACAAATCATGCAGTCCCTGTATTTCTATATGGAGGAGCAGCTGAGCAAGTAAGGACCCTTGATTCAACCAGTAGAATTACTAGACAGGCAAGTATGTATGCACTCTCCTTGTCGCTGGTGGAGTATCATCCAAATCTTCCTTTTGGTTATGGTGTGTGTTTTTTGAACTTAGTAATTGATGGATTCATGAATGCAACTCAGGATTCCAAAACTGCAAGGTTTGTCAGTTCATGAGTTGACTGTTTCTCCTCTTGTTGGTGAACTTGTGCTTTCTAAAAATATTATCTTTCTGAAACAGAACATTATTTACTTCGATCTTGCATCCAACTTCAAAATTTCTTTCTCCTTTTCTTGTTACTATTAGAATTTTCTATTCATGTGTATTTATGCATATATACATAAATAGAAAAGCGAACACACATTCAGATTTTTCAAATGAGCTCGTGGACATTCGAATATTTTCTTTATTTAATTATTTTTTGAGAAGTAATGGACATGTTGATATTCAAGTTCCTTCTACACGATTGAGATCCTTGAGCAAGGTATTCCGTAACGGTAATGGTGGCCGTAATAGCTGTTAAACCCTTTACAGTCTCTCTCCTTTTTTATTGAAAAAAAAAAAACCTGGATTAGTCAGTGAGTGGTGCATGCTTTTCAGACAATCATGCCATATGGGATATCTACAAGTTAGTAATATCCCTTTCTTAACTAATATGGGGATGCAAATGCCTGGATTATTGATCTTTGCTAATCTTAGATGCTTTAGTTTCTAGTTCAGGCTCTTTCATGAGTAGAATGTACTCTCCTTTTCATATTTTCATCAAGGGATACCAAAATATTATGGTTTAATTTGTGACAGGAATACTTCTCATGATCTGTTTCCATGCAGAATTTGCTTGATGTTGATGCCCATAGAAAAATCCACATTTGTGATGACATTATGTTGGTTGAGGTTGTGTCTGTGACCAAAATTGGAGCTTTTGATTATAGGCCCATCTTCTTTTAAGTTTATGGATTGTGTTTGGAACTTTCAGCATATATTTTAGTGTTTTTTCTTTTATTCGCTTGTGACTTTTTTTTTCTTAAGTTCTGAGGTTGTTCATGGTGATGTGGTGTTGCCAGATCAATAAAGTCACATTCAGCTTGACTCTAGAGATCATTCATCAGGTGGGTGATTTCTCATGTCATTGCTACTTTAATTGCCACTTCATTTGTTTGCTTAGAAGGTAATCATGTGGATGCATCTCTGATTTGAGTGCTAGCATCGAGCTCCCCCTGTCACATTTTCCTTTGTATCATTAGCAAGAATCTCAGTTACAACACAGATTTCTTTCAGCCTTGAAAACTTAGCATATTGAGTGCATGTGGTTGGCATACATAAGTGCATTGGCATCTATTGTTAAATGGTGAATGCATTGGCTTGGATTAGCTCTTCCTTGCAGAGCTGATGACCTAAAGAAACCCTGCCTTTTGTTTGATAAATGCCATTTCCTGTATGAGTAGAAACTGGTGCAGTTCCCATCACTACAGCTCAGGTAGGATGTTTCTCGGGTACCATTTACACTATCATTTCTTTGTTGATCATCCTGGTGCAGTTCCCATCACTACATCGGGAATTCAGTTCGGTTGTGTTAGGCTCATCCCTTTTGTGCAGAAGGGGCTATCTCTGTAAGACATCTATCCTCTCTCATTGAGTGTCTTTTAAATATTTCTTTTGACTTGTTTTTATTTACTGAGTAATGCTTTTCTATCAGCCTAGTATTAAGAAAATCTAGTTGATTTGGTGATGTTCTTTTATTTCTTTTTTTTTTCCTTTCTTTGAGTAATTGATTGATTTTTTTATGTAAGAAATGCCTGTTGCAGGTGTTTTCATTGAGAAATGCTAGGACAATTGAATGTGTGATTTGGGCACATGCCCTTGAGATTTGTGCCAGTCACCAAGTGGGGAACATTCTGATCATATCCTGGCCTAAAGTCATGTTGCTCCACTTATCCAGTTAGTGGTTAGCCACATGCATGTGGTGAATATGGACCATCTATAATGATTTTTAACCAAAATAGATGAAAACACTAGTACCATAAGGCTCTCTCACCCTTTCTACAAGGTTTATGCGTGGTTGAGAGTATTACATCACATTTTCAGTAAGGAGAACCATTTGGACCTTCTGGGGTGTTATAAAGAAATGAGTATATTTGACAGGGCCTTCCTGTCTTTGCTATTGGTGTTAGACTCAGTATATTTGACAAAGCATCTGTAAGGAAATTTATGCTGCCACTCTGGAAGTTATATTTCTATCATCATTTCTAGCTCTAGGGGAGTCTCTGGATTTGTATCAGATTAGTTGATTTTATATTCCCTGTTTGCTTCTTTTCTTGGGTCTACTTCCTTTGCCAACTCCCTCGGACTGTTGTTTGTTGAAATTTTTTTAGAAGTTTGGACATTCTTCCTTCATGTGGGTGTTAATATTTCATTAACTGCAATTTCAGTCCCATTGAGGATGATTAACTGATTATTTGCAGAACTGGGATGGTGTGGCAGTGCAACTGCAGAGAAGGTTAGTATGTTGCTTCCAACGTTTGTCGAACTGTTGTTGAATTTCAAAATGTTGGAGCTTGGTGCACTTCCAAATGATTTCATTGGTAGTTGGCTCCTGCAGTAACAGCAACTCTGTAACTATTTTCCATAGAAGAAAGTTGTATAGCAATAGAAAAATTCCTAGTAAGTATTTAAATGAGCTAATAGCACAACACAATAGGTAAGAGGGAGAGAATAGAAAACAAAATGATATTAAACTGTCTCCTACTTCATCAGGTCTTGTCCTAAAGCCCTGTAGATATGTGTTTGACAAGAATTTCTAAAGATTTTGTGTTGTTGCTATATAGGCAGCAACAAAAACTCTTTAAAGATTTTTTAAAATCAACTATCTTAGATTTGCAGCTGGTACATCAGTTGGTCGTTTATGATTCTTTCAAACAGCTCAAAGAAATGGCAAGATAGTCAACTGTATCACAAGCTATGGTACAACCAGTTTTTTGTATGAATATATCTTTAAAAAAAAAGGAAAAAGAAAAATCAGAAATCCAGCAAAAGAAACAACATGGAATTAGAACAAAGATTGATCTGATATTAAGTAATGCATGTATGGAATAGGACAAGCAAAAATAAAATAAAATGTATGGAATAGGACAAGATGTATAAGAGACAAATAGAACAATAGGTGTAGAAGACATACCAAATTTAATAAAAGCATAGGGCCTGGCAGCAGTTTCTATTTGACTCCCATTGACTTTCTCAAATTCCTTTTTGAGGTCTTCTAGGTATTGAAAAGCAAGTTTCTTCGGATAAGAACGATCACACATGGTTAAATAACATACATGGCCTTTAATAATATAGCTGCAAAATTAGGTCAGGGTAACAATTGCAGCCCGACTGGAACTTGTCAGCCCCTGAAATGAGCTAGTCATGACTTATTCATCGACGGAATGAGTTGGTCCGAGTCGGCCTGTCAAAGACCATGCTTGTGTTAGAGTAGAAAAATGCACTAGCAAAGATTTGAATTTTATGATAATTCACCAGTTTATTGTTTTGACAGGCTTATAATCCTTTGCTTGATATTCACATTTTTTTTTCTTTCTTTCTTTTTGGTAGTAAGAGAATAAAATTGTGTTTTCAGGTTTGCCAGCGACACATGTACGACTGGGACTGTTAGGAGAAAATAGTCATTGGTGATAGTTTGAAAAATCAACTTCTCATTTGATAGTTGGAAATTAATGTATGCATGGCTGTTTGTGAGGATATATCCACTACAACACAACGAGTGCACTGTCATTATCTTTTAGCCACTTTCTATACAGCGCACCATACTGAATTTTGAATTGCAATGTGCTGTTATGGTCTCTGTTTTCAGTAGGGTGTAGGAGGACAGACGAGCTTGTTGATGGCTAGGTTTTCATGTTCATTTGGCTAGGTTTTGGAAACCTTTGGAGTAGAACCCATCAAGGGGTTTACAGATTTTCAGGTATTGGCTTGAGTTGCAGTCTACTTTGTAATTACCGTGACTCTATTCCTCATTTTTAAACTGAGGAATTTGGGTTCTTGATGGTTTAGCTAGAGCTTCATCCTGGATCTCGTCTTTATTATGTCTATGCAGGTGGTGGAAAATGCGAAAATCTAGGCAGAAACGGTATGGAATTTTTTTTAAAAATAAATCCAGTCTTTTTTTAATGGCCAAAGAGAGTTCTATATTACAATGGTTCTTTTAACTGTATAGCTAATTTCATTTTTTTTGCTGACATTGTTGTAGGAGGTAGCCATGATACGATTGGATATGAGTGAATATATGGAGCGGCAATGAAAGTAGTTGGCAAGATTAAAGTGGAAGGTTAGTTTTCAATGGTATAAACCAAATTTCATGATGTTTGGTGCAACCAACTGCACCCTAAGCTACATTTATTTTCATTGGTACAAAAATTGTGAGTAATAGTCTATCTTAAATCAGATGTTAAAAAGTCCTAAGCCTTCTTAGAACATCTCAGGTTGTGTTTATGTTTTTATGAATCCCAACTTTTGAGTTTTGGAACATCTAAAGTTTGAAATTCTCATTACAGAAAAGTGTAAAGAGAGATAGGTCTTAGTTTTAAAGAGTTAGATCTTGTTTGATTGGTCCAAACAACAAGAACAGTTTCCTAAGGGCCTGTTGGATGCAAACTCCGAAGGGGCTTTTGAGGCCTAAACCCCTTTTTGATCCAAACAACAGTTGATGTTGTGCATTTAGATGTACTTTGTAGACCCTTGTCTCATCTCCTGCTTGACAAAGTAGGAGCTAAAAGCCAACTTGGCATAAACCAATCCAATTGGTTTTTGCTGAATTGATAAAAAAAAAAAGAAAAAGAAAAAGCAGGCTTGAAACCCTTAAAAAAAAAAAAAAAAACCCTTTTTGAAACCCTTTTGAGGAAGTGTGTCCTAATGTGCCCGAAAACCCTACTCAACAGCCTCAGCTTCATTTTTCAGCTGAGAAACACAAAATACCAAGAAAATTTTCCTTAAAATTCTGTCTTTCCTATCTTCTGGATCTTCTTAATGGTCATGTTTGTAACTTAAAATTGTTTGGTTCAATATATGGATTCAGTGAAAAAGGTCCGGATCATTTCACGACGGAAGCTTCAGAGCACATACTCACAGAGAAGTGCGGCATATATGCAAGTTGGTGTAGAATATGTTCGGCACGTTTCAACATTGCTGAAAACAAGCATCAATTCATTAAAAATCAGCTCATTTGCGGTGACTTCAGAAGGTCACATAATTTTGGTTCCATATTTTTTGTTGGCTGTGTTCAAATACATTACTCAGGTTGAGAATTTGTACAGTTCACTCAGGGTTTTTTGTTAAATTTGGATGAGATGACTATCAGGTGCAACCAATTCAAAAAATAACAAATATAACACCTTTTTTTTTGTAGAAATTTTAGCGATGGACCTGCATTAAATGGGCATTTTTGTTTTTGTTTTCATTTTCTTCTTTTTTTGGATTCTTCCACTCATAATCATGAGTGAGATGAGAACTATTTGTAGCACATCTTATTTATACAACCACAATAAGATGAGAAGGAAAAGGGAATGGAAACAACAGTGTGCCTAACACAACAAAGAAATTAGTTAAGAGAATGGAGCCATATGTTTCACCAATTACCTGCATACTTGTAATTTCACCAAGTGGTGTGTTGAGTTAACCACCAATATGTTGCTCTGTTTTGTAATGCTTTTACCATGGTGTGCTTATTTCTCTCCTTCATATTGTTTCCTTGATTATATAACTTGGCTATCTACTTTAGATACACATGCTGATGCAACCAAGAAACCCGTTGCTACTTCATATCCCAAGTAAGCCATTTTTGAAGCATAAATATCCTTGCCAAATACTGGGTACTGCTTGATTAATCTTAAGCATTCAGTGTCCATTCAAAGCATCAAGCTTCCCTTAATTATTAGCCTTTTGTCCATTAGATTCTTTAGTTTGGGCTGATATAGAAATCTTGGGTGGATGCTGCACAAAATGTTCATCTGCATTTGAAATCAGTATTTGAATGACAGTTTTCCTGCTACAACTAAAAAATAGTGGATTCTTGCTACCTTTGTTTACATAGATACAATTTTACACGTTCCTGTCTCGCACATCTTGCAGAAACCTATGCCTACTGATTTTATTTTTATTTTGCAATTCTGAGTTGTCTTTCTTGTATCCATATGACCCAATTTGATTGTATTGCTAGACTAACTAGAGTAATAATGTCTTATCCTTTAATCAGTGGTTTTCGAGGTGTATTGCTAGACTAACAGAGATTTTCAACTAGAATAGAAGACAACAACACATCCTAAACTGTTAAAGAAGTTCATCATGCCACACATGAAAATTTTGGTGCTTGATATAGGGAAAAGATATAATCAGTCCATTTATTTGCAAAATGATCTGTTATGGGCACAATCACTAAGCAGCTGGTAGATAGTTATATTTGTTGCTTTTCCCAATTGTCTTTATTTGATGGAAGTGGTGTTCATGTATGTAGGGTAGTTGTGCTACACCAAAAATCAGGCCTTTCAAACTCTCAAGTGGGCTCCACCTGTTAGATGGGCTACAAGTTGTCACTGCTCCTCATCAAACGACTTCTGCCAAAGGTTGCTACTCTCATTTGTTAGCAGTTACAAAGGCATAAACTGTGTGCATAGATTTTTTATGTGTGTTATGGATGGATTGGTTTGTTGCATGGAAGGGAAAAAAAGTTTGGATTTGAGATGGGTTTTCAGAAAAGAAAAAAGTTCTACACATTGTTACTTGCTTCATGATTATCATTTCATTGTGGTTATACTATAGTCGATTCATGAACTGTTGTTCAATTTAATAATCTTTCTATGCATCCAGGTTGGATATGATACGCTAAAAAAACACTTGGCTCATATACTACCTTTATTTCTTCTGTGAAGATTCCACAACAAACAATCGGGGAAACCATCAAGCATCACATTTGCCCAAAAAATGGGTGTAATGTAAGTTCTAATAGTCCAAATACCCACCCTTATGACTTTGGTGCTGCTTATTATAAGAATATTATATGACATGGTTTTGGCTCATGTGAAATCATGCTTCTATCACGGTGACCATTGTTAGTTTTTTTTTTCCTCGTGAAATTGAAAGTACTTTTGGACAGGGATCCTGCAGAATCAGGATTAAGCTCTAATCTCAATTTTGACAACCCATGCCCTCCATGTCAGATTTGAAGGTGCTAGCAGCTCTTTTCTCCTTTAAATCACAATTTTCAATCATTTAGTTTCTGTTCAAAGAAAATGCAGTTATGTATTCAAAGAAAATGCAGTTATATATGCCTAGACACCACTATCTTGAAGATGCATCCTTCAGGAAACAATGATTCATCTGTTGAATTGAAGTCTACTTTATTGTCCAGTGATGTGCTTCACAAAAGATTCAGTAACCAAAAAGAAAGAGCAAGTGGATGAGGCAGATATTCCAAAGAAGTCAGTTGAGGAGATAAAATTTTTACTGGTCAAATGGAACAACTGCACATGAGGTGTAAGTGGCTCACTGAAAGGATCCCCTCAAAGATGTAACTCAGTAGATCAGTCGACTGCTCCCGTTATATTTAGAGAGGATCCAAACATGAGCCCTTTGCTTTTTCAGAGACAAGATGAGGTATATCTTTTTACCTTTATAACTAGGCTTTTTGGTAGGGCTGTCATCATTTTGGGGTGGGTGACACAACTGGCAACGGGATGCCCCGGATTCATTTCTTCTCTCCAGAAATGTGGCCCACCTTTCTTGTTGTGTTTGATTGGTTGGGTCGTACTGCATTATCAAGTTGTAATTCAGTAAGCTAGTCTCTCAAGCCAACGGTTTCTGTATGTTTGGCTATAGCAATCTTCCTTGATTATGGTTTCTTAAAGGCATCAGTCCTGTGGTGATATTGAAGAATGCAGCTCAAGTGACAAGATATTCCAACAAAAACCAGCAGCAATCTTCTAAGATACAGCAAGACATGTAAAAGCCTAAGAAGTAACTGCAACCTTGTTATTTCTAAGATACAGGCTGATTTGGTTGTGTCATTTTCTCAAAATGCATTAAGCGGCTAAGCTTCTTTTCCTGTATTCTCTGATGCTTGTTTTTCCAAGAGCTTGCAAGTCTCAGGAAACGAAGGGCTGAGATGTTATGCATCAAATCCTTGCTATTTTTAGCAATGCCCTCAGCAAAAAATAATTTGGAGTTTCAGTCCTCAGTTTTAAGTGAAATGAGAGTTTTGTTTCGCAGGGAAAACACTCGTGTCCATCAAGGCGTCGTTTAGTAATGTTGCTAACGTGCTCCTCGACTCGAATGCTGATGGCAACAAAGATCATTGCTCCTAGCGCGAGGTTGGTTGCAACAATCTCTCCTTCGCCCTCATTTCTCTATAATTCACATACCTTATGTTCTTTTTCTTTTTTCTTCTTTCTTCTTATCTAATTTCAACTTCTAATTCGTTACAATCATGAATCTTCTGTGAAGGAATTTCTCGAATTTAAATCTCGGTGGGAAGATTTCGCCAGCCATTGGGGATTTACAGAGCCTACAGGCACTGTATGTTTTACTTTATTGCATCAGGATAAATATGCATTTGGATGAAATCATTTTAAGCTCAAATGCTTATGTTGGTTGCATTGATGTGCAGAGATTTGAAGGGGAATCAGCTGACCGGATCAATCCCTGATGAGATCGGCAATTGCGTCTTGCTGAAATCTCTGTAATCTCTCTCATTTACTTGCATTCTGAAGTTATGGGATTGAGAATGTAATGGCGGATTTAACTGAAATCTATGTTGGTTTGTTTTCTATAGGGATTTATCCGATAACTTGCTATATGGAGATATTCCGTTCTCGACATCTGGGCTCAAACAGCTTGAGGAATTGTTAGTATCATGTCTGCTTTTATTTGGTAGATTGGTCATTTTCACGAATCTTGCTTGCCCCTTTGTAAGGGATAGATTGGTCATTTATGGTGATGTTACTATGTAGGACATTGAAGAACAATCAGTTAACAGGGCCTATCCCTTCAACCCTTTCACAGATGCCAAATCTCAAAACTCTGTAAGGTTGTTGTCACTTATATTTGAGGTGCTTGTTCTATTTTGTGGTTTATGCTTTCTAATATCTACTTGAAAACAATGAATTGTTTTTTTTTTTTCCTTCTCATTTGGGTTTTCTCAGTTACACATTTGCATTGGAGGTTTGTCTAATAGAACATACCTGAACTACAATTGTTTGTTTCCAATGGTGTGGATTTGTGTGTACAAAGTGATTTTAATGGGGTCAAATGATTTTAATGGTGTGGATTTGTGTGTACAAAGTGATTTTAATGGGGTCTAATAGAACATACCTGAACTTGCTGTTTAATTTTTTTTAGGGATCTTGCTCAGAATCAGCTCACTGGTGACATTCCGAGACTGATTTACTGGAATGAAGTATTGCAGTATTCGTGAGTACTTCCTCCACTCTGTGTACTCCATGTAAATCACAATTTATAAGTCTCTCTCAAATTAGTTCTAGTTCATCTAGTAATTTGGTATGTTTTGGAGTTGTCCATTATTGTGACCACACTATGGGTTGTGTTATGTAATGTGATGGCCACTTTGATTCTGGTTATATAAGATGAACATTGACTGTTATAACTTCCAGCATTTCTTTTGGTGTGAGTGTTGTTCTAGTTCTTTTTTCAATTGTTTATGGTTTATTGATTGTTATGACTTCTAGGGATATTTCTTATAATCAAATCACTGGAGAGATTCCTTACAACATTGGTTTCATGGCAACCTTTTGCAGGACTTCACCAATTTTTTGCGGCGCTTTGTACAGGTTCGAGCGGCATTAGTTGTAATTTTTCGGCATTTGTTACAAATTTTACTGCCGTTTTGTTTAGCGGCGTTTCTCAAAGATTTTAGGCAGCGTTTTCACTATTGTTAGCGGCGTTTTTTACCGGCAGTTACAGAAGCGCCGCTAAATAAGAAAAAACGCCACTAAATTTTTCTATTTTAGCGGCAGTCACGAAAACGTCGGTAAAAAGTTCGACCGCCGGTAAAGCACACAGCGACGCCCCCCTTTAGTGGCATTTGTCCAACCGCCGTTAATTCTTATAGCGGCGGTTTTTGGGACTTTTAAGGGCAGTTTTGGCCGCCGGTAAAGCCTATTTTTCTCGTAGTGTGCATTGGATTCTGACTGTTGTGAGAACATCTCAAGAACTGCAATCCAAATTTCATGGGCTGGTTTAAGATAATAAGAAGATATGCACTGTAATTTGTGGAGAAATAGTAGATAACAAGGAAGCAGAGGTCATGTAATGAGTTTCTAACCATTCGGAACATTCAGGATTGGAGATTTCCGTTTATCTTCAATTTAAAGATGCTTAATATCATGTGTAGTGCGATGGATGTTATATCCACATGGCCCATCACTCCCTGCCTCTAACGGCCTTGTTGGCATGGCCTTTCCAAATAAGAACTTGTCAATTTAGTTTTCATTAGTTAATGAAGAGAACTTAAAGACATATTGGAAAAGAAGGGATGCATTAAGGAAGAAGAAGAGCTCATGAAGAGAAGGAATTATAGAAGTGAATGGGATGATTTTGAAAAAGTTTTGGTGATCGAGGTGGTCTTTGGATATGATTTAAAAATAGGTAATGGAGTTGTAGATGATTTTCCAGAGTGGGGTGAAGTTAGGGATTAATTTGGAGAATGCTAGGAAAGGAAAAGGAACATAAAGAAAAAGGTGAGAAGATTTTTTTTTTTTTTTTTAAATGATTCTTTAAAGAGGATCTTAGATATTGAAAAAATAGACAATCTTAAAATTCTAAATATGAACTTGAAAAAGAGTTAAAAATATTGAAAATAGAATATCTAAGAAAGTTGGAAAAATAGAAGAATATAGAAATTGTAGATTATTCTTTTATTCTTTCATAGTGAAACTTGGGGATGAAAAGAAGAAAGGATATTCTTTGAGTCTGATGTGGCTTGCAAGTTGATTGCTATATGTCAAAGAAGTGATAAAGTTTTGATGATTGGTTGTTTAAATACCATGAAATCTAAGCTCTGTTGTTGCAATTGTATAGAGAAGGAGAGAAGATAGGAAGGGAAAAGAAAACTTATGTATTTTCTATATTCTTAATTAAAGTAACATAATATATATATATATATATATATCTTCTTAGTAAAATCAATCCTTGTTCATAAATGGGTTTCTCAAGTATGAAATCAGCTACTTCAAGTACGTTTAATGCTCCGGCCCAAAATACAATTAATTTGGCATGGGCTATGTGAGCTCCGAGTAGTATACCAAACAAATTGATTAGTCGGGCATTCCTAACCGACCAAACGAACTCGGTGGTTTGTTGGTTACGACTAGCTAAGGATGATTGATTTCAATATGAGAAACAATGCAATTAAAATGATTTGATTTATTAGAATATAACAAGTACAAAAAAATAGGAAGTTATTTGTAATGGATCGAACTCAAACCCCTTAGAAGAGAAACTCCAATTCCTAAAGGGTTGTTCGGATGCAAGCCAAGTTGTGTTCAGGTAAACTCTCTAAGTCATGTTACCATTTGAATAGGCTATCTAGGTAATGCTAACTTGATTAGCTATTTTGTTCAGTATTTGTTAAGCACCTTAAAATACAATGGATTTGCACATTGATACATGTGGCACATGTAATTGAGATTAATGGTGGCATACATGCATATGTCAAGTGCTTGAATGTGGATGGTAGCACAAGAATCCATCCTTGCTTTTTTCTTTATTTTTTTTTTCTTGGTACAAATTCTCATTAATGACTTCATGTTGTAGTAGCATACTTGTAAGGCCCGTAACCTAGTCGGTACCGTTCTGTAGGCTTCTGCAATCCTCCTGATCGAATTCCGATGATCCATGACGCGTAGGTAGCATTTGCGTACGACCCTAAGTCGCATCCTGTATATCTGAGTCGACTCGACCTAAGACTTGTACCCTAGTGATCGCGCCATCGCCACGGTTCCAACGTCGCGACTTATGTACCGATGCGATACCTAAGCCAAGAGTTGTGGGCCCGCATTTATTTCGAGAAAAATGTTGCACATTGCGAATTATGAGAGAATCTCTACCACCTTTTACATCAATCAATCAATTACAAGTCAAGTACACAACCCATCCCTCTCTTACACAAGCCTTACCCAAAGTCAACTCTCTCTCTCACTCTCTCTCTCTCTCTCTCTCTCTCTCTCTTCACCTATCCCTCTCTCATCCAAAATTCAACCAAGCCCATACCGTCCATGTCATTCTTCTTACAACATCCATTCCTATCATTTTCATCCCATCACCTTCTCTCTCCATCTCATTCTATTCTTTACCATCCTAAGCTTCCATGAGAGAAAGCTCTAAGGAGAGAAAAGATCAAGGCCCACTTCCTACCCCCCTAATCTCTCCTCTTCACCCTTCAATCATCATCTTCCACCATCAAAGAGAGAGCTTAGGAGCTTAGCATTTCAAGGAGCCAAGAAGGAGCGAAATCAGTGGGTGTTTATAGGATTAGATTGTGATTTTTGTGATGGTCCAAGTGGGGCCTACCGATTGATGGTATGGATCCTATTTGGGACCCATCTTGATGTATGTATTGAAGCATGTATTTGAGGGGCCCATAGTGGCGGGGCCCCTCCATCTTACTGTTCTCTCTCTCTCTCTCTCTCTCTCTTTTTACTTGGTTTGATGGGCTGATCCAAAACTTTGGTGGACCACCTCGTGGACCCACCTTGATATGTTCATTGTATGTTCCCGTTGTCCAGTAGTGGGCCGCCCACTGTCCAACAGCAGCGGCCCACCTTGCTGAATGGCTTGGACGAGGGAGAACACAAATGTCAGCTTGATCCAGCGATGGTGGGCCACCACGTAGACCCACCATGATAGATGTGTTTTATCCATGCCACCGTCAACAGGCCTTGGACATGGGACCCATCTACACGTGTGGCAGTCCACACGTCCAGTTGCTAGGGACGGTGGGTCCCCTTGAAGTATGTATTGTATATCAATCCTCATCGTCCATTTGTTGGGATGGTGGGATTCCACCATAATGTATGGGTTTTAATCCACTCCATCCGTCGACGTGGGACCCACCTTGAATGTATATATTGTATATCCAGACTGTCCGTCTGCTGCCAGCAGCAGATAGCTGCTGTCTTGCATCAACAAGTTCGGTGGATCATGAGGTATATGTTATATTCAAATCATCCATCCATTTAGTAGGTGGGGCCCACCATGATGTAGCGTTGTAACCACACCGTCCAGCCTACTGGACGCTGAGCCCTAGCAGTTGTAATTGTTGTTGACATTAGCAAGTTCATGGATCTAATCATGGGGTATGTGTTTCTCCACTCCGTCCATTGCTGTGGGGCCAACCATGATGTACGTGCTTTACATCCACTCCGTCCATCCAGTACAGGGACGTGGGTCCCACATGATTTATGTGTTTTACCGTTCGTCCATCTGGATGTGACCCATTTGAAGTATGGACTTCATCCACGTTGTCCATCCACCTTCTAATAGCAAGATAGCTGATGTGACGACGTCAGCAAGTTCTGTGGGTCCGTCTATGATGTATGGGTCTTATCCACACCGTCCAGATGGCTGGACAGTGGGACAAACCGTTGATGTATATGTTCTATATCCACACCGTTTATCAGGTGAACGACACTGCAAAAATCAGTGGAGGATTGAACGTCTACCATTGAAACAGTTAGGGGTCACAGAAGTCCTGGATCAATATGAAATTTGTTTTTCCTCTTAACTCAGGCCTTTGTGACCTTATGAACAGATTGGATGGAAAATAAACGTTATGGTGGCCCCGTGAATTGCTAACCGTAAAATCATTATCTCCACTGCTATTTGTGGTATGGTTCAGATGAACTTTCGATATGATTCATTTTTGGGTAATGCTCGATAATAATCACTAAAAATAGATGTATGGTGTAGATATAATAAAATGAAAATATAGTGTGTGGATCTCACCTTGATGTGATGTATATTGAGCCCGTATGAGAGGCCTATTGTGATGTGCTTGAGGCCCATGGGTTGTGACCCATTGTGATGTATTCGAGGGCCATAGGACGTGGCCCGTTGTGATATATTTGAGGCCCATGAGTGAGACCCAATGTGATGCACGTGAGGTCTTTTGTATGTGGCCCAATGTAATGTATGTGAAACCTTTGTGTGAGACCCGATGTAATATATACGAGGCCCATTGTAATGTGTGATTCCACCATGATGTATATAATGATGATTATGATGGGTTATGCCTTGGGAGCAATGATGGCTTGATGTTCACATTGTAAGAGCAATGATGATTAAATGTCTACATTGTAACTCTCCCTAGGGCACATTGATAGGCCCATTCTCACCTCCCCTTAGTGGGTTGACCCAAACCGTTGGTCCCCCATGATTGTTAGGCCCATTCTTTATATGAGTAGATCGTCTAGGCCCATCCTTGTTATGAGGAGAGTACATCATCATCATATAACATGCTTAGTATAGCTTCACGATCCGTACCCATGCACATCATATATTTGCTTGATATGAGGAGTGATTAATCATCGCACATGCCATTGGGGGATTATTATGAGACTTCCTAATAGGAGGAGTTGCTCACATGAGCTCGCAGTTTGCGCAGGATTGGTACATGACTAGATAATATGATTCATGCATCTCGCATTGTGTGATATGATTTCTGTACGCCCTAGCAACATCAAGGTCATAGCCTCCATAGCATATTGTAAATGGTTGGATTGGACACCGAAAATACTGTTACTAGCATCGGGGTACCATAGATGTCTTTGGGTGAAAATCCTTAAATCCGATGGTACTAGAGGATGACTCCAACATCGAGACCAAGTAGATACATGAGCGCACGAGGGCCGTATACCAGTAGGCCACGTCTCCCACTGTGTCATGGTCGGTTGAAAAGGGGGGTGACCTTACCCGCCTGAGTGAGGGGGCAATATCTAGGTTGAGTTTTACCAGATTGAAGAATGGGTCAGCTATTAATGATCTGGGCCCAATATTGGTAGGTGGATAGTGAGGTCTTTTCAACTTACCCAGTTGTGCGCTTGGATAAAGGTGACAAGCTGGCGTACAGTATACTAGACCCCTGTGATTCTCCGGAGTGAGATCTGTGTTGATATTTGATGCTATAGTGATGAGCTGCATTGATATGTAGATTCAGATGAGGATTGGTATGCTTGAGTTGCATCTCGCATCGCATGACCTTGGTATGACTGACATCATTCACGCCTTACATCGCATGACCTTGATATGACCGATAACATTCATGCTTTGCATCGCATAGCCTTGGTACGACTAATAGTATTCATGAATCGCCAGCATATTCCGTATTATTTTGATATTGCATTCTAAGCATGCTTATATTACGCACACACTCTCACTATCCTCTAAGCTTTCTATAAGCTTATGTACGATTGGTGCATGCAGGTGATGTTCGGACGCATCCATAACTTAGTAGGAGCAGGACCATGCAGTCGAGCTTCAGGAGTTTCCGTTATTATTATCATTGTATTTCCCTTTATGCGCATTGTACTTTAAAGTTTTCGATTATAGTGGATTTTGTGATGGTGTCTTGGTTATTGTTAGTGAGTTATGCTTATGGTTATGCTTGTTACGAAATAAATTTATGCTGAAAAATCCTTCTTGTAGGATCCTAGGATTGGAACCTGGTATATGGGTGCTGGGAGCCGAGAATGGGGTACTACGGAGGCTGTTGGCACCGGATTAGGCGATCAAAAATTTTGTGAGCCCGGTTTCCGAGTTTGGGGCATGACAATACTTGCACGGTCCAATCAACTGTACTGGGCATTTACTAGTTTTAGCAAACATAAAATGGATTACAATATGAAAATCAGATCAATTGGATGATCTAATCCATCCATATGTGGGATTTCTTTTTAATATTTATCTATAGCCAAACCATGGATGGGATGGTTAGGATTTTCTTGATAAAATTGGTTCTTTAGAACCCTAAGCAATAGATGATGGGTATAACAAATGTAAGGCTCGTTGCTAAATCAGCCTACCTTCTCATAAATTATGTTGATTGTCCATTAAATAGTTATTGTTCTGATGAGGTGAATCATCTTATTCGTTGGTTTTTTACATGGTGGCCTATGAAATATGTTTGGAACCTAATGCACAGCCCATTTTGCTTAGTTAGATCGTCGAAGTCTCCCCTCACAAGTAGAAAACTACAAGTTATTGTGCGTTGGGAGTAGATGATCATTTCCACATAGTAACAAGTGATTACTCTTACACACTGCGTACATAGATATAGGAAAGTGAAAGAACTCTACGTGTGTGATCATTAATGAATACCGAGTATAAAAATATATAATAGGAAAAACACCTCTCTTCTTCATCTGAATGTTGGCTTTAGCCCACATTTGTTCAGACTATTGGAAAGACAAAAGGGGGAAAAAGACTTTTAGCTAAACATTGATTAGATCATCCACCGCATAAATTAGGTTATCATGTTGCTAGTAGGCCAAAATGTGAAAACAAACAAGACAGCTAAGAATTTATATATATATATATATATATATATATATATATATATATATATATATATATATATATATATATATATATATATATATATATATATATATGTTGGCAGAAAGGTGGGAGCACACCACCTGTAATTTTATTGATATGAAAATGGTTCTTTACAGCCACTAGGGCAGGTGCAAACACAAGAAACAACTGCCATACATCATATAGATCAAGCCAAACACACAAATTACAAAAAAGGAGGAAATAACAAAAACCTTTTTTAATTCCTATTTAGAAAACACCATGGAAGGAAAAATCAAGGAAAGCATTCTATCAATAAATATATAGAATTCTCTCCTTCCATTCCTCCAAAGTGCCAGAGTCCAGAAAAGTATTCCCACTCCTACTCCATATCCAACTCCAAATCCAATCCACATTAATTCCCAATCGTATTTCCTTTCCGATTTTAATGTTGACAGAGCGGGCGGTGGTGTATCCTTTGCATCTTCGCATATCCTTGACAGTGGAGGTCCACACAATCCTAAATTCTCTTTGAATGATTCATTACTAAATGTAAGAAACTGCTGACTTTGTGGTATCTTCCCAATGAGGAGGTTATGCGAAAGATTCAACACTGCAAGGAATGTTAGCTCTATTAGCTGCCAAGGGATCTCTCCTGACAATTTATTCTGTGAGAGATCCAATGACTCTAATTCCCTTAGGTTCTCAAATGATGTTGGAATTCTTCCTGTTAAACAATTGTTGGACATATTGAGCACATGGAGAGACTTTAGAAATCCAATTGATTCTGAGATGTCTCCGTGAAATTTGTTCTTTGAGAGATCCACTACAGTGAAGGCAGTAAGGATCTTTACCAGTTCCATTTGCAGCCCTTTACTGACTACAGACACTCTATTTTGATAATATGAATCATCGATCTTTTTTCCAAGGAACGAAGATTGGGATTTGCTTTCTTCCATCATTGCCTTCAAGCTCTTGAACATATTTGATGGCAACTTACCCTCGAAGCTATTGGAAGAGAGGTCGAGAATTTGTAACAATGGGAATGAGCGATTTGTTAGAGGATGCCCAATGGTGCCGTGAAATTGGTTGGATCTTAGGACGAGGATGCGCAATTGAGACAAAGCTTCCAACCATAAAGGGAAAGTGTCCTGTATCTGATTGTTTCCAAGGTTTAATAGCTCCAACATTTTGCAGTTAGCTAAAGACCTCGGCACTTGGCCTTCCAATTGATTTCGACTAAAATCAAGAGTTTGTATATTACATCCCTTTTTAAATGTCTGAGGCAAGGCCGCAAGGGTCCATTGAAAGCATTTCCTTGAAGATTTAATACAATAAGGGCATCGCCAATCTCACCCAAACACGGTGGAATCTGACCACTGAAGCGATTGTCAGATAAATCAAGGACTAACAGGAATATTGCATTGCAAACTGACAGAGGGATTTCTCCAACGAGGCTATTGTTTGAAACTGAAAAGAAAACGATGGAGGGTGATGGAATGGGAAGTGAGCCTTCAAGTATGTTGGAGCTAAGGTCAAGATAAAGCAAGGCACTTGACAAAAGATGGGGAGATGTTGATTCTATTCCCTGCAGAGCATTGTGAGAAAGATTTAAAGAGCTTAAAGTCCCATTCCCAACCTCCCATATCCATTTCGGTATTTCACCACTAATTTTATTGTTAGAAAGGTCCAATACCCCCAACCGTTCTTGATTTCTCAAGAAATTTGGAAATGTGCTAATGTTACAAGACCGCAACCCCAACAATTCAAACTGGGGGGTGGAAACAAATGTAGAATTAACACCACCATCCTGGATTGACAGGTTGTTATCTGAAAGATCCAGATTGTAAAGTTTTTTGAGGTTTTGAAATAAACCTATCTGCACAACACCTCTGAAATTGTTGGAAGAAACATCAAGTACTTGAACCCTTGTAAGTTGGAAGATAGATCTCGGTATCATCCCCTGCAAGTTGTTGTCCTGCAAATAGATGATCTGCAGCTGTGAAGAAGAGGCATTGTGAAACTCGCCAAGTTGACCGCTGAATTGATTAATTGAGAGACCCAACATTTGTAATGATTGGATGGAAAACAAAGATGACGGAATGGCCCCATTAAGCGAATTATTCCATAACATGATCTCTCGGAGATTCTGAAGTTGGTTTCCACAGGAAGGAATTGGGCCGTACAATCTGTTGTTTGAAAGATCCAAGTACTGCAGTTTGGTAAGGTTACAAAGTGAGGATGGAAATGATCCAGACAAGTTGCAACTGCTGAGGTCTAATCGAGTCAAGAACAAGAGATTATTGAGCGAATCTGGTAACTTTCCTGAAAATCCCGTGCTTGACAGGATCAATTGCTGTAGAGTATTGTTTTGAGGGAATTCCGGCAAATAGACGGTCAGAAGTGGATTGTTTGAAATGTCAAGGAATTGAAGGGTTGGCAGCTGGAAAATACTCTCGGGGAATTTTCCATACAATTCACAACCTTCAAGGCGGAGTGATGTCAAGGAAGAGAAGTTCCCTATGACATCGGGCACTGTAGAGGAGAGAGTGTTGTCACTGAGGTCGAGTTCAGATAACAAATGGTGCTGTGAAAGGGAAGAACGGATGGAACCTGAAAGACCACAATCTTTTAAGATCAACCTGCGGAGTCTCCTCGGGAAGCTGGGCACTGCAGAGGAGAGATTGTTAAAGCTGAGGTCGAGTTCAGATAAGAAATGGAGATGTGAAAGGGAAGAATGAATGGAGCCTGAAAGACCACAATCTTGTAATATCAACTTGCGGAGCCTACCAGTGAAGCTGGGCACTGCAGAGGAGACATTGTTAAAGCTGAGGTCGAGTTCAGATAAGAAATGGAGCTGTGAAACGGAAGAATAGATGGAGTCTGAAAGACCACAATCTTGTAGGCTCAACTTGCGAAGACGAGGGAGTGGCAAGAATAACGCCTGGCCCAACTCACTACCCAGCGCTGAGATGTCCACCCTGTCGAGATAGAGTTCTCTCAGACTCGACAGGTTTTGGACGAGTGCCCCCATGCCTGGGTTTTCGAGTTTCAGGTTTTCAATGTACGGACCATCGAAATATCCATTGTAAGATAGATCGAGAGAAACCAAAGTGGTCAAGCGGGAGATTTCCAGGGGGATTTGGCCATAAAACCTCAAATGAGAGAGGTTGAGATGGGTTAAACTGGTGAGCTGCTCAAAACCAGAAGGGATTGTAGAGCCATCAAACTCATTGTAAGCGAGGTTGAGCTTCCGCAGGCTCCGAAGACGAAAGAGACTTTCAGAATCAATCCGACCGGAGATATAGAGGCTACTGAGATCGAGGCTGATCACGTGACCAGTGGCTCCATCACATGTGATGCCTTCCCAAGAGCAGCAATCGGTATTGTTTGAATTCCAAGAGGGGAGAGTAGAAAGGGTGGAATCAGTGAAGTTAAAACCATGCTTGAGGTGGAGCAAAGCAGAGAAGTGATGATGGTTGCATTGTTGGGTTGCAAATACAAGAGAAGGGAGAAGGAAGAGGATGAGAAACGATGGGTTTATGGAAGAGAGGAGAGCCATTGGCTATTGGGATTTGGGATGGGTAGGAACAGAAAGCGTGGGGTCTATTTATAGCTAAAGTGCAGAGCTTTTACTATCGACTCACACGTATGAATATGGGAGACCCCCGCCTGTTCCCGAAACCGACTAGGTACTACCCTTGCCTGTTACGATCTCGAGACTGGCGGGGCTTCGAGCGACCTCCGTGATGTATTAACTTCATCCACACCGTCCATTCATTTCTGAATATCAATCTAAGTTGGGATGGAAAAATTAGACAGATCTGAAAATCAAGTGGACCACACAGTGGGGATTAAATTACTACCATTGAAAAATTGTTGGGGACCAGAGAAGTTTTGGATCAAGACGATATTTGGTTTTTCACTTCATCCATGTGTATTTGACCATGTCAACATGTTGGATGGCAAATAAACAACACGGTGGGCTAAGAGGGTTTCAATGGTGGGCGTCCTTAGCACGTCTGCTTCCTTATGGTGTGGTCTACTTAAGCTTTGGATGCCTTACATTTAAGCTAATAATCTAAAAGAATATGAAAAAATGGAGATGTAGATAAAATCTATACATAAGGGCGGCCCCTCAGCTCATGTCCGAGCTCGGAACGGGCCGGAGTAGTCATCAAAGAAAGAGATAGCGTTGCGGAAGGGCAGCTGCGACCCAAGAACCACTGTGTGGGTGCGATCCTGACCGTAGGGCCCTCCATCTGGTTTTCTGGCTTATTTTAGGGCATGGTCCCAAAATCGAAGCAGATAAAAATTTCAGGTGGACCACAACACAGGAAACAATGGCTATTGATCATGAAAAAGCTTGTGAGCTGCAAAAGTTTTGAATCAAGTTAGATAATTGTTTTTTCGTGTCATCGAGTTCTGCGTGATCTTATTAACATGTTAGATGGTCAAATGGACCTTTGAAAGTTTTTAACGGTGGCTGTTAAATGACCTCTGTTTCGGTGGTGTGTTCCACTTGAAATTTAAATCTGCTTCATGTTTTGGACATGCCCTAAATGAGATGTGAAGAGTTATTGAAAGCATGAATATAAGGCACATACATTACAGTAGGCCGCACGGATAGGAATCAACCGACCTCGATGGACCCATTGTTCCACCCAAGCCTCGCACGAGAAAACGCACGTGCTAAAGCAGACTGCGGGGTGTGGACGTCACCAAGTTCTATGGGGCTGCCGTGATGTCGGTGTTATTATATATTCAGGCAGTCCGTCAATTTTCCAAGATAATTTTAAAGCATGTCAAAAAATGACGAAGTTCCAGAGCTCTAGTGTACGACACCAGAAAGCAGTAGAGATTAAATGTTTACCATTGAAAAATTCTTGGGTACATAAAAGTTTTGGATAGCTGTTATTTGTGTTTTCCATTTATTCAGATTAATCTGATTTTTTTATTTTTTTATTATTTTTTTTGAGGCCAATGCCATCCTTGATGCAACCCCACTGTTGTTACTTATAATATGTAGGATTAATGTGACCTTATGAACATGTTAGATGGTAAATAAATATTATGGTAAGCCCTTAGTAAGGTTTCAACAGTGGGCATTGCTGTCCCCACCTTTTTATGTGGATATAATACCTCCATTATGGTGGACCCAAGGTGGTTTCAGACGTGAACATTTTTCTACCCACATTTTCTTGTTGTGCAGTGTACTTGAGTTTTAAATATGCCTCATTTTAGATTCGTGTTCTAACGGGGTCTGAAAAGACTGATGGACAAGGTGGATTTCTCATGAATATCACAATCCGTACCACCTACCTTCCGAGCATAGGAACTTCCTGCCACATCCGGGTCCTGAATTCTGATATTCAGATGGGTCTGATTCTTTTAAGCAACGCATCTGCGCCATCATGATTATCTGATGCGGAGCCAGCCTGACAAAGATGAGAACTTTTCATCAGGCGGTCACAACTTTATATGCGCACTTGTCTGACAAATCAGGCCCAGACGTGAGCCAAGATGTGAAGGATTTATGGTCACCACATTGTGTATACATATGTGGGCCGATTCTTTGAGTCAAGGCATCTTAACATGCGGATGGCCTGTTAAGTAGTTCCAATCTCACATGAGAGCCTTTTTCTTCACTCGTGCATTGAGTTTGGAGAAAAAGTGCACTTGTTGGAACAAATGAATGCATGCATGCAAGCATAGAGATGATATTTTGCCATCCATTTGTTTCGTGTACCATGGCTCACATGATACGTTGACTGATTTGATATTTCCTTTGGGCCAAGGCATATATAAAGTGGAGCCCACCGATCTATGGTGGAGGCATATGAGGTGCATGACATAGTGGGGCCCGTTTCCCCTTATCCATGATGCAGCGGAAGGCTTAGGCCTTCTAGATGGATGGGATGAACTTTGCCCTATTTCCACAGTGATGATGATGATGTGTGTGTGTATGTATATATATATATATATATATATATATATATATATATATATATATATATATATATATATATATATATATATATATTCCTTTTTTCCTTTTTTTTCATGATCAAATGATTACGTTAAGTGAAGAAAAGAACGGGAATCATTGATAGCGACCATTCAAGAAAGTTGGAATCAAGTGTGCCACTGCCCATTTCTATCATACGAACACCACGAAAATTTACAGCAATTTCATGTGGGCCCCAACAAAAAGATAACGGCCGCACAAAAAATGAAAAACCATGAACAACCCACACACCTCATTTCGGGCTACCCGAGGGAGAAAAATCCCCAGGGGAAGCCTATCATATAAAAGCTAAAACAGAAAACAAAACTGAGAAATCACTGGACGCGACAGGATATTGTTGCCTTGCATGATGATGAAGCCTGTCAACATGATTTAATTCCAAATGCTCTCTGAAATCCTAGCTTAACAATCTCAACATAACCAAAAGAAGTAATTTATTTTCAAGAAAAGAAAAATTAAGGCTATTGTTGCCTTGCATGATGATGATGACTCTCGATTGCTAAAGTTTATTGGTTAAAGTCTAGACGTATAGGACAGTCCCGGAGTAATCAATGTTCATTTATTCTTCGGTCTTGAATATCACTCTCATCCCACCGGGTCAAGCAAGCAACAACCATTCGTGGGTCAAGCAAGTGACATCATTTTTTCATGCAAAAGGGTCCCATGTACGTTTTTTGTTTTTTGTTTTTTGTTTTTTGTTTATTTTGTTTTTTGGTCCTCATTTCTCCTTTTCATACCGGTTCTTTGAGTCAAGGCATCTTCACCATGAGAATGGCCCAGTGAGTGGATCCGTTCTCACATGAGTGCCTTTTTTTTTTCCACGTTTGCATTGAGTGCGGAGAGCAAGTGCACCTGCTGAAACAAATAAATGCATGCATGGAAGCATATAGATAATCTTTTGCTGTCCATTTATTTCGTGTACCATGGCTCACATGATAAATTGACTGACTTGATATTTTATTTTGGGCCAAGGAATGTATGCAGTGGGGCCCATCGATCTACGGTGGAGGCATGCGAGGTGCATAACAGAGTGAGGCCCACTTCGCCCTATATCCATAATGTGATGTGGAAGTTTGGCTTAGGCTTTCTAGATGGATGGGATGAACTTTGCCATATTTCCAAAGTGTTTTTGATCAAGGTTTTTTTTTTTTTTTTTTGGTTCACTATCAGCTGATTATATAAACGAAGAACGGATATCATTGGTGGTGACCATTAAAGAGAGGTGGCATCAAATGTCCCACTGCCCATCTTTATCTTGCCAATCAATCAAATTTTCTTAGTGAGGAGCACTTCTCCATCAAACATGGGTCACAATACATTTGCATGACTTTGCTAGTGGCCAGGATATGTGGGCCCAACATGATTTAATTTCCAAATGCTCTCTTAAATGCTAGCGTAAAAATCTCAACATAGATTTAAGTTATTTTCCAAAAAAAAAAAATTATGGGTATTGTTGCTTACTCGATCAGATCATGATGATGATGCCTCTTGATTGCCAAAGTTTGTTGGTTAAAGCTGTCTAAAAATTATAGGACAGTTAGGAGATATTGAGAATGGTCCACAATCAATGTTCATTCATGCCAAGGTCTTGAATATCACTCATCCCACCGGGTCAAGCAAGCAACAACCAACGGCGGGTCAAGCAAGTGATACCATTTAGTCATGCAAAAGGTCCCATGCACGTACTTTTTTATTTCTTTCTTATACCATTTAGTCATGCAAAAGGTCTCACGTACTTTTTTATTTCTTTCTTACTTGTCTATTGAGTGTCCTCATTTCTCCTTTTCATACCAAGTTCATAAATTATAACAAACAGCTAAAGTTTCATTATTACTTTATTCCACACTTATTCCACACGGCAATGAAATGTAAGACAGGTGGGTCTTGTCATCTCGAAGAACTAGCAAACATTAGAGGACATTTTTTTCTTCCCTATATTTTTTTTTTTTTCCACCATGTGCACAAAATAAAAATAAAAATGGATGATTTGAAAAAGTAGCTAGCTTTGTCTATTAAATTGTACACACCCATGGGATGAGTGGCTAAAAGATCTCAGTTACACTGTAGCTATTGAAGTAAGAACAATGATATATATACAACTTACCATCTATAATCCAATGAACACGCAGAGCGGGTGAATCAAATACTCGAAGATATGTTGCGTGCATGCACTCTTGATTTTAAGGAAACTTGTGACATAATATGCATTTCATTTAGTTTACCTACAACAATGTTATTAGGCAAGCATAAGGATGACACCATACGAAGCTTTATATGGAAGCTAATGATGTGCGCTTAATTGTAGGACATAAGTTGGTGAAAAGAGATTGATTAGGCTAGATATTGTTCACGAGGCCACAGGAAAGATAGATATTATAAGGAATCACCTCCAAGCTGCACAAAACCGATATAAGAGTTATGCAAAGGTGTGATTTGGAGTTCTTTGTACGAGACCACATATTTATGAAAGTCTCTCCTTTGAAAGGACTTATGCGCTTCGGAAAGAAAGGAAAGCTTGCACCTCGCCATACTGGACTTGTCGAGGTGTAGGAGCAAATTGGAGAAGTAGCTTAAGTAGCAAGTGTCCACAACATTTTTCATTTTTTGATGCTAGGGAAGTGTGAAAGGGATGCTTCACATGTCATAGATTGGCAAGATCTCGAGCTACTTGAAGAAACATCTTATATGGAAAAGCCTGTACGCACATTGGAGTGTAAGGAACATGTTTTACACACCAAGACCATGCTGCTCGTAGAAGTTTTATGGACTTATCATGGAGCTGATGAAGCATCATGGGAATAAGAATGAGAGATTCAAGAAAACTTCCCCTACCTCTTCGATGATGTACCTCTGGTAAATTTTGAGGATGATTTTTTTTTTATTATTATTTTTTATTATTTTTTAAATTTTTTTAAATTTTAAATTTATTTATTTTTTTAATTTTAATTTTAAAAATAATAATAATTTATTTTAGTTTATTTTTTTAACTTTAAGGGGGTAGAATATAATGACTCCAACTTTAAAAAAAAAAAAAATTAACTAGGCAGTGTATACATATAACCTCCATGTAATTAATTAAATGGGTTTAAAGTTTTATTTTATTTTCTTTAAGAAACAACAAGCAACATCTTTTTCTTTTTTTCTTTTTTTTTTTTAAAAAAAGCTTTGATATATTCATGTGTGGAAAGTACAAGTAATTCAGGTGGGACTCAAAAAAATGGCGAAGACCTTACCTATCCTATGACGGAGCAATCCCCTAAATACTTACATAAATAATCCTCATGTGATATTAACCCAACCTAACTGTGTTAAGCCCCACCCTCTCAAGGAAATAAGAATCCCGAACAAGGGGCTGGAGATCAGCAAGTGTTTGAAATTTTCTGTGGCCGATGACACCACTACCCAATTTGACCAACCCATTCGCTGCACCATTAGCTTCTCTGGGCCTGAAGGAGATCCTCAGGGAGGCTTGCTTCTTGAGGCAGGAGAATTTTACCCATAGATACCAATGGGCCTAGCCCAGGGTACTGTCTTTGTTGAGCAGATATACCAAGCTCCTTGAGTCACTTTCCACAACAATGTGGGAATAGCCCTTTGAGACCACTAGACCCAACCTGTCCGCAAATGCCGTGGTTTCAGCCATGAAGTTTGTTCCTAATCCGTAGCTCGAGGCAAAGGCGAAGATGAAGTCCCCGTTGCTACCTCCACAATGTTGCGCAGCACGCCAACAACGCAGTGAGCCTAGATCCAATCTCAGGCCTCACCCACAAACGATAAACAGGAAGAAATATAAAATAGAAAGGAATAAAAGCATTCAAACAAACCACAAGACAAGATATACGTGGAAAAACTCCAAACTAGGGTAAAAAACCACGGATGCAAAATTCCACTATGAAGAGAAACGAAGATTACAAGGCAATATACTAACCTCTCCCTTGGAAGTACAGAGAAAATCCCTTGCCCACACCTTAGAATAATTTCCTAATATTCACATTAACCCTAAAATAACCCTAGGGACCCCAATTTATAGTTTTGGCAACTTCCCTTTCGCATCCCAGTTGTGAAAGGACTTACGACATGAAATCCGCGAAACTCCTTTCGCATCCCAATTGCGAAAGGACTTGCGACACGAAATCCGCGAAACTCCTTTTGCATCCCAGTTGCGAAAGGACTCGCGACACGAAATCCGCGCAACCTCGACTGGTCGTGGGCGGCCCCAGATGTGGCTCCACTTCTTAACAATCTTTCACTTGGAGACACATCGCTATAAACCTTTATCTTCTTCATCCGGAGTGCACCACCTCCCTGTCTTTAAGCCTGAAGACCAATCAAAGCTGAACAGAGCTTCAGCTTCTCTCTTGTGACCGCCTTGGTCAGCATGTCCGCAGGATCTCACTTGTATGAATCTTCTCCAGAGCAATCGATCCATCTTCCAGTAACGAACGTATGAAGTGATATCTGATAGTAATATACTTGGTCCTTGAATGAAAGGCTGAATTCTTAGCTAAGTGTCTTGCACTCTGACTGTCACTGTACAGCTTGCAATCTGCTTGCTTCTTACCCAACTCTTCCATAAAACCTTGCATCCACACCATCTCCTTGCATGCTTCTGTAGCCGCAACATATTCTGCTTCTGTCGTACTGATAGATACTATCTTTTGTAACTGAGAGACCCAACTGACTGCAGCACTACCCAGAGTAAAAACATAACCTGTAGTGCTTCTTTTACTGTCGATATCTCCTGCCAAATCTGAATCCGCGTAGCCTTGTAACTTGATTTCCAATCTACCATAACACAGCCCTATGTCCTTAGTACCTACCAAGTACCTAAGGATCTACTTCACAACTTCCCTATGTTCTTTCCTGGGGTTGTTCATGAAACTGCTAACAACTCCCACTGCTTGAGCAATGTCTGGCCTCATACTCACCATAGCATACATGAGACTCCCAATAGCTGACGCGTATGGAACTTTAGCCATGTAGTCCCGTTCCTCCTGCGTCTTTACACCTTGCTCCTTAGATAGCTTGAAGTGGTTGGCTAATGGAGTGCTAACCGGCTTAACACCTCCCATATTGAATCGATCAAGTACCTTGGCTATGTACTCTGCCTGTGACAAAACTAATTTCTTATTTTTCCCGTCACGCTTTATCCTCATGCCTAGGATTTGTTTTGCAGCTCCTAAATCCTTCATGGCAAATTCTCTAGACAATTGTCTTTTGAGATCTGAGATGTCCTTCATGCTTGAACCAGCCATAAGCATATCATCAACGTACAGAAGAAGGATAATGTAAGACGTATCAAATTTCTTCAAGTAACAACAGTGGTCTGCATGACATCTCCTAAAACTGTTTCCCGACATGAAACTGTCGAACTTCTTGTACCACTGCCTCGAGGCTTGCTTTAGGCCATATAGACTCTTCTTCAGTCTGCACACCTTGTTCTCATTACCTGGTGCCACGTATCCTATCGGTTGATGCATATATATCTCTTCTTCAAGGTCCCCATGAAGAAAGGCTGTCTTAACATCTAGCTGTTCTAGATGTAAGTCATCTGAAGCCACTATACTCAAGACCATACGAATCATAGACATTTTCACTACCGGTGAAAATATTTCAGTGAAATCGATACCTGCCTTTTGTTAAAACCCTTTCACAACCAATCTGGCCTTGTACCGTTTCGAACCATCGTGCTCCTCCTTTAATCTGTAAACCCACTTGTTATGAAGAGCTTTCTTACCTTTGGGTAGAGTGACTAGCTCCCATGTACGATTAGACTCTAGAGAGTCCATCTCATCATCCATGGACGGCTCCCACTTAACCCGTATATCTGACTGTAACGCCTCTTTAAAACACTCTGGCTCACCATTATCTGTCAGTAGTAGATACTGTAAGGAGGGTGAGTATCGGACCGTGGGTCTCCTCTCCCGAGTAGACCTCCTCACAACCGGTGTATGCGGCTCTGCCTCATCCTGTGGTGCTGTAACACCTATGTCCGGTAACTCTTCCAACTCCACGAATTCCTTTTTCTCGGCCTTATTTTCCTGCACACTGTCCTTATGCATCACTTTTTCATTGAAGACTACGTCCTTACTTCTGATGATTTTTCTATTTTCTGCATCCCAGAACCTGTAGCTAAAATCATGCTGCTTGTAGCCTATAAACGTGCACCTCTTGGACTTCGCATCCAGCTTGTTTCTGTGCTCTGCATCAATGTGAAATATGAAGTGCAACCGAACACTCTGAGATGTGCAAGGTTCACTTCCTTCCCAGTCCACACTTCTTCTGGTAGCCCACCATCCAATGGTGTTGAGGGACTTCTATTGATGAGATATGCGGCAGTATTCACAGCATCTGCCCAAAAGGTCTTGGGCAACCCTACATGTAACCTCATGCTCCTGGCGCGCTTAAGGATGGTCCTATTAATGCGCTCAGCCACACCATTTTACTGTGGTGTCCCTAGAATTATTTTCTGATGTTTGATTCCATTTGTTGCACAATACTCCTCAAACCTCTTATCACAATACTCTCCCCCATTGTCAGATCTGAGACACTTTACTGTTTTACCTGTCTCATTTTCTACCATAACTTTCCACTTCTTAAATACATCAAATACATCAGATTTATGTTTTAAGAAGTAGACCCACAGTTTTCTACTAGCATCATCAATAAAGGTAACAAAATAACGTGAGCCACCAAGAGATAATACCTGTGCCGGTCCCCACACATCAGTGTGTACAAGCTCCAACTGATGTGTTTTTGGAGCCCGTCCCATCTTCTTGAAGCTTACCCTCTTCTGCTTGCCATACACCCAGTCCTCGCAGAATTTCAAGTCAATAGACTTCAGCCCTGGTAGCTTCCCTTTTGACAATAGCACTTTCATCCCTTTCTCACTCATATATCCCAGCCTCTGATGCCATAACTGCCCATTCACTCCAGTTGATGCGACTGCGAGTGAACTATACGATCCTGAAGTCACGTACAAAGTACCTTCCTTTTTGCCTCGAGATATTACCAAGGCACCTTTTGTGATCTTCCAGGAGTCACTGGTGAATGTCGTCACATAACCGGTATCGACCAACTGTCCCACTGAGATCAGATTACGTTTCAAACTCGGTACATATCTGACATCCTTCAATTTCAAGACCGTTTGGTCTATTTAATTGTAACGCCCCAGAAAATCGGAGGTCGTGCATAGACTCGACTCCCGAGTTCCCGAGTGTCACTTATCATGCATTTATGGTTTTTTTAATGATTAATCAAATTTAACTGCCCAATTTGGAATTACCTGAGGCACGAAGCACAATCAATCAGTCTACTGAAATGAAGGATATCTCACATATATACAGGTCCAAAATAATAAAGGGTCACCCAAGGCGTTGCCTAACAGAACACAAAAGAAGGCTATGTCCAAAAAGAGTAAAGCTGAGCCCACGGCTCAGCAAATCCAAATTCAGCCCGATCAAGCCGATGGAGAGCCGCCCATCAGCTACAAGTAGGAGAGTCCGTCCTCCTCGTCCAAGCTCGCCTCACCAGGCTCCTCATGCCCTGAGTCACCTGCATCTATGAATGGGTCTGGTTGGTGTTTTAAAACACCGTCCCAGAGTGGGAGTGAGTGATCAACTCAGTGTGAACTATTGGTCTCAAGTTACAACAGGCATCAATTGTAATATGAACTTAATGAAAAGCAGACAATCATCAACACCTAATAACTCTTATTTAAAATACATGCATGCGTGATGATATGATGCATGCCCTCGCCACAACACTCCCTCAAGCGACTCCATCTAACTATCGCATATGACAACACTCCCTCAGAGCGACCTCGACTTCCAAGTCGCCACCCTAACTAATGCGTGCAATGCGATCGTGTTAGCCGAGTTATTAGTTAAGTCCATTCATCCAGCAGGTTGGGGATTCTGATTCACCCTACGTATCACTGCCCTAAACTGGTTGCGAGGCCAAGGCCCCATCAATGCGTGAGGCCGAGACCTCACGGTCCGTGATCCCGGGTTCCTCATCCCAGACTCCAAGCACATGAGGAGTGCCGAAAGGAAGGGATCGCTCGCGGTCACTACGGGAGGCGCGGTACCCCAGCAGTAGGCGACAAATCGGACATAGTGTCCCATTCCACCATGCCCGGCTCACGAGGCTGTAGACCAGTTTCGGGTGGATTATCGATGGGCTTCAATGGTTGCAGGGTGGTTCAGATTCCATACATATGTGAGCACACAGGGTTAACAAACAAGGTTGATCAGTCAGTAGGCTAGACCACATGAGTCAGGCGAGTGTGAGACGAGTGACCTCGGGCACAAGGGTCCCACGTAGTCGAACTACAGCCACCCGAGCACACCCGCCCAAAACCCACGGTTTAGCCTCTAGGCGGTCCTACCAATGGAGCTACCCTTGCTCATCATGTTCCTGACCAACCCAAGGGTATGAGGGGATCCGTAACATGCCAATTCTACAGATTATCAACTAGCATAGCGACCACATGTTCTCATACATCTCATATACCATTTAGATTCTCATAACAAGCAAGACTAACCATAACATGAAATAAGTACATGTGAGTTATGTGTGTGTGTGAGGAAGTTAAGCACTTCCTCCAATTTCAGAAATCATGTGCACACGGACAATAAATCATACATGCATTGAAACACTCCATATGAGGAAAAATGATAGAGCAATCATGAACAAACTATCACCCATACATAATATCATGTGAGAGGCAAGATCAACACCATTATGAAAGCTAGGCATGCAATCCATACAATTCCAACAATATACAACTCCTAGGGTTTCTCTAGATTATTCAATCATAGCATCCAAGCAATCAAAATCATTAAACCCACACTAAAATTGGTGCAAGGCCACCTAAGAACAATAGTCCGCACCTAGGATCGTTGGAGGCTTGGGAAAAATGTCCTAAGAAAGAGGGCTTTGCGGTAGATCGGCCGGAATCCCTAAACAACTTCACATGTTAGATTTACAAGCAAAACCCCCTTCCTTACCAGGGTTTTCCAAGAAAAAGAGGGTTGGATCTTACCTAAACTATCCACGAGATGAAGAGGGCGATTTTCGGATGGGTTTCCCCTTGGAGAAGGTGTAGGGAGAGGAGAGATTGATTCCCTTGGGCCCCACCTTGATTTAGGGTCCACCTTGTCTTCTTCCCTCTCTCTTTCTTCTCCTTTCTCCTCTTTCTCTTCTCCCTTTTCTCTCTTCTAGGGCAAAATTCGTATGGGGAGAGGGGTGCCCAAATGAAGCCCTTTTTATAATTCCAGATTTGCTGCAAATGGCCCTAAGCTTCCACAATTTCCTAAAATAGACTTACGGGACTCCCTATTGGTGTTGGGGTGGCCCTAACACCCCTCTGGCCACTAAATTCGGCGTGTAGGTGCCTTATGGCCTGATTAGGGCCCATGCAAAAATTGAGGACGAACGGATAAACGGATATATGATCTGAGAAAGCGTTTCTGACCTTTAAGTGGTCCTGTGGGGGCCATTTTGGTGATTGGAGCATTTTTTATGGCCATCTAGCCATGAAATTTATAGGATAAGTGGTCCATGGCCCGATGAGGGGCCTTACAAAATTTGGGAACAAACGGATGCGGGGTTTAGTCGTACGGGTCTGATTTGCGATCAACGGTCTCCATGTCACGATCGGGCCCCAAATTTGGTGGACGGGCGTAGAAAAGTACATCAAACCTTGACTGTAAATTTGGAAGAAATCCGACGGCTGGAACGCCTGATATCCCGATTTTATTTGTAAGTGCCAGATTCCAATATGGCATTGGTGGGACGCATTGGGCAAGTGCCAGATGGTACTTTTGGGTGTCCACCGGGTCCGTAGTCCATGATGGACCACAAGCCCAGTGAGATCTATGATTTTCTAAACTTTTAGATTTTTCTAACCCTCCTCGATCGCTGGATGGCCCACACGGGCTGCTGTTAAGTGTAAACAGGTCATCTGGCTTGGTGGCATTTGGTTCAATCATAACCAGATTGGTCTAGTCTAATGGGCTAATCTTAGATTTAATTTACTTGTGATACCTTACTCTAAGTAGTTTAAATAAACGATCCTGCGGCAAATCCGACGTGGACGTCCTAGGATACTACGCTGGTTGGACGGGACATTACAATCACGCATGTATAACTAGCATTGAGTGTCAATGGTCAGTAAGTGATAATATAAGTTAATTACATAAAAAAAATTTAAGGATTTTTGGAAATCCAAAACAGTAAAAATCCGGGATGTTACAATCTACCCCCCTTAAAAACAATTTCGTCCCTGAAATTGCCTAAGGGTAATAAATAAATATATTATCATTTCATTTGCCTAGTTTATTGATTTCAGGTTTATATACGTGGTAGGGTGCATACTAACTATACTAGCCTTGCTTATTATATTCTACCCTCCCTTAAAAATTTTCACCCTTGAGGTTTGAAAACAATGTCAAAATCATGATTATCGTGCTAAGTGTTTGCTGATAAAGTTTACCTAAGGGTGGTGTATTCTACTCTTTATGATCAAGCTAATACGGAAAAAAATAACGGTTGTGGTAGGCTCAAATCCGATACATCGATTGTACGCCTGACCAGGGCTGACAACACGTTGTATCCCTTCTGAATCCTGATGGATCCTGGTCTTCTGCTCGGTCAAAGCAAGTGAGTCCGTGGTAGTCGCTCAGGATTGAGAATTGGGTCAAGCCGCGAATACTTCGCAAGTGTATGGTCTCATAATTCCGTAGTCCCATCAACCTAATTGTTTAGGGAATAACCCTCGTTGGAAAGTTTAAATCTCATATTTATAAGGTTGTCCTTTGGGTTTTGGCTTACGAGAGTCCTTGTTTTAATTTATATCTAATTTGGGGTTTAATAATTCTCTCAACATGCCTATGGACAACGATCATCCTAAAAAAGTATTTAAAGACACATATTTTTATATGAATTACCATTTCAATCCTATGACCAGTGGGTTAATCGCAGACTATACTTTGGTTTCATAAATTTTAAGAATGAAGGAATAGTCGAGGTTCTACGGTATTTGGAAGGTTTAGAGTGCTAATGACGTTAGTAAGGATGCAGTAAGGCAATCATACATTCAAGCATTCACAAGGTGACAAGAAAATTCCACGGCAATCCACATATTCATATTGGATTCAAAGAGCCATTAATATGGCCAGTTACATCATACAATATGGATTACAGCATAGATATTCTAACCATAAGGGAAATACAACCTAGTTAAGCAAAAGTTATAATTATCCTTCAATACATGTAGGCAGACCTAACCGACTTAGAGCATACTACTAATTATCAGTAAGGTTATGCTACTACTCTCCTGGGTCGGGCGAAGATGGGGGTGCTTCTTTCCCATGAGGGAAAGAAAATCACCGGAATGGTGAAGAAAAAGATGGAGAAAAGTTCCTAGAGATGGTTTTGAGAATAACTTGAGTTTGGGCTAGGAATGGGCTTTGGGAATGTAGTTGAGAATGGAATTTGAGATGGTGTTGAGGATGAACTTGGTGGATGCTGGGAGTGAAAGAGGGATTGGAATGGGGTTTGGTGAAGTAGAAGGAGGTGGGTTTTGTGAATGGGCCTTGAGAATGGGTATAGGAGTGGATTTTGGAAATGATGGGTTGAAAAATGAAATATGAGAGTGGTTTTGAGATGGACTTGTTGGAATGGGTAGTTGGAAGGAATTTGGAGATGGGTTTAAGAAAATAGGTTTGGTTGGATTTGTAGGTGAGGAGAGATGCGCTTTTCTCTAAAGATTTGGGAGAATAGAGGATGGTGAAGTGAGAGTGAAAGAGTGGATGAGTTTTAAGAAAATGGATTTGAGGAATGGGAGTTGAGAAATGTTTAGGAAATGAGTTAGGGAAATGAGATTTGAGATTGGAATTTAGTGTAGGTGGTATCTGTTGAAGAGGGTTTAGGGAAAGTATGTGGGAAATGGGGTTGGGTTAAGCATGAGAAGAGGAAATGAGGGTTTAGAGTGAAGGAGTAAAGGGAATGGGGCTCAAGTAAATGGGTTTTGAGGATTGCAAGATGGAATGTTGAGAGGGTTGAGGAAGATGTGGGTTAAGTATGAAGAAGAAGAGATGGGTTTTGGAGAAGAAGAAGAGAAGTGGTGGAAGTGGGATGCCTCTGTATGGTTTCCTTGAAAATGGATTGAAGCTTGGAGAGGGAGAGGTTTCTCCCCTAGGGTGTGGGAGTAGTAGAGAGTGTTGTGGGGTAAGAAATTGGGTATTAGTGTCCTCAAGTTGCAAGAGAGGGAGACCCCCACTCATGTGTACATCGAAAGGGAGGAGGGGACCCATCTTGTAACTTTTCTTATGCTTTTAGTAACTGTATTATTTTTAAAATTTTTTTTATAATGACTTTCCATCAAGTTTTAAGTTATCCCACTAAATTTCTTATCATTTGGAGTTGTAAATGAATTATAAAAATTCTAGAAGTAAACACCATCTTAAACTAATGATTTTTGGACAGTTGTCAATTCATTCCAAATATAACTATATTATAATTTTTATTTTATTTTTATTTTATTTTTATACTAAACAAGACTTGTTAAGCTTCAATCTGTCTTTTGAATCACCTAAATCGGAGTTATAACGAAGGAGATATGAGTTTTTGAAGTTGGGCTGAAAAATGCAGAAAATGGGCCGCCCGACCCGCTGTGGCCCGCCCGGCCCGCTGTCCGGCGTAGGCTACGCCGCTGCCGGCGTGGGCATGCCGGCCCTCTGGCCGACCGGCGTAGGAAACGCCACACTAGGCGTGGGCACGCCAGCCCCCCAGGTTTGGCTTCCTTGTTTTGCAATTTCCTGGGCGTCTGTAAGGCCCCTGGAAAAGTACCATATATGAATTTGGGGTAGGAGAAGCCGATCTACGCAATGAGTCTATTGGTTTCATGATATTCCCCCTGGTTAGTAGCCAAAACCCAGTTTTATTCCAGTTTTACTATTTTTTGGTAAATTTTCATTCACCCACAACTCTTTATCCACAAATAGGTCTAATCTATCAAATTTGGCTTGATATTCACTCATTTGGTCTAGGACAATGGTTTTGACTGTCAAACCGTTTAGTCTTCGGCTCGTTTCTGCCTATGAACTGAGGTCTTGCAAGACTCCCGGACTCATTCTCTAGAATCGCTACCTTCTCTTGCTACACATCCTTAATCACTGGGAAGTCTCATCGTTCGTCTAAGATCGCCGGTTCCGATTCTAGGATGGTTCCTACCATTCTAAGTCTTCGTCGCATTTCCTATCGTTTCTGTATCGTTATTGTGTTTCCTCTCAAGTCAGCAGACGCGTTGGTGAGTTCATGACCCATGGCCCAAGGGATTCCAAACTATTGCTCTGATACCATCTGTAACGCCCCGAAAAATCGGGGGTCGTGCATAGACTCGACTCCCGAGTTCCCGAGTGTCACTTATCATGCATTTATAGTTTTTTTAATGATTAATCAAATTTAACTGCCCAATTTGGAATTACCTGAGGCACGAAGTACAATCACATCAGTCTACTGAAATGAAGGATATCCCACATATATACAGGTCCAAAATAATAAAGGGTCGCCCAAGGCGTTGCCCCAAAGAACACAAAAGAAGGCTATGTCCAAAAAGAGTAAAGCTGAGCCCGCGGCTCAGCAAATCCAAATTCAGCCCGATCAAGCCGATGGAGAGCCGCCCATCAGCTACAAGTAGGAGAGTCCGTCCTCCTCGTCCAAGCTCGCCTCGCCAGGCTCCTCATGCCCTGAGTCACCTGCATCTATGAATGGGTCTGGTTGGTGTTTTAAAACACCGTCCCAAAGTGGGAGTGAGTGATCAACTCAGTGTGAACTATTGGTCTCAAGTTACAACAGGCATCAATTGTAATATGAACTTAATGAAAAGCAGACAATCATCAACACCTAATAACTCTTATTTAAAATGCATGCATGCGGGATGATATGATGCATGCCCTCGCCACAACACTCCCTCAAGCGACTCCATCTAACGATTGCATATGACAACACTCCCTCAGAGCGACCTCGACTTCCGAGTCGCCACCCTAACTAATGCGTGCAATGCGATCATGTTAGCTGAGTTATTAGTTAAGTCTATTAATCCAGCAGGTTGAGGATTCTGATTCACCCTACGTATCACTGCCCTAAGCTGGTTGCGAGGCCAAGGCCCCATCAACGCGTGAGGCCGAGACCTCACGGTCCGTAATCCCGTCGGGTTCCTCATCCCCGACTCCAAGCACATGAGGAGTGCCGAAAGGAAGGGATCGCTCGCGGTCACTACGGGGAGGCGCGGTACCCCAGCGTAGGCCGATAGCTCGGACATAGTGTCTCATTCCACCATGCCCGGCTCACGAAGCTGTGGACCAGTTTCGGGTGAATTATCGATGGGCTTCAATGGTTGCAGGGTGGTTCAGATTCCATACATATGTGAGCACACAGGGTTAACAAACAGGGTTGATCAGTCAGTAGGCTAGATAGCATGAGTTAGGCGAGTATGAGACGAGTGACCTCGGGCACAAGGGTCCCACGTAGTCGAACTACAGCCGCCCGAGCACACCCGCCCAAAACCCACAATTTAGCCTCTAGGCGGTCCTACCAATGGAGCCACCCTTGCTCATCATGTTCCTGACTAACCCAAGGGTATGAGGGGATCCGTAACATGCCAATTCTACAGATTATCAACTAGCATAGCGACCACATGTTCTCATACATCTCATATACCATTTAGATTCTCATAACAAGCAAGACTAACCATAACATGAAATAAATACATGTGAGTTATGTGTGTGTGTGAGGAAGTTAAGCACTTCCTCCAATTTCAGAAATCATGTGCACACGGATAATAAATCATACATGCATTGAAACACTCCATATGAGGAAAAATGATAGAGTAATCATGAACAAACTATCACCCATACATAATATCATGTGAGAGGCAAGATCAACACCATTATGAAAGCTAGGCATGCAATCCATACAATTCCAACAATATACAACTCCTAGGGTTTCTCTAGATTATTCAATCATAGCATCCAAGCAATCAAAATCATTAAACCCATACTAAAATTGGTGCAAGGCCACCTAAGAACAATAGTCCGCACCTAGGATCGTTGGAGGCTTGGAAAAAACGTCCTAGGAAAGAGGGCTTTGCGGTAGATCGGCCGGAATCCCTAAACAACTTCACATGTTAGATTTACAAGTAAAACCCCCTTCCTTACCAGGGTTTTCAAAGAAAAAGAGGGTTGGATCTTACCTAAACTATCCACGAGATGAAGAGGGCGATTTTCGGATGGGTTTCCCCTTGGAGAAGGTGTAGGGAGAGGAGAGATTGATTCCCTTGGGCCCCACCTTGATTTAGGGTCCACCTTGTCTTCTTCCCTCTCTTTCTTCTCCTTTCTCCTCTTTCTCTTCTCCCTTTTCTCTCTTCTAGGGTAAAATTCGTATGGGGAGAGGGGTGCCCAAATGAGGCCCTTTTTTATAATTTCAGATTTGGTGCAAATGGCCCCAAGCTTCCACAATTTCCTAAAATAGACTTACGGGACTCCCTATTGGTGTTGGGGTGGCCCTAACACCCCTCTGGCCACTAAATTCGGCGTGTAGATGCCTTATGGCCTGATTAGGGCCCATGCAAAAATTGAGGACGAACGGATGAACAGATTTATGATCTGAGAAAGCGTTTCTGACCTTTAAGTGGTCCTGTGGGGGCCATTTTGGTGATTGGAGAATTTCTGATGGCCCTCTGGCCATGAAATTTCTAGGATAAGTGGTCCATGGCCTGATGAGGGGCCTTACAAAATTTGGGAACAAACGGATGCGGGGTTTAGTCGTACGGGTCTGATTTGCGATCAACGGTCACCATGTCACGATCGGGCCCCAGATTTGGTGGACGGGCGTAGAAAAATACATCAAACCTTGACCGTAAATTTGGAAGAAATCCGACGGCTGGAACGCCTGATATCCCGGTTTTATTTGTAAGTGCCAGATTCCAATATGGCATTGGTGGGGCGCATTGGGCAAGCGCCAGATGGTACTTTTGGGTGTCCACCGGGTCCGTAGTCCGTGATGGACTACAAGCCCAGTGAGATATATGATTTTCTAAACTTTTAGATTTTTCTAACCCTCCTCGGTCGCTGGATGGCCCACACGGGCTGCTGTTAAGTGTAAACAGGTCATCTGGCTTGGTGGCATTTGGTTCAATCATAACCAGATTGGTCTAGTCTAATGGGCTAATCTTAGATTTAATTTACTTGTGATACCTTACTCTGAGTAGTTTAAATAAACGATCCTGCGGCAAATCCGACGTGAACGTCCTAGGACACTACGTTGGTTGGACGGGACATTACAATCACGCATGTATAACTAGCATTGAGTGACAATGGTCAGTAAGTGATAATATAAGTTAATTACATAAAAAAAATTTAAGAATTTTTGGAAATCCAAAATAGTAAAAATCCGGGATGTTACATTGATTTACATGAACATCCCCATTTCCAACAATATTGCACGGCTCATCATCACCCAGGTAGACTCTCCCAAAGTCACCTGACACATAATCACGCAGAACTTCCTTACACAAAGTGGCATGAAACGAAGCACCCGAGTCTATAACCCAAGACTTATTCCTCGCATCAAGAGACAAGATCAACGCCTCTGTGTCGCTCTCATCAGACAGATTCACTGAATCCTTCCCGCCTTGAGAGCTTCCTTCTTGTTTAATGAGCGCCCTGCAATCACGTTTCCTGTGCCCCTTCTTGCCGCAATGCCAATACCCGTCTTTGTCTTTCGGTCCCTTGGACTTCTTCATCAACTTAAAACGCCCGTGTTTATTGCCTCCTTTGTTCAGCGATCTTCCTCTTCCTTCAACGTTTAGAGCATTCCCTGAGTCCCCTGAAACTCCTGATGCTTTCCTTCTAGATTCTTCGCTGAGAATTAGACCGGCCACATCATCAAATTTCAACTTTGTCGACCCTGAAGAATTGCTCACAGCAATCACCAAACCATCCCAACTGTCTGGTAAACTGGATAAGATCAATAATGCCCTGACCTCATCCTCAAAAGCAATGCTAATGGTTCCAACTGGCTCATGACTGTATTGAACTCGTTTAGATGTTCTGCCACTGTTCACTCCCCAAGTATAGGGTTGTGATGTAGTAATAAACTCGGTAAGACCGAGGTCGAATCCACAGGGACTGATACTTGTACGTTCTCTGAAAATAACCAGATCTAGAACTAGGCTAAGATGAAGTCTAAACCAATTATGATTTGAGGATTAATGGTGAAATAATTAAACTAAAATTTAGGAAAAATCAGAGAAGGGAAACTAGGGATTCAGAGGATCCACTTGTAGAGATCAGGGAGATCTTATGCCTGTATTATAAATCAGGAAAATTAACTGAACTGCTATTGATATAGATTTCAAGAGATGAGAGGTATATGAATTAGGATGGATTCCATCACCAAACCATGCCCAGGAGACAAAGCAAACAACAATTAAACTAATTACCAACCAATCAATGTATGAAGGTTAGGAAGGGTAATCGACATCCAACCATGCCCAGGAGACGATGGTGAACAACAGGGCTTCCTGACGTCATAAACATAAAAGAAAAAGAACATGCTCAAAGCCATTGCAGACCCATTGTAATTTCAGTCACAACAGACCATTAAAGACTGAAAACATTCCTTTAATTAAACCCAAATCAATATCAGATTAGTCTTAACAAAAGGCACAAGCAAAGAGGCCTCCCATCACGCTACAAGCTTCACCTCTTAGCCCTAGCTAAGAGGTTTAGCCTACCATAGACATGGTGGACTAAATCTCTAAAAAAATAAAATAATTAACACGAAGAAAAAAACGAACTCTTTTTCTGTCTCTCTCTCTGCTTCCACATCCAAACCCAAGCCTCCAGCCAAGCTGCTCTCCACGTCCCTGCTCAAGATTTTTCTGCTCCAGATGATCCCCTTCACGTCCCAGCCCTCTCCTCTTTTATAGCTAAAAAAAATTCCGTCTGGAAGCTGCTGTGGCAGCATCATAGATGAACTCTGCTGCGTAAAAATCATACCTGACTTGCGTTTGAATTTGGTCTTGGCGAACAGATGACCAGATGCATGATCTAATCGGTCAAGCTTCTTGACCTTGGTTGGTTGCACCCTGGGAGAAACTTTCACAGTCTTGATCACACCAGAAAGTGGCCCACTGATCACCAAATAACCAGAATCCTCCAGTTAAAGAAAAGAATCGGTTTCCCTTGCGATTGATCCTGTGCACACCGTATTTTGTATGAATTCTCCAAAACTCCGTATTTTTGTATTAAAATGGGCCCCGAATACGATAGACGGTCCGGATCAGTCTTTTGAACCCTTGATAGTGGCCCACTGTGCACGTCGCATGACTCTCTGTTGTGAAACAGATCGGTTTTCGCCACGTCAAGATTGGTGGGTCCCACAATGATATCTATGTAAACATCCACCCCGTCCATTGAACTGCTGATAAAAAACCAGTAAGAAAGGGGTGGTTTTGTAAGCTCTGGCGTGGTCCGTTTAAATCAACTCAAGCGACCGTTCATTCGTCGTTTAACGGTGAAAATCTCGTGATCGCGTTCTTAGGCCAAAAGGGAAAGCTTGGCCCGGGATTTGCCACCCTTCTGGAGCAGATGGACAGCACGGATCATCGGGCGGCAACGAGTGGGGCCCATCGATAGAGACCAGGCGTCCGGTTTTCACGTTCGCGAAGCGTAGCCGATTCTTTCGCCGACGGCCGGTGGGCTCCACTTCGATGTATTTTACCAAAATCCACGCCGTCCACTGTCCTCATGACGAAAAATCGTCCAGGAATAGCTGATTAAGCTTTGATTTTAGTGTGGTCCACCAGCCGTTTTGGTCCACCGTCCATCTTCCGTTTGGACGGCTGGATTGCAATCCTCACTGTCTTCTCGAGTTTCTTCCACCTGGCGAGGGTAGTTACCCCCTTTTATCACCTTGACGGTCCCGTCATTTTCACATTGCGTGACGAGTGGGGTCCACAAAGCATCAACCGATGCTTCTCTGCATTCGGTTCGCGCGAGTCTGGCCGTGAAACAAGAAGAGGCTCGGGTCAGCTACGCTGCGACCCGAGCTTGATTTTTGGTGCACGCCCGTTGCACTTGTATACCGTGCACATGCACTGCATGTATGGGTCCCATAGAGATGTTTGTGAGGAATCTTCTCCGTCTATCCTTGTTATCATATCATTTTAGACGTCGAGACCAAAGTTGAAGCAGATCCAGATATCAGGTGGGCCCCACTTAAGGATTTAAGGAGCTGATCTGTCCGTTGGGCCACTTCCACAGCGATCCAAGAGCTGAAACTCGACGTGTACGGTTAAATTATGGTCCTCAGGTCATGTATGAAGTTTTGAGCTGAACAGATGGTGGAAACCTTGTGGTCTTGCATTCTGGCTTACTTTCAGGCCATTTGAGCTTTAGTTCCTTAATCTTCTCAGATCTCTGGCATGTAAATCCACTGATCTTGGTCCCCTGGAGTCCGTCCCTTGCTCTGGTGACTTTGGAGCGTCAAATCCACGCTTTTAATACCCAATTTCAGTTTAAGCTCCTAAATACATCCTGCATTGAAAACACGATTAACTTGAGCCGTTAATCAGTACTATGTTCGTAAATTCAGGAAATAAATAGGGTCTGATATGCAATATTTGACCCTCAACAGCCACGCTCCCACCATCTGACATCTTCATGTTTAATAGTTGTTTCATAACATGAACCTTGTTGGATGCTGAGGGCTTTTCATATATGGTGGTTAGGGCTTCCATTAATTCTTTTGTCGTTTTTACTTTGGATATATTGAAGGCGATGCTATTAGACAAAGAGAGTCGGATCGTTCCTAAAGCCTTCCTATCCAGTAAAAACCATTCATCATCTGTCACCTTTTCTGGTCTCTTCTATTTTCCTTCAAGAGGAATATAGAGGTCCTTCTGATACAGATAATCCTCCATCTGCATCTTCTAGAAGGTAAAGTTTGAACCATCAAACTTCTCAATTTTAGTTTTTCCATCTTCCGCCATCGTTCCCAATAGAACTAAACCAATAGCTTTGATACCAGTTGTTGCGCAACACGCCAATAACACAGTGAGCTTAGATCCAATCTCAGGCCTCACCCATAAACGATAAACAGGAAGAAATATAAAATAGAAATGAATAAAAACATTCAAACAAACCACAAGACAAGATATACATGGAAAAACTCCAAACTAGGGTAAAAAACCACGGATGCAAAATTCCACTATGAAGAGAAACAAAGATTACAAGGCAATATATTAACCTCTCCCTTGGAAGTACAGAGAAAATCCCTTGCCCACACCTTAGAATAATTTTCTAATATTCACATTAACCCTAGAATAACCCTAGGGACCCCAATTTATAGTTTTGGCAACTTCCCTTTCGCATCCCAGTTGTGAAATTGTGAAGAATCTTAGAGGTAATAATTTATACCTTTAGTTCCTTAAATGTTGGGCTTAATAAATGCACTGTTGAGGTCCACCACAGTTGAATTTAATTAGGTCCATGAATGTGGCTAGTTGTTGAACTCTTTAGGCCCAATTGGGCTGGAACTTTCCAGATAAACCCATTGAACTCTTGGGCCATTTTTACCATACTATTGTGTTGGATTAGTGGGCCGGATTACACAAGTATATGGGCCCTTGGTTGCCCACCAAATCAACTTTATACTTGGGCCGGGTTGCAGGCCCAACTTACTTGACTAATAACATGACATTTACCTATGTGATTTGAGCAATGGGCTACCCACTAGGCCACCACAATATATGGGATTAGTGGCCTTTATGTTGGGCCCTAACCTTTCCCTTATGGGCCCATAGTGGTACATATGGTTGGGCTATGTGTGTTCCCCTTGGACCCATGTTTTGGATAGGCCTTGGGCCGCCTTTCTGAAGCCCAACATGAATGTACGTGGTATGTAATGACGGCTCATTTATTATTTCTAATGTTGTGTGGGCCTTGGGCCTTGATCCGTGATCAATTAGAGATGGGCTACCTCTTGGGGACCAATTGTGGTTGGATGTTCTCATTGGTGGCCCTAGGGTAGGCCCATGGGCTTCTATGGGTGGTTAAAGGCCCACCATAGACCCTTGTTAGACTCGTTTCATCTATTTAGGCCCATATCATTGTTCTCCTTAGTCTCGTGGGCTACCCAGATATATGGGCCCCCACTAGAGGTTGTATTCCTTATGAGGAATTGGTTAAGTACCTAGACCCTTCATGGTTGGGTAGAGAGTTCATCTTCACCTCATTAGCACCCCTATTCATCTTCATGGCCCACTCCCATATGCATCATATACATGCTTGGTTGAGGTATGATTGACCATGGTTGTGTCATTGTGTAGGACATGTTGGTATCTCCCCGAGAGATGGATGCTTGGGATTGATGCATGGGTGATTGTGTGATTCATGCATCTGGCATTGCATAGCTTATGGATATCTGCCTTTACTTCATCAGGGCCTTGCCTCCATAGGGGTATTCGTGGATGGCCGTATGTGTGGACACAAAAAATATTAGTTGAGCATACCGGGTGCATAGGATGCCCATGGGTGAAATTCTCAAAACTTTCATGGTACCAAGGATCTGCTCCAACACCGTGACCGGGTGGAATATATAAGCGCACGAGGGCCTTATACCATTAGGTCACGACTCCCACTATCGTGTAGTCGGTTGGATAGGGGTGTGGCCTTACCTGCATGATGTGAGGAGGCATTGCTAGGATGAGTCTGACTAGCTCGTAAATGGGTCCGCTACCTTTAAGCCTTGTTGGTGATTGGTTGTCCATAGGCGGGTAGTGAGGTCTCTTATGCTCATTTGATTGTGTAGGGTTTGTAGAGCGATAGTCATTCAGCAGTGTAATGGACCCCGGTGATTTTTTTATGATCGAAAATGTACATGACTTGTGGTTTGGATATGAGCACTGACATTACTTACATTGCATTAGCATTGGTTGTACAAGCCCCTTCATGCATTGCCTTGGCATGGTACCCAGTACTCATTGCATCTTATTCATGATAAGCCTGGGTAAGGCTAGTGATATCCTCATTGATCATGCTTCTCTCCTTGTATCTCCTACTACTCTTCTGTGCACCATTATCACCTACCTACACCACCCTCTAAACTTCTATAAGCTTGTGCACGATTGATGCCTGTAGGATACTCTAGGCAGACAACATAGCAGCAGAGCATGGAGTAGAGCTGAGCATTTAAGGACTCCAGTGTTGCTGACGTTTCTCTCTTTTCCTTTTATCTCATGTATGTCCTTTTGGACCTTATGGATGATTGTAAAAGTTCAAATTTATAGTGAATTTTGTGATGTGTGCCTTTGTCATTCTCAGATGTTCTTGCTGTGATCTTGGGTATGCTCATATTGGTAATGATTATATTATTATGAAAAATCTTCCTTATAGGATCCCAGATCAGAACTTGCCTCAGGAGCCGAGAATAGGGTACTATGGAGGTTGTTACGACCAAAACCGGCCATCGGGCTCCTTGTGATTTCGGTTACCGAGTCTGGAGTGTGACAAAAATAGAGCTTTGCCGACGCATGGGGCTACCCTTTTTCGGCGGCTAGTTTTAACTGTTGCTGGTAAAGGGTCCTTATAAAATGAAAAAAAAAAAAGGAACCCTAGCTTCATTTTCGTTCTTCTCCACCCGCACACCGACTCTCTCTCTCCCTCTCCCTCTCTGCTCGCACTCACTCTCGCTCTCTCTCCCTCTCCCTACTTTGAAGATAAAGGCCTCGTTCGGCAACAGCTTGACTCCTTTGACAAATTCATACAGAACATGATGTAGGAGATTGTCGATGAGTCCTCTGATATCGAGATCTGTCCCGAATCCCAGCACAACCCTAGCCGGCAGTCGAATTTCCTTAAGGTTCGGTCTTTCCAGTTCTAGCCCTTTTTTCTTTTGTTTTCCTTTAAGGGCCTGTTTGGCGGCATGGATTTAAATTCCCGTGGAATTGTGTGGAATTTAGTCCGCGCGGAATTGAGTGGATTTGAAACCAGAGCTTTGAGGTGGGAATTCAAAAGCTCTTTTAGAAGATTTGGATTCCTCTCAATTAATCCAAATCCCTCCGATTCCTAGCTATCAAGTGCCCAAAAACCAGCAAATCCCCAAAAATCCTTCCGATTCCATGTTGCCAAATGATCACTAAATTTACGTTTTCTCTTCAATAGAAAAGGAAAATTTTTCTGTTGAATTTCTATGTGAAATATGAAGAGATTGTGTGTGCACATGTGGTGTTTGATGAAATTTCTAAGAGGAATTTGATCGTGTGGAGTGCAATGATTTGTGGGACTCAATCATTTCAAAATCTTAGAAGATAAAAAGTAATATATTTATTAATGTGGCATATTACAAAGTTCCCAAAAATGGCCTCGTAGAAATCCTTTAACCTGTTGGTAGTTTTGATGGCCCACAGTGCAACCGTGTAATCATTGATAACTCTTTGTTATAGATCTGGAAACTTATGCAACTGTCATGATTGTAATTACTGTATTTGTCTTCATGAACTTATGGTGCCCTGACATTCGGACTGGTTTTCTCAAGGGCGGCAAGCCCATCCAACGCAAGAAGAGTCAAGAGATAACCACCATCTCCAATGTAAAGACATTATGGGAGGACGATGTTCATCTACATGACGTCATGAGACGTTATGCCGAGTTCACGACCTCACTTATTCAACTCAATGTTGAATATGGAGATGGTCAGGTAAGCCAGATTCTATTATTCAAATCAGATCAAGTCCCTGTTACCTCTTGAGATTGGCTTAGTTATTACAATTCACATACCTTGGGATGGTAATTTTAATTTTCAAACAGCTGTTGGATTTATTTTTCTCAATTATAGCTGGTATTCCATCCCTTGATTTTTTTATGTTGTTTAGGTGTGATAAAATACATATAAAAACCATTGTAACTATTTTACATACAGCGGGATTTTGAAGGTGCAGTCCAAGTGTTTGTGAAAATGCTGCACGGACAAACTTGGCTTAATCTTGGTTTGAATTGGCCTAAGCTGCTGACCGAACCAAGCTGAGCTTGCCGGCCAGGCTCGAGGACTGAGTTGAGCTGAGCTCGAGCTGATGTCAATTGGTGGCCGAGCCGAGTTGAACTGAGGCTAAGCTTGGTTCAACTCGATGTACACCCCTAGTGCCAAGGATCAGCTGAGTTCCAGACGAACGCAAATTGCATCCTACCTTGCCCGTCTTAGCCTTGAATGGGCCCGCCGTGATGTATATGTACATCCAAGCCATCCATTCCTTTTCTCATATCATTTTAAGGAATTAGCACAAAAATGAGGCAGTTTCAACCTTAAATAGACTACACCATAGATGACTTGCATTTATGCACTGGCATTCAATATTTCGTGCATTTAATGCAAACAAGCTTATTATTAATGTTGTATCTGCTCATTTTTGTATTCGTGGCTTAAAATGATCTAAGAAATGGGATGGACGACTTGGATGTACATATACATCACAGTAGGCCTGCCTCCAGAACGGCCCGCAAGGGGCGAGAGACGGCTGGGGGTAGGACGCAATCCGCGTCCGTTCCGGACAATCGTAGATAGCACCAAATCAGCATCAGATCCCTCGGGGCATGTTGCTGGCAAGAGAGGACACATAGATGGCAATACTGCGTGCCTCTTTTAATCGTTACATTCAGGTATCTTTCACGGCGCTCGAAGCGATCAATGCGTATTGCATCAGACTTAACTCGAAATCGGATTGTGTACTGAGTTACTTAGTTCGCTCTTATCCTCCCAGTAGATTCTGTTAGGCCCACCGTGAATGTATCTTGCCTATCCATGACGTCCATCGGTTTTCCCATATTATTTTAGGGGTTGAAACCAAAATTTAAGCATATCCAAAAATCAAGTGTGTTATACCATTGGAAACCGTTGGAATAATGTCTTCCACTAATAAAACCTTTTTAGAGCCCAAAGTGATGTTTATTTCTCATCCAACCTGTTAATAAGATCACACAGACATGGATGAAGGGAAAACACAAATACAAACTTGATCCAAAACTTCTGTGGCCCCCAAGAAATTTTCAATGGTAGATGTTCAATTCACACCGTTTCCTATGGTGTGGTCCACTTGAGGTTTGGATATACTTCATTTTTAGTTTCAAGCCCTAAAATTATCTGTTAAAATGGATGGACGGAGTGAAGAAAATGCATAAATCACAGTGGACCCCAGGGAGTTTAGTCAGTATTCTGAGTTACTCGGTACGCAATCCGCTTCCCTTTAACTCGACGAAAAAGATAAAAACAAACAAAGCCTTTAACTCGGCGAAAAAAAAAAAAAAAAAACAAACAAAGTACGTCTCATGTACGCTCATGACTTGACTTCTATAAGTCCTTACTTAACCCCTGACGATGAAACCGGACTGCGTACTGATTTACGCAGTATGTTATTATCGTACTGAGTAAACTCAGTTGGGCCCACTGTGGATTTATATTGTTTATCCACACCTTCCATCCGTTTTTCCATCTCATTTCAGGCGTTGAGCCCAAAATTGAAGCTTATACAAATCTCAAGTGGACCATACCACAAGCAACAGTGGAAATAATGATTTCCACCACCGAAACCTTTCTAAGCGCCACAGTGTTTATGAGATCAAACAATCATGTACGACGGGACCAAAACTTCCGTGGCCTCCAAGAATTTTTCAAGGGTGGAAATTCAATTCACACCGTTTCCTGTGGTGTGGTCCATTTTAGCCTTTTATATGCTTGGGTTTTGATCAAAAGTTCTAAAATTATCCTGTAAAATGGATGGACGGACCAGATAAAATACATAAATCACAGTGGACCCCACAGAGTTTACTACTCAATACGCACTCAGGTGGCAAGTGGTCGGTGCTACGTGAACCCCCACCATGGTGTATGTGTTTTATTCACGCTGTTCGTACATTTGAAAGATAATTTTAAAGCTTGATCTCAAAAACAAGTTAGATCTAAATCTCAGGTGAACCATACCATCGGAAATAGTAGTGATTGAATGTCCACTATTAAAAACCTCATGGGGCTCGCTATAATGGTTATTTGACATATAACCCGTTAATTAGGTCAAACAGACGTGGATGAAGGGAAAAAAAAATTTATCATCTTGATCCAAAACTATTGTAGCCCTTTGGAAGTTTACTTTTTTATTTTTTTATTTTTTAAACACAGGCACACATTGCCACACACCCACGCCGTAGTGGGTTTCCACCACCTATGGGTTCTCGAACTCTTGACCAGGTGTTGAAACCCTAAGAGTCTGAGTAAGATGAAGCACCCCTTTAGAAGTTTTTAATGGTGGTCGTTCAATCAATGTTGTGCAGTTCACTTGAGATTTTGTTCAACCTCATTTTTGGGCTGATGCTATAAAATGATACAAAAGAATGGGCGGACGACACGGATGAAACAGATAATCCTGGTAGGGTGTACACAGCACCGACCGATGGAAGGGTAGTAGCTAATCCGTTTCCGGATTCGGTGGTCACCCCAATGTTAGGGAGATCCGTTTTCGTTTTTGCTGGAGCTTCGTGGGCCTCTCATGATGTAATGTTTTATCCATGCCATCCATTTGTTTTTAGGGATAATTTTAGCACATGAGCCAAAAAATCAGGCATATCCAATTCTAAGGTAGACTTTACTTTAAGAAAAAGTGATGATTTAATTCCAACCATTAAAAACACATTGTGGGTCGCGAAAGTTTTGGATCAAACTGTTTTTTTTTTTTTTTTTTTACTTCATCTAGGTCCACGTGACCTGATCAACAGGTTGGATCGAAAATAAACATTATATTGAGCCCTGAGGAGGTTTTAATTATAGGTGTTTAATCACTGCTGTTTCTCGTGATGTGGTCCAACTGAGATTTAGATACGCGTTATTTTTAGGCTTGTGCTCTGAAATGATCTAAGAAGATGGATGGAGCGCATGGCCGATAAAACGCATATATATTATGCTGGGCCGACATAGCTTTTCCACCACCGATCAATGCCAACCGGTGAAGGGATTACTTATTACTGAAGCCGGGTCCACTCACTCTTACCACGAAGAAACGTGGATACCAGCGTCAGCCACACGAAAGCGGATTGCGTCATTCCCATACAATAAACCCTGGACTCCGACCACGCATTAATGGGAGACAAGCGTCAGCCACACGAAAGCGGATTACGTCATTTCCGTACAGTAATCCGTCCAGGGTTCTGCGGGAGGTCCACCATGATGTATGGATATCATCCACGCCATCCGTTCATTTTGCCAAATTATTTTAGGGCATTAACAAAAAATGAGGCAGATCGATCCCAAGCTCAAGCAAGCCATACAGGAGGATTGAACACCCACCGTTAAAAACTTCCTGTAATGGTAGAAACTTTGGATCAAGCTGATGTTTGTGTTTTTCTTTGATACAGGTCCATACGACCTTAGAAAAAGCCTGGGCGGCTAATAAACATCACGGTGGCCTCCAGGAAGGTTTCACCCGTGGGTGCCATTATTAGGGGTGTCAACCTAAAAATCTGAATTTTGAAATGGTTCAAAATCTGGGCCAAGATCAACCCCAGGCCTGGCCCATTGACATCCCTAGCCAATATCATCTCCCTTCTGTGGTGTGATCCACTTGAGCTTTCATTTTGCCTTAATTTTGAGCTCATTCCTTAAAATTATCTGAAAAAATGAATGGACAGCATGGAAAAAATTTATATATCATGGTAGGGCCCATAGATCCCCCTTCCTGAGGGGATAATGGGTTTTGGTAAGGAGAGCCAATGGACTGACATTAGGCTAGAATAGTATAGTTTGAGCTTAACATTATTAGGACTGCCCTGAGTGCGTTACGGGCCTCCAACAATGGACCTTTGGGCTGACTAAAGAAAATTTACCAGGGCCCAGCTGGCCAAACCCAGGCTAGATTTGATAAAACTTCCTATTTCTGTGCATGATTGTTTGAATTCATTGCTTGATCAAATGGCAAGCACATGAACACATAAGTAGACATTTAGAGAAATGAAAACAAATAATCTATATGCACGATCTTGCATGTGTTGCTGATCCCAAGATTAGAGCGGCATTTTTGCAGGATAAGCACCTGTACATGTGACCTTGGCTAGGTCAGGCTAGAAGGACTTGAGCCCATTTCCGGCCTAAAAAGCAATCAATCGTGTCTTATGTGTCAGCACCAAGCCCGGTCCGAAGTGGAAACGGATTGACTATTGACAGTGGCTAGTAGTTGGTGTTTTGTGGGCCCCACCATGATGTATTTGTTTCCTCTATGCTGTCCATCCATTTTTTTCATATCATTTTATGATATGAGCCAAAAAATGAGCTGGATTCAAAACTCAAGTTAGATCATATAATGTTGATTGAATGCTCACCGTTAAAAACTTCTTGATGACCATAAAAGTTTTCAATCAAGCTGATAATTTTGTTTTCCCTTTATCGAGGTTTGTAAGACCTAATCAATATGTTAGATGTCAAATAAACATTACAACGGGCCTCAAGAGGTTTTAATTGTGGACATCCGATAACAATTGTTTTCCGTGGTGGCTCCGTATGGGTAAAAAAGGGGTACGAGTTTTTATCTATTTGCATATTCTATCTGTTTTTAGAAATTTCTTATGCCTACTGCCCGGAGGTGAATCGAGTAGGCAACCCCTCGTCCCAGATGGGGTGTGAGTAGATGTCAGTGAAGACCAACAGTGATGCTTCTCGAGTCCGTGTTGTACAAACGGTTCAAAGGGGATCAAAGTTACATGGCACTAAAATGATGTATTTATTATATCCACACTGTTTATCTAGTTTTTGACATCATTTTAGAGTATGAGCTCAAAAATGAATCATATCTAAAATTAGACCACACAACAAATAGGATTTTCACCGTTAGTAAGGCCCACCATAATGTTTATTTTCCATACAATCTGTTCATGAGGTCAAAAAAATATGGACGAAGAGGAAAAACAAATATTATATTAATACAAAACTTTCGTGACCCCAAAAGGGTTTCAATGGTAAACATTCAATCCAATCCCCCACTGCTTACAGTGTGGCCCACTTGATCTTTAGATCTATTTTATTTTTCGGGTAAAGATTTACATCAAGCTCGTCAGATGGATAGACGGTTTGGATATAACACATAACTCACTATCGGACTCACATAAATTGGTGACCTCAACACACGCTAGATCGCAGGCGTGTGGCAGAATGAAGCGGATTGCGTACTGAGTAACACAGTGGGCTAAATGCACTGAGTAAATTCTGTGGGGTCCACCGTAGTCTATGTATTTTACTATTTCACTCTGCTCGTCTATTTTAGGAGATGATTTTAGGGCTTGAGATAAAAAATAAAGTATATCCAAAGCTCAAATGGAACACACCACAGGAAAAAGTGTAAATTCAATGTATACCATTGAAAAATACTTGGGGCCACAGAAGTTATGTATCAAGCTGATATTTGTATTTTTCCCTTGTGATTTTATGAATAGGTTAGCTGACAAATAAACATCATTGTAGGCCCAAGAAAAGTTTCACCGGTGGAGATCACTATTCCCACTGTTTCCTGGTCCAGTTGAGTTTTTAATATGCTTCAGTTTTGGGATCAACCGTTGAAATGAGCTGAAAAAAGTAGACCATGGATGATTTCCACCATTGAAACCTTTAAGGCGTGGATAAATCAAATACATTCCTGGTGTATCAATAGAGTTTACCAATAGAGTTTACTCACAAGAGGACAATACGCGTATAATAATTATAACTCTACCCAAAATCCGATTTCGTTGTTGGCCAGCACACCGCCAGCCAATCCACTTCCAACTTTGGGGATAAATCGCTAAGTGCGTTTTTGGGTGGTGGGATTAGGTAGATGAACGACGTGGACAAAACTCTTATATTACGGATTTAACGTCATCGCAATCCGCTTCCGTCACTAGCCAAACCGCGTCCGACTTCACAATTTCCACATAAATAGCCAGAGTCAGTGTGGAAGTATCTCAAACAAAGAAGATAATTGTCTGAGAGAGAGAGAGAGAGAGAGAGAGAGAGAGAATGAATGCCAGGCTTCATGAAGCAGCTTTAATGGGCGATGTTGATTCAAACATTGCTTGAAGGAAATGCTAACATAAATGATTTTGCGGAGACCCCTTTGCAACATAGCAGCTCTATTTGATCACGTCGAGTTTGCAAAGATTATCTTAAGAAGAAAGCCGGAACTCACGCGTGTATTAGACTCTGAACGATCTTCGTCTTTGCATTTGGCGTCAGAAAAAGGGCATGTAGAAATGGTAAATTATTGGCGATCGATGCTGATACAAAGATGGAAGGATTCCTCTCCATGTAGCAACTCAGCGGTCATGAGGAGGTCGTGAAGGTGTTAGTTGATAAAAGAGAACAGCGACTCAGGTCTTGACGAGTCAAAGGGTCATGACCGTTTTGACTCCGTCAATTCAATGTACCAACACCATCCTCCATCTTGCAGTATCTAAGAAGCAAGAGGACAATCCCTGCCCTGTATAATAATTATGTTTTTTAATCCCATCCCACCTAATCCCTTCTAATCCCACCGCCCAAAGACGCCCTAAAATTATCTAAAATGGATGGACGATGTGCATAAAACACATACATCGTTGTTGGCCAGCACACCGACCACTAGCCAGCGCTAGTGGCAGTTCCACTCGTTGTTGGCCAGCGCACCGACCACTAGCCAGCGCTAGTGGCAGTTCCACTAGCGGATCCGTACTCGCTTGCGTCCAAAGCAACGACGTAACTCATTTTTGGTATACTGCCGTAAAATTATCTGAGAAAGTAGATGAACGACGTGGACAAAACTCTTATATTACGGTGGGCCCCACAGAGCCTGCCCGGACGGATTAACGTCTAGGCGGGGTAGTGCGCAATCCGCTTCCGTCACTAGCCAAACCGCGTCCGACTTCACAATTTCCACATAAATAGCCAGAGTCAGTGTGGAAGTCTTCATCTCAAGCCACTTTGCTTCACAAGAAGAAGATAATTGTCTGAGAGAGAGAGAGAGAGAGAGAGAGAGAGAGAGAATGAATGCCAGGCTTCATGAAGCAGCTTTAATGGGCGATGTTGATTCCTTGTCTACATTGCTTGAAGGAAATGCTAACATTCTCGATGGGGCAGCTGATTTTGCGGAGACCCCTTTGCACATAGCAGCTCTATTTGATCACGTCGAGTTTGCAAAGATTATCTTAAGAAGAAAGCCGGAACTCACGCGTGTATTAGACTCTGAACGATCTTCGTCTTTGCATTTGGCGTCAGAAAAAGGGCATGTAGAAATGGTAAAAGAATTATTGGCGATCGATGCCGATATATGCCTTGTTCGTGACAAAGATGGAAGGATTCCTCTCCATGTAGCAGCACTCAGCGGTCATGAGGAGGTCGTGAAGGTGTTAGTTGATAAAAAGAGAACAGCGACTCGGGTCTTGACGAGTCAAAGGGAGCCGATTTTGCACCTTTGTGTGAATCATGACCGTTTTGACTCCGTAAAGTGGCTCTTAGATTGTGTAGAGGATGGTAAAGATAATGAGTTTGTGAAAATGAAGGATCATGAACGCAACACCATCCTCCATCTTGCAGTTGCTAAGAAGCATATCAAAGTCAGTATCCTCTTCTCTCCTCCTCTTCTTTATCTTCTTCTTCAAATTGGCAAAGACACCTATATTGCATTATTTTTCACCATCTATCTTCATTATAGAAGTAATAAGGAACTGAAAGTATCCATCTTACCTTCACTATCTATGTAGTTTAAAAGGCGAGAACCTGTGTACCTTGATTTTCTGTTGTTGTGTACATTATTGCATCGTATTAAAGCTTTAAACTTCACTCTAGGATCTCCCTAACGTAATTTTAAAGGGGAGAATGGGATTGTGGCGATGGTGGAGATAGACTGGAGACCAAGAATCTTATATAAAAGTGTGAGAGTCCCAACGCCCCAGTAAAATTATTTCTTAGCGAGGAGGTAGCCCATGTCTCAACCCGAGGCTTTGTTTACACTCGACCTCATCATGTTTGTTCCGTTTCACCGAAGAAGCGCCGCGCTTCATGCCCCAAATTAAAGCTCGGTATCTCCGTTTTCTTCATGAGAAACCAGATTCTTTATTAAAAGAAATTTTCTCTCACAGCTACAATTTCTACACTAAGCAAGCCCCCTTCATAGTTGGAGCAACAACTAACACTATTGTTCTGATGCAGGATGAATGATTTATGATGAGATGTACTAACAGAGATCAAAGTTTATATTTTCACAAACTAAATCAAGTATAAAATTCAATCATTCTTCTACAAAAGTAGAAAATTTTAGATTTAATAATTCAGGTTCCAAGCAAAAATCATCATCCCATAATACATAATAAATATAAAATTATGAAAGAAAATGTCTTACGAGAAGTAGGAATCTCGTTCGAGCATAGGAAAAAGAATCCCAACATACAAATAGAATCCAGATTTCAGGTTTTGGAACCCAATTCAGGATTCTGTTCAAAATTAGAAACTTACGGTTTATAAATTGGGAAAAATTAGATTAAGCAAAATTTAAGCAAGAAGGGGAAATAAAGTACTTCCTGAAGAATATGGCCATTGCCAAACATTGTAGTGATTTCTACTTCTTGCACATGCTTAATGTTATCTGCAGTCACTACCAACCTGTTTCCATCATACGGTTGAATGTGTCTAAACTGTTGTTTGTCACAAGTCTTGTAATTTGAAGACCCCGAAGCAATAATCCAATTGTTGGCTTCATTGGTTTACTCTATGATAACACCTTTTCATGTGCAATGAACCAATGTCATGTTTGATTGATCAGAAGATTTTCTGTCATCATATGATGATGCATGAGGTCCAATCAACATAATCTAACCACGGAATTTCTATGGTAAGGTATGGTATCTAAGATTCCTCTTCAATATTTGATTAAGCAAACTGTGCTTCTCCAGTTTTGGCCCAATCAGACCATTCGTGGTCCACTCATATACTTGATCTTCAATATCAGCGCTATTAAATTGTTTTTTCGTCAATATCCAACCAATTGCATCCCATATCTCCAATTTTGGGCAAATTAAATAGTTCACCTCTAATAGTGGCCCAATCAACTATTGATATTCAATATTTGTTTAATCATACCACTCGTCTTCAATTAGGGCCAATCATACCGTTTATCTTCAATTACAGCAGTCTTGCCATTGATTCCCTAGTGGCGGTGGCTAACAGTGAAGTGTGATCTGACAGTGGGTGTACTAACAAGCTAACAAAAAAAAATAATAATAATAAATTCAATTACAGCCACACTAGATCATTTATCTTCGATATTGGCCCAACCAAATTGTCTATTTGTACTATGATATGAATTAGACCATTGATTGTCTCCAACATCAATTCAATCGAACTATTCATCTTCAATATAGGCCCAATGAAACCATTAATCCCCAACTAGACTGTCGATCTTTGATATTAATTCAATTAGTCACTAATATTCAATTTAGCATAACCAAAATGGTCATCTTTAATATCATTCTAATTGGATCATTCGAATTTGACATTGATTCGATTATAATGTTGATCACCTAGTGGAACCATTGATCTTCAACATTGGTCTAATCGTACCATTCTTCTACAATTTTGGTCCAATCAGATTGTTCATGTTTGATATCAATTCAATCAGACCATTAATCTTCAATATTGGCGCAATGGGACTATTACACTTCCATATCAACCAATTGAACCATTCATTTCCAATTTCGACCAAATCATGTTATTCATCTTTTCCATTGGTCCAATTAAATTGATCACCTTAAGAAAAAGTTTGAATAAGATAATTTGGCTCTGACATCAGTCTAATCATTCTATTAATCTTTAAGATTGGCCCAACCAGACCCTTCATCCATAATTTCAGTCTGACATCAGTCTAATCATTCTATTAATCTTCAATATTGGCCCAATGAGACCATCCATCCATAATTTCAGTCTAATCATATTGTTGATGATGGATGTTAATACAATTTGGGCCCAATCGCTCTTAAAAGTCATTACAGGTTGGTCGGTCCAGGGAATGAGAGGGGGGATAAGGGAAGCCGTCAGCACTAATTGTCCAATGGTGCATATTAAAATTACGGGTACATATTGATTATATGGGGTCCGATCATTGATTGGACTATATACCTGATGTAGGTCCACTTATAATGGCCAATTGAAATGAAGGATTGAAGGAGATGAGGGGAGAGGGTGAAAGAGAGGTTTGAAAGTTGTTAGTAGAATGACTTGGTAGTAAATTAGGTTATATCAATTTGAGAAATGTATCAAATTTATAATAATGGGTGTTTCAAATACCTTTTCGTTAGCATAATATATTATGGTAAACACTATTTTTATAATGAGCTGGCTAATTAGGCCCTAAATGTTAAAGACCAAATAAGCTGTCTAAATGGGCCCTAAATGTTAAAGATCAAATGACGGTGAATTTAATTCCCTAGACACTCCACATAAAGTGGCCCTTCATTTCTAGATTGATATATATGTATGGTTCATTCAAATCCGATAGATATTCAGACAATCCACTGACAACACCATCATTACCTTTAAATCCCATCCAATCCATCCTAATCCGTTCAAATTAGCCTACAACGTATTTGGTTTGTGGGATTGGGCTGTGCGTGCCGAAGGAATCAACAACACTTTACCATGTCCGGGGCCTAACCGGAATCCTTTGGATGTTTTTTGTACACACGCATGCAAAGGCAGTTCATGTACATGCGGCCGTATGTACCAGCAGTCATGGCACCGTATGTACCAGCAGGTAGGTATTAGATCCGATCCATCCTTCAGGGTTCCAGCTATGTAGATGCTATGTCTCAAGAATTAGATCGGTCCAGTAATCAAGGTGGCTACAATTGATGAAAAATATGTATTGTGGAACAAAATCTGGTTAAAATCTTCTAAGCCGTGAACAACTAAATGCATGTGCTTGTGACATTGGACTATCGACAGCTTCCTCTGATTTCCACGGCCCGTCTCTAAACGACTACAACCCACGGTAACAAATAGCCCAACATTAGATGACCCATGTGGTGAAGACCTTGATTACTAAGTTGGATGGTTCCAACCTTTCAATTAGCTGCCGGCAATGAACAGTTAAAAAATGCCAACCGTCCCCCATTGGCGAAAAAATATTGGATGGCTAGAATCTTTCCATTTTCTAGTTTGAGGGCAAGATAGATCCATGGTGGGAGCCATCACCAGATCTTCCTCCTTCATAGTTCTTACTGCTTATCTAACAATTGCGATAAATGCTGCACTTAAGATTTTTTTAAAAGAATGATCTGTTACTCTGGAAGCAACGCAAGATATACTGCTCCCAGTTGTTCCTCCCGCTTAGTCCCATCGAACTATCTGAACGGTCTATTAGTACCAGAGCCTATTTTATAGGCTACTAATTAAAAATCACACTGATCGCATGATCCAATCCATCTATGATTTGTCCTTACTTTTGTAGCCACCCTTTTTACGGAGAGCCATGAGATGGTTAAGATTTCTTTTGTAAGGAATATATGATGAGATTTTAAAAATAAATTATGAAAATGATCTGGACCGTCTTAAATAAAGACTAATGATTATACAGTTATGATTGTTAGAATAGCGATATATATATATATATATATATATATATATATATATATATATATATATATATATATATATGGAAAAGGTACTATGCCCTCAAGCGATAAAGCGGTCGTCGGTGCGATCGAGCTGATGTGGGCCCCACCGTGATGCCGTTCGAAAATCTACCCCCTCAGTCAGATGCACCATTCCATAGGGGGCCCACACGGATGAAAGTCAAATCAATCCATAACTTTTGTGGGCCACACCACATACAGAAGTTGAGAGGGGCCGTGCACCATTGAAACATTCAAAACCATTTGTGGGGACCTTTCGAGATGTGTTTTTATGATCAACACCGTCCATCATGTGTGTTCTACTTGGATGTAATTTTAGACCAAGTTTCAGGTGGTATCCACAACTCAGATGGGTCCCACCAAGTGCTTTTACATGTTTTTGCCTGTATACTTATGTTTTCAGATGGTATGGTGCACTTGAGTTACGTGGACGGCTACGTTTAGACCGTGTAGGCCCACCCTGGGCTCGTACATCTTGTGGACAGTGTGGATCTTCGAAAGGAATCAAGATGAGGCCCACACAGCTCGACCTCACGGACGACCGCTTTACGCTCGAGCGCATAGTACCTTTTCCCATATATATATATATATATATATATATATATATATATATAGAGAGAGAAAATGACCACTGTAGACAAAACCTTTTACCCAGCGGTTTCTATGAAAGAATACAAACTTTAGTTACCAATCTAGATTAGCACGTGCGGACAGCGACATTGAGGACGAAACTACCCCTCCTTTTCACTGCGAAGACGAGCGCTGACGCTACTCCAACTGAGAGTTGTACGAACGGCTTAAAAGAGATCAAAGTTACATGGCCCCACAACTATATATTTATTATATCCACAACGTTCATCCATATTTCGATATCATTTCGGAGCATTATCCAAAAAAATAATAATTTATATCCAAAGATCAACTGGACCACACCACAGAGCAACAGGGAAATTGATTTTCACCGTTAAAAATTTTATAGGGCCCACCATAACATTTATTTTCCATCCAATCTATTCATAAGGTCACAAAGGCCTGTATGAACAAGAAAAACAAATTTCATAATGATCCAAAACTTCTGTAACCCTAAAAGGGTTTCAATGGTAGACGTTCAATTCCCCACTGCCTTACACAATGTGGTCCACTTGATAGTTAGATCTGTCTTATTTTTCGTCTCAAGCCTTAATATGAGCTCGCCAAATAGATGGACGGTTTGGATATAACACAGAGCTCATGGTGGGGCCCACAGAAATAATGAAAATTTCAAAAAAAAAAAAAAAATCCGGGATGAATCGCGGATTCCGAGATTCCACCACAACTCGCTGTACGATTTGGGGATGGATCGCAGAATCCACGATTGATCCCTGATTCAAACAATAGGCTATGGCTACAGATTATAACCGTAGCTATAGTCGTATCCTGTGTTCTTTCTTTAAAAAAAAAAGTTTAACTTATTTATTTATTTATTATTTTTTTTTTTTTACATTTAAAATTTTATTCTACCTACATTTTTTTCTAACACATTTATATAAATATGTATATATAAGCATATAAAAAAAATTCTCTCATTTTTTCATTTCTTTCTTTATTTATATAACAAGAATATCTTCTAAACCAAAATTAGTTACTTGACGTACCATATATGATTTTGGGCTGAAAGTCTGGCGGGTTCAACCCGACCAACCTGTGACCCACCCGACATTAGGTTGGGCTTGGGCAGGATGTATCGGGTTTGGTCTTGGGGTTGAGCCATACAAACACCAATCCGATAAAACTTGAAAACGGAATCGCCGGGATTGACCGTCAAATGCATGGAAATGGCCGTAAAGTGAAGGGAATTGACCGTGAAGTGCATCGAAATGACCGTGAATCTAAACGGAATCATCGAAATTGACCGTGAAATGCATGGAAATGACCATGAAGTTAAGCAAATTGAACCCCAGTGTGCTTCTTTGCATCATTATGGACCATGGTTGATTATTTCCATTTCCAACTACAGAGGGCACAACTATGAATGGAGATTTCCTCATTCCGTTTAAGACAGGTGGTTTTCTATCCAAAACGTCAGTCCTTACAGTGATCCTAAGATATCCTTACGAAAGATTTAGTTCGGCATGAGACACTATATCTACGGTGATAAGCCATTGGTTTATTCATAGCTTCAACAAGATTTTACATTTAGGTGTGAAAGACTGAGATAATGAAGCTTATCTTTCATTACTCAATCTGCATGGCTTCTGAAATTTCTTGGAAGCTTGCGAGTCCATCGCTCAATATGCATATAAATTATTTTTTTTTCATTTCTCTCGTTATTCATTTAACAAGAATATCTTCTAAACTAAAATTAGTTACTTGACTTACCACATATGATTTTGGGGTAGGAGAAGCTACTTTAGCCAACCAACCTAGTTATTTTCCAAGATTTCATTAGGTCGATGGTCGAAAATTCATTTAATTCACTTCGCGGTCAAACTAGAAATTGAGCAGGGCAACCTAGCAATCGAGCAAGACAACCTAGAAATTGAGCGAGGCAACGTAGAAAATGAATGAGGGAACCTAGAAATTGAGCGAGTGAACCTACGATTTGGGCTAGGCAACCTAGGAATTGAGCGAGGGAAGCTAGAAATTGAGCGAGGCAACGTAGGAATTGAGCGAGGGAAGCTAAAAATTGAGCGAGGCAACGTAGGAATTGAGCGAGGGAAGCTAGAAATTGAGCGAGGGAAGCTATAAATTGAGCGAGGGAACGTAGGAATTGAGCGAGGCAAGCTAGAAATTGAGCGAGGCAACGTAGGAATTGAGCGAGGGAAGCTAGAAATTGAGCGAGGGAAGCTAGAAATTGAGCGAGGCAACATAGGAATTGAGCGAGGAAGAAGCCAAATTGAGTGAGGAAGAAGCTAGAAATTGGCAGGCAATGTAGGAATTGAGCGAGGAAGCAAGAAATTGAGCGAGGCAACGTAGGAATTGAGCGAGGAGCTAGAAATGAGAGCGAGGCAACGTAGGAATTGAGCGAGGAAGCTAGAAATTGAGGAAGCTAGAAATTGAGCGAGGAAGCTAGAAATGAGCGAGGGAGCTAGAAATTGAGCGAGGCAACGTAGGAATTGAGCGAGGAAAGCTAGAAATTGAGCGAGCAACGAAATTGAGCGAGGCAACGTAGGAATTGAGCGAGGCAAGCTAGAAATTGAGAGAGGCAACGAGAATTGAGAGAGGAACGTGAGCGAACGAGCGAGGAAGCTGGAAATTGAGCGAGGCAACGTTGGATTGAGCGAGGGAAGCTAGAATTGAGCGAGAAAAGCTGAAATTGAGCGAGGCAACGTAGGAATTGAGCGAGGAAGCTAGAAATTGAGCGAGGCAACATGGGTCTCTCGCTCAATTCCTACGTTCCTCGATCAAATCTGGGTTACCTCGCTCAATTTCTAACTTCCTCGCACAATTTGTGGCTTCCTCGCTCAAATCTATGTTGCCTCATTTGAATTTCTAAGTTCCTTCGCAAATTTCTAGCTTCCTCGCTAACTTTCTAACTTCCTCGCTCAATTCTGGGTTGCCTCACTCAAATTCTTGTTTCCTTGCTGAATTTTTACCTTGCCTCACTCAATTTCTAGGTTCCTCTCGCTCAATTTCTAGCTTCCTCTCTCAATTCCAGGTTATCTCTCATTTGAATTTCTAGGTTCCTCACTTAATTTCTGCTTCCTCGCTTAATTCCTAGGATTCTTCATTGAATTTACTTGCTCTCGTTGCCTCGCTCATTTCTAGGTTCCTCGCTCAATTCCTATGTTGCCTCGCTCAAATCCTAGGTTGCCCACTCAATTTCTAGATTCCCTCGCACAATTTGTAGCTTCCTCGCTCAAATCCTAGTTGTCTCATTTGAATTTCTAGGTTCCCTCGCTCAAATTTCTGCTAACTTCCAATTTCTCTTCCTCGCTCAATTCCTAGGTTACTTCGCTGAATCCCTACGTTGCCTCACTCAATTTCTAGCTTCCCTCGCTCAATTTCTAGCTTCCCTCACTCAATTCCTACGTTGCCTCGCTCAATTCCTAGGTTCCCTCTTTCAATTTCTAGCTTCCCTCGCTAACGCTCCTCGAACTCCGAGTTGTACGAATGGTTCAAAAGTGATCAACGTTACATGGGCCCGACAGTTATGTATTTATTATATCCACAACGTTCATCCATATTTCGAGATCATTTCGGACCATTATCTATATATATAAAAAAAATCATATCCAAAGATCAACTGGACCACACCACAAAGAATAACAGAAAATTGATTTTCACCGTTAAAAATTTTGTAGGGCCCACCGTAACATTTATTTTCCATCCAACCTATTCATAAGGTCACAAAGGCCAGGATGAAGAGGAAAAACAAGTTTCATAATGATCCAAAACTTTTGTGACCCCTAAAAGGGTTTTAATGGTAGACGTTCAATCATCCACAGCCTTTAACAGTGTGGTCCACTTGATAGCTAGATCTGACTTATTTTTCGTCTCAAACCTTAATACGAGTTCGCAAAAAATATGGACGGTTTGGATATAACACATACCTCATAATAGGACCCACAAAAAGTGGTGGGATTACAACAGCAAAAAAAAAAAAAAAACCATCGATATATCGACAGCCCGTCAATATATCAAAAATGGTCCAGAACTGTCCAGTGAGTTTTCCTCAAAAATCTTACAATTTTCGATATATCGACGGTCTGTCGATATATCGAAAAAGGTGTTTTACCTTTAGCTACGGATTATAGTGAGGCAAGGTAAAAATTCAACAGAGAAACCAAGGATTTGAGCGAGGCAACCTAGGAATTGAAGCGAGGAAGTTAGAAATTTAGCGAGGGAAGCTAGAATTTGATGAGGGAACTTAGAAATTCAACGAGGCAACATAGGATTTGAGCGAGGGAAGCTACAAATTGTGCGAGGGAACCTAGAAATTGAGCGAGGCGACCTAGGATTTGAGCGAGGGAACCTAGAAAATGAACGAGGCAACGTAGAAATTCAGCGAGGAATCCTAGGAATTAAGCGAGGGAAGCTAGAAATTCAGCGAGACAACCTAGGATTTGAGCGAGAGAAGCTAGAAATTGAGCGAGGAACCTAGAAATTGAGTGAGGCAAGGTAGAAATTCAACAAGGAAAGCTAGGATTTGAGCGAGGCAACCTAGGAATTGAGCGAGGAAGTTAGAAATTGAGCGAGGAAAGCTAGAATTTGACGAGGAACTTAAAAATTCAGCCAGAGGCAACATAGGAAGCTACAAATCAGGTGCGAGGAACCTAGAAATTGAGTGAGGCAACCTAGGAATTGAGCGAGGCAACGTAGGAATTGAGCGAGCGAAAATGAACGAGGCAACGTAGAAATTCAAATGAGAATCCTGAAATTAAGCGCAAGCGTAGAAATTGCGAGGAATCTACAAATTCAGGAATTAATTTGAGCGAGGGAAGCTAGAAATTGAGCGAGGAACCTAGAAATTAAATTGTGAGACAACCTAGGATTTGAGGATGAGGCAAGCTAGAAATTGAGCTGGAAACCTAGAAATTGAGTGGAAGCAAGGTAGAGGAACTTAGAAATTCAAGAGAAATAGCTTTGAGGATTTGAGGGGAACCTAGAAATCGAGCGAGGCAACCTAGGAATTGAGCGAGGCAACGAAGTTAGAAATGCATGAATGATCATGGTTCAAGGGAATTGACCGCGAAATTTGATGAGGGAACTTAGAAATTTTGACAGCCTGAAAATGCAGGCAATGACATAGGATTTGATGAGGAAATGAAGCTGGGAATGATCATGGTTTGAATTGTGTGAGGGAACCATAGAAATTAAATGAAATGACCGTGAACACTAGGAATTGATGCGAAATGCAACGTAGGGTTTTTTAATGACCGCGAAATGCATGGGAATGATCATGGTTTGAAGGAATTGATGCTTGAAAAATGCATGCAAATGTAGCTTCTCCTACCCCAAAATCATATATGGTACATCAAGTGAAGGTTTAGAAGATATTCTTGTTAAATGCCTAAAGAAATAAATGAAAAAAAAAGAGTGAATCAATGCTTATATATACCTATTTATATAAATATGTATTAAAGAAATGTAGGTAGAATAAATGCATGGGAATGATCATAAAAAAATAAAAAATTTCATAAACTTGCAGAATTGCATGCTATGGCTACGAAATAATCCGTACAAATAAACACCTTTTTCGTATATGCCTCGATATATCGAAAATGTAAGATTTTTGAGGAAAACTCAACAAGATTCTGGACCATTTTCGATATATCGATTGAATTGTATATCGATGATTGTAATCCCACCGCTTTTTGTGGGTCCTATTATGATATGGTTATATCCAAACCGTCCAATTTTTGAACTCATGGTTTGAGCGAAAAATAAGACAGACCTGCTATCAAGTGGACCACATGCAAAGGGATGATTGAACGCCTCATTGAAACGCTTGAATGAGGGTCACTGAATGTTTAGATCATTATGAAACTTGTTTTTCCTCTTCATCCATCTTTGATGAATAGATGGAAAATAAATCTTACGGTGAAAAATAGCAAAAAATCAATTTTCTACGCCGTTCTTTGTTAGTGTGCTCCAAATCTTTGGATATGATTTTTTTCTTTTATAGATAATGGTCCGAAATAATCTCAAATATGGATGAACGTTGTGGATATAATAAATACATAACTGTGAGGCCCATGTAACGTTGATCACTTTTGAACCGTTCGTACAACTTGGAGTTCGAGGAGCGTTAGCGAGGGAAGCTATAAATTGAAAGAGGGAACCTAGGAATTGAGCGAGGCAACGTAGGAATTGAGCGAGGGAAGCTAAAAATTGAGCGAGGGAAGCTAGAAATTGAGCGAGGAACACAGGAATCAAATGAGGCAAGGGAAAAGGATTCGGTTAGAAATTGAAACCAAGAATTTGAGCCGAGGCAAAATTCAAGTGAGACAACTAGGATTCAATTGGAAGCGAAATTGTGCGAGGAATCTAGAAATTGTGAGGCAACCTAGAATTTGAGGTGAGCATAAATTGAGAAACTTAAATGAGAGAACCTAGAAATTGAGCGAGAATCAAGATTGATGGGAAGCTTTGAGGAACCTAGAAATTCGAGCGAGATAACAAATTGTGCGAGGAACCAGAAATTGAAATTGAGTGAGCAAATTCACGAAACTAAGATTTGATCGAGGAATTGGAATTGAGGAAACCACCTTTGTGTTTTGAAACCTAGAAATTGATTCAAAAGGTGGATTGAGCTCGAGGAAGCTGAATTGTAAAGGAAGCTGAAATTGAGCGAGGCAACCTAAGGATTTGATCAGGAACGTAGGAATTGAGCAAGGAACCTATGTTGCCTCGCTCAATTTCAGCTTTCAATTTCTACGGCTCAATTCCTGGCTCCTAATTTCCTGCTTCCTCAAATTCCTATGTTCCTCGCTCAGGATTCCTATGTTGCTCGCAATTTCCTACTCAATTCCAATTAACTAAAGCTTGCTTTTTTGCTATGTTTCTAGCTTGCCTCACTCAATTTCCTACCGCTGCACTCAATTTCTAGCTGGCCTTGCTCAATTCCTACGTTGCCTCGCTCAATTTCTTCTTCGCTCAATTTCTACCTTCAAGCTTCAATTCGCTCACTCAATTTCGGCTTCCCGCCACCCTCGCTCATTTCTTCAATTTCCCTTCAATTTCTCGCCACTAAACAATTTCTGGCTTCTTTGCCTTCTACCTTCCTCAATTTCTAACTTCCTCGCTCAATTATTCCTCAGCTTCCTCGCTCAATTCCTAAACTCGGTCAATTTCTAATCCCTCGCTCTTTTAGCTACATTTGCTCTCAATTCAATTTCCTCGCTCAATTTCTAGCTTCCCTCGCTCAATTCCTACGTTCCCTCGCTCAATTTCTAGCTTTACAATGTCTAGCTTCCTCGCTCAATTCCTACGTTCCTCGCTCAATTTCTAGCTTTTCTAAAGCTCAATTCCTACGTTGCCTCGCTCAATTTCTAGCTTCCCTCGCTCAATTTCTAGCTTCCCTCGCTGAATCCCTACGTTGCCTCGCTCAATTTCTAGCTTCCCTCGCTCAATTCCTAGGTTGCCTAGCTCAAATCGTAGGTTCCCTCGCTCATTTTCTACGTTGCCTCGCTCAATTTCTAGCTTACCTTGCTCAATTTCTAGATTCCCTCGCTGAACTCCTACCTTGCCTCTCTCAATTTTTAGGTTCCCTCGCTCAATTCCTACCTTGCCTCACTCAATTTTCAATTTGCCTACTCAATTTCATATTTGTCCCGCTCAATTTCTAGTTTGACTGCGAAGTGACTGAAATTGACAGCGAAGTGAATGAAATGTATTTTCAACCATCGACCTGATGGAATCTTGGAAAATAACTAGGTTGGTTGGCTAAAGTAGCTTCTCTTACCCCAAAATCATATGTGGTACGTCAAGTAACTAATTTTGGTTTAGAAGATATTCTTGTTAAATGATTAAAGAAATAAATGAAAAAAAAAGAGGGAAAAATTTTTTATATGCTTATATATACCTATTTATATAAATATGTATTAAAGAAAATTGTAGGTAGAATAAATTTCTCCATGTAAAAAATAAAAAAAAAATAAAAAAAATAAAAAATTTCATAGACTGGAACAGCTACAGTTATGGCTACGGTTATAATCCGTAGCTAAAGATTAAACATGGTTTTTTTTTTTTTCGCTGTTGTAATCCCACCGCTTTTTGTGGGTCCTATTATGAGGTATGTTTTATATCCAAACCATCCATCTATTTGGCGAGCTCATATTCAGGCTTGAGACTAAAAATAACATAGATCTAACTATCAAGTAGACCACACTGTAAAAGGCAATGGGGAATTGAACGTCTACCATTGAAACCCTTTTAGGGGTTATAGAAGTTTTGGATCATTATGAAATTTGTTTTTCTTCTTCATCCAGGTCTTTGTGACCTATAAATGAACTTAGACGGGGAGGATTTCTCACAAACATCACAGTGGGCCCCCAAAAAGTTTTTAATGGTCGACGCTCATTCAACATTGTTTCCTGTAATGTGGTACACTTGAGATTTGCATATGCCTCATTTTTGGTTGTATACCATAAAATGATATGGAAAAATATATGGACGGCATGGATGAATAGCATACATCATGGTGGGGCCCACAGACCACCGACCATCCGCTATTGGCTGGTGGCAGGGGGAGTACTCAATCCGTTTCCGTGGAAGGAGGGGTAGTTTCGTCCTCAATGTCGTTGTCCGCCCGTGATAGTCTAGATTGGTAACTAAAGTTTGTATTCTTTCATAGAAACCGCTGGGTAAAAGGTTTTGTCTATAGTGGTCATTTTCTCATATATATATATATATATATATATATATATATATATATATATATATATATATATATATATATATATAAAAGTCATGCTCTCCTGTGCACCTATGCACGTGCGCACCTTTGCACATGTGCATTGAGCGTCTAATCTGAACGGTCCATGTGATGTGGAATCCTATAAAACCCTATTTCATAAATTTTCACCCCGATCTAAAATTATGGTGGGCCATAAAAAAGAGAAATGCAAATTAAGGGAGGAAACTGTTTTCATTTTCATGGCCCACCAAAGTTTTAGATCAAAGTAAAACTTGGGACCAGGGGGTTTCACGAGGTGTTGCTTCACATGAACGGTTCAGATTTTGGATCCACATGACGTATGATGGGTTCTCAAAAAAGTTTGTAGGTACTATGTACGAACTGGTTCGCAGGTGAGCTTTTCCGATATAAGTCATGCTCGCCAGCGCACATACGCACGTGCGTACCTTTGCAATCTCTTTCTCTCCCTCTGTCTCTCTCTCTGTTTTTTTTTTTTTTAGTAGGGAAGAAATAACCACAATGACTGTGCAGCTCACAGAGTTTTTGGTCCGAAAGACCGTGATGAGGGTAGAGGTGAATGCCTTGAATGCACACGGTTTCACGGCCTTGGATATTTTACTGCAAAACCGTGGAGAATCGAAGGATATGAAACTTGAAGGGATCCTCCGAGCTGCTGGAGCTAAAAGAGCTGGAGCCATGCATCCCACGAGAGACGATTGGACAATTAAACCATTGTCTCCTGGAAGGGATAAGTGGAAGAAGCACAGTGATTGGTTGAACGAGATAAAGAGTGCTCTAATGGTGGTGGCAGTATTGATCGCTACGGTAACATTCCAAGCTGGATTCACCCCTCCCGGTGGGCTTTTTCAGGAGGATAAGCCGGATGCGCCTCAGCTGGGGTATCCTATAAGCCCCACTCCAGCCGACCTCAAAGGTCCTGTTTACACAGCAGGGGAGTCAATCATGGCTAAAAAATATCCACGTGGATACACATCGTTCTCAATTTTCAATTCGATAGCGTTCCTGTCATCCTCGGGCACAATCTTATTGCTAGTAAGTGGTTTCCATCTCAAGCAACGGATTTTTATGTGGACCTTGATGATCATCACATGGTCGGCTGTGTCTTCCTTGATCATTACATATTTCCTAGCCTATTTAGTTGTCTCCAATTCTGTACCCCAGACTGATTATTGGAATACCGTTATACTTGGCTCGTCAATCTTTGCATGGTTGGGGTTGAATGGTCTACTCTTTGCAGCACAGTTCTTCCGACTCCTTAGATGGTTGGCCAGGAAACCTATATATATATGTATCTATAGAATCAAGTCACTTTTAATGGATTCGACCAACGTTAATGCTGGGAATGTTGATGTTGAATCCCGCATTGAACACAACTAATATATGTGCCTATGCAGATATGTCTCTCTGTATTCATGCTTATTGCTTTTCTTTGCAGTAACTTTACAGTTTTAGTATTACATGTACCGTGGAGTCTGTGATCAAGTACTCTTCCAAGTGCTGCAGAATATCTTAGACAGTACCGAAAGCCTTCCGGTTATCTCAATGTTCGATTGTAACTGCTGATTAGGTAATACATCTGTATGAACAGTTTATCCTATCTATCATGTATTAATGTTTACTTCTTGAATTAATGTACTGTTGAGGCAGCAGATGCCTTAAATGTGTTTGTCCTAGATTATCGTTGTTTTTCTAATAATAAATGTTGATTGTCTAGAAATTGTGCATGGAGGAACGGTTTGACATCCATACCCCCAAGGAATATGGAGTAGCACTACAAGAAAACTGGCCTTTACCGGCGGTCAAAACTGCCGGCAAAGCCTTTGCCCATGGTCAGGTAACAGCCTGTAAAGCTTGCGTCGGTAAAGGCTTTAGAGGCAGTCAACTTCCTTTACCGGTGATTGTGCTGGCTGCCGCTTCATGTGGGATTTACTGGCGGTTGTGCTGGCTGCTGCTTCATGTGGGATTTACCGGCGGTTGTGTTGGCTGCCACTTCATGTGGGATTTACTAGCAATTTATACGCCTTTCTAGCAGTACGTTGTGGTATTCGAATTTTATAATGCCAGTTTTATAATGCCTACAGATGGATGGACCTTATCATTGACCCTTTTGTCAAGGCCCACCTGATTTCACATTCCTCTTACGAAGTAGATAGTGCCTAGTGATTGTTTTCCTATTTTTTATTTTTTTTTAAATGCCTATGTGGCCCTTTCACTTGCAACCCAACACTCCTCCAACCTTTATGTGCATTTATTGGAACCATATGGTACACAACCTTCATCCAGGGACATTACATTACAGGCCTTCTGGATTTCCCAAAGTGCGGCCCTTTGTTTGGTAATCCAGACTATTTGTTTGTTGCATCCAGCCATGGATGTGCCCCCAAAAATCTCCTTGACAGTTTTCATCTTAGCCATTCATTTGATGCTACTGAGTAAAAGGTTAGCATTAGGCATGCCACCTTATGTGCTGATGTGGCGCACGAATTTGCAAGCCAAAAAAAACATGGTTGTTGCATTGGTAGGATGGGTTATGGCTTACAAAGCAACTTATAAGCAAGTAGATGGAGGCTTCTTTTTTTGATGTTGTGGCCATTTCCCCTCTCTACTCTACCAGAGCTGCTGCCAATAATATTTACAATAATAAATTGAATAGTTTAAAAAATAAATAAAATCCAACGATCTAGCTCCCATTCATCCATGCCTAAAACCTGCAAAACAAAATAGCAAAAAGAAAGTAATTGGTATCAGAGTTAGAGACTGGAATTCAACTCAAAATTGCACCAAAATATATATTAAAGCTACAAGTTCAGTGAACATACACATTAAGAAGTTTATAGCTTTTTTGGGATGGCAGTGTATCGGACAAGCTGTTGTTTCCAAGAAACCTGAAAATCGCGATGATGAAATACATACATCAAAGAGAATTATGCAAAGAAAATTAGATTCAAGAAAGGTGGTTTGATTCTTACAAGTAAACAAGTGAACCCACCATGCCATGGCTTTGTAGGTGGAGATGCTATTGACTAGAAAGCCTACAAATCACCTTGCATGAAGATGTATGACAAAGCAAGTGACTTTCCTCAAAACATTCATTGGCAAGCAGAAGAAAACCAGAAAGTTTGCTCTATATGGCTAATAACTAATTGTACATATGGCAAAAGGGGAAAAAAAAAAAAAAAAAAAAAAAAAAAAACCATCATTGCATACAAAGTACAAAGAAGTCCGTTCTACATACCATGTTAATCAATCATCTTGTGATAAAGAAAAATGTCCTAATTTAAGTGTTTTTGTATGTACAATTCATTGGAAAACATTATTATCTGTCACAAGTATTTAAATATTTGAGTGTGAATGAGTATTGTTAAAGGAATGAAAGAATCTTAGCATCTACCTGTATCATGATATACTACTCGAAAGAACTAATAGATAGCCATCAAAAGGTGGGCTAGTCCTATACTTGAAGATTTATTTACTTAAACCAAGTAGTAACCACCTGTGTGAATGTTTGTTGGGATCACTTGAGAGATCATTGGATATGCCCAGATTTTGCTGGAACAAATTATCGTTGCTGCTTTTGTTTTGAAACGAGGCACCATGTTGCTGACTAGACAAGGCAGCAAGTTCAGTTGATATCCTGCATTTATTAGATGCACTTGTTTAAATCACTGCATTTAGATTGAAGAGGAAACCAGTGACAAAATCATATATCAGTCAATGTCAAGGAAAGGAAAACCACCATCAAACACTTGCAATGCTCTTGTAAAGTGCATCTCCATGTATATAAAGATTACATATCTAATGCTTGTAAGGATCTTTTGTAGCCAGAAAGTTTTCCCTTTCATAAGCATCCTCTTTAAAGGTCACCTTGAATGACATAAGCTTATAAAATAAAATGACTATACTACAACAAAACTAAAAGGAAGGCAACACGTAGATAAATCATTTAAGAGATTCTGGCATAATAAAGAATGAATGGATTATCGTGCTCAAGTGTGATGTTCAAGTGGCTGAGTACAAGGGAGCTACCAACCCTACCTCGTAATGGGTCAACGATTCAAAGGCGGAGGTCTGCGCCTTTATCCATGTGGTTCCAGAACCAGTGTACCTAGGTGTTCCAATTTCCCATAAAATCTGCATAACAGTCTTAGGAGCTTCAGAATATGCATAAATGAAATGCTTATAGTGATTCTATCATCAAGATAAATGTCGACATCTGATAGCTAAGTGAACAAGAGTGCAAGTCTAACAAAAGCACTAACAAATGAAATTTAACAAATTACACATGAAGAAAAGCATCATCAAAAAGATATATGAGAAGGCAACATGTATAGACTCTTTGTCACCAAATTTGTTTCAATGTGTTGATGATGACTATCAAGTTGTGTTGTAGAAGAGACCAGATATAATTTATTCCTCAGCCCACTGGATTGATTTAGCATTCTTTCATTGACCTGATTTAGCATTTATTCCTCACCAAGAAGATGTACTTTATGATTAAGGATATCGATTCTGGGAAATAGATGTAATGTTAATAAAGTTATTAAGAGATCATTCTTAGTAATTGTCTTTCAAAAGAAAATGATCCATAATAAAAGGGAAAGTTCCCTGTTTGTAAAGAACAAGGAAGATCCCTGTTATGCCGAGTTTGTACATGTGCCACACGCACGCACACACAAAAATCCCAAATTTGGAAAATCCTAGTCACTGAATCTTCAGTCTTTCCTTTTATAGTTAACATCCCATGAATATAGCTAAAATTAAAATAAATTGTACAAGGACAGCTGAAACTCCTTTTATAATTGTAAATGCTACAAGTGCAGTTCCTCTCTAGATGAAGAGTGACTAGACTAGGAGTAGAATAAACATGGAGAAACAGTTTGTTTTAAGCCTCTACTCTAAACTATTCGTTTCACTTTAATTGAGCATAATACATCCAAACACAAATACACTAATCACAAATCAAACATTACTTAACTCTTTGTTATATTTAAGTATTTTAGATTGATAGGAAAAGACACAAACATCCTCATGCAACAATTTGAAAATATCATCCAAATATCTCACACCATTCATAAATGAACTTTCATTGGCAACCATTCACTATATCAAGTTCAATTGCCTCACATGTGCCAAGAAGCTTCTTCTATAAAAGAAAGACTTGCAAACCAAATCCCTATTTAAAACTTAAAAATAAGGTGCTACTATTTATACTAAAACAACTCATGAGCATGTTCCTACAAGCCGGGCTGGTGGTAATCAAGACTCTAACTCTTGATTATACCGACTGCTATATTCCCTAATGAACTCGAAGCCTGAACAAAGAACATGTAGCCCCTGGCTTAAGCATTTGGTTATAAGAACTGAAAACACCAGTTACCTAAAATGAACTGTAAAGGGTCATTTGGGAGCATGTATTTGGTGGTAGTTGGTGTGAATCAGTAAGGTTAGTACATTTGGAAGAGTGTATTTGGTCCCAATTCACACCAAATACACTAAAAGCCTCTTGTTTTATAATGGTCGTATTACCTTCACAGCTGATTGACAATTCTCAAAGAAATCAATGATGGAGAACATGGTTTTAAGCATAAGTTCTAAAGTGCAAGTCACCCAGAGATCGAAACCAGTATCGGTCACCTGACTCATTCCAACTCAGTCAGAATTGTTCAGACTCAGTCTGGTTTTGGAATGTGACTTGCCAATGACACATTTCATTCTCCACCAACATCAAGTTGACTCAGTATCAATCAATATTCAGAACCATGATACTCTAAAAAAAAAGAAAAAAAAGAAGAGAAGAAGAAGAAGAAGAAGTTGGGATCACTAGAGAGACGAGTGAGTTTCCAAAAGAAAGAAAGAAAGAAAGAAAGACACCTTGTATATGTTTTCCCAAAAGCAAAATCTGGTCCAACCAGCATATGGCCTCCGATATTTGAAACCGACGAATGGGTTATAAAACTTCTGCAAAGTTTCTCAAAGCTGTAGATTTGTTTTGCAAATTGTGCTTAGCATTATCTAACTGCACAAGCAACCAATCAAAATGTCTCAATAAAACAAATGATCATCCCCACTGGACATGTCCAGTGAAGTTGGTCATCTGACTCATGAAAATTTGTCCATTTAGGACATTTTTGGATACATGGAATTCAAGGGAAAGAAAGAAAAAGTTATAATAATCATTCCACAAGGCAAAAGAAAGAAAAGTTAATAATAATCCAATGATTATTTTGAGATTATTGAAGAATGAATTCTATTTTAAGGATCTTATTAGGATAACAAGTGAAAATCTTATATTTATTAGATAATCTTTAAAAAATGCCAACTATAAAAAATGTTAACAATTGTTTTGTTGAATTGATGGCTCTTTGCCATCCAAATAACACAAAAACTCACATCATGGCTAGCCACAGGTTGAGAACTTTGTTTTTGGTTGGCGGCCCAAGCATGGAAAAATGAAATCCTCCATTCATGGGTTATACCCTAATGACTTGAGCAATATTAAACCCAACTTCCAAGTATAAAGAAGAAAGGGAAATGAAATCCAAACTCTTCTACTTCACTCTGTTAAAGAGAAAATTCAATTTCATTCAATATCAGAAGTATCTGGATAGAACAAATGCAAGTATTTACCCTCAGCCCAAAACTTAATCAATCTAGACATTTCATTCCTACTTAGTTCTAAGTCTCATCCATACATGGCCCACCTCATCACTAGATGTAGAAATTGGATTTCCCCCACCCAATATTAGAAGTATCTCAATACCAAAAAGAAAATTAAAAGTCAAAACCACTCTTTCTACCTAATCAACCATGAAGGAAACTTTAGAAATTATAATTCTCAGCCATAGATCAACAAACATATTGGCAGTTGAGTTGTACACGATGAGAATTTGTTTTTGTTCTATTGGAAGAGAAACATTCTGTTTTTCTAATGAATAGAAATCTCATCAATTTCAAGAAAGGAAGAGAAAACCAAATAAAAAAATAAGAAAATTATATTGATCCATCTACAGAAGAAAACATTTTAAAATAGACCAGAATGTCCAAAATGAACCAAAGCACAACCAAACAGGGAACGGTATATTTTGGTACGTGTATACTTACTAATTTCCTTACCTGTGCAAATATTTTCACCCAGCAAAAAACAGGATAGAATTGGAAACTATTTGAGCAAAAATTTTTATTGAACTTAATTAGGCACAAAAAATGCTTAAAATCCAAGAAAATCATGCAAGAAAGAGGCTAACCTGACAACATCAATTTCTATGTCTCCTTTGCTTCAAATTAATTTGCAGTTTCCGTGCAGCATTTGCATCATCCTCTTCTTTGACCTGCCAAGACAGATATTATGAACTAAGAAATCACAAAGAACATACACAGAACTCTTGATGGGACTTGTTAATAAAAATTTTAAGATAAAAGTAATCGCCAGATATTCTAGTGGAATGCACCAACATCTCTATTTTTGGGAAAGCACTGAAAATGCATAGAACTAAAAAAAAGAATTTTTCAATAAACTTTTGGTGATTTTGTGAAGTATCAGTGATATACTTGAACAAGATTTTAAACAACCTTTTTTCATGAAAGATACTTCAAAAACAACCTTCGTTTATTAAATAAAATACAAATCTTGCATATCACCAAACATAGCTTTTTTAGCAAACATAGCTTTTTTTAGCAAGTTAAAAAAAGCAGATTGGACCCAATATATTAGGTTTCGAGAGAGCCCAGATCCATCATATTTATGTACACAGATTTAGGCTGCATTTGGGGTTGTCTTGCATGGTTGGGCACAAATTGTTCAGGCAATGAACCATAAAACCACACAGCATCACTAATCAAGGAAAACCAAGCGTTCCTTCTCAAAGCTACGTCACTAATTTCCCCACGACAAATGCACATCCCAGAAGTTCTCGTACAGAGGTTGCGTGGTCGCTTGATTGAAAGAGAGCTCTCGTTCTTCCAAGCGGAACAGAGAGAGAGAGAGAGAGAGAGAGAGAGAGAGAGAGAGAGAGAGAGAGAGAGAGAGAGAGAGAGAGAGAGAGAGAGACCACGGTCGGTAGCTGCTGGAGTTGCAGCAGACGGTGGAGCTGCACACAGAGAGAGAGAGAGAGAGAGAGAGAGAGAGAGAGAGAGAGAGAGAGAGAGAGTCAGGGTTGTGGAGTTGCAGAGAGAGAAGATAGAGTTGGCGTCGTGGAGTTGCAGAGAGGGAAGATAGAGTCGGCGTCGTGGAGTTGCAGAGAGAGAGAGAGAGAGAGAGAGAGAGAGAGAGAGAGAGTCGGGGGCTGGGAACGAAATGAGGGTGTAGGGTTTACACACACACACAGATATTGGTCGGTGCCCTGTTTTACAAAATGGCGGTGAAAGATGCACACAAGGCTAATGCTCATGTTTCATGTTTCGATTTTCACTCAAGGTGCCGGTTAAGAAACTGAGAGTCATATGTCATGTTTCCATTCTCGTAAGTATTCGAGTATAATAGCTTGAGTTCTAATGCCAAAGTGAATTGAATCTCAAACATTCAATTAAGTGAAGGCAAAATGATAAATGGTAATGATTTGGAGATGCCTTTGAATTGCCATTTCATTTCTTTTAAGTGCAACTTGAAAGTAAGGTAATTACAATTTGGAGCCCACACCCCTCGATATGAATGATAAGGAAACTAGAATATGGTTATGCCCGCTTTATTTGACTCTTAATTTCAATCAGTTAGTCCATCTAAAAGCATAAGCTCCAATATCATAATAGTTTGTAAGAGTCACAATATGATAAACAAAATACACCATATTGAATCAATATTACAATACATAAATATCTCTTTCTTCCCCTGAGTCTCATAACCTGTTAAGGTCTTTTCTCAATTGGTACAAATTGTAGATTAATGCATGGCCTTTGAAGGGTAGAATTGGATTAGTGAAGTTGAAGAAATGAACTATAAATCTACAATGCATTCAATGAAGAATATTATCAATAGAGCTTTGCTAATAACTTCCGAACTTGGTTGTACATGAGGAAAAAAAAAAAAAAACTAATTAGATCCTCTTTTAGGGAATATGCATATTACCTACAACAAAACCTCAATGTAGATCAGCCCGAGTTTGGCCCATTTAAGTCATTGGGTCTAAAAGCAAATAGGGCCTTTGATTTCAGGCCCAAGCTTGCACATTAACATTATACAAGGGCTTATAATCCTCCGCTTGAGCATCAGTATAACATTTTGCAAAACATGAGAATGGCCATGTGATTGGTGCCCATGGATTGACTTACATTTCTCATTTATTTTTGGAAAGCATTACACGCTGCACATCTGGTGTAAATTTAGACATATGCAATTACAAACAAAAGAGAAGTGCAATTAGAAAAACCTCTGGCTACAATTTTACACAATCAGCAAAATCAGCATCTGCAACCAACTCCTCTATTCCGAGGTCGTAGTCTTACAGCAATTCGAACTCTTCGAAGAACTGTCCAAAGCATCCAAAGAAAAGAAAAGAAAATTCAGAATTGATCATAATTAAATATAAAAAAATCCAGACTACAAAATAGATAAAACGAAAACTATAATATTGGAATCATAATTTAAAAACCAGAAAAGTCAAACTAGAGTTGAGTCAAAGAGTAGGTTAAGTTCTATTGAGTCTTGAAGACCATGAATTTTTTGAGTTATCAAACTATGATGGACCAATACTCCCAATATTCAGATGCTAATGAGACATACCCTTTTTCCAGGCTGGTCAACCAATTAGCCTTCTAAGGAACATAGAGAAAAGATACAAACAACAATCTTTTCTTTTCTTTTTTATCTTCTTTTTATCAAGAATCCTGACAATATGATGAGATATAACAAGAGATTTTTATTAAGAGAATCAAGGAGAAAATAATTCAAAAACAAAGCCTGATGGATACCACCTTCTTTAACAGTAACATCTGCAGCAGATCCATTTCAGTTTATGGTTTTTAATGGTGTAAACAATATACAAATTTTATGTCATGGGCCAAAAGATGAACCATATACAAATTTCAGGTGGACCACAACATACAAAACAGTGGTGGAAGACCATTATAAACATTTTTTTTTTTTTTGGTAGGTCACAAAAGTTTTGGATCTATTCTTATCAAAACAGGTTGGATACTAGCAGATGGCAAGTCAAAAATGATAGTGTTGGAAATATGTAAATACCCATGAAAACGCTGGACAAAAGGAAAGTGTAACATGGCCATAAAGATATCTACACAAAGAAAACTGCAAATTGATTAATTTAAAAATAGAAAAAGATATTTGCATATTGTTTACTACTCCAAACAAACAATATCAATTCACTTAAGGCCCTGTTTGGTAGACACCTAAAAAATGAGTTGATCTCATTTTGGTTAACAGAAACTATGCATTAATCTTGATCTCTAATAGATAATGAGTTCATGTTAAAAGTGATTATGTAATACAGATAACAATCTCTAATGCATAATTACTGTTAACTAAAATGAAATGAACACATTTTTGCATCTACCAAACAGGTACTAAATGTGTCAAATAAAATTGCAGATTCAACTAAACAGAAAATGTGAAGTAGAATTGCTCAGTCTATTTGTTCCTAATATGAAGAAGCATGAGAATTAACCTCTTTTAAGACTGAGATTATTGGCATTGTTAAGCCAGCATTTATTACATTATTAGAAAGCCATAGCATAGATCTAAGGAAAAATTGTAATATCATAGCTTGAAAATAGCTTTTTTCCTTCCAAGTTAAAAGTGAATTAAAAAAACAAAAAAACAAAAAAACAAAAAAAACAAAAGAAAAGAAAACAGAATAAAGGAAAAGAAAAATATAGTAGTATATATATATATAGTAATGTAACAATCAATCACATTAAGGCAATATGCACATCCAAAAATGGAACGTAAAACGCAATATGTAGGATCCCATTGCTTTATGTAAGGAATTTGAGAAGCTCTTGCTAAATTTTAGTACTGCTGTGAAGTGAGCAAATAGCATCTTTTCATGATTGGTGACAAACGCATTGAGATCAAAAACCTTATAGGGCTATTTAGCATAAGTTTTAAAAAGCAAAACAAATAAATAACAAGCAGTAGCAGTGATATAGTGAGACCTATCACAAAATAGAAAAACATTTTAGGATATTCCTCAAGCATTGATGGTGCTCAAAAATCAAATGCCTTAGGCTAAATGGAGGAAAATTCTTCATGGTGCACTTTTTTTAAATTTTTTCTTTTTTCTTATGAGGAATGAAAATTTATTAAAGAAACTAAAAGGATAGAAAAACAAAAAGGTGGATATTGAAACACCTACACAATGTCCACAAAAGACAAAGCAACATCAATTTGTCCATTTAACCTATGCAAATGTGGTCCACAATAATAATAAATGCCCATCAATCCATCAATCAGATTTTGTAGTTACTATCTATCTAGTGGCCTATAATTTGTACATTTAACCTATGCATTAAGTGAGACCCACCATGAAATGTTCCAAAAATCAAGTTTTAAAAATGAAAGAATGAGAACTGAGGCACGTTTGGAGACACTTTTGGGCCCCTCTCCCTATTCAATTCAATGCCGGAGAAGTACTATTTTACAAATTGAGCAATTTCATGTTTGCCTTTAAAATGGCACATTCATTGTCTGGAAGGGAACTTCTATCTTTTGAATGTTTTTAGAGTTTGTGTATTGAACTTGACAATATTGAAGATTTTTCTTAGTTCATTGAGACACTTGTGGTAGAAAAAATCTCAAAACAGAAGGCATGGCCTGAACTTCATTTATTTTCCAATTTCCAGCACATGGCAACGATACTAACAAATACTTCCTATCAATCAATGACTACATGCACAGAAAGATTAGATAATAATTTGATTGAGTAGATAAGAAAATGATATGCAATTACCAAATCTATATATTCATCTATAGAAAACTGAACTCATATAAAAAACAAAACAACACTGTACTTTGGCATGGTTTAAGAAGTGTTTGGGTATACCCCAAAATCACAACTGCATTTGCTTTTTAGTGGTCCACCGAGCACCTGGGACTGTGCACAAAGAGGAACTGCATTTCACAGGCTCCCATTATCTGTCCCAAACTGATGGCCAAACCGTTTCCACTCAGGGCAACTGGAAACTATCCAACAATATACCTGGGAACAAAAGCATCCTGCTCATCCAGATTCAGGTCACTCAAGTCTAACATACTATTAAGAGTCATCAAGAAGCCATAGCTTCAAAAAGTGCATGCCAACCCTAAAAAGGGTTTCGACAATGCAAATCCCTGAAAAGGGATTCGACAATGCATATTCCTAATCAAGTATTCCAAATTGCAGAAAGCAACAGCAAGAAGGGAAAAGCCTTACATCATACCTGAGAATCTGAGATTCACGATCAACAAAAGGCGGAACTGCAGCAGAGGGCCGAGGAGATAGATAGAGAAAGAGAGGACTAGGGTTTTGAGAGAGAGAGATAAGGGTAGAGAGAGTGAGAGGGAGAGCGTACGAGAGGGAGAGGGAGAGGGAGAGGAAGAGGGAGCATGCGAGAGGGAGAGGGATAGCTTGAGGGAGTGGAGAGGGGGCGCGGGTGGGTTAGGTTTTTTTTTTTCTTTTTATTGGGACCCTTTGCCGGCGGCCATTAAAACTGGCCGCTGGCAAAGGGTAGCCCCATCTATCGGCTAAGGTTTTTTTCTTGTAGTGGAAGTTGTTGTTAGTGCACTCACCTTGCACACCATGTTTGTCAATCACGTGACTATTTGTGTCAAGTAGTCAGATGAGTCCTTGATAAATGAAGACCGACGATGCAACTGGAGCAGAAGCCCAAGCTACAAGTTCAAAATACAAAGAAGCTACTACAATCTGGATCATACCTCTACATGATCCTAACCCAAATAGGAAAACTCACTTAGATCATTTATTCAAGCCATTCTAAGTCTATATTTTCTACCATTATAATGTTGCCTTTAAAAGGTTCAAAGTTGTTAAATGAATTGCTGAACAAAAATTCAAACAGGAAAATCTATTCCACTTCGGTTGGTAAAGGTGCCACCGAATGGCACCTTCGGTACCACAGAAGTGCCACTCGGTACCACCGAAAACACCTTCGGTATTACCGAGAGTGCCCAAAACAGTCCAGCAGCCTTCAAAGCTAATTCGATACCATCGACTGCTACGGAAGAACAAAGTTCAGTAGTACCGAAAGTGACAAATACCGTCCAGCAACTTAAGGATCTAATTCGGTACTACTGAGTAATATTTTGGCACTACCGAATGTTCACTCAGTAGCATCAAAAACTAACCGTTATAGATCCTTTGGGGCCTTTTCTTTATAAATATAGGACCCGGAACTTTATGAAAATTGCGGATTTAGGCAGTTTAGAGTCTCTAGTGTATCCTAAGCGTATCCCACTCATTCTAGACTCTATCCACATGAGATTCATGCTTTTTTTATTGTGACTCCTCACTTCAATGAGCATTCAAAGCTCATATTGATGAAGAACATGATCTCGAGCCTCCTCTAAAGTACAGAGACCAAACCTATTGGTAAATCCATAGTCTCAGTGTTACTCTAGAGCATCCATTGGTTGAATCCCTTAAAAAAAATCCATTCATAACCTTTGATAAGAGATTCAACCCACTCCCATTACCTTGGTAACCTTAATAGGAACATCATATGAAAGGTTCTTGATTATGAAGCTGAAACAATAGGTAAACTACAGCATAGGGATCGGGGGAGCATCGGGGAGCTGATTCAAGCACGAAAGAGCGAAGATCAAGCAACCCAACACAAGCTACAAAAGAAGACTCAATCTGACAAGTAAGTGTCATTATTAAGAGTCCACAAGTTAGTCTCTATCCTTGTGTAGGATTGAGGCTAAGAGTTTGTTATCCTCAAACTTGATTAGGTTCCTAGTGTGAGACCTTGGCCTGTGTGCCTAAACATAGGTGTCTTGTGTGGGACCTTGGCCGGTGGGCCTAAACGTAGGTGCCTTTTGTGGGACCTTGGCAGGTGGGCCTAAACGGAGGTGCCTAGTGTGGGACCTTGGACATGGGGCCTAAACGTAGGTTCTTAGTGTAGGACCTTTGCTCGAGCGAAAAGCATAAATTGTGAGTCCTTTGTCTAGGGCTGTAAAGGTTAATGGTGAGCCTGGTTTAAAACCATTCATAGTGAAATTTGGCACACTCTTGGAGAGAGCGCAGTTGTCGAGAGTGGAGTAAACACGTAGCGAAACCACTATAAATGCCTGTGTTTGGAATCGATATTTACGCATCTATTTTATTATGCTTATGTGTTTGAATGCTTAAGTATATAAGCATGATTAGATGAATGTCAAGGATTGATAGGTACAATATTCTATACACACATGTTCACTATGTTATAGGTTAGTCACTTAACTTGCTTACCTCAAGTAGCCTATGTGATTGGATCCTTTATTGGCTTGGAAGCCTTTAGAGTTATGTTGCATTGCTTAGTTTAAAGTGCTAAGTAGTTTTTGTTAGGCAATTAGGATTTTTAAAGTGGGAAAATAATTGAAAAGTCCTATTCACCCCCCCCCCCCCCTGGACTATTCCATACTTCTATTATAGCGGTCTAAACCGCAATTTCAATTGTATCAGAGCGAGGTTCCTCTTGAAGGGTTTAACAACCTAGAGGGAGATCTTGACAAAAGTAGTATGGATAACGAGGAGTTAAATGAACATCAAATCAATGAGGAAAAAGAAGAAGAAAAAAAGAGTATATACGATGCCTATGATCAACTCTACATACATAGCATCAGTATTCTCAGAAAACTTGGTATTTCATAAAACAAAAAATAAACAATTGCAAAAAGATCTAGATGAAACATCAGGAATAAATACACAAATGATAAATGATCTCCAACAATATCATATTGAAAATGACAAGCTTGAAAGAACATCGTTTCTTAAGTCTGAAAATAAAAAACTAAATAAACACGTTGAATTTTTAAAATCAGAAAATGAAGAACTCAAAAATGAAAATCACAAACTGAGATTCGATTTAGAAAAGTCAAAACAGTCTGTTGATCTTAGTTACAAATTTTCACAAAGTAGTGAAAAACTGAAAAAACTTCTTGGAATGGTAATAAGACACAAGGATAAAAGAGGTTTGGGCGATGAAATTGCCAAATCAAGCCCCGTTCCTGCATCACCTGTAATTAAGAAAACTGCTGCATCTAGAAGCAATACAAAAAACACTTCAATCTGTCATTTTGTGGAGACTTGGGACACTATAAGTTTGTATGCCTTGTTAGTGCACTTATTTGCACCCATATTTGTTAATTACGTGACTAGCTGTGTCTTGTAGTCGGATGAGTTCTTGGCAAGTGAAGATCGGCAACACAACTAGATCAGAAGCATCAAAGCCACATTGAAGACAAAGAACTGCTTCTGCAATCTTAACCTTGCAAATAGATGATCCCAACCCAAATAGGAATACCTACTTAGGTCATCTATTCTAAGTCAATCCCATGTCCATATTTTATCCTATAGTATTGGCTTTTACATATCCCAAGTTGTTGAATGATTAAAAAGACAAAAATAGGAAAATCTGTCCACCTTCGGTAGGAAGAAGGTGTCACCGAATGTCACATTCGATATCACCGAAGATACCTTCGGTGTTACCGAAGATGCTCAAATCTGTCTAGCAACCTCGCGACTATAATTCGGTATCACCGATTGTATAATTCAGTGACACTGACTGTCACTGACGAACAATGTTCGATGCCACCGAAATAAACATATTTTGATCAACAACTTGAGAAATTTAATTCGGTACTACCGATAGACAATTCGGTACCACCAAAGCAAGTTTGGTGATACCGAATGTCACTTCGGTAGCATAGTAAACTAGCCGTTTTATAGTCGTTTTCTATCTATTGGAAGCTTTTGTCTATAAAAGTGGCTTGTAGAAACTTGCAAAATTAGTGGATATAGGCACCATAGAGTCTCTAATGTATTCCAAGCTTATCCTAGCCCATTTAGACTCTATCCATACAAGTTCATGTTCTCTTCATTGTGATCCTTCACTCCTATGAGCATTCAAAGCTCCTATTTAATGAAGAACATGAACTCGTGCCTTCTCTAGAGTACAAAGACTAAACCAAAAGGGATATCATTGGTTCTTTGATACTCTGGAGCGTCCATAGGTTGAATCCCTTTGGAAATCCACTCATTATTCTAGATAAGAGATTCAACCAACTCCCATAACCTTAGTCACCTTTTAGGTACATCTTATGCATGGTTTTTTTATCGTGAAGCTGAGCCAACAGGTAAATCCAATCTACGCGATCGGGGGAGCACTAGAAAGCTAATTCAAGCTCAAGGACATGAAGATCTAGCAACTCAAGACAAGTTATAAGAGACAACTCAATCCGACAAATGTCATTTTAAGAGTTCAAAAGTTTAGTCTATTTCCTCGTGTAAGATTGAGGCTAAGAGTTTGCTATCAATAAACTCGTTTAGGTTCCTTGTGTATGACCTTGACCAGTGGGCCTAAAAGTAGGTGCCTTGTGTAGGACCTTGGCCGGTGGGCCTAAACATGGGTTCTCCGTGTAGGACATTTGCTCTTGTGGAGAGCATAAATTGTGTCCTTAGTGTAGGACTGTAAAGATTATCGGTGAACCTGTTTAAAACCATTGATAGTGAAATCCGGTGCACTCTTAGATTGAGTGTGGATGCCAGGAGTGGAGTAGGCACGTAGCCGAACCACTATAAATGCTTGTGTTTGGAATGATCGTTTGCGCATCTGTTTAATCATGCTTATATATTCTTGAAAGTTTGATTTTGTATACATGATTGGATGAATGTTATTCATTCACAGGAAACACATTCCACACACAAGCGCACATCACTAAGCTAGCTATTATATATATATATATATATATATATATATATATATATATATATATGCATATCTTTACTAGCCTTTGTGATTGGATCCTTTAACTGGCTTAGAAGTCATTAGAGTTATTTTGCCTAACTTGATTAAAATTAAATGCTTATTTAAGTTAGGCAATCAAGTTTTTGAATAAGCAAAATAATAGAAAAAGTCCTATTCACCCCCCTCTAGGGTATTTCCTTATATTCATTCTTCAGTATCAGAGGTGTAAACCGTAATTTCATACCTTGCATCTGATAGGTCTCACACCACTTCCATGTTGAACCATATAGGAAAATTCAAACCAACCGAAAAAATAATATAAAGAACAAAGAGTCCGTCAAAGCATACACCAAATGAAGGAAGAAAATACCCTACTCCACCTAAAATGACTGAGAGGATGGAGGATCTGATAAATCAAGTGGCTCAACTAAATCGAAAAACCAAAGAATTGATGAAACAAGAAAATCTGGTTGAGTTAACCGAAAAATCCAAAAAGTCCCAAGATGAGAACAAAGCCACATCTCTAAAAAGGAATGTCACCAAATGGGTTATAAAGAACAAGAACAATTGCCTTGTAATTCATACTGCACTAAAGGTAGGCGATAGTTCTAAGTGGTATCTTGATAGCAAGTGCTCTAGACATATGACAGGTGATCGGACCCACTTTTGTGACTATTTAGAATTTGATGGTGAGTCGGTCACATTTGGTGATGGGAGCTCCGCCAAGATTGTTGGAAAAGGGACAATAGTCGAGCCTAGCTTGCCCAGTATTGAGGATGTTCTTTGTGTACAGGGATTAAAACATAATCTCCTAAGCATTTCCCAAATCTGTGACAAAGAACACTTAGTCACATTCTCAAAAGATATGTGCAAGATCTCAGACCTCGTAGGTAAACTTATCATGAAAGGTTTTCGCACAAGTAATAACTGCTATGTAATTCAAAGCAGTGGAGAAAGTGTCCCATCCACAAAATGCCACATGGCCCTAAATGATGAATCCAAGCTATGGTACCAAAGACTTGGACATGTCCACTGCAGGAATTTGGCTAAACTAAGCTCAAAAAATTTGGTGTGAGGTCTCCCTAAGATCAGGAAGAAGGAGAAGGTTGTGTGCGGTGATTGTCTCAAAGGCAAATAGATAAAAAGACAACGACCGTAGCAACTTCCAAACCACTTAACCTATTGCACATGGATCTAGTGGGACCCACCAAAGTTGAGAGTCATGGGAAAAAGAGATATTTTCTGGTGTTAGTATATGATTACTCCAGATTTACTTGGGTCGCCTTTCTTTGGGAAAAATCCGATGGATTTGAAGAATTCCAGAAGACGGCAAAACGAATTCAAAATGAAAAGGGGTATTATATAAGTCGTATTAGGAGTGATCATGGTGGGGAGTTTGAGAATGATCGATTCGAAAGTTATTGTGATCAAAATGGAATTCAACATGAATTCTCAACTCCAAAGACACCTCAATAGAATGGAGTAGTTGAAAGAAAGAACGGGGTGTTGCAGGAAATGGGCTCAGTTATGCTCAATAGTAAAAACATGGCTAAAAGTTTCAGGGCCGAAGATGTCAATACCGTCTGCTATATAATTAATAGGGTATATCTTAGAGTAGGATTAAATGAGACTCGATATGAACTATGGAGGGGAAAACAACCTAGTGTAAAATATTTTCACGTCTTTGGTAGTAAATGCTATATTCTTAAAGACAGAGAACATCTAGGCAAATTTGACTCTAAAAGCGACTAAGGGATTTTTCTAGGATATTCTACAAACAATCGTGCTTATAGAGTGCACAATTTAAAGACATTAACTATTCAAGAATTTGTCAATGTAGTTGTAAATGAGCAACTACATTATCAAAATAGTCCTAAAATTGATATTAAGGATGAAGTAGACACGCTCACAATAGGTAAACCAAATAACAAAGTCACTTCACCTCATTAACTTCAACCGTCAAACAACTTGCCACTCATTAAGGATCATCCCATCAATCAAATCATTGGAGATCCTAATGATGGTGTGAAAACTCGACAACAACTTGAAGGTATTTTTAGTCATCTGTGCTTCACTTCTAAAATTGAGCCCAAAAATGTTATAGAAGCTCTCCAAGATGAATTTTGGATTACAGCTATGCAAGATGAGCTCCAACAATTTGAAAGGAATGAAGTGTGGCAGCTAGTTCCCAGGCCATTTGATACTAACATCATCGGAACAAAGTGGATCTTCAAAAACAAGTCTGATGAATCTGGGAATGTAGTAAGAAATAAGGCAAGACTCATGGCAGAAGGCTACTCACAAATTGAGGGCATTGATTTTGATGAGACATTTGCCCCCGTAGCTCGCCTTGATTCTATAAGAATTCTCATGTTTATGGCATGTGCATTAAAATTTAAATTATTCCAAATGGATGTCAAAAGTGTCTTTCTCAATATTGTACTTGAGGAAGAAGTATACATTGAACAACCAAAAGGATTTCTAGATCCTAAGCATCCTCAACATGTATACAAATTGAGCAAAGCACTTTACGGACTAAAGCAAGCACCCCGAGCATGGTATGAGCGCTTGACGCAATTTTTACTAGATCACCATTTTTGTAGGGGAAATGTTGATAAAACACTACTTACACAAAATACTGGGAATATCTTGTTCCTTGCCCAAATTTATGTAGATGACATTGTCTTTAGATCCACCTGTGAAGATGTTGCTCATGAATTCGCTAAATCAATGAAATCCGAATTCGAGATGAGCATGGTAGGTGAGCTGAATTTCTTTCTGGGATTACAAGTGAAACAATTGGAAAATGGTATATTTGTGTGTCAGTCCAAATATGCAAGAGATTTGATAACGAGATTTGGACTTGACTCTAACCACACTCAAAATACTCCCATGAGCACCACTCTCAAACTTTCTAAAGATGCAAATGGAAAGAGTGTGGATCAGCACTTGTATCGCAGTATGATAGGCAGCTTACTCTACCTAACCGCGAGTCGACTTGACATTGCCTTCAGTGTTGGTGCGTGCGCTAGGTTTCAGGCCGATCTTAAAGAATCACATATATCCGTAGTAAAAAGAATTATACGATTTGTGGTTGGGACTACTGACTTTGGCTTATGGTATCCATTTGACACATCTACCATCATTGCTGGGTACTCAGATGCTGATTGGGTCGAGAACATTGATGATCACAACTCCACTAGTGGAGGTCGCTTCTATATCGAAAATTGTCTTGTATCATGGCACAATAAAAAGCAAAACTCAATCTCATTGTCTACTGCTGAAGCTGAATACATTACAGCCGGTAGTTGTTGCGCACAGCTTCTGTGGATGAAGCAAATGTTGATGGATTATGGCATTAAGCAATCTACAATGACACTTTTTTGTGACAATACAATTGCTATCAATATCTCAAAAAATCTAGTTCAACATTCTCGAACAAAGCACATAGATATCCGACATCACTTTGTACGTGAACTTGTCAAGGAAAACATTATCATGCTAGAACACATGCCTACCGAGCAACAATTGGCTGATATATTCTATTCTAAACATTATGGTGCATTGAATGTCTTCTCTTCCCTACACTAAACTTTATCATCTATTTGCTCTTGGCATGCTTCTTGGTACATCCTTTGCCAATGATTGACAAAAGGGGGGAGAAGAAACCTACCCACCAAAACAATGATTCTTTGTTCTGCAGAGTTTGTTCCTTATTGTTACAGGTTGATCATGGCAGAAACTACAGGGGAGCAACATTATTGTATTACATATTTAAATTTTGTAGAGTTATAAATTGAAATTTTGATATGTAATCTTTCTTTTTTTGATATGTCATTGGTATGAGCCACGACGATGTCTTAGGTTAGGTTGGGTTTTTGTCACGTGATTGACCAAGGGAAAGTTTGTTAGTGCACTCACCGTGCACACTATGTTTGTCAATCACGTGACTAATTGTGTCAAGAAGTTAGATGGGTCCTTGACAAATGAAGACCGATGATGCAACTGGAGCAGAAGCCCAAGCTACAAGTTCAGAATACAAAGAAGCTTTTATGATTTGGATCTTACCTATAGATGATCCTAACACAAATAGGAAAACCCACTTAGATCATCTATTCAATCCATTCTAAGTTTATATTTTCTATCATTCTAATGTCGGCTTTAGAAGGTTCAAAGTTGTTGAATGAATTGTTGGACAAAAATTCAAATAGGAAAATCTATTCTAATTCGGTTGGTAAAGGTGCCACCGAATGGCACCTTTGGTACCATTGAAGTGCCACTCGGTACAACTGAAGACACCTTCGGTATTACCGAGAGTGCCTAAAATATTTTGGTACCACCGAATGCTACTAAAGAACATAGTTAGGCAGTACCGAAAGTGACAAATACCATCCAGTAACTTAAGGATCTAATTCGGTACCACGATACTACTGAATGTTCACTCGATAGCACCGAAAACTAGCCGTTATAGATCCGTTGGGGCCTTTTCTATATAAATACAGGACCCGAAACTTTATGAAAATTGTGGATTTATGCAGTTTAGAGTATCTAGTGTATTCCAAGCTTATCCCACTCATCCTAGACTCTATCCACACGAAATTCATGCTTTCTTCGTTATAATTTCTCACTTCAATGAGCATTCAAAGCTCCTATTGATGAAGAGTGATCTCGAGCCTCCTCTAGAGTACAGATACCAAACCTATTGGCAAATCCATAGTCTCGTGTTACTCTAGAGCATCCATTCACTACCAAAAAAAAGGGCAACGCTGTCGGCTAAAAACCGTCGGCAATGACCTTCCCCACTAGCTTTTTGCCATCGAAAGGTCCGTCAGGAAAGGGGGCATCTGCGTTGCTCACCGGCATCTTCGACGGCTAAAACCGTCGGCCTTTCCAACGGAAAAGTTTGAGGGCCAAATCCGTTGGCGATTGCAACAATAAAAAACCATGACATTTCTGAAATTCAAGTCCAACCATTCACCGACGACCTTAGCCATCTCCATTTCTCATAAATGAAAAAAATAATTAATTGCCTAATCAACGCGAACATCCACAACTAGATATACCCATTTCTCCAAAGCCCTAAACCAACCTATTTGAGAAGGTGAGTCTACACAATCGAAAGAGAAAAAAATCAAAACCAGATATATCATCCAAATTGCAAACATTGTATTTCCATAAAACACCATCGTATATATGTGCATTGGCCCTAAATAGACGAATCTAAAAGACATTTAGTTCATATTTATGATAGCAATGCACTGCCAAAAACAAAATCAAAATGACTAATACATGCTTTGAGCAATGCATTTTTAAAAGTTAAAACACTAATTGAAGTGTTAAAGATTTTTTCTTTTTTTTTTAAAGAACCATGGTTAGAGGAATCCTCGGGGTTAAGTGTCTTGAATGGGTTTTGATGCTTCCATTCCTTTTCCTTAAGGGCCTGTTTGATTTTCCATGATCCCGGTAAATCCTTGGTAAAGAAATAATTATTACTTTTTCACTTGTTTGAAAATGAGTGAGTAATTCCACCTAGAAAACCGGTCTTAAAATGTTAACTTAAATCCGTGGGCCCCACCATAATGTATATAATATATCCATATCGTCCATCTGTTTTATTAGAATATTTTAGGGCCTGAGCCGAAAAAAGTAGTAAGATCTAATGCTCAATTGGCCCACATGAAAGGAAATAATGGACTTAATTTGTCCACCGTTGAAAGTTGGTTCTTTTACTGGGCCCACATTGAAAGTTGGATTGACCGACATGCCTTCCTCCTTCCTAGCACATGAAAACGGTAAGTTCACATTCAAAGAGTTGAAAAGGACTCGAAATTATAGAGTTTGATTAGACAAGATTCTGAACATTGAGGATTGATTTTTATCATTACGAACTCCTTGATCTGATAGGAACTGCAATGGATGAAGGATGACATGGAATTCCTCCAGATTATAAGTTCCTAACCCTTCAATCACAGGCTTACGCATAGATAGTTAAGGTGAAGAAAACAATGACCAAAACTGGATGACTAAAAAAGCCAAAAAGAGTATGGAGTCAGATAATTGTAACATGCAAGCCAAAAAGACATGTAGACAAAAACTTGTTCACTCCTCAAGTATAGGGTTGTGATATAGTAATAAACTCTGTGAGACCGAGGTCGAATCAACAAGGACTGAAACCTGTACATAACCTGAAAATAAGTAGACCTAGAACTAGACTAAGATGAAATCTAAATCAATTGTAATTTGAGGAATAATGATGGAATAATTATTTAAAACTTAAAGAATTCAGGGAAGAGAAACTAGGGATTCAGAGGATCCACTTGTAGAGATCAGGAAGATCTTATGCCTGTTTTAAGAACTCAACTGGACTTAGAGTCCATCTTCATCCAGTTGAAGGGTGTAACCATGAAAATCAAACTGAACTTTCTTTGATATAGTTTTCAAGAAATGAAAGGTATATGAATTAGAATGGATTTCATCACCAAACATGCCCAGGAGACAAAGTAAACAACAAAATTAAATTAATTACCAATCAATCAATAATGTATGAAGGTTAGGAAGGGTATTGTCATCCGACCATGCCTAGGAGACGATGGTGAACAATAGGGCTTCCTGACGTCATAAGCATAAAAAGAAAAGGAACATGCTCAAAGCTATCGCAGACCCATTGGAATTTTAGTCATAATAGACCATTAAAAACTGAAAACATTCTCTTAATTAAACCAAAATCAACATCAGTTCAATCTAAACAAAAGGCACAAGCAAAGAGTTCTCCCATCAAGCTATAAGCTTCACCTCTTAGCCCTAGCTAAGAGTTTAGCTACACATAAATATGATGAAGCTAAAATCCCTTAGAAAAAGAAAGCATAAAGGAATAAAGGAAAAGGAAGGAATTAAAGAAGAAAAAGGAAGAAGAAACTGTTTGAAGAGGCCTTCCGTCGTTTCTCTCTCTTCCACGTCTTGAATGCCTCTCTCTCTCACTCTCTTCTTTTTATAGCTGTGAAGGTCAGCTGAAAAACTTACTGCGTAAGTTTCCTTTACGCACAACAAAGAGTTGGTGATCTGTGCGTGAGGTGCGTAGATTGTGTTTGTGCTGAGTGATAGGTGGGGCCAATTATTGAAGTTAACGGAGAAATCCACTCCGTTCATTGGAAGCATGGCAAAAAATTAGCCTGGAAAGGACGGTTCTTGACTGATTTCGGTGTGGTCCACAGAGTTCTTCTTGCATTGTTCGTCTTCCTTTTGAATGGCTGAAAACTGCTATTCATTGTCTTTTGCAATTCTGTCACCTAGGCTTTAATGAGAGGTACCGTAGGCTCCTGATGGACGGTCCGGATCAGAACAAGGATGCATGATGGTGCCCACAACATTCTTCCGCAGGCTCTATTGTGAAACAGAGCTTACGGACGCTGTTGTGATGATCGGTGGGCCCGAGGAAGACGTCAAATAGAAAATCCATGTCGTCCATTGTCTTTAGAATGAAAAACCATCTGGGAATGGAGAGATTGGATTAATTTCGGTTTGGCCCACAAGTCTATCTCTCTGTCGTCCATCTTACATTTAATGGCTAAAAACGTACAATATCTTGCATAGTGTCAAAAGAAAAGCTTGACGAAGGTTGTGGCCACCCCACTGAGTGAATGGACGGTCTGGATCATACATTTGAATGATGAGAGGGCCACACTACTCAAACCCGTCGGTCGGTTGCAAGAACGCTGGCAGTTCTTGAATTTTATTTTATTTTGAATTTGTATCGGTCAGCATTGAGCTGACCGATTTGGATGGTATGGTGCGCGGCGGGAGTGTGCACATGGTGCACACTCACACTCTCATCTAGGGTCCATCGTGATGTATATTATAAAATCCTCTCCGTCCATTCCGTTACTTATTTAATTTAAAGGGTTGAGACCAAAATCGAAGCATATCCCCAGATCAGGTGGGCCCCAAATTAAGATTTTATGGGATGATTTGTCAGTTTAGCCACTTCCATAGAGATCCGGGAGCTGAAATTTGACGTGTACGGTTCGTTTATGGTCCTCAGGCCATATATGAAGTTTTGAGCTGAACGGATGGCGGGAACCCTATGATCTTGCATTTTGGACGTCTTTCAGGCCACTTGAGTTTAGTTTCTCAGTTTTCTTAGATCTCGGGCATTGATCTTGGTCCCCTGGAGTCCGTCCCTTGCCTTGGTGTCATCAGAGCATTAATTCCATGCTTTTAGCACCCTATTTCGGTCCAAGATCGTAAATGCACCTTGCAACACAAACACGCTTAAAAGAAGGGGTTAACGATATCATGCCCATGAAATCTGGTAATAAGTGGGGTCTAATATATAATATTTGACCCTCAACACAACTCCCAACTAGCATTTTGCTGTCCCGAGCAAATTATGCAAAAAATAAGTTAAGAATTATAGGACAATTTCTATGAACTCGAGTGATTTTTGAAAAAACAATCCAGATCCTAGAGTTATAAGATTCATGAATGTTGGGCCTTACCTTCTCCTAGACTTAAGCGCATGGTAGATTCCATAGTTAGGCTCAGAGTATTAATCTATCAATTAGAAAAGATTCTAAACATTGGGTCCCGACTTACCATCATTAAGAGATCCAATCATTAATTTTCATGATAACATTGATGATTGAATGAGCATTCAAGACAACCAAAACCTGAACCAAACCTTGCCTTGCAGATCATCTTTCATTCTTCTAGTTTTTTTTTTTTTTTTTTAACTTATAAAGTAATGCTGAGAGGAATCAGATTTTCACCTATAGGGAGCAAACCTATGGTGAAAATTAGTAGCCCTGCTATTCCGAATGTCAATCTTGGGATATCAAATCTTCATCTATAGGGAGCAAACCTATGATGAAGATTATTCGCCCAACCCTTTCAATTCTTCTTTATAAACTGATGCTAAAAATTTTCAGGCTGGTTCCTTCCATGCTTAATGATCACCAAGTTATAATTCAATATCGAGCTGAAATCTTAATGTGTAAGCGAGATGTGTCCTGTGAAATCATGACTCAACTAATGTTTAAAAGTTCTAATCATGGATTAATAATTTGAACTTAATTGTGAAATCTAATAGATAACTAAATCCAAGAGTCATAAATTACCAGCATCATTCTAATCAAAGATAGTCATTAAAATCACATTGAATTTACAAGAAATTCCAGAAAATTTTTAAAAATTTTCACAATTTTCGCTCAAGACCAAGAAAACACTGATTAGGCAACCTAATCTCCCGCCCTCAACCTAAAATCTACATTGTCCTCAATGTAAAGGAAATAAGCATGCAATGCACATGGGATAATGAAAGTAAAAGAGAGTGATGGAGAGATAGTACCTGGATGAAAGAATCACAAGGCTTTCCAAAGATATCAGAGTGGGTCAGCACAAGAGAGAAACTAACAAAAGCAAACTATCCTAAAACAATGTATAAAGCAAACTATCCTAGTCCTATGAAAGCGATAAACCTACTTATACCTCCATCAGACTAGCTCCTGGTAAACAGCAGTTAGAGGCATGGACATGTCATCTGAATCAAATTTCTCGACAAATGGTTTTAATCGATGTCCATTTACTTTAAACTCCTTGCCATTGTCGGGATCTCTTATCTCGACGACCCCATGAGAATAAGCAGTAACAACAATGTAAGGGCCGGTCCAACGAGATCGAAGCTTACCTGAAAAGAGATGTAGTCGAGAGTCATACAAAAGGACTTTCTGACCTGACGTGAATGATTTCCACAGAATATGTTGATCATGAAACGTCTTCATCCTGTCCTTGTAAATTATCGAGTTCTCGTATGCGTCATTCCGGATTTCTTCAAGTTCATTCAACTGAAGTTTACATAGCGAGCCAACGTTGTCCATATTGAAATTTAGATTTTTGATTGCCTAGTACGCTTTGTGTTCCAACTCCATAGGCAAGTGACAAGCCTTCCCATAAACAAGTCTAAAGGGAGATGTTCCAATAGGAGTTTTAAAAGCAGTATGGTACGCCCATAAGGCATCGGTCAATCGGGTTGACCAATCCTTACGATTAGGGTTAACCGTTCTCTCCATGATATGTTTGATCTCCCTATTGAAAATCTCAGCTTGTCCACTTGTCTGTGGATAGTATGGGGTGCTCACCTTATGAGAGATACCGTATTTCTTCATTAAGCTCTCGAATGGTCTATTACAAAAGTGTAAGCCCTCATCACTAATGATGGCTCGAGGCGTTCTGAACCGCGAAAAGATGTTCTCTTTTAAAAATTTAATAACCGTGCGATGGTCATTGTTTCGTCACGGAATTGCTTCGACCCATTTAGTGACATAATCTATGGCAAGCAAAATATACAAATTTTCAAAGGATTAGGGGAATGGTCCCATGAAATCAATGCCCCAGCAATCAAATGCTTCAATGATAAGGATGGGATTCAAAGGCATCATATTTCAATGGGACAATGCTCCCAATTTCTGACAACGCGCACGGGCCTTGCAAAACTCATGAGTATCCCTGAACATAGTGGGCTAATAAAAGCCACACTGCAGAATCTTGGCCGTGGTCTTTTTAGCAGAAAAGTGACCACCACATGCCTGTGAGTGACAGAAAGAGATGACACTCTGATGCTCATCGTCTGTCACACATCTCCTTAGGATTTGGTCTGGGCAATATTTAAATAAGTATGAATCGTCCCAGAAAAAGTTACACACCTCGGTGAAGAATTTCTTCTTATCTTGTGCAGTCCAATGTGTCGGTATGGAACATGTGGCAAGATAATTAGCAATATTAGCGAACCAAGGTGAATGAGAGACTCTGTACAGTTGTTCATCAGGGAACATGTCATTGATATGGGTCACCTCAAGGGGATCAGAGGTATTAAGGCGAGAAAGGTGATCTGCTACTACGTTCTCTACTCCCTTTTTATCTTTAATTTTTAAATCAAATTCTTGGAGTAGAAGAATTCATCTTATTAGGCGGGGCTTAGAATTATTCTTAGAAAGAAGATACTTGAGTGCCCCATGATCTGTGTAGATCATGATCTTGGATCCGATCAGGTAGGACCTAAATTTATCCAAGGCGAACACTACGGCTAAGAGTTCATTTTTCGTAGTCGAGTAGTTCACTTGGGCAGGATTTAGAGTCCTACTCACATAATGAATGACGTAAGGCCTCTTATCTTTTCTCTGACCTAGAACCGCTCCAAGAGCATAATCAGAAGCGTTGCACATAAGCTCAAAAGGAAGGCTCCAGTCGGGTGGCTGCATGATAGGTGCAGTGGTTAACATGCCCTTAAGCTTGGCGAAAGCTTCCTGGCATTGCTCAGTCCACTCGTATGGTGCATCCTTTTGAAGAAGATTACATAAAGGATGAGAGAGGAGGCTAAAGTCCTCTATGAATCGTCTGTAAAACCCTGCGTGTCCTAAGAAGGATTGCACGTCTTTGATGTTCTTGGGTGGAGGTAGGTTAGAGATAAGATCAATTTTTACCTTTTTCGCCTTATCTACCTCGATTCCCTTGGACGAGATGATACGCCCAAGGACAATTCCCTTCTGAACCATGAAATGACACTTCTCCCAATTAAGTACCAAATTCTTTTCTTCACATTTTTTCAGCACACATTTAAGACTCTCTAAGCAATCACTGAAAGATGAACCGAAAACAGAGAAATCGTCCATGAAGACCTCTAGATATTTCTCCACTATGTTAGAAAAGATACTCATCATACATCACTGAAAGGTGGTGGGGCATTACATAACCCGAATGACATCCTTCTGTAGGCAAAGGTGTCATAGGGACATGTAAATGTGGTTTTTTCCTGGTCCTCAGGGGAGATTTCAATCTGATTGTATTCCGAATACCCGTCAAGGAAACAGTAATAGGAATGACCAGCTAGTCTTTCCAAGATTTGATCAATGAAGGGCAAAGGAAAGTGGTCCTTCCTCGTGACAGTATTCAGCTTCTTGTAGTCAATGCACATTCTCCAACCAGTGGTAACTCTAGTTGGTACAAGTTCATTATTGGCATTAGCTATGATGGTTATTCCGAACTTCTTAGGAACCACCTGAGTTGGACGCACCCATTGACTATCGGATATAGGGTATATGATACCCACATCCAATAGTTTCATAACCTCGGCCTTAACCACTTCTTTCATGTTTGGATTTAGTCTACGTTGTGATTGTCGTGAAGTCTTTGTATTATCCTCAAGATATATGTGATGAGTACAAATCGAGGGGTCGATTCCTTTGAGGTCCGCTATCGTTCATCCAATGGCTCCCTTATGCTCAATGAGAGTAGATATGAGCATACTCTCCTGTACTTTTTCCAGGTGGGCAGAGATCACCACCGGGTATGTCTCATCTTGACCTAAATAGATATATTTCACATTAGAGGGCAAAGGTTTTAGGTTAAGCTTCGGCGGCTTGAGGTTAGACGGTAGAGACACTACATCGGTTTGAGGTAATTCTTCAAATTATGGCCTCCACCAATTAACTTCAAGTACCAGCATAGTATCAAGCAAGGTATACATCTCCCTAATTATGTCATCATCCAAGTCATAGGAGTGGGCCATGCACGTCTCTAGAAGGTCAGAGGATAAGGTCAAAGGCATTTTGTCTTCTACGAAAGAATCAATCATGTTAATGTCGTGGAAATCGTCATCATCCTCGAAATTTCTGTCGTTATTAAAAAAAATGTTTGACTCTAATGTCATATTCCCCAAAGACATGCTCATGACTCTATTCTTGTAATTGATAATTGCGTTTGAAGTGGTAAGGAATGGGCGACTAAGGATGACGGGAATCTGAGTGCTTCCACGGGTTCAGTATCTAGGATAATGAAATCTACAGGGTAGTAGAATCTGTCAACCTGAACTAACACATCCTCAATTATCCCTCTTGGTATACGAACAGAATGATCAGTGAATTGTAACGTGGTTAAGGTGGTTTTCAATTCACCCAACCCTAGCTATTTGTATACCGAGTAAGGAATCAGATTGACGCTCGCTCCTAAGTCAAGAAGTGCGTGCTCAATGCGGTAGTTACCGATCATACATGATATGGTTAGGCTACCAGGATCCTTGTACTTCTGTGGCACGTCTTGCTTTAGGATGACACTCACTTTCTCAGTCAAGAAGATCTTCTTTTGAATACTTTGTCGTCTTTTAGTCGTGCATAGGTCTTTCAGGAATTTAGCATATAAAGGTATTTGTTTTATGACATCAAGTAGAGGAATGTTGATTTTCACTTGTTTCAACACCTCTAGAATATCCTGAGAGTTAGAGAGAGGTTTTGGTACAACCAACCGTTGGGGAAATGAAGCAACTGACTTCTCTAGAAGTTCTGGTTCTAATTTTTCTGGGGCATCATTAGATCCATCATTGTTGTTCTCTTCTAGTTCTTTAGGCTTTTCGGGCTTAACCGGAAGGGTTTTATCAATAATCTTCCCACTCCTAAGAGTGGTGATAGATTTAGCGTGCTCCATCTGATTTGAAGAGCTTGAATCACTTATCTCATACTACGGTTTAGGATTGAGGAAAGGTTGTGCAGGAAGCATCCCCTTTTTTATAACCGTCATACGTGAATCCATCTTTTGTATAAAATCTGTAAATCCTCGCACTATCTGAGCTAGCTCTTGTATGGAATTTTAAACCGGTTCTTCTTGAGGTTTCCCCTGATTTGGATTTTTATTGAAGAAACCTTGAAGGGTAGCAGTTTGTCCATTCCTCCAACTAAAATTTGGGTGATTTTTCCAAAAAGGATTGTATGTATTAGAGGTAGGTCCATTAAAAGGTCTTTGATAGTTATTTACGGCATTAGCTTGCTCATTCAACACTCCTCAAAAGGCAGATATTGTAGGACAGTTTTCAGTCGTGTGAATGTTGCCATCACAAATGCCGCAAACAACTTCATTAACCTTATCCTTCTTTCCTTCCATGGCCTCGAATTTTCTTATGAGATTATTTACTTTATAATTGAGATCATCCTCTTCTTTCAGGAGATACAATCCACCTTTCTCCTTAGATTGAGTCGACCTAAAGGTGGTGTTCAATTTTGGGTAATGGTGCCATGATTGTGCGTTTTCGGCAAGTCTATCGAGGTAATCCCATACCTCATCGACATCTTTATTCATGAATTCTTCGTTACACATTGTCTCGACCATTTGGCGCATGGAAGATGTTATCTATCATAGAAAAAAATTGTAATGCGCCACGTTTCAAAGCCGTGTTGTAGGCATGAACTGACAAGCTCCTTGAACATTTCCCAACATTGGAAGAATGTTTCATCCTCCTTTTGGGCGAAGTTCATGATTGCTTTTCTAAGGGTAATTATTTTATGATGTGGTAAAAATTTCTTTATAAATTCTCTTTGCATATCATTCCATGTGTTAATGGATCTAGGACGCAGTGAATGTAACCACGTCTTTGCCTTCTCCTTCAAGGAAAAGGGAAAGAGTCTCAGCCTGACTGTATCCTCAGATACATTAGGAAAGTATAAAGTGGTTATGATCTCATCGAACTCTTTCAGATGTAATTATGAACTTTCTGATTCAAGCCCATCAAATTTAGGAAGGAGTTGGATAACCCCTGGATTGATGTCCATATGTCCTATATTTTCAGGAAAAATCATGCATGAGGGTGTACTCACCCCCGTCGGTTGTAAATAATCTCGTAAAGTACAAGACGGGGGTGCTTGATGTACCTCATTCTCATCCTGAGTGTCCTCCACCCTAGGAGGAGGGAGTTGATTTGTAGTCATTACTTCAACTAACTCTGGGGATCTCGAGCGGTGTCTAGTCCTACGATGGATAGTTAGCCCCTCAATTAATCCTCCGTTAGTCAAGAGATGTCGAGTGTTGTCACGAGCCCACTTGGGCATGAAACACTCGCAGCCCTCAATCAGATTCGAAACATAATCCAAAAAGAGAAGAAAAAGAGATAATGGTAGAAAGAAAGAAGAGAGTTGGAAAGAGGTTACCAGATTACGAGTTCCTAAGTTAAAAACCTGCAAAACGAAACAAGAAAGTCAGTTAAGAAAAGAGATATGAAAAATAGAAAGAAAGAAATTACCAAATTAGAAGCCTATCTAAGAATCCTACAAAACAGGAAACAAGTTGGTTCTAGAAATCAAATAAAAATCAAAAACTAAAGTTAGTTAAATCATAATCTTAAACTAACTCTAAAACCAATTAATTTCAGAGAATCGTAGCCGTCAATCCTCGGCAACGACGCCAAATAAAGATTTTATGGGCTGATATATCAATTTAGCCACTTCCACAGAGATCCAGGAGCTGAAATTCGACGTGCACGGTTCGTTTATGGTCCTCAGGCCATGTATGAAGTTTTGAGCTGAACGGATGGTAGGAACCCTGTGATCTTGCATTCTGGACGTCTTTCAGGCCACTTGAGTTTCAGTTTTTCGATTTTCTTAGATCTCTGGCATTGATCTTGGTCCCTTGGAGTCCGCTCCTTGCCTTGGTGTCATCAGAGCGTTAATTCCATGCTTTTAGCACCCTGTGTCGATCCAAGATCGTAAATGTACCTTGCAACACAAACACGCTTAAAAGAAGGCGTTAACGATATCATGCCCATAAAATCCAGTAATAACTGGGGTCTAATATGCGATATTTGACCCTCAACATTACCTTTCTTAGTTTAAAATGCTAAGTAGTTTTTGTTAGGCAATTAAGATTTTTAAAGTGGGAAAATAATTGAAAAGTCCTATTCGCCCCGCCCTCTAGGACTCCTCGACTATTCCATATTTCTACTACAGTGATCTAAACCGCAATTTCAACTGCTTCTACGAACTGAGAAGTAATCTGTTAAAATTAGGATGAAACAGTGTCCATTAGCTGGTTGAGGATTGATAGAACCAACGATATCTAATTCTAAGCTTCAAATGGCTATGAAACCACTATAGGGTGAAGTGGTCTGGTGCTTGATGTATAAAATTATTATGAAACCGAGAATCATTCTATTGTTTTGCGAACTCTATAGCATCCTTGACTATCGTGGGCCGATAATAACCTAATCTTCTAATTCGGTCTTGTAATTTTGGTCTTGATTAATGTGCTTCGTAATCTCCATTATGTAGCTCTTTTAGAACATTCGACTCTTTGTTTTATAAACATGGGATCATATGACTGGCGATACATAGTTTTTTGTTTTTATTTATCATAATGGAACTTTGGAGATCTTCTGTGAATGCTGCTTCTCTCTCCAGAATTGTACTTAACTATAATTACATTGTTTGGTTTGGAGTGCAGTTTTCCTTAAGTATTAAAAGGAGAATGATCAAACGGCGCGAGCTGCCTACACTACAAGAAAAGGGGGCTTTAGCCTCGGTTCAAAACAATGGCTAAAAAGGTTAAAAACTGAGGCTAAAGCCTTTAGCCTCAGTTATCCGAAGTGAGGTTGAAACCCCCGTGGCTAAAGGCTTTAACCTCAGTTTTAGCAACCGAGGCTAAAATAACTTTTATAGCCTCGGTTCTTCAAGTGAGGCTAAAAGAACCTTTTTAGCTTCATTTTTACGAAATGAGGCTAAATCAAAATTTTAGCCTCCATTGTTTCTAAGTGAGACTAAATCCAAATGTTAGCCTCAATTGCTTCCAACTGCAGCTAAATCTATTTTTAACCTCGGTTCTCAACAACCGAGGCTAAATCCTTTAGCCACGGGAATTTCAGCCTTGGTTCTCAACAACCGAGGCTAAATCCATGCCTCGGTTACAAATTAAGGCTAAAAATGTTTAATTTTTTTAAATATTTATTTAAACTACTAGTCCATTCATTCAATCCACTCATCAAAGGAAGATGTAGAAACAGGACTCAAACAATACAACAACAGTCTGACCACCAAACAACAGATTGTCTGTATCATCAACAACTCCCATAAAAGGAGAAAAGAAAAAGGCCTCTCTCTGCTCTTTCAGTTAATGACAGTAGCTAGCTCTACTTGAAAATTCCCTAACCTCTATCACTTAAAAAGGACAATAGGAGGAAAAAAGTAATGAAAATCAGAATATGATGGAACTTTAGATCTATGGTTCGCCATCATGCTTTATTGTCTCCAACTGCCTCCCTTTGGCAGCAACGACAACTATCAGATCATCGAATTTCTCAGTCTTCCCCAACAATACCTCAATCTATAACAAGTAAGAACAAAAACATTACAACTGCAAACATCAGTGTATGCAAACAGCTACCTTTCAAAAATAAAAAGTAAACGGCAGTCTGGTTGTTGAGATCAAGTAACTAGTGTACCCAAAAATAAAAAATAAAAATAAAAAAAGGTATCGGTTTAACTGAAAATGCACCCAAATAAATTGAAAGTACCCTATATGAAATCTTGACACCACCCCATCAACACCACCCTCAGCTCCAGATATAGATGTCAGAGGATCTGAAAATGGAAAAAATGGTACCTGATCATTCCGCTGAGAAATTTCCTTTAAATGCTTCGTTAACTCCAACTGCTTTCCTTGTAGCATCAAATTGTATTGTTACCTTGCTTCTATTAGTGTGTTTTCAGCCATGGCAAGTGATGCCTGAATCTGAAGATACATCCAATAGTTGAGAAAAAATTCAGTGAATCAAAAAAGAAAAAAAAAATTAGAAGAAGAATCAATTAGCTCTAAGTTTTTTTTAAAAAAAAACCTTTGCTCTTTTTTCCTCCAACAACTTCTGTTTCTCCTCAAATTGCATATGGAGACATTCCTTCTCATCATTAAGAGCAACAAAGATAGCACTCAAACTATCAGCCTGTGCCAAAAATTCATCGAAACCTCCATTTCCATGCTGAGATAGAAAGACTGACTAAAGACTGACTGACGAACACTAACATCAACATCTGCAACAACAGCAATTAGAAGTTTCTCCACAATCTGCAGAAAGCTCACCCTGCCAACATCCTCTGACACGGACAGTGAGTTAGACAATGAGTCAAACGAGTCATGGGGACAGCTCCCCTCCACCCCCACAAACCTCTTCAATCATCTTTGCTACTTGGCCCATCCTCAGCTGTTGATCGGACACCACTAAAGTGCACACCATTGCAATCTGTGGCATCTCCACCATCTGTGGATCAAACACCTCTGCCATCCATTCCTCCCTCACCACCATCTGGACCCAACTTGGAAGGTCCATGATAGTCCCACTGCCTACATTGTCTGTCAATGACAAGCAATTGCCCATAAGCAGCTCGAGCAGCACCACGCCGAAAGCATACATAACTTCTAGCCATTGGATGTTACTACCATTGCAGAGAAGACAAACCAAAGTCAGAGGTGTGCATTGCCAGCCTTGTTGGGAAGGACATTGATGGATTTGATGTTGTCATGGGAGAGCTTTGGCTAAAAAAAAAAAAATAATAATAATAAAAAAAAAAGAAGTTTCATCATTACATCTGCAGTCCAACCAAAAAGAACCTGAAAAAAAAAAGTTATCAACCTTTGTCTATCTCCGCCAAAGTGTTTCTGCTATTACTGTCAGTAGAGCTGGGAGATTGAGAAGAAATGCTTATTCGTCTACAATCAACCTTATGCCTTGAGCGCCAATGCATGACCTAAAAAGAAAACTATATTTTTTTGGCCTTGATTCCAAGGAAAACTAAGCCAAATTGATTCACAGACTCGTGAATACCTGATGTTTCTCAGAGCAATATCATGCTCTCCTGCAACTACTGCAAAGCTTCTTTCCTTTCAATGTGCCACACCAACAATAGAGTGCAGCTAAAACAAACCACATGAGAGTAATGAGATCACCAAAAGGAATGTAAAATGAATGCAAATGAATGTGTGTCCACGTTATATGTACAAATCTTCACCATGCTGCACGCATTCAAACTACTTTATCAATCGACATAGTTATCAGCAAGATCAATCATATACCTATTGTAACAACCCAATTTTTAGGGGAAGTAACCCCACCGTCGGCTTATGCGTGGCCCACCTGAGTTTTGGATCAGCCTCATTTTTGGCCTTACATCTTCTCTTGGCCAGGCCGAGATGATGGACGGAGTAAATTATATTATTACTAGTGGGACCTATCAGATCTAAAGAAATAAAAATAAAATAAGTTATACCTTTTGCACGCCGACTAAACCACGTTCTCCGTTCTCCTTCCTTTTCGTACGGTAATGGCCGCCGAAACCTCCCACGAAACAAAACTTCCCATGTTCCCCACTCTTCCACCTCGTTCCTCACATCCATTAAAAAGAATGAAAGATATTAGCAAAGTTTCAATCTTATCAAAGAGGGAGAGTGAGAACCCGGTAGATCAAGAGAGGGATTTGAGCGGGGCCAGATCATCAACTTTGAGGTAGGTGATCTTATCTCGAAATTTAATATTTTTAGTTAATTATTATTTTTATTATTCCAGCATTTTAATAGGAATATTATTGTAGTGATTATTATGTGGGTAATTCTCCTCCACTATGAATTTTTTAATTTTATATATTTCTGAAATTATTTATAATAACTTTAATAAATATTTCTAAATTCATTTATACATGATATCTATTTTTCTAAATTTTAGTAATTACTGAATCTACTTAACTTGTAGATTAGATCACAATATCTTTTATTTCCGAAATTAAGTGTTAAGATCTATACCATAAATCTGAGTTAGAGTAATTAATCTAAATTAGTTGGTTAGAATAAATACTAATTAAATTTATTCTAAATTAAAAATATACATATTATATATATATATATATATATATATAATAGATAACAATAATTTTACTAAATTCGTATTCTGATTTAGAAGTTTTAAAACCCCTTTTGGTCAAATTAAATTGTTATAAGTCTAAATTTTAAGTATTTATGGTTTTATATGATTTAATTTAGAAGATTATTAAATTATTTAAATCAAAATCTTAACTCGATGTTAAATTAAACTTTCAATTCATACTAATTTAAACTCTGATATAAGTTTTTAAAATAAATAAATAAATAAATAAATAAATAATTTATCTAAAGTTATAATTTAATTTATAAAAGTATTTGTGTTATCATGTGCCACAATTACAATTTCAGAATGCATGCGTGTCAATCGTCATACTCTGCCAGAGTACCAAATAACTCCTCATGAGATGTCAGAGGATGCACCATGAGAACCTACTTTAATGGAGAAGGTTTATAGTCCATCAAGTTGGACCACAAGTTACGGTCCACCCACCAATAGATTTATGACATACTAAGTTCATACAAAATCCAACCCTTCCAATACATCTAAACAACATGAAGATCACTTATATGAAAAATTATTCCTATATACTAGTCAGGATATCCTCAAAATTAGGAAATAACTTATAACTGTTGATAAATAGTATTATTCATTTAATGAGTGAATGTAAGTGTATTTTTTTTTTAGTGATTCTAATTGTTTAATAAATCTAGTGAATGGGTTAGATTTTTCACATATATTAAAGGTTAGAAGTTATTTACTTGATGGATCGTAATGTTTCCAACCGGTTATACTGAAGATCTTTTTATTTTAATGGAACTCTGTTAGTACGAGATATGCTAGTATGACTATAATCTTACTCGTCTCTACATGCGGAACATAGCACACGTGTACAAGTCTGAGAAATCTACTATGTAATCCACATCTTTAATTTGCCCAGATAAAGTAATATATATATATATATATAATAATAATAAATAAAAAGAGCACGGTCTGTCTATTTTCTTGGGCACTATGAATGAATGAAAGCTAACAATGTTCCTTATTCAACTTACAAGTATGGTCCACCTATTTATTTTAACTACCAAATTTTTAGTAAGAGGAACATTGAAAACATGACCTCTCAAATGAACGGAATAGATATCACACACGTGGCTCGTGTGACACGTGACACACGAGTACGATTCAAATCCTACTTGCGCGAGTAGCTTTCCCATTTTTTATGAAGAATTGAATGGTGGGGAATTGGAGTTGCTGTATGGATTCTAGAAATGAACCAACAGCTTTGGAGTGTGTAAAGGGTCATAACCCCTTAGGTTCTGTAGTGTAAAGATTCACCATATACCTGCAATTTTTTTAAAAATTATTATTTTGAGTGAAACCAATACTCAGTTTGTTGTATGGATTTATTTCCACACTCTGCCTCCTTATTAAATAACATTATCATGATAGTCTACTGCCATTCTTAATATGGTGGTGACTCCTCAACCGTCTATTATGAAATGCTTGTACGGTAAATTTGATTGTCCAAATTTATGAACCAACTTTTAATGGTGGACCACCAAAACTTTGAGCCGAGAATGTGAAATAACTATGAAATTTAGTAGGCCCCATCCACTCAATGTGAGATTTATTGCTCAAGGGTGAAGCTCATGTAGAACCTGATATTTTAACAAATTTATGCACCTTGTTTAGACCTTGCATTATAGTTTAGAAATTAGATTGATTAAATTATTAATCATTATTTTGTCGATATTGAAATTGTTCATGTTATTCATGTTTATCTGTTGATTATTTAATTGTAAAAAAAAAACGTGTATAAATTAGCAAGTAGAGCAATCGTGTCCCTTGGGTGAGAGACCCTAAAGCCAGCAAGTAGGGCAATTGTGTCCCTTGGGTGAGAGACCCTAAAGCCAGCAAGTAGGGCAATTGTGTCCCTTGGGTGAAAGACCCTAGAACCCACTAGATCCATTGGAGTCTCCTTTGTGTACGGCGTATGAGTACAATCGTGTGCGGGGACATACGTCAGAGGTACAACTGGAGCAGTAGTCTGACCAGCTAACGTACAAATGGGTCCATCACCATGAGGTACCAGTGTGTGCGCGTTAATGCAACGTGACCATCCACTTGGGTACGGTGTTGTAAGAAATGATATAAATGTTATAAGTATTCATAGAAATATCACATGCATCGCATTTTTACAATTCTATTGTCAAATTTCATTATCTGTATTTTATTTTTTCTTCATTGTTATAAAAGTAATATTACCTGAACATATTGAATTTTGGGTAAGAAATGACCCTACTGGGCTGTTATGCTCATTCTACTAAAATAAAATGTACAGGTGAAGAGCTGGAATACTTCGAGCAGGCGGGCCTCTACTATTAACGTTATTTTCTAGAAAATGTATTTAGTTTTAATTCAACTCAGTTTTCTTTTGTTAATTAGGTTTAGTTTATATTTAAATTTCGATGTAGAAATGAACAACTATCAAAGAGTTGAGTTTAATAAATATTCAGCTGTATTTCCTTTTAGATTATGTTGAATATTGGTTGGATCAGCTAGAATGTAATAAATGTCATCATATCATAATTCACACCTTGGGATTCGAGTCTTGAATACCTTATTTAGGTACCCGAATTTCGGGGCGTGACATTTTGGTATCAGAGCCAAGTTAGATTAAAATTGTGGACCTAGGGTTGTCTTTAGAATTAGTGAATTAAACATAAATCTCTTTGCTTTTATGATAGGAAAAATAGAAATATAAATTTATGGATCATTGTATTATGTTGACATCATATATAATCTTATTTAGACTTGACATTGAACTAATAACCCAAATCTGAACTTTAAAGAATTTTTAGAAATTTTTAGCATACTACACCAAATTGGACAGCAATAGTAAGCAGAAAATACTTAACCTGTAAAAGTCATAACTAATTAATTAAAACTCCTTTTAAGTTGATTCAAAATCTCAGTCATAGGTTAATAAGTGTTGTTTTAGTAAAAAATAATTCAAAAATGTGAAAATAGGTTTATCCTTTACCAATATTAAGTTATATGTATACTAGTCAGAAATCGTTTGTTTCTTGACAGACCTAATTATCCAAATTTTAGAAAATTTTTTAGATCTTGTATTAGGCTGAAATTTTATAGAATTATAGTAGACTCATATATGTATTCTCATAAAAATTTTCAGATCAATCTAACACTTATAAGTATCAGAAACATTAGCGGGAATAGTATCCTAAGAATCTGAATTTTCTGCACTATAACTTTGATACATGTCACTTCCTGAATTCTCTTAATCTTCATGTGTTATTTTTTTGGATCATCAAATATTCTTGCAATCTAATAAATTCTTCATGCTCTTATAGACCTCAAATAGTATGCACTCCATTAATGATACTTAGAATTCAATTTAGTTATTACAACCTACCTTGATTGTTATACACTAAGCTTACATGTTTAAATTAATCATAGATTATGGCGGATCAAAACATAGACGTCGGAGCCACATCAGGAGCTCCTGGTCCCGATACCACTGAAAATGGGTCACTTATGGGTGAAATTCTTAGGGCCATAAGTGATCTTACGGCTCTTGTGGGTTATCAGATAAGACAGACTCAAGTAGAAGGACAAGCTCAAGCGCAAGGTCAAACCCAAACTGTTCATGTAGCTAACTGAGGGATAGGAACTTTATTGGAAAGGTTCAAAAGACAGAGGCCGCCTATATTTAAGGGTGGGCCTGACCTATCTGAGGTCGAGGTGTGGAAGAAACAGATTGATAAGATACTCACGGTTATGAAGTGTGATGAATACTAGAAGTAGAATTGGCTATTTACATGCTAGAAGGGGAGGCGGATCATTGGTGGGACTCAGTTGTTAGGATGAACCCGAGTGTTGAAGTCTGGACCTGGGACCAGTTTTGTGAGAAGTTTAATGATAAATACTTTCCCTTGTATGTGAAAAATCAAAAGGCAGGAGAATTTATGAAATTGGAGCAGGGTGATATGACGGTGCGCCAGTATGATGAAACCCGTAAGGCACAAAAATTTGAGGAGGGTCTAAGAGCATCGATTCGTAGCCGATTAGCCCCTTTCGTACATAAGACCTATGCCGAAGTGTTGGAGCGTGCCCTAGCAATGGAGAAAGATATCAACGAATATTGGAAGAATCTTGATCAGAGGAAGGACGTAAAGAGTGGTACTAGAACTGCTACACATATATCTACGGTCCAGCATGATGCAGCTAAGAGACAGAGAACAACATCGACATCGATGACCAGACCGACGACAGTACTTCCGGCACCACGATTTTCTGGATTTTTCTATAATTGTGGACTCGAGGGCCACACTTCTCATTTTTGTTCCAGACCCCAGTGCACTCAATATCCACAAAGGTCAGGACCTTCACATCAGTCTTTCAGGCCTCCCCAGCAACAGACGTCGCCGTCTATGTCACAACGACCTCCACTACATCCTTCTGCATCACAACCTTCCTCGAGACCACCTCAGCCATATCCACAGAGGCTGCTACAGTCATACTCGAGGCCACCACAGCAAGGACCTTCATCCGTATATCAGAGACCACCTCAGCAGCCGCCGCCATAGGTTAAACCTCAGCAATACCAACAGTCGAGGCAGGGAGTTCAGGCACCACGACCACAAGCTCATGGCTGAGTCTACGCCGTAGAACAGTCAGGAGATAACACAGTGCAGCCGTACGATAACTTGGCACAACAATACGAGGGCTCAATTTAAAGTTATGATGTTTCAGCATAGTTTGAGGATGGAGCGACCCAGACTTATGATAATGTCGCACCCTTATATGAGGATCCTGCACCGCCAACAGATGACATTATTCAGCCTGACATTGAGGCTAGCGGCGATGTAGTCGAAGGTACCATCGTCATTTATTCATCCTTAGCTAGAGCATTATTTGACTCTGGAGCATCGCATTCATTTATTTCTTACTGCATTTTTTGCTCGATTGGGTTATCTCCTACTCCCTTAGATAAAAAGTTAACAGTAGCAAACCCCCTTGGTAATTCAGTGGACCTAAGTCAGATTTGTAAATCCTGTCCGATCATGATCGAGAACGTAAATTTACCAGCTAATCTCATAGTTATGCCGATGCGAGAATACGATATTATACTGGGGATGGATTGGTTATCTTTATATCGGGCAAAAATTGGTTGTTTTAAGAAGATGGTCATATTAAATATCGATGGGCGAGCACCGTTACAATTCCATGGGACGCGAAGGAAGGGAACACCGATTAGTTTGTCAGCCATCTCGGAAGTTGAACCTCAAGGAGTGGAACAAATTTCAATTGTTAATGAATTTTCGGAAGTATTTCAAGATATCCTTGGATTACTGCCAAAGAGAGATGTGGATTTCACAATCGATTTGGTACCTGGGACAGCACCAATCTCCAGAGCACCATACCGTATAACACCAGTTGAATTGAGAGAATTAAGGGAGCGACTTCAGCAGCTCCAAGACCAAGGCTTCATTAGAGCTAGTACGTCGCCGTGGGGTGCACCGGTATTATTTGTAAGAAAGAAGGATGGTTCTTTGAGGCTATGCATCGATTACTGTTAACTTAATAAGGCGACTATCAAGAACAAGTACCATTGCTTACTTGAGGATAAATGATTTATTTGATCAATTGAAGGGAGCTAATTATTTTTCAAAGATAGACCTACGTTACTCGGATATCATCGCTTGAGGATTAGAGATGAAGATGTATTCAAAACGCCTTTAGGACTCGGGTGACGGCCATTATGAATTTCTAGTGATGCCCTTCGGACTAACGAATGCTCCAAAGAGAAGATTTATGGATCTCATGAACAGGTCTTCAAACCGTATTTGGACCGATTCGTGATAGTGTTCATAGATGATATTTTAATTTACTCCAAGACGTAGAAGATCATGCTTTAGAACACCTTCGAATAGCTCTTCGGACTCTAAAGGACAATCGGTTGTATGCCAAAGCTTCAAAATGTGACTTTTGGAAGAATGAAGTAAAGTTTTTAGGCACGTAGTATCGGAAAAAGGAGTGTCGGTAGATCCATCGAAAGTCGAAGGTGTTAAATTGGGAGCACCCACCAATGTGACAGTATGCTGCTTGATTTTCTGGATTAGTTGCATGTTATTATAGAAGGTTCATTGAGGGATTCTCTAAATTAACAAGACCGTTGACTAACTTGACCAAGAAGGGCACTTCTTTTAAATGGAATGAAAATTGCGAGTAGGCTTTTTCTGAATTGAAGAAGCGATTAACGGAAGCCCCAGTACTTTCTTTACCAGCAGAAGGGGAAAGATTTATGGTATATACTGATGCATCTTATCAAGGGTTGGGATGCGTGCTGATGCAAAGTGGTAAAGCAATAGTATTCGCGTCAAGGCAGTTGAAACCTCATGAGCAGAATTATCCCACTCACGACTTAGAGCTTGCAACTGTAGTGTTTGCCTTAAAAATTTGGAGGCATTATTTTTATGGTGAGCAGTTTAAACTGTATTCGGATCACAAGATCTTAAAGTATCTTTTTGATCAAAAGGACTTAAATATGCGGCAGAGGAGATGGATGGAATTCTTGAAGGATTATCATTTCGACATCTGCTATCATCCAGGTAAGGCGAACGTCGTAGCCGACGCATTAAGCAGGAAGATGCACAAGCTGGTGGCGAGCTTAATGATTAAAGAATGGGAGATGCTTGATATAGTTAAAGATTTTGAAGTTAGACTTCGTATCGATGAACCTCGGGCTTATATCAGTAATTTAGTGGTGCAACCCACTATGGTAAGTAAATTCTTAATTATCCATTTAGATTATCCTTTAATTTATATATTAGGCTGTAGTTATTAGGATTTTCTTTTCTAGGTGCGACGAATAATAGAAGTGCAGAAGAATGATGCATGGTTACAAGAGAAAATAATGGAAGAAGCGGGAAAGGACGACTCGGAGTGGCGAGTAAGCTCTGATGGTGGGGTCAGATTTCAAGGGAGGTTATGTGTTCCAGACATATCTGAATTGAAGCAAGAAGTCTTAAATGAGGCGCACCGCATAAAATTTACCATCCACCCAAGAGGAACTAAGATGTATCGTGATGTACGACGTCAATATTGGTGGAGTAATATGAAGAGGGAGATAGCCAGCTACGTTGCAAGGTGTCTTACTTGTCAGCAGGTTAAAGTGGAGCATCAGAAGCCGTCGGGACTTTTACAACCGTTACAGGTCACAGAGTGGAAATGGGAGCATATATCGATGGATTTTATTGTCGGACTACCGAAAACAAGCCGTCATCATGATGCGATATGGGTGATCGTTGATAGGTTAACAAAGTCAGCACACTTCCTTCCTATACGCATTTCTTCATCCCTAGATGATTTAAGCAAGCTGTATATCAAGGAGATCGTTAGACTTCACGGCATTCCTGTGTTTATAGTATCCGATCGAGACCCCAGGTTTACATCACGCTTTTGGATGAGTCTTCAAAAAGCATTGGGAACGGCGCTAAACTACAGCACGACTTTTCATCCGCAGACCGACGGGCAAACGGAGCGGGTAAATCAAATCCTCGAAGACATGCTTCGCAGCTGCATTCTTGACTTCAAGGAAAATTGGGACGACCATCTCTATTTAATAGAATTCGCCTATAACAATAGTTTTCAGTCCAGTATTGGCATGGCGCCATTCGAAGCTTTATACGGAAGACCCTGTAGATCACCAAGTTGTTAGACCGAAGTAGGGGAAAGAATATTGTTGGGACCAGAACTAGTGCAAGAGACATCCGAGAAGATTGCCGTCATCAAAGAACGTCTACGTACCGCTCAGAGTCGCCAGAAGAGCTACGCCGACAATCGTCGGAAGAACTTGGAGTTCGCCATAGGAGATCACGTGTTCCTGAAGGTATCCTCGATGAAAGGAGTTATGCGATTTGGAAAGAAAGGAAAATTGGCACCACGCTACATTGGACCATTCAAGATCTTGCAGAGAGTAGGCCTCGTAGCCTATAGACTAGCCTTACCTCCTCAACTTTTTGGCGTTCACGACGTATTTCATGTATCTATGCTTCGGAAGTACGAGAGAGATGCATCACATATCATTGACTGGGAGCCACTGAAAATTCGGGAAGACGTTTCATACATAGAGCAACCGATCCGCATCCTCGACAGGAAGGAGCAAGTACTTCGAACAAGATCGATACCACTCGTGAAAGTTCAGTGGGGGCATCATGGAGAGGAAGAAGCTTCGTGGAAGCGAGACAATGAAATCCGAGAGAAGTACCCTCATCTCTTCATATGATAGGTATGTTAAATTTCGGGGACGAAATTTTTATTAAGGAGGGTAGAATGTAACAACCCAATTTTTAGGGGAAGTAACCCCACCGTCGGCTTATGCGTGGCCCACCTGAGTTTTGGATCAGCCTCATTTTTGGCCTTACATCTTCTCTTGGCCAGGCCGAGATGATGGACGGAGTAGATTATATTATTGCTAGTGGGACCTATCAGATCTAAGAAATAAAAATAAAATAAGTTATACCTTTCGCACGCCGACTAAACCACGTTCTCCGTTCTCCTTCCTTTTCGTACGGTAATGGCCGCCAAAACCTCCCACGAAACAAAACTTCCTACGTTCTCCACTCTTCCACCTCGTTCCTCACATCCATTAAAAGGAAGGAAAGATATTAGCAAAGTTTCAATCTTATCAAAGAGGGAGAGTGAGAACCCGGTAGATCAAGAGAGGGATTTGAGCGGGGCCGGATCATCAACTTTGAGGTAGGTGATCTTATCTCGAAATTTAATATTTTTAGTTAATTATTATTTTTATTATTCCAGCATTTTAATAGGAATATTATTGTAGTGATTATTATGTGGGTAATTCTCCTCCACTATGAATTTTCTGATTTTATATATTTCTGAAATTATTTATAATAACTTTAATAAATATTTCCAAATTCATTTATACATAATATCTATTTTTCTAAATTTTAGTAATTACTAAATCTACTTAACTTGTAGATTAGATCACAATATCTTTTATTTCCGAAATTAAGTGTTAAGATCTATACCATAAATCTGAGTTAGAGTAATTAATCTAAATTAGTTGGTTAGAATAAATACTAATTAAATTTATTCTAAATTAAAAATATACAAATTATATATATATATATATAATAAATAGATAACAATAATTTTACTAAATTTGTATTCTGATTTAGAAGTTTTAAAACCCCTTTTGGTCAAATTAAATTGTTATAAGTCTAAATTTTAAGTATTTATGGTTTCATATGATTTAATTTAGATGATTATTAAATTATTTAAATCAAAATCTTAACTCGATGTTAAATTAAACTTTCAATTCATACTAATTTAAACTCTGATAGGGCAATTGTGTACCTTGGGTGAAAGACCCTAGAACCCACTGGATCCATTAGAGTCTCCTTTGTGTACGGTGTATGAGTACAATCGTGTGCGCGGACATATGTCAGAGGTACAACTGGAGTAGTAGTCTGACCAGCTAACGTACAAATAGGTCCATCACCATGAGGTACCAGTGTGTGTGCGTTAATGCAACGTGACCATCCACTTGGGTACGGTGTTGTAAGAAATGATATAAATGTTATAAGTATTCATAGAAATATCATATGCATCGCATTTTTACAATTCTGTTGTCAAATTTCATTATCTGTATTGTATTTTTTCTTCATTGTTATAAAAGTAATATTACCTGAATATATTGAATTTTGGGTAAGAAATGACCCTACTGGGCTGTTATGCTCATCCTACTAAAATAAAATGTACAGGTGAAGAGCTAGAATACTACGAGCAGGCGGGCCTCTACTATTAACGCTATTTTCTAGAAAATTTATTTAGTTTTAATTCAACTCAGTTTTCTTTTGTTAATTAGGTTTAGTTTATATTTAAATTTCGATATAGAAATGAACAACTATCAAAGAGTTGAGTTTAATAAATATTCAGTTGTATTTCCTTTTAGATTATGTTGAATATTGGTTGGATCAGCTAGAATGTAATAAATGTCATCATATCATAATTCACACCTTGGGATTCGGGTCCTGAATACCTTATTTAGGTACTCGAATTTCGGGGCGTGACACCTAAAAACCAAAAGCTATAGAAAACGAGCATTGGAATGCGTAGGGGTAAAAAATAAAAATAAAAGCAAATCTAGAGTTCTGCATTCCGTTTCAATTGTAACATAAATTCTGTATTAATGGTTTGAATTTATGGGGAAACGATCAGCAATGTAAACAATGCAAAAAGAACAAGAAGAAGAAGAAGAAGTCAGATTACCTTCGGCTCCAAATGGTTTATCAGTCCCATCATGCTTTGGAGGATTGCTTGAGTAGAATGTATTAGAGCGAGGTAGCTGGCAATGGAAAACCTTCACACTTAGAATCCATCCAAGCATCAGAGCAGTGGAATTCAGCAACAATGAGAATCAATTTTGACTCTTAAGTGTGCTAGTTTCCCATTACCTGCGAGAAATAAAATAATTGGTCAGAATGAATTAACTAGCCTACACGGACAATACAGCCTCTCTCAGGTGCAACTTTGCTTGATTTAAAACACCAGATGTCAGACACTTCAATTAACTCATCAAAACCATCCATAAGGTCCATCACACATCCATTCCTTCCCATTAAAAGAAATGGACACACATTAGACAATTCTAACCTTTTGATGTAGGGTCACCCACTGAGGATGCATGACGTATGTGATGACATGTTGGTGAATGGATGTATGTGAGAACTTTGTACATAGCTAGCCGATGTATGTGATCATTTCTCCATCCCTAAAGTGGGCCATGGTCCGAAAGCCACATGTATGGCTTGATTAATGCCAACATTTAATTTGAACCACCCATTTGAATGCCACCAATTGAACACTAACAATGGCCATATCCATAAATTTTTCAGCTATGATCGATCCACGTTGGTGTGGATTGGATTGATCTACGTTTGTGGTTAATAAACAATGTGGAAGATATATATATTACCTTGGTTAACCGCCATTCGTTGGCGTGCTCAGGATCATGCGGCTCAGATGTTAATTTTGCTCACTTGAGCTAACACTTCATTTTCAGACAATTGTTTTGGCACCTCTTTCAACTCCAGCTTTCCATTAAAGTTCCTTTTATCATGTCTATACCTATGATCTCTATCCAAGAATCGACGATGACCCATGTAACAAAACTTATGGCTATGTGTCAACCACTGGGACTCTGTGTCCTTATTACAGTTAGGACAAGCAAGCTTACCTTTTGTGCTCCATCCTGACAACATTGCATATCCAGGGAAGTCACTAATAGTCCATAACAAAGAAGCACGCATTCGAAAATTCAACTTCGATAATACATCGTAAGTGTCGACACCGACCTCCCACAATTTAAGCAATTCTTCTATCAGCGGTTGTAGATACACGTCGATATTATTGCCAACACCGTGCGGGCCTGGTATAAGCAGAGACATCATGATGTAAGGCTGTTTCAAATACATGATATTACATAAATCAAAGATAAATCTCTAAAATGTAAATACAAAAACCTAAATTACAACTTAAATCAGCAAGAATCGAAACAAAATCCAATGAAATCTCTAAGAATAAAGAGACATAAGTTGGATCAAGATCAAAACAAATCAAGCACTAGAAATTAAGAAAAAATTACAAAAACCAAACCCTAAGAGGAAAATTTTGGAGAAATGAGAGGGGGAAGCTTACTTGATTGAAAGTTAAAACCCTTCCTCTGTCCTCAAATAATGCCAACTGTAAATCTGAGTAACTTCTTCAAATGAATAATCAAACTGAGAAAAAAAATTGAAAAGGAAGGCAATATGCATCATCAGCTTAAAACAAAAATAAAAAAGCAAAGCTCTAAACAATGAGATCCAAAAGGAAAATAGATCTATCAGCAAGAATCAGATCAAAATCCAACGAAATCTCTCAGAATCGAGAGACATAAGCTAGATTCATATTAAAATAGATTAGGCACTAAAAATTGAGAAAAAAAAAACCATAAGTAGAAAAAAATTGGAAAAAAGCTCACTGTCTTTTGAGGATCTGATGATCAGAGAGAGAGAGAGAGAGAGAGAGAGAGACGGTAGATCTGACGAAGACGAGAAAAATATTGGAGAAGACAGAGAGAAGAGCTAGGGTTCGGTTCGGTGAGGAGCTGCAATCGGTGTATATGCCCCATGTTTTTCTATCCTGCACGGAAATCGGCAATGGAGGAGCAAATTTCGCACCAGAGAACATGGTTTTGCTCTCAGATCGAACACCAAACCCTAATCGCTGATATTACAATGCAGAAACTGCTCAAATCTAGCAAATGAGCTAGAAACGACAGGATTTTCCACTTCCTGAACAAGATTTCAGTGAAATCAGCAAAAAAAAAACTCCTTAGATCGAACAAAAAAACGTGAAAATTGGATTTTGAACAGCCAAATGAGGAAAACGCACGAAAATGAGAGATTTCTGCCCCGATTTCTGATTTTCGAGAGAATTTCAGTTGAGAAATCAATAGAAAAAAAAAACAGAGAGAGAGAGAGAATGAGTACCTGAAATCGGCGAAGTGATTGCTCGTGTGGAGGACAGAATTTCCTTTCGGAGCTGAGGGATTTTGAGAGAGAGCTGAGGGAGTACGAAATGACCTGATTTTGAGAGAGAGCTGAGGGAGCTGAGGGATTTTGAGAAAGAGATGAGGGAATTTTTTTTTTATAGCTCATCTCATGTAAAGCTCAGATCTCAAACACATGTTACAACTATAAGGTTTGTAAGCCCACACGTATGTGAAGCCTTGCCTATCTACATGCTAACATGGAACACATTGGAGAGATCCAAGCCTTTCATCAAGTGGGCCAAGCTGTTTAGATGCTAACTGCTAAACATTTAACTACTAGGTGACAACTGGACGATTGAGAAGAAAATGGTACTAAGCTGTAGAAATTTAACTATTAGATCTAATGGTAAGGATTATCCAATGAGTTTGATTTTTTCTGGTCGTGATCCATCCGCAGCAGGGTCCATGATTTTTATGGTCCTGATTTTCCTTCATGTAAGCAAGGATCTGAAAGAAAGAACCTTACATTCACACATGCATAACTGGAGCAGATATAACGTTGGAGTATAGCAATTTTGTAGCTGTCCATTGTTCATCCCATTGCTTGTAAGATGTGACCCACCTGAGTAGTGAAACAGCCTGGTTTGTAGGCCTTAGATCTAAACAATGAGGCCCACCTGATGGAAAGTTCTATCTCTCACAAGTGTTCTATCTCTCACTCGTGGTTTACTCGAGCGATTTCAGCGCTTGAGGCGTCCCTCATTTATGGGTTCTCACAGACCCGAGGAGGCAGAGTTCTGGCTTGACCACATCTCTAAGATGCTTCGGATGCTACATTGCTCAGAGGCAGAGCAGGTGGAGCTGGCCGCTTTCATGTTTGAGAGGGAGGCCAGTTTATGGTGGGACAGTGTGCTGCGCACTGTCGCAGTAGATTTCGTGTGGACCTGGGAGGCTTTCGAGTCTCGGTTCCACGAGAAGTACTACCCGCAGATGTATCGGCATGAGCGGGAGGAAGAGTTTCTGCGCCTCAGGCAGGGAGGCATGACGATCACGGAGTACGAGCACCGCTTCACAGAGTTGGGCCGCTTTGTCCCGACTATACTGGTGGATGAGCAGATGCGGATGCGTCGTTTCTCCTTGGGTTTGCGACCGGAGATACGGTCGAGGATATCCTGCCACAGGATTCCTACATATGCGGCGTTGGTCCACATGTCTATGACTCGCCGAGCAGGGATGTGGACCGTTTGGCCGCATCACGTGGTACTATGGTTGTGAGACCGCGATAGGATTTACGAGCAGGTGCCTATCTTAGGCAAGAGGCCTCGGCCGATTCTCCCCCGGGGCCGCGGCGCGGCCTATTCCTATGAGACGCCCGTTGGTGACCTGCACGTTTTGCAGGAAACCTGGACACCCTGCTGAGAGCTGCTTCTCGCGCATGAGGGCTAGCGGCTTTGCGCCACCGCAGAGATTGGGTCGCCCTTATCCACAAGCCATATCAGCTCGTCGCTACAGACCGTTCCTCGCACATCCTTCATTCCGACCTCCGTACTGTCCTTCGTGCCGCCACAAATGCACCCTTGGCTCCTCACCAACCGCCGCATGAGTGCTCGCGTTCATACTCTTGTGGCTGAGGCACCTGAGACGTCGGTTTCAGCCCCGACAGCTTTCGAGGGTATGGCTTTTATTCATGGCACTCCTGTTTCTTTATTGGTAGATACTGGGTCTACCACTTCTATTGTTTCTTGTGGGGCGGTGAAACGTCTATCTTTGCATACGATTCCCACTAAGGGAATGAGACTCACTACGGCTACCGGGACCTGTTCGGATGTCACACGATTATGCGAGGGTTGCTCGGTAGTTTTGGGTAGCAGCACAGTGCTCGTCGACCTCATTGTTGCTCCACTATGGTACTACGACGTTATCCTTGGTATGGATTGGCTCACCAGGATGAGGGCGGAGATAGATTGCGATACTCGGATCGTGACGGCCTATGGACCTGACGGTACAGCTTTCACGTTCCCAGTGCAGGTCAGTTGGCCCTGTCGAGTTGATTGTTATGCTGCTTTACTTGTGCCGATTGATGGTCCGACCGTAGATGGTACGCCGGTGGTTTGAGAATTTGCAGGCATATTTGAGACTATCCCTGGTTTACCTCCACGGCGTGAGATTGATTTTACGATTGACCTTACGCTTGGTGCGACGCCCATCTCGTTGCCGACTTATCGTATGCCTCCATGTGAGATGGAGGAGCTGCAGAAACAGATTGACGTACTTGTAGAGAGAGGTTTTATTCGACCTAGTGTGTCTCCTTGGGGAGCACCTGTGTTGTTCGTGAAGAAGAAGGACGGGTCGCTACGGGGCCAGTGTATTGATTACCGTAGGTTGAACCAGTCACGGTGAAGAACAAGTATCCTCTCGCCGGGATTGATGATCCGTTCGATCGCCTGAGGGGGCGAAGTATTTCTCGAAGATTGACCTTCGGTCGTGGTACCACCACCGCGCGTGAGAGAGGAGGACGTGCGTAAGACAGGCCTTCGGGACGTGCTTTGGGCACTATGAGTTCTTGGTGATGTCGTTCGGTCTGACGAACGCACCAGCCGTGTTCATGGATCTGATGAACCGGGTATTTCGGCCCTTCCTTTACCGATTCATCATCGTCTTTATCGATGACATCTTAATATACTCTACGAGTCGGGAGGAGCACGAGGAGCACTTGCGAGCGGTATTGGATACACTGAAGAAGAACCAGTTGTTTGCGCAATACAAGAAGTGCGACTTCTGGCAGGAGGAAGTCAAGTTCCTGGGACATGTAGTGTCCAAGGATGGGATAGCAGTGGACCTTGCTAAGGTAGGCGCGGTTCGGATTGCGCACGGCGACCGAATCGGTTCGAGGTGAGGAGTTTCCTTGGTCTGGCTGGGTACTGCAGACGTTTCATTCGGAATTTCTCGAAGATCGCCAGGCCATTGTCTCAGCTGACTTGGAAGGACCTGAAGTTCGCCTAGAATGAGAAGGCGGAGACAGCTTTTAAGGAGCTGAAGGACAAGTTGACGTCCGCCCCTGTGCTAGTATTGCCAGAGCAAGGGGTGAAATACACGGTGTATACTGACCCGTCTCGCGTTGGTTTGGGTTGTGTGCTGATGCAGAAGGATAGGGTGATTTCGTATGCCTCGAGACAATTAAGGAAGCACGAGGAGAATTACCCTACACATGACCTGGAGTTGGCAGCTGTCATCTTTGCATTAAAGCTCTGGAGACATTACCTCTATGGTGAGGAGTTCGAGCTTTTCTGCGACCACAAGAGCCTTAAATACATATTCACACAGCGGGATTTGAATATGAGACAGCACGATGGATGGAGACCTTGAAGGACTTGCAAGTTCGAGGTTTCCTACCATCCCGGCAAGGCGAACCTTGTGGCGACGCATTGAGTGCGAAGAAGAAGCGATTGCATTTGCGGCACCGCTGATGATAGCCGAGTGGGACATGATGGAGTTTGTGCGGGACTTCGAGCAGAGACTCACTGTCGAGGAGCCATTTGAGTGTGTTGCGCATGTTCGGGTGCAACCACTTATTGACGACAGGATTGTTGAGGCCCATGAGGGCGACATACGGCTGTCTGAGCTTCAAGAGCATGCTAGCGACGCCGTGGACTCCGAGTGGAGAGTTGGTTCTGATGGGGGTTTACGGTTCCGTGGCCGCCTATGTGTTCCAAATGTGCCTGACTTGAGACGCGAGCTTCTCGAGTCTGCCCATAACTCGAAGTTTGCGATATACCAGGATATGAGATGGACGTATTGGTGGGATAACATGAAGGCCCACATTGCTGAGTATGTGTCTCGATGTCTGACGTGCCAGCAGGTCAAGGCAGAACATCGCCGACCTCCTGGACTACTTCAGCCCATGCCTATAGCGGAGTGGAAGTGGGACTTCATCTCCATGGACTTCATATCAGGGTTGCCGAAGACGAGGAAGGGGCACGATTCCATTTGGGTGATTGTGGACCGGTTGACCAAATCGGCCCACTTCCTCCCTATCAGAGTTACGAACTCGCAGTACGAGCCGGCTAGGGTTGTACATCGTGAGATCGTCCGTCCGCACGGGTTCCTTGGAGATCGTGTCGGACGAGACACGCGGTTCACATCCATCTTCCGGACTCGTATCCAAGAGGCGATGGGTGTGAAGTTGAAGTTCAAGATCAGCGTTTCATCCTCGGGACCGATGGGCGGACAGAGCGGGTGAATCGGTATTCTGGAGGATATGTTGCGGGCATGTGTGTTGGACTTCAAGGACAAACTGGGATGACTGTCTTCCGTAAGCAGAGTTCGCCTACAACAACAGCTTCCAGGCGACTATTGGCATGGCCCCATATGAGGCTTTATATGGTCGGCCTTGTAGGGCACCGCACTGTTGGGCAGAGGTTGGAGAGCGTAGCCTGATTGGCCCGGAGTTGGTTCAAGCGACTACGTGAGAAGGTAGACATTATCAGGCGTCGATTACTCCACGGCACAGAAAGCAGCGTAAGAGTTACGCCGATACGAGGCAGCGACCGCTGGAGTTCGAGGTCGGTGATCATGTGTTCCTTCGGGTTTCCCCTATGAAGGGAGTACTTCGGTTTGGGAAGAAGGGGAAGCTCACACCGAGGTTTATCGGTCCATTTCAGATACTGGATCGAGTGGGTGATGTGGCGTATCGTCTCGCCTTGCCTACACCACTTGCTTCCGTACACAACGTATTTCATGTATCTATGCTGAAGAAGTACGTTCCTGATCCTTCGCATATCATCAGATGGGAGCAGGTACAGTTGAGCGAGGATGCTACATATGAGTTGCGCCCGACGCGCATCCTTGACAGGAAGGAGCAGGTACTGCGTAGCAAGGTCATCCCACTTGTGAAGGTGCTTTGGACACATCATTCCGAGGAGGAAGCTACCTGGGAGACTGAGGCCGAGGTCAGGAAGAACTACCCTCAGATTCTCGAGGACTACGAAAAGGTATAAATTTCGAGGACGAAATTTTTTGTTTAAGGGGGGTAGATTGTAACGACCTGAAAATTTCCGTACATTGGGTCGAGTACCACCTCGACCAGAAATCACGTAGGATTAAATCCTTTAGAAATTTAACAAAGTTAACTAAGTACTAAACTCAATTAGCCATGAAATCCGTTAGGATCGCTTTAAATACGATCTGCAAGACCCAAAAATTACAGAATCATTGACGCTAGGTTACCCTAAAGTTTAGAACCAAACTCATTTCCCGTCTGCTCTCGGGAATGAAACGAAACTTCGTATTAGGTCTAGATCGCACATCGGGAGTCCGATTAACCCGAAGCTAAGGAACTAGGACCGCCCCACTGGGCTTAACAATCATCTCAAAAATCAACTCCATCCGATGTTCCATGGCCATTCTTTTCGATTCGGAGCGAGGAGTGTGAAAAACACTATTCCCATGCCAAAATAAATATCTCGGAATAGTGATCTCGGCATCATTCGTTGTGCGTCAGTATTAAGCAACCTGACCGTCAGAATCAGACCAAATTACACCCTCGGATTAAGAAAAATTTCAAGAACATTTACATGTACTTAGAATTTCTGATCGTGGCCCACTGACCGTCGAACTGAAAGTGGTCCACCACGTGCGATCTGGGTATCCGATCGAGTCAAAAACGAAATCCCACGTAGATCCATCGATGGTGAGCTTAAGTCTGACGTTTGGTTCAAGGAGGGCCACCAGAACTTCCCTTTTGAGCTGGAAAAGCGACAAATATCCTATATAAGCAGTACCCCTTGAACCTAAGTCTAATTTCGGAATGTTTTTGGCTATAAAAGGGGCTTAGAACAGCCCCTCTCACAGCCATACGAATTTTGGAGAAAACCCTAGAGGGAGAGAGAGAAAAGAGAGAGAAAGGCTTGGGTTTTGTTGCCGATCTTCCTCCTACTGCGTTAGACTGTTACACGGCCTACACCGCCCTGTTCTAGGTGTTTTCCCGGCGTATTCCGTCTCATTTGAAGGTAAGAAACCCTAACCCTAGGTCTGATTTGTGGTGGGATCGATGTAGGATGTGTAACAACTAACCGATTCCGCTCTTTAGGCTAGAAATCTCCCGTAGACGGAAGTTCTACTACCCTTGCTGATTCGTTTCGTTTCCAAAGGCAAAGGTGAGGACTTTAAGTGTATAAGTTACGGTTTTCAACGCTTTCAATGTCAGATAATGGTAGATTCATGATCTGCTTGTAAATGCACATGTACAAAGTGCTTTCCGTTTCCTGTTTCGATTAACGTTGTAGAAATTGGAATTTCACATACTCTAGGTATACGTAGAAATACCGTATACGTATTTTTTTTTGGAAAAACATTTGACATGTTTATTTAATGTATTATTATATGTTATATGGATAAAATACTAATTTGGTGAAAGGAATTGCTGAAATACATGTTCGTGTGTAAATGCTACGTATGTTGAAATTGTATATTCTAGAAATACCGTATATGTACCTTTTTTGGGAAAATGTATGACATGTTTATTTAATGTATGATTATACAATATATGTATAAAATGCTAGTTTGGAAAGGAATCGCCAAAATACATGTTCCCTTGTAAATGACAAGTATGTTGAAATTGCGTATTCTAGAAATACCGCATATGTGTAAAATTTGGAAATGTAATTGTCATGATTATTTGTTGTATGATTATGATATATGCGGGTAAATTAACCGCTTGGCAAAAGAATAGCCCTAATACGCAATTGCTAACATACGTTATGTATGTTGGAATCGCACACTCTAAGTGTTTGGTGTACATGCTTGTGTGCGTAGAAGCTTGGGTGTTAGTGCCTTAGATAGGTGCTGCTATGGAATTCCCGACTCCCTTAGAGACATGTAGGGTCCCCTCTATATGGTGGTTCGCTATAACCACTCACTTGTGATGCGTATGTAATTGTATCCCTATGTGTATAGTGCTTTACAACATGCTTTACAACATGCCTTATAACATGCTTTACTTCATGCTTTATAATATGCCCGCTAACATGCTTTACCTCATGCTTTACTTCATGCTTTACAACTGTTTGAGTTTGGGACTATGCCTATAGTCCAAACATTCGGTACCAGACTTGCGGTTGTGGCCGAGATTCATATCGCCACAACGGACGTGTCTGGCGAACCCGAGTCGTTCTTCGGTTGGCGATAGTGGTTGGCCACACGGAGTGCTTTTACGCTCCATATCGCTCAACTTGTGGTGCGCTCAAGCTAGTCAGGCTCGTCAAGCAAACCGATATGTGTATATGTATGTTCACCATGTTTGGTAGCTACTGCTTGAACCTAGGGTACCAAACTTACTAGTGGCGATCCCGTTAACCATGGTACCCCGATCCGCTAAGACGCATGAGCCGGGCATGGTGGTATGGGACACCGTGGTCGAGCTGTCGGCCTACGCTGGGGTCATGTACCTCCCCGTAGTGACCATTGCGCAACCAAACTCGTGAGCCGATTATGGTGGTATGAGACACTATATTCGAGCTGTCGATACTTACGGCAAGAGCCGAGTACGGTGAGACCTGTGCTCGTGTCGACGGCGACGAGTCCTCCGTAGTATCTTCGAGTATACTCCAAGTGTCTGGTGATTGGCGACGAGTCTTTCACAAGAAATAGAGTATGAGTTGAGCCGAGTACAGGTGAGACCCGTACTTGAGCCGACGGCTAATAGTAATGAGCCAAGTACGGTGAGATATGTACTTGAGCCGACGAGACAAGAATTGAGCCGCATACAAGAGATCTGTATCCGCGCCGACGAGTGACGAGCCCTTTGCGATGCCTTCACTACGCTTCTCAAATCATAATATCGTATGAGATTAGCTAGGATTGACGACCCTAGAATGGATCATGTTTGGGAATGATACAAGGGAGGTACCTTAGTTTCCCAATACTGCTGGTTGAAATGGATTAATAAAAACTTGGTAATCATGAGCATCATCGCACCGCATGTGCTTTGTAGATGTGGCGCACTGAGGGAGTTAGCATTCGCGAACGTAAGATGATGTCGCTTGAGGGTGGTTTGGCAAGGGCATACAGCATCATGTCATATCATTTTTACACTTAACAAGAGTAATTAGAAATGTTTGATTTGTACTGCGTTATCATTACTGCTTGATTGATTTGATAACATGTTAACCTATGCTTTATTGTTCCACTGAGTTAGCTACTCACTCCCACGTTACGGGACGGTGTTTGCAACACCCACCGACTGTCACAGGTGTAGATGGCGCCTGTCAGGGAGCCGGAGTTCGACTTCGAGGAGGATCGGGAGGAGTTCTCCTTTATGCAAGACTGACGGCTATGCTTATAGGCCGATCGCGTCATGGATTCCAGGCTTATCTACATAGTTCTATTTTGATTTTTGACTTAGAAACAATTACATGTATATTGGTACTCAGCTTAGTACTCATACTCCTGGAGTTCATAAAATTTTGATACTTTACATATTTTGAATATAAAATTTCGGTCTTTCCGCTTTTTATACAATTGAACTGAGTATGAATTACTGTTTTGGTATAATCTCATTCATGTTTATTGCGCTAACTCAGACAACATTTAACCATCATTGTGTATGTTGCATAAGTGATGCGTTGGAACTCGGAAGTTGAGTTCATACTCGACCCCCGAATTTCAGGGCGTTACAACTGGCCTGATCTATGTATCAATGACTGTTAATACGTACATGTGGGCCACCTTCTGCTCTAACAGGTAATAACGGTTGTGATTTCTTAAAGATGATTCTGGAGTGTACTTTTCACCCACTTGTGAATCAAACAGAGCAATGTCCAGATGGAAAATGGCCCATTCATAAAAAATTAGACCTTTCGTCTCGGCTCTTATGCAATTGTGGGTAAAAAGTAGACATTTCGCCTCGGTTCCTATGCAATTGAGGCTAAAAAGTAGACTTTTCGCCTCGGTTCCTAGCAACTGAGGCTGAAAAGTAGACCTTTCACCTCGGTTCCTATGTAAGTGAGGCTAAAAAGTAGACCTTTCGCCTTGGTTCCTAGTAACGGAGGCTAAAAAGTAGACCTTTCACCTCGGTTCCTATGTAAGTGAGGCTAAAAAGTAGACCTTTTGCCTCGGTCCTAGCAACTGAGGCTAAAAAGTAAACCTTTCGTCTCGGTTCCTATGCAACTGAGGCTGTGGTAGGCTTTCGCCTCGGTTCCTATGCAACCGAGGCTAAAAGCAGGCCTTTCGCCTCGGTTCCTATGCAAGTGAGACTGGGTAGACCTTTCGCCTCGATTCCTAGCAACCGAGGCTGGGTGCAAGCAGACCTTTCGCCTCGGTTCCTATGCAAGTGAGGCTGCGCAGACTTTTCGCCTCGGTTCCTATGCAACCGAGGCTGAAAAGTGGCCTTTCGCCTCGGTTTCTATGCAAGTGAGGCTAAAAGTAGACCTTTCGCCTCGCCTCCTGCGCGACCGAGGCTGTGCAGACCTTTCGCCTCGGTTCCTATGTAATCCCAGGCTAAAACGTAGACCTTTCGCCTCGGTTCCTATGCAACCGAGGCTAAAAGTATACCTTTTTACGCCTGGTTCCTAGCAACCGAGGCTGTAAAAGTAGACTTTTCGCCTCGGTTTTATGGGAACCGAGGCTGTGCAGACCTTTCGCCTCGCCTCTTTATGCGACTAAGGCTAAAAAAGTAGACTTTTAGCCTCAGTTATTTAGCAACTGAGGCGAAAAATGAACTTTTAGCCTCAGTTCCATAGCAACCGAGGCTAAAAAATATATTTAGCCTCCATTTTTTCAACTGAGGCTAAAGGCCTACTTTCTTGTAGTGCTATCATAACCTCATAAATCCACATTTGATGCTTATCTTTTTTCATCTAAATCATTATCCATATTTTTTAAGCAAAATCTTGGAAACGTGAATCGAATTCCACTTTTACAAAAACAGCAGCAAACTTAATTGCCATAGATATCAAATGCATTTACCAGTATTCTCTCAATCCAATCACTGATTTGGAACAGAGCTTAGAAGTTTAGCAGTGGCGTTTACAAAGAAAAGAGAGTTCAATACAAGGAACTTCTGACAACGTAAGCTCTCCTTTCATCTTTTTCTCTTTGTGACATATTCTCCCAATCAAAAACATTTCCCAATTTTGTGGATAGGAAGATCTTACATCATAACCACATGATAAAGATCAATGACAAAAGATCATATATAACGATTGTTAGTAGGAGATGCTACGATTTTTAGATCTGTTAATGTCTTCATATACAAAACTAACCTTCTACGAGATCAGCTAAATTTAAAGAGTTCACATGTATAAACCATACATAAGAATCTTATCTGATTAATTTTCTTACAAAATCTACTTCTTGATAGCGTATCTGTTTTGCTAAATCATCATCATCTTGTATCTAATGGCATCATCATGTGGCTTCTTAAACTGTCGAATGCATTAGAATCGCCCGTGTCAAAGCCTGGAACTTCACCTAGCAAGCGCTCGCTCTCTTCGTGCTCGTCTTGAACCCACGGATGATTCTCAAGCAATCTCAACCCTTCGAGCTCCATGGCCACTTCTTTCATCAAGGGCCCATCTTCCCCCCTTAGTTTCAAGCATCTCTTGGCAAGCTGGGCAACTGCCTCTACCTGTTCCATCCTTCCTTCACTCACAACTCGATCCTCTAAAACATCGACTAGCCTATTCTCTTTCATGTAGGAAACAAAATACATCGCTAGGTTCCTCTCCCTTTCGGATCTCTCCAAACATAATGGCATTTTCCCTGTTAAGAGCTCCACCAGAACCACTCCAAAGCTATAAACATCGATCTTCTCAGATAGCTGACTCGTATGGAAGTATTCCGGGTCCAAGTACCCTAAGGTCCCTTGTACCAATGTAGTCAGTTGAGTATGATCCAAAGGAACCAACCTCGAAGCTCCAAAATCAGCCACTTTAGTATTGTAATTATCATCCAAAAGTATGTTTGTGGACTTGATGTCTCGATGGATGATCGGCACAGATGCCGCGGAGTGGAGATAGGCAAGTGCCCCAGCCGTTTCTGCGGCGATCCTCAACCGGTTATCCCATGAGAAGAAGGATGTGGGGCCCACTTCGCCGTGGATATGATCGAGGAGGGTCCCATTGGTGACGAATTCATAGACCAGCATTGGGAGCTTCACAACATTCTTATGGTTGATTTGCGAAAGAATAACCACCTCATTTATGAACTGCTCAATTTGGCTATCATCTACTAGCTTAGACTTTTTAATGGCGACGATCCTATTGTCAGCCAAAATTCCTTTGTAGACGGTGCCATAGCCACCCTTTCCAAGGATTCGATTTTCATTGTAGTTGTTCGTCGCTCTTTTGAGCTCTTCTGCAGTGAAAATCTTAGCTGCCTCGACCGTGCCTTCACGCGAAGAGAGCTGCTGTTGTAGTAGGTAACCTCCATTTTGTTGAAAGAATTTCTCTCTGAGTTTGATCATCTTTCGCTTCCTAAGTCCCCACTACAACCAAGAAGTTCCAAGAAGTAGAAGTAAGAGTCCTGATCCACAACCTGCACAAGTTACTCCAGCATCAATTTGGGTTCTGATCAATGATCTACAGTACATGATAATTAGGTCCAATCATCAAAAAAACCCAACTGTTTTTTTGTGAATGAGATGAGTGTTGGTGGGCCCAAGCATTAGGATGTCTCTGGATGCAGTTCATTTTTTATTTCCAATTAAATAAGCAAAGACCATAGTCCAAAATCTCGAAAACTAGACTCCTAGCTACGTCGAGTCAACTCAAAGACTTGATCGGGTGGGTTTTCGTTTGACTCGATTCGGTATTTTAATAACTAATTTAAAATATTTAGTTTAGGTAAAATTTTAAATTGTTGGAAAAAAATAAATTAAATAAAAATCTAAAGAAATAACAGTTTTGACTGGACCGAGTTTTGAATTGAGTCAACTGAGTTTTAAAACTATAGTAGATACTGGCATTTGTTGGGAAAGACGTTGCTCTTTCTTTTTCTTTTTCTTTTCTTTTCTTTTCTTTTTATTTTTTTTAATGAGGCTAGAGATGTATGTTGCCAGTCTCCCACACATGCGTTCATATGTGCATGCGTGTGTTAAAAATCCAAAATGTTTATCAAACTCATCGTCATGGAAAATCCAAACTCAGTGAGTCCGAGTCAATAAGTAGGCTAAATGCAGCTGAGTTGAAACTCGACTCAAGACTAAACTAGTCCGTCCGAGTTGCAGAGTTTTTAAACCATTGACAGGCTACGCAAAATCAGCATTCTGAATAGGGTCGGACCTACAGCTTTAAATCCAGGCCAAAGCTAACCTAGAATCAGTGATTGCACCGAGTGGTGAATGGACCTCACGCGGCTCAAAATTCAATGATCGAACAATAAAAAATGTCTACTTCATCATGTGTGACTCTGATCCATCCACAATAGGGCCCATTTCAAGAACGGTCCAGATCACTTTATCGTTCTACCATGTGGCCCGTTTGCCACAAGCGCCTGACAAGGCTTATCATTGAACGGTGGAATGACTATGATATAGGAAACGATGTTGATTACATATGATCCTCAGCCTCAGTTCTTAGTTTGTATAAGAGAAATTTGCGAGAATACGACCCATTTATGGCCCATTTAGGAGGCTAAGCCCACCTCATTTCCCCTTGCGAGAATACGCCCCAGCTGTACCGACGCCTTTCCAAAGGTCGAAAATGCCCCTGCTTTTTCCTCCAAGCGGATCGGCTGGTGCTCGAAGAAGACCAGCGTTGACGCTCCTCGAACTCCTACGAACGGTTCAAAAGAGATCAACGTTACATGGGCCCCACAGTTATGTATTTATTATATCCACAACGTTCGTCCATATTTTGATATCATTTCGAACCATTATGCAAAAAAAAAAAAATCATATCCAGAGAGCAATTGACCACACCACAAAGAGCAGCAGAAAATTGATTTTCACCGTTGAAACTTTTGTAGGGCCCACCATAACATTTATATTCCATCCAATCTATTCATAAGGTCACAAATACCTGGTTGAAGAGGAAATATTTTTATAATAATGATCCAAAACTTTTGTAACCGCTAAAAGGGTTTAAATGGTAGACATTCAATTCCCCACTGCCATTTAAAGTGTGGTCCACTTGATAGTTGGATCTATCTTATTTTCCATCTCAAGCATTAATATGAGTTCGTCAAATAGATGGACGGCTTGGATATAACATAGACCTCATGATGGGACCCAAAAAACAATAAATATTCACCATTGAAAAAAAAAATCTGAATTTTATTTTTTTTGATACAGATTTTTAGCTACGTATTATAACCGTAGCTAAATCAACCAAAATCCATAGCTAAAGAAGCCTGTCCAGGGTGGGTGCGCTTGTTAGCGGCCCCCATGGCCGCGCCACTCGCCGACCTATCCGGCGGGGCCACGCGCCGTCATGGGCCACGCCAAATGGTGGAATCCTATGGCTACGGATTATAGCCGTAGCCATTGACCGTAGTGCGCTTTTTTTTAAAATTTTTTTTTTTTTACATGGAAAACTTTATTCTACCAATAATTTTCTCTAACACATATTTATATAAATATGTATATATAAGCGTATAAATTTTTTTTTCCCTTTTTCATTTCTTTCTTTATTCATTTGACAAGAATATCTTCTAAACTAAAATTAGTTACTTCATGTACCCTATATGATTTTGGGGTAGGAGAAGCTACTTTAGCCAACCAACTTGGTTATTTTCCAAGATTCCATCAGGTCGATGGTTGAAAATCCATTTCATTCACTTAGTGGTCAAATTCATTCATGACCGTGAAGTAAAGGGGCATGACTATGAAATACGCCGGAAATAACCGTGAAGTGCATGGAAATGAGCGTGAAGTGAGGTGAATGGACCGTGAAATGCGCGGAAATGATCGTGAAATGAAGGGGCATGACCGTGAAATGTGTCGAAATGATCGTGAATCAACACGGAATCGACGAGAATGACCATGATATGCATGGAAATGACCGTAAAGCGAAGCGATTGGACTGCGAAATGCACGGAAATGACCGTGAAGTGAAGGGGCATGACCGTGAAATGTGTCGAAATAAGGCTAAATCAACACGGAATAGGCGGGAATGACCGTGATATGCATGGAAATGACCGTGAAGTAAAGCAATTAGACCGCGAAATGTGCGGAAATGACCATGAAGTGAAGGGGCATGATCGTGAAATGCGCCGAAATGACCGTGAATCAACATGAAAGAGGCAGCAATGACCGTGATATGCATGGAAATGACTGTGAAGTCTAATGATTGGACCGATAAACGCATGGAAATGACCGTGAAGTGAAGGGGGCGTGACCGTAAAATGCGTCGAAATGACCGTGAATCAACACGGAATAGGCGGGATCAGGATCGGGTTTAAGTTTGGGTTTTCAAGTTTAGGTTTACGTTCGGATTAGGGAGTTAAGATTAGGATTAGGTGTAGGTTTATGTTTAAGGATTTGAGAATATGTTCAAGTTTTAGGTTATAGGTTATAGGTTAAGGTTTAGGTTATAAGTTAAGGTTTAGGTTTAGGTTTAGGCTAAGGTTTAGGTTATAGATTATAAGTTATAGATTTAGGCAATTGGGAATAAGTAAGGTTTAGGTTTAGGTTATAGGTTACAAGGTATAGGTTTAGGTTATAGGTTATACGTTTAGGTTATAGGTTAAAGGTTTAGGTTTAGGGATTTGAGAATAGGTTTAGGTTAAGGTTATAAGTTTAGGTTAAAGGTTTAGGTTAATGTTATAGGTTTAGGTTTAGGTTTAGGTTATAGGTTTAGATTTGAGAATAGGTTTAGGTTATAAGTATAGGTTTAGTGTTAGGTTGTAGGTTAAGGTTTAGGAATTGAGTTTCTGGATGATGTTTAGGTTATAGGTTATAGGTTTAGGTTAAGGTTTAGGTTGTAGTTATAGGTTTTAGGATTTGAGAATAGATTTAGGTTATAAGTATAGGTTTAGGTTTAGGAATTGAGTTCGGTACGGGTTTATGTTCTGATTTAGGTTATAGGTTATAGGTTTATGTTAAGGTTTAGGTTTAGGTTATAGGTTTTGGGATTTGAGAATAGGTTTAGGTTATAAGTATAGGTTTAGGTTAGGGTGTAGATTAAGGTTTAGGGAAATGACCGTGAATCAACACGGAATAGGCGGGAATGACCGTGATATGCATGGAAATGATTGTGAAGTGAGGCGATTGGACTGCGAAATATGCAAAACTGACCGTGAAGTGAAGACACGGGACCGCGAAATGCGTCGAAATCACCGTGAATCAAGACGAAATATGCGGGAATGATCGTGATATGCATGGAAATGGGGGTGAAGTGAAGTGATTGGACCGCGAAATGCACGGAAGTGACCGTGAAGTGAAGACGTGGGACCGTGAAATGCGTCGAAATGACCATGAATCAACACAGAATATGCGGGAATGACCGTGATAAGCATGAAAATGGGGGTGAAGTGAAGCGATTGGACCGCGAAATGCGCGGAAGTGATCGTGAAGTGAAGACGCAGGACCGTGAAATGCGTCGAAATGACCATGAATCAACACGGAATATGTGGGAATGACTGTGATTTGCATGGAAATGGGGGTGAAGTGAAGCAATTGGACCGCGAAATACGCGGAAGTGATCGTGAAGTGAAGACGCGGGACCGTGAAGTGCGTCGAAATGACCGTGAATCAACACGAAATTGCGGGAATAACCATGATATGCATGAAAATGGGGGTGAAGTGAAGCGATTGGACCGTAAAATGCGCGAAAGTGACCGTGAAGTGAAGACGCGGGACCGCGAAATGCATCGAAATGACCGTGAATCAACACGGAATATGCGGGAATGACTGTGATATACATGGAAATGGGGGTGAAGTGAAGCGATTGGACTGTAAAATGCGTAGAAGTGATCGTGAAGTGAAGACGCGGGACCGTGAAGTACGTCGAAATGACCGTGAATCAACACGAAATATGCGGGAATGACCATGATATGCATGAAAATGGGGGTGAAGTGAAGCGATTGGACCGTAAAATGCGCGAAAGTGACCGTGAAGTGAAGACGCGAGACCGTGAAGTGCGTCAAAATGACCATGAATCAACACGGAATATGCGGTAATGACCGTGATATGCATGGAAATGGGGGTGAAGTGAAGCGATTGGACCGCAAAATGCACGGAAGTGACCGTGAAGTGAAGATGTGGGACCGTGAAGTGCGTCGAAATGACCGTGAATCAACACGGAATATGCGGGAATGACTGTGATATACATGGAAATGGGGGTGAAGTGAAGCGATTGGACCGCAAAATGCGTGGAAGTGATCGTGAAGTGAAGACGCGGGACCGTGAAGTACGTCGAAATGACCGTGAATCAACACGGAATATGCGGGAATGACCATGATATGCATGAAAATGGGGGTGAAGTGAAGCGATTGGACCGTAAAATGCGTGAAAGTGACCGTGAAGTGAAGACGCGGGACCGTGAAGTCCGTCGAAATGACCGTGAATCAACACAGAATATGCGGGAATTATCGTGATATGCATGAAAATGGGAGTGAAGTGAAGCGATTGGATTGTAAAATACACGGAAGTGACTGTGAAGTGAAATGCACAGAAATGACTGTGTATTGGTCGCATGCATTTCGCGGTCTAATCGCTTCACTTCACCCCCATTTCCATGCATATCACGATCATTCCCACATATTCCGTGTTGATTCACGGTGATTTCGACGCATTTCATGGTCCCGCGTCTTCACTTCACGGTAACTTCCGTACATTTCGCGGTCCAATCGCTTCACTTCACCCCCATTTCCATGCATATCACGATCATTCTCGCATATTCTGTGTTGATTCACGGTCATTTCGATGCATTTCACGGTCCAGCGTCTTCACTTCACCGTCACTTTCACGCATTTCGCAATCCAATCGGTTCACTTCACCCCTATTTCCATGCATATCACGGTCATTCCCGCATATTCCGTGTTGATTCACAGTCATTTCGACGCATTTTACGGTCCCGCGTCTTCACTTCACGGTCACTTCCGTGCATTTCGCGGTCCAATCGCTTCACTTCACCCCCATTTCCATGTATATCATGATCATTCCCGTATATTCCGTGTTGATTCACGGTGATTTCGACACATTTCACAGTCCCATGTCTTAACTTCACGGTCACTTCCGTACATTTCGGGTCCAATTGCTTCACTTCACCCCTATTTCCATGCATATCACGATCATTCCCGCATATTTCGTGTTGATTCACGGTCATTTTGACGCATTTTGCGGTCCCACATCTTCACTTCACGGTCAGTTTCGCACATTTCGTGGTCCAATCGCCTCACTTCACAATCATTTCCATTCATATCACGGTCATTTCCGCATATTCCGTGTTGATTCACGGTGATTTTGACACATTTCACGGTCCCGCGTCTTCACTTCACGGTCACTTCCGTGCATTTCGCGGTCCAATCGCTTCACTTCACCCCCATTTTCATGTATATCACGGTCATTCCTGCATATTCCGTGTTGATTCAGGGTCATTTCGACGCATTTTGCGGTCCTGCGTCTTCACTTCACGGTCACTTCCATGCATTTTGCGGTCCAATCGCTTCACTTCACCCGCATTTCCATGCATATCACGATCATTCCCGCATATTCCGTGTTGATTCACGGTGATTTCGACGCATTTTGCTGTCCCGCATCTTCACTTCACGGTCACATCCGTGCATTTCGCAGTCCAATCGCTTCACTTCACCCCCATTTCCATGCATATCATGATCATTCCCGCATATTCTGTGTTGATTCACGGTCATTTCAACGCATTTTGCGGTCCCGCGTCTTCACCTCACGGTCATTTCCGTAAACCTTAATTTACGCCCTAACCTAAACCTATTCTCAAATCCCAAAACCTATAACTTAAACCTAAACCTTAACATAAACCTATAACCTATAACATAAACCCGAACATAAACCCGAACTCAAACCCGAATTCCTAAACCTAAACCGTTGATTATAACCTAAATCTATTCTCAAATCCCAAAACCTATAACTACAACCTAAACCTTAACCTAAACCTATAACCTATAACCTAAACATATAACCTAAACTCAATTCGCTAAACCTTAACCTACAACCTAACCTAAACCTATACTTATAACCTAAACCTATTCTCAAATCTAAACCTATAACCTAAACCTAAACCTAAACCTATAACATTAACTTAAACCTTTAACCTAAACTTATTACCTTAACTTGAACCTATTCTCAAATCCCAAAACTTAAACCTTTAACCTATAACCTAAACGTATAACCTATAACCTAAACCCAAACATAAACCTATACCCTATAACCTATAACCTAAACCTAAACCTTAACTTATTCCCAATTTCCTAAATCTATAACCTATAATCTATAACCTAAACCTTAGCTTAAACCTAAACCTAAACCTTAACCTATAACCTATAATCTAAACCTAGTCTTAAATCCCTATACCTAAACCTAAACCCAAACCTAAACCCTAACCTCTAACCTATAACCTATAACCTTAACCTAAACCTATAACCTATAACCTAAAACATGAACGTATTCTCAAATCCCTAAACCTAAACCTACACCTAATCCTAATCTCAACTCCCTAACCTAAACGTAAACCTGAACTTGAAAACCCAAACCTAAACCCGATCCTGATCCCGCCTATTCCGTGTTGATTCACGGTCATTTCGACGCATTTCACGGTCACGCCCCCTTCACTTCACGGTCATTTTCATGCATTTCTCGGTCCAATCACTACACTTCACGGTCATTTCCATGCATATCACGGTCATTGCCGCCTCTTCCGTGTTGATTCACGGTCATTTCGGCGCATTTCACGGTCATGCCCCTTCACTTCATGGTCATTTTCGCACAATTCGCGATCTAATTGCTTCACTTCACGGTCATTTCCATGCATATCACGGTCATTTCTGCCTATTTCGTGTTGATTTAGCCTCATTTCGACGCATTTCACGGTCATGCCCCTTCACTTCACGGTCATTTCCATGCATTTCGCGGTCTAATCGCTTCACTTTACAATCATTTCCATGCATATCATGGTCATTCTCGTCGATTCCGTGTTGATTCACGGTCATTTTGGCGCATTTCATGGTCATGCCCCTTCATTTCACGGTCATTTCCGTGCATTTCACGGTCCATTCGCCTCACTTCACGCTCATTTCCATGCACTTCACGGTCATTTCCGGCGCATTTCACAATCATCCCCTTCACTTCACGGTCATGAATGAAATTGACCGCTAAGTGAATGAAATGGATTTTTGACCATCGACCTGATGGAATCTTGGAAAATAACCAGGTTGGTTGGCTAAAGTAGCTTCTCCTGACATCACCATCATTACCTTTAAGGTCTGTTTGGCCAAACCAATCCCACGGTATTAGGAGGAATGGGATCGCGAGATCCCAGGATATGCATGATGAGCCAAACAGACCTTGTGAACTTGTCCCGGGATATAAGCAATCTCATGGATCTTAAAACAATCCACTGACATCACCATCATTACCTTAAAATTGATCCTATCCCTTGGTTGGAAGGAGTGGAAGGTAAAATCCCAGGATATGCCTGATGTGCCAAACATACCTAGTGAACTTGTTCCGGGATATAGCAATCTCATGGATCTTAAACCAATCCACTAACACCACCATCATTACCTTAGGGCCCATTTGGCTAGGCGGATTGGAAGGGATTGGATGGTATTGGAAATTAAATTCGGGATTGGCTAGGCGTGCCAAAGAGACCAGGTGATCTGATCCTGGGATATAACAATACCATGGATCTTAAGACAATCCACTGGCATCACCATCATTACCTTAAAATTGATCTCATTCACGGTTATTTCGGCACATTTCACGGTCAATTCCCTTCACTTCACGGTCATTTTCATGCATTTCACGGTCAATTTGCTTCACTTCATGGTCATTTCCATGCATATCACGGTCATTCCCACCTATTCCGTGTCGATTCACGGTCATTTCGCGCGCATTTCACGGTCATGCTCCTTCACTTCACGGTCATTTCCACGCATTTCACGGTCCAATCGCTACACTTCACCGTGAAATGCATCGAAATGACCGTTAATCAACATGGAATAGGTTGGAATGACCGTGAAATGCATGGAAATGACCGTGAAGTGGAGGCGATTAGATTGTGAAATGCGCGGAAATGACCGTGAAGTGAAGGGCATGACCGAAATGCGCCGGCTGAATGGCCACCGTGAATCAACACGGAATAGGCGGGAATGACTGTGATATACATGGAAATCACGGTCATTCCCGTCTATTCCGTGGTGATTCACGGTCATTTCGGCGCATTTCATGGTCAATTCGCTTCACTTCATGGTCATTTCCATACATATCACGGTCATTCCCACCTATTCCGTGTTGATTCACGGTCATTTCGTTGCATTTCACGGTCATGCCCCTTCACGGTCATTTCCGCGCATTTCACGGTCCAATTGCTACACTCACCGTGAAATGCGTTGAAATGACTGTGAATCAACACGGAATAGGCGGAAATGACCGTGAAATGCATGGAAATGACCGTGAAGTGAAGCGAATTGACCATGAAATGCGTGAAAATGATCGTGAAGTGAAGGGGCATGACCGTGAAATGCGTCGAAATGATCGTGAATCAACACGGAATAGACAGGAATGACCATGCTTTCCATGCATATCACAATCATTCCCGCCTATTTCGTGTTGATTCACGGTCATTTCGACGCATTTCACGGTCATACCCCTTCACTTCACGGTCATTTCCATGCATTTCACGGTCAATTCGCTTCACTTCACGGTCATTTCCATGCATATCACGGTCATTCCCACATATTCCGTGTTGATTCACCGTCATTTCGGCGCATTTCACGGTCATACCCCTTCACTTCATGGTCATTTCCGCGCATTTCACGGTCCAATCGCTACACTTCACCATGAAATGCGTCGAAATGACCGTGAATCAACATGGAATAGGCGTGAATGACCGTGAAATGCATGGAAATGACCGTGAAGTGAAGTAAATTGACCGTGAAATGCACGGAAATGACCGTGAAGTGAAGGGGCATGACAGTGAAATGCGTCGAAATGACCGTGAATCAACACGGAATTGGCGGGAATGACTGTGATATGCATGGAAATCACGGTCATTCCTGTCTATTCCGTATTGATTCACAAATCATTTCTACAGATTTCACCACTGCCAATTCCCTTCACTTCACGGCCATTTCCATGCATTTCACGGTCAATTCGCTTCACTTCATGGTCATTTCCATGCATATCACGGTCATTCCCACCTATTCCGTGTTGATTCACGGTCATTTCGTCGCATTTCACGGTCATGCCCCTTCACTTCACGGTCATTTCCGGGCATTTCACGGTCCAATCGCTACACTTCACCGTGAAATGCGTTGAAATGACCGTGAATCAACACGGAATAGGCGGGAATGACCGTGAAATGCATGGAAATGACTGTGAAGTGAAGCGAATTGACCGTGAAATGCGTGAAAATGATCATGAAGTGAAGGGGCATGATCGTGAAATGCGTCGAAATGACCGTGAATCAACACGGAATAGACGGGAATGACTGTGATTTCCATGCATATCACAGTCATTCCCGCCTATTTCGTGTTGATTCACGGTCATTTCGACGCATTTCACGGTCATACCCCTTCACTTCACGGTCATTTCCATACATTTCACGGTCAATTTACTTTACTTCACGATCATTTTCATGCATATCACGGTCATTCCCACCTATTCCGTGTTGATTCACGGTCATTTCGGCGCATTTCACGGTCATGCCTCTTCACTTCACGGTCATTTCCGCGCATTTCACGGTCCAATCGCTACACTTCACCGTGAAATGCGTCGAAATGACTGTGAATCAATACGGAATAGGTGGGAATGACCGTTAAATGCATAGAAATGGCCGTGAAGTGAAGCGAATTGACCATGAAATGCGCGGAAATGATCGTGAAGTGAAGGGGCATGACTGTGAAATGCGTCGAAATGATCGTGAATCAACACGGAATAGGTGGGAATGATTATGATATGCATGGAAATCATGGTCATTCCCGTCTATTCCGTGTTGATTCACGGTCATTTCGGCGCATTTCACGGTCAATTCCCTTCACTTCACGGTTATTTCCATGCATTTCAAGGTCAATTCACTTCACTTCATGGTCATTTCCATGCATATCACGGCCATTCCCACCGTTCAGCGGTTGATTCACGCGTCCATTTCATCGATTTCACGGTCATGCCTTCACTTCACGGTCATTTCAAGCATTTCACGGTCCAATCGCTACACTTCACCGTGAAATGCGTCGAAATGACCGTGAATCAACACGAAATAGGCGGGAATGACCGTAAAATGCATGGAAATGACCGTGAAGTGAAGCGAATTGACCGTGAAATGCGTGGAAATGACCGTAAAGTAAAGGGAATTGACCGTGAAATGCATGGAAAAGACCGTGAATCAAAACAGAATCGCCGGGATTGATCGTGAAATACATGAAAATGACTATGAAGTGAAGCGAATTGACCGTGAAATGCATGGAAATGACTGCGAATCAAAACGTAATCACCGGGATTGACCGTGAAATGCATGAAAATGACTGTGAAGTGAAGCGCATTGACCGTGAAATGCATGGAAATGACCATGAAGTGAAGAGAATTGACCGTGAAATGCATGTAATTGATCGCAAAGTAAATGAAATGAGTGAAATTAACCGCGAACTGATTGAAATTGACCGTTAAGTGAATGAAATGGATTTTCAACCATTGACCTGATGGAATCTTGAAAAATAACTAGGTTGGTTGGCTAAATTAGCTTCTCCTACCCCAAAATCATATACGGTACGTCAAGTAACTAATTTTGGTTTAGAAGATATTCTTATTAAATGAAAAAAGAAAGAAATGAAAAAAATGTGAGAAAAAATTTTTTATATGCTTATGTATACATATTTATATAAATATGTATTAGAGAAAATTGTGGGTAGAATGAAGTTCTCCATGTAAAAAAATTTTTAAAAAAAATTAAAATTTTTTTTTTTTTTTCATAGATTGTTACAGACTACAGTTTTGGCTACGGTTATAATCCGTAGCTATAGGGGTCATCAGATGGGCGTGGCCACGCCAGATTGGTGCGCCCCCGCCGGATAGGACAGCGAGTGGCGCGGGCATCCTAGTTCCGCGCGCCCACCCCGGATAAATTCCTTTGGCTACGGATTGTGGTAGATATGGATACGGTTATAATCCGTAGGAAAATATCTGTATCGAAGAAAATAAAAATCTTTTTTTTTTTTTTTTTTTTAACATAGAATCTTTGTTGTTTTTTTGGGTCCCGTCATGAGGTCTATGTTATATCCAAACCGTACATTTATTTGGCGAGCTCATAATAAGGCTTGAGACGGAAAATAAGACAGATCTAACTGTCAAGTGGACCACACTTTAAAAGGCAGTGGGGAATTGAACGTCTACCGTTGAAACCCTTTTAGGGGTCACAGAGGTTTTGGATCATTATGACATTTGTTTTTCCTCTTCATCCAGGTCTTTGTGACCTTATGCATATATTGGATGGAAAAATAAATGTTACGGTGGGCCCTACAAAAGTTTCAACGGTGAAAATCAATTTTGTGCTGCTCTGTGGTGTGGTCCAGTTGATCTTTGGATATGATTTTTTTTTTTGGGGATAATGTTCCGAAATGATCTCGAAATACGGATGAACGTTGTGGATATAATAAATACATAACTGTGGGGCCCATGTAATGTTGATCTATTTTGAACCGTTCGTACAACTCCGAGTACGACGAGCGTCAGCGCTCGTCATCCCGCTTGAAGGAAAAAGCAGGGGCATTTTCGACCTTTGCAAAGGCGTCCGTACAGCTGGGGCGTATTCTCGCAAAGGAAAATGAGGTGGGCTTAGCCTCCTAAATGGGCCATAAATGGGTCGTATTCTCGCAAATTTCTCTTTGTATAAATGAGGTGCAAGATCTGGTGATCAAGACCGTTGATCCAAGAAGACAAAGTTTGGATGTACAGGATCCTCCAATTTGGGAGATTTTTGGGGCGTGATCCATCTTCTGCAGCATCCATCAAATCAACAGTCTGGATGATTGAAATTCAAAGGGCTTGCGAAATGCTTACCTAGTGTAACCTTGATTACTGGAAAATCTGCTCCGGATGAAACCATGGAAGGAGGAATGCAGCCAATGCCATCTTTTCTACCGTCGCCAGTTTAGCCTAATGGGCATTCACAACAATAACTCCCCGCCGAGTTTTTGCAGGCTAATTCTGATATGCAAGGATTCTTCGTGGGGTCCGCACATTCATCTATATCTGTCCATGTGTCATGACCCACTCAATCATAACCACTAACTATACATAGATATTAATTAGATATAAGCATCACACCTAACGTTGTAGGTATGGGATTCATGTATATATCTCAAATCAGACAGAAAAAATAGTCGGACAGACTGTCAGATTAGCGGATATCTTTTAATTCAATTTGGACCGGTACTTATTTTCTGTTTCAACGGTCCATTGTAGGTCCTGGATCAGCCAGTTACGGTTTGTATGGTTAGTGGATTAGGATTCATCTATAGTAGGGGTAATGATTTGGAACGTTTAATTTGAGGAGGGTTCATATAACAACACTAAAAGGGGAGGGAGCTTTTTAGTGCATGGAAAGGAGAAAAACAAATCCCCATTGTTGTAGCAATATGTCATATTACGGCATTTAGCATGTATAAGACACTAAAAACTGAACAACTTAATACGTGGCATGCACAATATATATGGGGGCACTTGAAGTTGTGTTGTACCACATGTGACACATGTGAGATGTTTGAAGTTGTATACTTAGCACATGTATCAAGGGAGACATGTTGGTATATTTGATGCATGGACATTGAAAGCTAAAGGGTAGTTGGCACATTGGTACCCAAGGCATACACACACACACACACACACACACACACACACATATATATATATATATATATATATAGAGAGAGAGAGAGAGAGAGTAATGGTCTCCTACGAACAGTACCGCACGAGATTTCGTGCGCACTAAGGCATTCACGTAAGCCGTAAGAGACCTCATACACATCGAGGCTAGCTTGTAGGCTAGGGGTGGGCCCAACACAATAATTTCGTGAAATCCACTATGACCATAAGGTCTGTGATGAAAATTTAGCCACATAATTCAAAACCCAATTAGACTCATGATTTAGGTGGGCCACAATAAAGGAAAAAGTGGGAGAAGGGAATACTTACCGTTGAATTTTTAAAGGGCCCCTCCGTGATGCATTCCAACTATTATCTATCTCATGAATATTCATGCATGATTATAAAAAAATTAGGCACATATATAATTTATGTGGGCTACAACAAGTGAATTAATTTGGATGGTAAACATCCTCCCACACTATTTCCATTAATGTGCCCTACCTAAATTAGGGATCAAGTTGATGTTTGATCCCTACTGATAATTTTTATCACCTACCTCATGGCTAGAGTGGATTTCACATACACATCGAGGTGGGCATCCCCAACACATTCTATTGGCATAGGATGGCAAGACTAGCAGGACATGGATTCCATTATGTATGTGAACATCTACCATTAAAAATTATAAAGGGCCACGTAAGTTTTGGATCAAGCTTATAATTAATTTTTTCCCTTCGTCCATGTCTTTAAGATCTTACTACCAGGTTGGATGACAAATAAACATCACCGTGGGATCTAGAAAGGTTTCAACAGTGGAAATCATTATCCCCACCATTTCCTGTGGTATGATCCACTCGATCTTTGGATACGCTTCAATTTTGGGCTCAACCCCTTACATTAGATGAAAAAATGGATGGACGGCATGGATAGACCACATACATTCAAAGTGGTCCCAAATGAGTTTACTCAGTAAAATAAGAGTGTACTGAGTAACTCATTAGGTAATCCAATTTTGCCAATATGGACCTTGTTATTGGTTGTGCTAGCTCGTGGCCCGCACAATGATCCATGTGTTTTATCTACATCTATCCACTTTGCTAGCTCATTTTATGACATGAACTCAAAAAATGAGTTAGATCCAATCTAAGGTGGACCACACCACAGAAACAATGGTGATTTAACGTTGACCATTAAAAACTTCCTAGGGTCCACTATAACGTTTATTTGATATCCAACTTGTTGATTATGTCATACAGACTTGGATGAAGGGAAACACAAATATCAACTTATTCTAAAACTTTTGTAACCCTTAAAATTCTTTTAATGGTGGGCGTTCAATAACTACATTTTCAGGTGGTGTGGTCACATTAATAGTACGTACGTATAAATTTTTTATTACCGTGCATGAATTTTAACAAGGCAGTTAATGGTTGGAATGAATGTCTCAAACGAATCACAGTGGGGTCCACCCTGAACCTACTGTCTAAGTAAGCTAGCCTTAGTGCGCACGAAGTCTCATGCGGTACGGTTCATAGGAGACTGGGACTCTCTCTCTCTCTCTCTCTCTCTCTCTCTCTCTCTATATATATATATATATATATATATATATATATATAGAAAGAGAGAAAGAAATGCTCACACAAAACTACTTAGACCGTGAGTTTTGATCCAACTAGCTGGGCATTAAATGACAAGAATGCCTTTTTATTCACATGTAATGCCTCTTGTAAAAGATGATGTAATACAATGTCCTACTCATGTAAGATGGTAATAAGTATTAAAAATCCTCTCCGTTCATCAAATAGGAACCATTATTTAGATGTTATTTACAAAATTTTATTAAAATATATTAGTTATTTAAATAACATATGGAAGTTAAATTTAAACTAATATAATGCATTTCTAACCACTCCAAATTTCTCCTAAAAGAGTGGTACTCTAATCAACTATTAATTAGAAGAGAAAAAAAATAAATTTGGCCTCTCATATTATCATAAGGTGTTGTACTTGATAAACCGATCATATTTATGACGCATGTAACGTATTGTACAAATGCATCACACATGTAAAACTCCTAAAATATAGCAAGAAAGTCCGTAAATAAGACTATGCTCTCACTTTCTCTCCCTTCATTTATTACTCTCTCACCGTTTAAATCTCTCCTCTTTTCTCTCCTTTTTAAAAGGAAAGCATAGTTTAAAAATCTCTCTCCAAACAGCACGGAGGAGATGTGGGCTTGGCGTCCCATCCTGATATGCACGGTAAATCCACTCCAACCATTATGTGAATAGTAGAAATTTAACCATAGAGCTAAAAATACAAGTAGATTTGTGATTAAGTAGGCCAAACCAAGAGACAATAGAAGAGGTGGATGCCAACCCTTGATTTTTATGAGGCCAATGGTGATGTTTATGGACAATCCACTCTGACAATCAATTAAGTCAGATATAGCCATGTCTAGATCCTAAAATTCAGGTTGTTATGCAATTTAGGTAGGCCACAAAAAATAAAACAACTTTGATAGGATGTCCACCATTAATTTTCTACTAGGCCTATCATAATGTTTTTGTGAAATCCACTCCAACTATTAGATTTATTTTAATAAGTTATACATTTGCACCAAATATTAGGGCCATGCATGATTTGTGTGCCATATCTAATAAAAAAGTTTGGATGGTGACTGTCTCCCTACATACTTATTTTCACCTGTACGATTTACCTAAATCATAAAAGTTGCTGATTTTTTTTATTTTTTATTTTTTATTTTTTATAAATATCTTATAGTTAACATTCCATGACACACCTTATGGTCAGAGTAGATTTCACACATAAATCAAGGAGAGGCACACCATTTGCTGCAGGCCACATCATTACTCGTGTGACGCGGAGACTAGTGGATGGATTCACATCTCAGATTGCATGGGAATGCAGATGCTACACGTCAGTCATGCAAATAATAGGGGGTGGATTAGGGTGGGCCCACATTGACTTGTATGTAAAATCCACTTTGATTAATGGTGTGTTATAGAGATTTACCAAACTCAGCATAATTTTTGCCTTAAGCGTAACCTTACCCAAATTGTGTGTCAGCATAATTTTTGGACCCTCCAAGTAATAATGGATCACGACACTCTTACTATTGGATAGAATATCAAGAGAGAGAGTACTAAATGAATGGGGAGAGAGAGGCTACCTTTTCAATAAGAGGGATTATAGTTTAGAGTTGTACAAGTGTAATTTATTCAGATAATGGATCAAATATGCAAGGGATCTGGTCCATTGAACAAATATAGTACCTTGTAATCATGTTGTGTAAAAAAAATAAAAAATTTATTTTCTATTTAGTAGTTAAAACAATTATAGGAGAAATTTGGACAATTAAAAATGTATTACAAGGGTCTAGATTTTACTTGCACAAGTAGGTAAAGAAATAAGTATATTTCGATAATTTTTTTATTATAAATAATATCCAATTAGCGAGCCATTTGATAAACTGTCCACAACTTTAATATGTGTACTCATCTTTATTAAGTAGTATATAGTATACACAATTTATTTGGGAGATAGTTACGTAGTCCAACTAGTTGTGTGTGGGCATTTCTCATATATATATATATATATATATATATATATATATATATATATATATATATATATATATATATAGAGAGAGAGAGAGAGAGAGAGAGAGAGAGAGAGAGAGAGAGAGAGAAATGAAGATGGACAGATGGACAAGGGCATATGTGTTACAATGGCATGTGGGTGCAAGGGACTCGAATTGTCTACCAACCCTATTAAAGGGGCCCCTTGTAATCCTTGCCACTGAAAAGGCACCCTGCATATGTATTTAATGTGGGGCCTATAATGAAAAGAAAATATTTTCCTATATTAGATGACGATGTTGCCATTTATATATGGGGCTCATAATTGATGCATGTAGATGACATTATAATAATATTGTCTAAATCACATAACTTGTAATGGAAATATCCATCTTCCTGCCATTATAAGTTTTGTCAAATGCATAAAATGGGGACTAAATGGCACATTACCACGCAATGCTGCAATGACATTGGCATTATCCATCTTCGAGCTATTACAATGATTGCCAAATGTGGTGGTTAAGTGGCCCATTGGTGCATGTGACATTGTAATGGCATTGTACAAATCATGTAATTTGTTACGATAATGCCCAGTTTCTTGTCATTATAAGGACTACCAAATGCTCGACTTATAGGAACCAAATGGTACGTTGGTGTTAGTGATGTTATAATAGCATTGTCCAAATCATATTACTTATAATAGCAATGTCAATCTTCATGCCATTATAAGAATTACCAATTGCGAGTGTTACAGGGGCCATTTACATTGGTGCATATGACATCGTAATGGCATTGTCCAAGTGATGTAACTTGTAATGGTAATGTCCATTTTCGTGTCATTACAAGGATTGCAAAATGGAGGTGTTATCAGGACCAAATGGCACATTGTCACATGTAACATTATAATGGCATTGTCCAAATCACATAACTTGTAATAACAATAACCATCTTCGTGCCATGAGTTACAAGGACCAAATGGTATGTTGGTGCATGTGGTGCTGAGACATCGGTTGCCTTTGAATGCCTTTCACAGTAACTTTCTGTAACAAAAGCTAGGTCAGACCACAATGATGTTTATGAAAAATCCACCCAATCCATTCATTTTGTTAAATCATATTAAGACATGGCCCCAAAAAAAGAGGCATATCCAAAACTCAAGTGGGCTGCAAAATAGGAAAAAGTGAGGATTGAATGTCCGCTATTGAAAATATTTTTGTATTTTTAGTTCATCCTAGTAGAAATGACCTCATGAACAATATGGATGGCATATAAATATTATGGTGGACCCAAGAAAGGTTTCAAGAGTAGACATTTCCCCACTTTTTCCTATCCTATGGTCCACTTAAGTTTTGGGTCTATTTTGGGCCTAAGTCCTGACATGATTCCGCAAACAAATAGACATGATGGATTTATGACAAACACCATATGAGCCCCGACGGAAGTTCTTGCAGAAGGCTTTTATAGGCAATCAATGTCTATAATGTTGCAATGGCATTGTCCAAATCCCATAACTTGTAATGGCAATGTCTATCTTTGTGCTGTTTCAAAGACTGCCAAATGCTTGTAAGGACCAAATGGTGCTTTGGTGCATATGATATTTTATTGGCACTGTTAAAATCACAAGTAATAATGGCAACGTCTAGCCACGTGCCATTATAATGACGGTCAAATGTAGGGGTTAATAGGACCAAATGGCACATTGATGTATGTGACATTGTAACGGCATTGTCCAAATCATATCGGGTCATGTGAGACTATTGAAAGTGGATGATGTCATATTTGGATTTAACTAGTAAAATTTTATTTTTCTCCAATTGTGGGAAAATACATTTTTTAAGGGTAGAGGCAAGAATATTAATAAAAAAATAAGTAATTATGTATCTCACAAGTTTTTACCAAAAAAAAAAAAAAAAAAGACCTTAGAACTTAGAAGTAAAGAAAAATTAATTTAATGAGAAATAGTTTTTCTGTAACAACCTTAATTTTTGTGAACTACTTGACACATTGACTAAAACAAATTAATATTTAGTTTTCCTTTATTAATAAAAACTAAGCACTTAACTAAGTTAACAAAAGCACTCTTGATAGAGGGATAGGTTCCCAATATGTCTCGGAATGTTTAATAAATGCTAAACATGCACGTATGAAAATCATCCACATCTTTGAACCGTACATAGATAGACAAGACTTGACGACCTAGTCAAGTAACAGAAAATGAGGTCATAAATGTAACTCTTAACAGTTATACGATGGATGAATTTATGTACATTTAGAGATCTGATGGTGCACACTTTGCATCTGAAGCAACGGGCATGATAATTTTATTTCCTTCCCTATTTTATGAATCCAGTGGGCCATATTTGGCATATATTTCCATCCATGTTGTCCATCTGTTTTTGACAGCTCTTTTTACGATGTGATACAAAAATTGAAGTTTATCTACATCTTAGGAGGAGCACGCCACAGAACACAGTGGTGATTGAATACCCGTCATTAAAAACTTTTTAGGGGCCACTTGAACGTTTAATGAAGGGACCTCACGAATATCAGCTTGATCCGAAACTTCAGTGGCTCACAGGAAGTTTTTAATTGTCAGTCAATTAGGACGGTTTCCTGTGGTGTGGTCCACCTGAGATTTGGATCTGCTTCATTTTTTTGATCTTACCCTAAAATGGGCTGTCAAAATGGATTTAAGGCACATGCAGCACGATGGGTCTCACAGTCGGAAACGGATTGGCTACTCCCCCTGACACCAGCCAATGGCTGGTGGTCGGTGCTCCGTGGGCCCCACCATGATGTATGTGTTTCATCCATGCCGTTCATCTATTTAAACAGATCATTTCACAGTATGAGAACAAGAATGAATTATATCACAATCTTAAGTGGAACACATTACAGGAAACAGTGTTGAATGAGCGTCGACTGTTGAAAAAAATTTTGAGGCCATAAAAGTTTTAGATCAAGTCGATTTTTGTTTTTTCCCTTCATCTAGGGTTGTATGACCTAATCAACCTATTGGATGTCAAATAAACAGTACATTGGGCCTTAGGAGGATTTTAATGATGGATGTCCAATCACTATTGTTTTCATGTGGTGTGGTCCACCTGAGATTAATATACCTTTCATTTTTTGGATCAAGTCATAAAATGATATGTAAAAATGGATGAACGGAAAGGATTAAACACGTACATCATAGTGGGGCCCACAGAGCACCGACCATCAGCCACGGGCTGCTGTCAGGGGGAGTAGCCAATCCGTTCCCTCACAGTCAGGGATCCACCGAAGCCGCGCTCCATTGAAAGGTTGTAATCTCCCAGCCGGGAGATATTGGTGCTGAGCTCTATCCAAGATGAGTCCCATCAGATCAATGGTACGATGGTTTGGATGACGTAAACATGAGCCCCATCTGCACGGACCATCTGAATGGAACATCTGGCTGATTGCCCGTGACCACCGTACATGTAGACGTACAGTTGATGAGTTTGGACTGTTTATCTGATGGGACTACCATGGATGGCCGACTGTACAAACCAAATAAATTTAATGATCCTGACCATCTGAGCAGTAGCCTTCAATTAGTGCTCATGCTTAGACTAGGATCCCAGCCATCCAGATCTCGGGTAGGATTGATCATGTGAACGGCCTCGATTAATAATAACCGTACAAAAATTTTGAAAATTGTCCATAGTGTATCGTGTTGATAATGGAGACGCACGTCTATGGTCTAACCGTTTTAGTGGTGTGCGTGCATATCACACTAGGCCCCAAGACGAGAAATTTCCAACTGTACGACCAGTATATGGCCCACCAGCCATTCGAAGCCCACCCCTTTTAAGCTTCTAAGAATACTCCCCTGTGTACGGCCGACTTTTCAAGGGACCAAAATACCCCCGTCATTCATCCCTTCGGGAAGCCGATTGGCTGGTGTGCGAAGACGAGCGCTGACGCTCCTCGACATGGCCCCCACGATGACGTATTTATTATATCCACACTGTTCATCCATACTTCGAAGTCATTTCAGAGCATCCACACCATTCATCCATACTTCGAAATCATTTCAGAGCATTAACGGAAAAAAAGAATCATATCCAAAGATCAAGTGGACCACACCACAAATAGCAGTAGGAAACTTGATTTTCACTGTTAAAAATTTCATAGGGCCCACCGTAACATTTATTTTCCATCCAATCTGGTCACAAAGACTGGAAGAGGAAAAACAAATTACATAATGATCCAAAACTTGACCCCAAAGGGTTTCGATTCTCCTCCACCCTTTTACAGTGCCACTAAAAGCTTAACCTATCTTATTTTTCGTCCCAAGTCTTAATGAGTTTTCCAAATAGATGGACTTTGGATAGACACATACCTCATAATGGGACCCACAAAAAGTGGGAGGGATAATTCAGATATCACGGTCATTTTTGACGTCCTATATGAGGTATGTGTTATATCCAAACCGTCCATCTTTTTGGAACTCGTATTACAACTGAGACGGAAGATAAGACAGATCTAACTATCAAGGGGACCACACTTTAAAAGGCCGACTTGAACATCTACCATTGAAACCCTTTTAGGGGTTACAAATTTTGGATCATTACAAAATTTGTTTTTCCTCTTCATCCAGGTCTTTGTGACCTTATGAATAGATTGGATGGAAAATATATGTTGTGGTGGGCCCTATAAAATTTTTAACGGTGAAAATCAATTTTGCCGTTGCTCTTTGTGGTGTGGTCCAGGTGATCTTTGGGTATGATTTTTTTCTTCGATAATGCTCCCAAATGATCTCGAAATATGGAGGAACGTTGTGGATATAATAAATACATAACTGTAGAGCCCATGCAACGTCGATATCTTTTGAACCGTTCCTACAACGTACAATCGAGATTTTGAGGAATTTGCGTCCATAGTTTTCGTATCATGCATTGAGCCCGAGAAATGGGGATCGCCTCAGGAAGGAAAGCAGGGGCATTTTCGACCCGAGAAATGGGGCCGTATAGCTGGGGAGTATTCTTGGTAGGTAAAAAGCGAGTGGGCTTAAAAAGGTTGTGGGCCATCTACTGGTCGTACAGTTGGAAATTTCTCCAGCTAGACTGTGGAGCCCACTATAGTTGGAAGAAAAGGAAAAACCCATACCAATTGGATGATCCTAGCCATCTAATTACCTTGGCTTTTAATGGTGGACCATTGCATGTTTTTCTTTTAGCTGCCCATGTGATGAACCCTAGCAGGAGTATCTTTTGGGCAATGGCCCAACATTGATGAGGCCCACAACTTGGACGGTTGGAACATTGCAAACGTGACCATGTCTACGCCGATGTGCCCGTCCATGTTACTGTGATAGACCCATTCTCTTTTTGCGGCCACTGACCAGTCCGTATGGTAGGCTAATACAGATGGTGGCCCGAGAGAGAGACTCTGACTTGTTACTCTGTCAGAGTGTGATGGATTATACACATGCACTTGCACATGTTGTATAAGAGTAATTCAAATTAAACTTTTCAGACTATTGAGTCCTGGGTTAGTTTAGATGCATCAGGATGTAAAAACAGCACCTTGTTTAATTATCGGACCATGAGATTGTGGACATTTATTGGACTGTTAAAATTAAAACATCCAATGGTCCTATTTCAACAAACAATTTTCCACCAAACAATGGTTAGGATTGGTCGACAAATCTAATTTTGGTACTGTGAGTTAGCTATAATGTTTTCCATAATTACATCAAAACATAATTAAATCAGTTCAATTTGAGTAGTTTTAATGAACCTTTCCTGATTTCTTTGAAGCCCATCAAATCGGTGGCTAGGATTGCCTGATGTATGGTTGTGATACCGCCCAGGAGATGGACAGTTTAAATACACTGACAGCATGCCACAACGATCAATGGCTCGTGCATGTACAATAAGTAGACATGTAGAAATGAAACTACATGAAAGATGTTGCATGTGTTGCTTAACCAGGGATTGGAACGGCATATATTTAAGGATAAACACAGATGCATGAAGTTGGCCAGGTTGGGCTAAAATGAGTTAGGCTGAGGCCTGCCCAAATGGAAGCTAAAAGCCCAGTTAAAATTTGGGCCGGGATTACCTGCCTGGCCCATTGCTACCCCTAATCGCTCCTATACGTTGAACTTCGACATAAAAAATCATTGACTTCACTATTTCACATCGTTAGCTGGCACCCGTTGTAGAGAGAGAGAGAGAGAGAATATGGATGCTAGGCTTCACGAAGCAGCTCTAATGGGGGATGTTGATTCCTTGACAAGATTACTTGCAGGAAATGCTCATATTCTCAATAAAGCCGCTGATTTTTCCAGGACCCCTTTGCACATAGCTGCTCTATTTGGGCACGTTGAGTTTGCAAAGGCAATCTTAAGTAGAAATCCGGAACTTGCCAGCGTATTAGACTCTGAACAATCCTCGCCTTTGCACTTGGCAGCAGTGAAAGGGCATTTAGAGATGGTAAAAGAGCTCTTGAAGATCGACCCTGATATGTGCCTTGTTTGTGATAAAGATGGAAGGACTCCTCTCCATGCAGCAGCACTCAAAGGCCGGGTGGAGGTGGTGAAGGAGCTAGTTCATGCAAAGGGAATAGCAACTCGGGTTTTGACAGGTCGCAGGGAGCCAATTTTGCACCTGTGTGTGAATCATAACCGCTTTGAGTCCGCCAAGTTGCTGTTAGAGTATGCATGGAATTGTGGAGATGATGAGTTTGTGAAAATGAAGGATGATGATGACAACACCATCCTCCATCTCGCGGTTGCTAAGAAGCATTTCCCAGTATGGATCTTCTCCTCTCCTTCATTTCTTCTTCAACATTAACAACCATCTATAATGGATTATTTTTCCATATCTATTTACTTAATTGAGCTTTATCCTTGCTATAGAAGTAATAGGGAACTGAAAGTATCCATCTTAGGTTACATGGACTTCCAATCGATTCACATAGTTTTATAGAAGCGAGAACTTGTTTACCTTGACTTTTTTCTAGTATCCCTTGTTGCATCCTTTAAAACTTTAAAACTTCACTCTTAGATCTTTCTCACCTCTCCCTTTAGCTTGCACGCGCTGAAGCTGCAGGTGTAAACTCTTGTTTGTATCCAGTCTTGTAATTTGAGCAACTTAAAGCTAGTATCCAATCGTGGGCATAGTCTATCAAAACACCTATACCATTTGCATAATATAGAGTATTAACCAAATACGCGTAAGACTCCGGGAGATATATCAATAAAATTAGGGCTTTGTCTTCGTCGTCGATCTTCACCTCCATGCTTGTCAACTTGCAAAGAAATTTATTAAAGACGTTAATATGCTTACCAAGATCCGACCCTTCTGCCATCTTTAGAGTGTAAAGTTGTCTCTTCATAAATAAATTATTGGAGAATACCTTCATCATGTAGATGCTCTTCATCTTCGATCATAATCCTTCGGTGATCATCTTGTCGATAAAATTATAAAGAACTTCGTCAACCAAGCACAATTGAACTACGTTAATTTCCATCGAATTAAGTTTATCCCAATCATCTTCTTTTATAGTTTTGGAACGATGTACTTTTCAAAGGGGTGCCTGGTACAACCCTTGTTGAATTAGGAAGGCTTTCATGTTAAACCTGTATAATTCAAAATTATTTTTAAGTGTGAACTTCTCTATCTCAAACTTCACATTCGATCCCTTCAATTTCATGTCTTAGATTCAATATATATATTAAAAACTCCAACAAAAGCCTACGCTCTAATACCACTTATTGTGCGCAGATGACACACGTTGGGTGCGAAAGTAACCTTAAATACGAATAAAACAAGCAATAGAGAAATGAAAATCCAAACAAACACATAAATTTTTACATGAAAAACCCTTTAAAAAAAATAATAAAAAATAAAAAAAATCATGGCACAAAGCTATGATCAATATCCACTATTATTAGAAAATTACAAGATATGGAACAACTTATAGTAGAAACCCTAGATTTTCCTTTTAAACCCTAGAAAATTTATACTGGTCTCTAGAACATCTCTAGCATTAACCCTAATTGCATCTACGAATATACTTATATAATGCCATACAAAGTCGGAAAATAAAACCCAAACTTACGCAAGAACATACATGCCCATTCGATCAACCCGACTTGACCTTCGGTTAACCAAAACTACCTTGGTTGAACCGAGAAAGAAATTTGCACCAAATTAAAGACACTCGATAAATACTATCCATCCCTAACTTGAACTTTTTTTTTGTAGCCACTCTTTTTGCAAGCAATTGATGGGATGGTTATGATTTCCTGAAAAAAGTGACTCTTCATAAGCAATATATGATTAGATCCAAAATTAGATTTTGAAATTGTTATTTGGATGCATTTTTCGTAAATGATCTAGGCTATCTCAATTGAAGGCTAGTGATTATACAGTTAGGATTGTTGGATTAGTGAGATATTTACATGGTAGCCTAAAACTCTATTGAACTTACTTTACAGTCTAGATCAAGCGTTGGCCTGTTGAAGTGTCTCAATGCAATCTCTGAGAGCATTGGGGCATATCACCTCTTTTTAAAAAAAAAAAAAAATTATAGAAGAAATGACCATAAGAACTTTGTAGCTCACAAAGTTTTTGCTCACAAAAACTAAGATGAGGGAGGATGTGAATGCCTTGAACGTGGACGGTCTCACAGCCTTGGATATTTTACTGGATAACCATAGCGACTCGATGGATATGAAACTTGAAGGGATACTCCAAAGCGCTAGAGCGATAAGAGGAGGAATGATACATTTCACGGGAGACAATTGGGCAATTGAACGATTGCCTCCTACCAAGAATAGGTGGAAGAAGGGCGAATTAATGGTGGTTGTAACATTGATCTCTACTATCACATTCCAAGCTGGAATCAACCCTCCCGGTGGGTTTTGGCAGGATGATACGGAGGATTCGCAGGACAGCTCTAAATTCCACAGTGCTGGGGGGTCGATCATGGCCCATAAATATTCAGGCCTATACACATTATTCACAATTTTCAATATGGTAGCGTTCATTGCATCATTGATAGTACTCTTATTGCTGGCAAGTGGATTCCCTCTCAAGCTACGTGCCTTGGTGATGATCACATGGTTGAGCATGTCTTCAATGATCGTTGCTTATGGGCTAGCCATTTTTACCATCACCACTGGAGAACCCTTTCCTTTTGGCTACATCATTCTCGGTTCATTACTTGGGTGGCTCTTATTGAATGGTCTACTCTTTCTTGCACATTCCTTTCACTCCATTATAAGGTTTTTGAGGAAACTTATATCCCTCATATATATGTGTATATACTGAGAAACAAGCCACTTTTAATGAATGTGACCAATGTTAATGTTGGGCACGATGATGTTGAGATCGGGATTAAACACGACGACTAATGTACATGCGGATGCATATATGTGTATTTATATTAATGCGTATTGCTTTTCTTTGTTGTACCTTAGGGTTTTATTACTACATGTACCATGGAGTTTGTGATCAAGTCCTCTTTTCAAATAAAGCTATGCTTCTAAAGGCTACAACATATCTTAGATGGTAAGGAAAGCCTTTATATATATATATATATATATATATATATATATATATATATATATATATATATATATATATATATATATATGATCTCTCCGTGCATGAGAATTTGACCATAGTTTCTGAATTCCTTAGAATAGCTTTCCTAGTACCAAAACACAATAGAAACAGTATTTTTCTCAGAGAATGTCTCCCAGATTCCAGGGAAATAAATACCTTAAATGTACATTTGCAAATTGCAATGACTATTTGACAATGATATTCAATCATTTAACAAACTTAGTGTCAGAAACAAACAATTGGAAAAACATTATTTAAAATGAATTTACTCTAAAAATTATAATGGATAGCAGGAAAGAAAAAAATTCTCCAAGTCCATAGCTAAAATTTCTGCAAGTCCATAGCCGCGGTTGATATGAACTGGGTTTAAGTAGATGGTTACTAAAAATCCGAAAAAGTTTGAAATTCAACTACATAAGATCCAAAGTAACATACTCATGGATCCCAAAAATGAATCATATCTAAATCTAAGGTGTACAACAAAATAAGAAAACAGTAATAATTAAATATCCATAAAATAAGATACAAATATTTCCTAAATCAAATTTGTAAGTAAAACCTGAAAATCAACAAAAACCCATTTGAATATGTGACTTTCAGAACAATTGATGGATCCACAGAATATAACAAATAAAATATCAAGAGAAATGATACTCAGTTTTTAGATAGCAACGAGCTGAATTTGATGGCCTAAGTAACTAACAGAGAAAAAGAAGAACACAGGATCTTCCAAAAGCCAAATATATGGGCGTAAGATGACAGCCCAGGTTAATTTATCAGCTACAGAAAAATCAGAATCAGCAAAAAGAAGGGAAAAAAAAAAACTTGTATTGTTAGGAAGGAAATTTAACTCGTACATGAATTTAACTCATACATGAACTTTGATTTGTTTTTGGATTTGAATTTGAAATGAGATTATTGAACTCCCATCTTGATGGTATATCAGAACATCATGTGTAGCAAAGTGAAAAAACTTGCTTATGTCAGGAAGGAAACTAAATGAACTTTTCTACTTTTTGGTTGGTTGATGATGATGACATAAGTAGAAAAAACTAAACTTTTCTACTTATGTCAGGAAGGAAACTAAACTTGCTTATGTCAGGAAGGAAACTAAATAGAAACCAACATCATCAGTAACTTAAGTTTTAGTAACAAGCAGCCAAGATCATATGGTGGCAAGTTTTATGTCAGGAAGGAAACTAAATGAACTGGTTGGTTGATGATGAACTTAAGCGAAGCCAAGATCATATGTGTGGGTTCCAAAAACGGTAAAATGAACGGTAACTTACAAAAGAATGCAGACAATCACATACACCAAAAACTAAACAATGAAAGAAAATCAACACTTAATGGTCTAAGTAACTAATAGAGAAAAAGAAGAACACAGGATCTGCCAGAAGCCAAATATATGGAGTAAGATGACAGCCCAGGTTAATTTATCTGCTACAGAAAGACCAGAATCAGCAAAAGAAAATACTGAAAGGAACCATAATATATTATTTATTCGTTACTATTTAATACTATGCAACAGACTGACTTTCAACTCCAACAACCATTTTATGCTAAGGCTAAAATTCCTGTTTATGACAAAGAGGGAACTTCCTCTGTTTTGCACCTTGTTGGTTCATGCGAACCCAAGTTGTCTCAAAAAAGAAAATGGGGAATAATGTTAGATTATTATGCCTCCTAGAAGTTGCTTCATTTTTCTAACCTCTTTCTTGGTGCACATTCAGTTTTGGGTTTCACAAATACTGAATTACATCGGTCTAAGGTTGAAGAAAATTTCCTCAACAACATAGATAAGATAATATCATCTAATAGAAGAATGGGGTGCCTGTATGCTAATCCAGACTGTCCAAAATCAGATGCGCGATGCATGCATATAACCAGAAAAAAAATAAAAAAAAAAAAAAATAAAATAAATAAATAAATTCAAAATAAGCGACAAAAAAGCAGAAAAAAAATAATCCAAATAACTACAAAATAATCAAAATCCGAGCACAAATTATATCCATCCATGTCCTGAAAAATCCAAATCAGCTACAGAAAAATCAGAATCAGCAAAATAAAAAAATAAAAAAAATCAGATGCAACCATAGCAAACAGTGAGCTGATCAAACACCATTTAGCCTTTGGAGATGAAAGATGGGATTTGGTCATGAAAATGCATACGAGAGAAGTTGAGATGGGTCAAACTAGTGAGCTGATCAAACCTAGAAGGGATTGGAGAGGGATTGAAGTTATTACCAGTGAGGTTGAGCTTCTCTGTTACTGTGGACGTTGCAGTCACTGTTACTGTCATTGAGTACCTTGGATAAAATTGATGAATTCATGATGAAATTTATGGATCAGTTTCATGGCGGCTGCCAACCTAACGCAACCCTCCTTTCCCTCGGATTAGACCTGGTAATGAGAGTACAAAATTCCCATAGGCTCTATGTAATAGTCTATTACTTTTGCCAATTAGTTGGGATAAGGCAATGTTGATGACAACAACAACGGCGATGAAATTACAATCACCTAGACCAAAAAAAAAAAACTCTAGAATAAAAATCCAGTTATAGCAAACCATTTGATTGGATCCAATCACAGACAATGTCTTGTGTCATACATACAAGATGAGGTCAATCTATGGATATCACTTGTCGAGTAAAATACATAAAAGAACTGTTGCCAATTCCTAATAAATATATCTTCTACATCCACTACATGGCAAAACATTTATCAAACTCGGGACCTTAAAAAGGGTATTTTTTTGGATCATTGGAAGTGGAAGCACGGTCATTCCACTAATAATTTTCAAAATAATTTTGACAATCCTCAAAAGAAAACACTGTGGAAAGAAAGAAAGAAGAAAAATGTATCTTACCACTAAAAAAGCTTGATAGTCTTCACAAATCTTGACAATCTTCAAGCAAAAACAAAACCTAATTACCTGATTGCTGAAACATTAGAGCAAAAAGAAGCCAAAAAACCTCGGCTTAACAGGAAATCCCAGCCTAGCTGATGCAAACCAATTTCTGAGAGAAAAAAAAAACCTAGCAGAAAGAAGGCTCCTAAAATCTGATTAAAAACATTTAAAAAGCAGCAACCAAACAACCAATAACCAGTCATAAAATCTGAAGCACCCATAAGATCCCTTCTAAAAAAATCAGATCACATTGCCAAATAAGCAGCAATGATTCTCAAGCCAAACTCCAGAGAGAGAGAGTCTCTTTCTTAAAGCCACACGGGGATTACTCTCATTAATCAAGACTTATTCTAAGACTGAATCCTCAAGAAATGTCTGCATGAGGTCTCCATAAGGAGAAAAATTGCAAACTACAAATTTTGAAGATGTATAGATTTGTAACTCTGTTAGTTCGGTTGTCATTCTATATAAAACTCATAATCTTGTACTTTTAGGGGATCATTTCACTTCCAGCAGGTAATATTTCTCTTGATCTATCCATCTATGCTGTCTGAAGACCCAATTGTTGCTCATTGTTTATTTCTACCCGGCAGAGGACTGTGTTCCAACTTTTGTTTTTTGGCAGCAGCATGCAATTTGCTTCCAACTTTAAATCCCTGTTCTTTTACCCAAAATAGTCTCTATCCTTCTTTTCTTTTTTTATCAGATGTCTCCTACACTTTAAAACTCGGAGAGGAATTTTCTTTTATCATGCAACTTCCTTGAGTGCATGTGGATCCATGTATGGATTGGATGCAACTCTGCAAATTTTGGACATTTGTATGCAGCAGCGAATTGGGAGCGGGTTAGGTGAGACCCGGATTCACCAAAAGTGGTTGGGACCCCTTACTCTGACTCTGGGTCTCACAACGATGTGTCTTAAATCCTCACCGTCCAACCATTTTGAAAGCTCATTTTACAGAATGGTCCAATTAAATGAAGTTGACTCAAATTTTAGGTGGACCACACCACAGGAAACAGTCGTGATTGAATCCCCACCATTAAAAACTTTATGGTTTCCACTGGAATACTTATTTCCCATCCAACCTGTTGATAAGGTCATAAACACCTACATTAAGAGACGACGGAGATATCATCCTGATCCAAAGCTTTTGTAGCCCACAGGAAGTTTTTAATGGTCAATCACCACTGTTTCCTGTACTATGGCCCATTTGGGATTTGGAACCGCTTCATTTTTTCGATCATGTCCTAAAATGAGCTTTCAATACAAGGCGTGGATGTAGTCACATAAAATCTAGAGCGGATTAAGTGGCCCCCACAGTCAGGGTCCCAACCACATGGCCCAATAAAATTTGGAGCGGATTAAGTGCCACCGCAGCCTCACCCAAGAGGGTGCAGCCTTTACCGTGTGGCCCACCTTGATGTATATATTCTACATCTACTCTGTCCATCTGTTTTCCTGCTACAGGCATGTGAGCTTGACAGTGTAAGTGAACGGTATTAGGTGGATGGCGGATTTCTAGACGAACATTGTAGAAGTAATTACCAAATGAAATACAGAAGCAAAACAAGAAATAAACAAATCAAAATGGCAAAGCCATATGGATTCAATAAACAACTACAATCAGCACAAGACATTAACCCTTGACAATATGAAAACAAATGCAGCAAAAAATCAGCCCAACACAAGATAAGAAATCAACAATTGATATGTGAAATAAATGAGCTGGAAAAAAAAGAAAAGAAGAAGAAGAAGAAGAAGAAGAAGAAGAAGAGAAGAAGAAGATAAGGAATCGACAATGCGAATCCCTAAAAATGGATTCGACAATGCAAATCCCTAATTAGGGATTTGTATTCGACAAAGCATCTTCCTAATCAAGTATTCTAAATTACATAAAGCAACAACAAGAAGAGAAAATCCTTACATCATACCTGAGAATCCGAGATTCACGAGCGTGCATAGAAGGATAAACTACTGAGAAAAGGGCCGAGAGAGAGAGAGAGAGAGAGAGAGAGAGAGAGAGAGAGAGAGAGAGAGAGAGAGAGAGAGAGAGAGAGAGAGAGAGAGAGCATGCAAGAGGGAGAGGGAGGGAGAGCAAGAGGGAGTGGAGAGGGAGAGGCAGAGAGAGTCACTGCAGGAAGGGAAATGAGATTAGGGGTTTTGTTTTTTTATTTTATAGGGACCCTTTGCCTGCGGCCGTTAAAACTGGCTGCCGGCAAAGGGTAACCCCATCCGTCAGATAAGCCCTGTTTTGTCGTAGTGTATATATATCTATAAATTTAAGGGTTACATATAGCAGTTGAAAATTCTTAAATGGTGACTCTCTCCCTCTCTCACTCTCTCTCTCACTTGAATGGTGACAAATTTTATTGAAACCAAAGAAACAATACAAAAGTGTTAAAGAATTGTTGATAGTGAGTGACCCTCTTGATACTCTGTTTCAAGTGAGATTACCCGCCATATTGTTAGTGCCTTTAGAAATCAAAGAATGTTCATGACCCAATCATTCTAAGAGAGATTTGATCTGATAGAAAATTAAGCGGTCACAAAACAATATCGGATCCACCTTTATAAGGAAGCATATTGTTTACTGAGCTCTGCCTTTTCTCGAGGATCATCACCATGTCTTTAGAGAAATTAACAGTTTTGCATATGCTCTATCTAACATGGGTGCAGATTCTAAAGAAGAAAATGTCTGCTTGCCTCCATGATTTGATACTATAAAGGAAAAAGGTGCAGTTAGGAAGATTAGATTTAGGAAAGCAAGGTTGATTTGTGTCGAGTAATCTTGTGAATTCCGTGTTGTTCTGCAGTTTATCTGGAGTTAATCATGTATGAGTTGCTTTTGGTATTAATAGACTCTTATGTACAAAATAAATAAACATTGAACTGAGCTTGCTAGGACTGGAAAACACTAACTTGCTTAAGAAAACCATAGCATAGTCCAAACATTTCCAGGAAACACCATATAATTGAACGTGAATATTATTTTCAAGGATGGGATGCTCATATCTGTATATTGTCCTTGTCTTTCAGAAACTGAGTCATATTTCATGTTTCCATTCTCGTAAGTATTCGAGTATAATAGCTTGAGTTCTGATGCAAAAGTGAATTGAATCTCAAACATTCAATTAAATGAAGGCAAAATGATAAATGTTAATGATTTGGAGTTGCCTTTGAATTGCCATTTCATTTCTTTTAAGTGCAACTTGAAAGTAAGGTAATTGCAATTTGGAGCCCACACCCCTCAATATGAATGCTAAGGAAACTAGAATATGGTTATTCCTGCTTTATTTGACCCCTAATTTCAATTCAGTTAGTCCATCTAAAAGCATAAGCTCCAATATCATAATAGTTTGTAAGAGTCACAATATGATGAACAAAATACACCATATTGAATCAATATTACAATACATAAATATCTCTTTCTTCCCCTGAGTCTCATAACCTGTTAAGGTCTTTTCTCAATTGGTACAAATTGTAGATTAATGCATGGCCTTTGAAGGGTAGAATCGGATTGGTGAAGTTGAAGAAATGAACTATAAATCTACAATGCATTCAATGAAGAATATTATCAATAGAGCTTTGCTAATCACTTCTGAACTTGGTTGTACATGAGAAAAAAAGAAGCTAATTGGATCCTCTTTTATGGAATATGCATATTACGTACAACAAAACCTTAATGTAGATCAGCTTGAGTTTGGCCCATTTAAGTCATTGGGTCTAAAAGCAAATAAGGCCTTTGATTTCAGGCCCAAGCTTGCACATTAACATTATACAAGGGCCGATAATCCTCCGCTTGAGCATCAGTATAACATTTTGCAAAACATGAGAATGGCTATGTGATTGGTGCCCATGGATTGACTTACATTTCTCATTTATTTTTGGAAAGTATTACACACTGCACATCTGGTGTAAATTTAGGCATATGCAATTACAAAGAAAAGAGAAGTGCAATTGGAAAAACCTCTGACTGCAATTCTACACAATCAGCAAAATCAGCATCAGCAACCAACTCCTCTGCATTCCGAGGTCGTAGTCTTACAGCCACTTGAACTCTTCCAAGAACTGTCCCAAGCATCCAAAGAAAAGAAAAGAAAATTGATCATAATTAAATTTAAAAAATCCAGACTCCAAAACAGATAAAACAGAAACTATAATATTGGAATCATACTTTTAAAAACCAAAAAAGTCAAACTAGAGTTGAGTCAAAGAGTAGATTAAGTTCTATTGAGTCTTGAAGACCATGAATTTTTTGAGTTATCAAACTACGATGGACCAGAACTCCCAATATTCAAATGCTAATGAGACACACACTTTTTCCAGGCAGGTCAACCAATTAACCTTCTAAGGAACATAGAGAAAAGATACTCACAACAATCTTTTCTTTTCTTTTTTAATTTCTTTATATCAAGAATCCTGACAATATGATGAGATATAACAAGAGATTTTTATTAAGAGATAATCAAGGAGGAAATAATTCCAAAACAGAGCCTCATGGATACCACCTTCTTTAACAGTAACATCTGCAGCAGATCCATTTCAGCTTATGGTTTTTAATGGTGTAAACAATATACAAATTTTATGGCATGGGCCAAAAGATGAACCATATACAAATATCAGGTGGGCCACAACATACAAAACAGTGGTGGAAGACCATTATAAACATTTTTTTGGTGGGTCACAAAAGTTTTGGATCTAATCTTATCAAAACAGGTTGGATACTAGCAGATGGCAAGTCAAAAATGATAGTGTTGGAAATATGTAAATACAAAAGGAAAGTGTAACATGGCCATAAAGATATTTGCACAAAGAAAGCTTCAAATTGATTAATTTAAAAATAGAAAAAGATATTTGCATGCTGTTTACTACTCCAAACAAACAATTGTTGGGATTTTGACCTACGGAATCACACAGATTTAGATCTAAGATAGCAATCCAATGACACCAAGCACACACAAGTGAACACAGATTTAACGTGGAAAACCCTTTCGGGAAAAAACCACGGCACGAAGTGATAGAATTCTACTATGAAAGCATCAATTACAAAGAGAGAGGACTTACCCGATTCAAACAACCTTGAATCTCACCCTTGGTACACCCTTTGATAACCCTAGAACCATTTAGAATACTTTTAGGAAGCCTTTTCATTCCTTAGAATAGCCCTAGGGACCCCTATTTATAGTTTAGGAAACTTCCCTTTCGCTTCCTTGTGAAACCACCTCAGATTTCCATAGTCCACACAAGATCCGAACTCGAATCTGCGTAACCGATCGGCTGTCGAGCCGAGTCTCGACCGGGTCCGAGGGACCCCTCGACCGGTCGAGACATTTCCTCGACTAGTCGAGCGGCCCGGACACCAAAAAATCATAAGACATTGGACTTTGAGTCGAGCAATCCTCACTAGTCGAGATGCCCACTTACGGCCGTTGGTCGAGCGACCCCAAAAAAAAAAAAATTTGTCAGATTGTAAGGCATTTGACAACAACAATATCAACTCACTTAAGGCCCTGTTTGGTAGACACCTAAAAAATGAGTTGATCTCATTTTGGCTCACAGAAACTATACATTAATCTTGATCTCTAATAGATAATGAGTTCATGTTTAAAGTGATTATGTAATACAGATAACAATTTCTAATACATAATTATTGTTAACTAAAATGAGATGAACACATTTTTGCATCTACCAAACAGGTACTAAATGTGTCAAATAAAATTGCATTCAACTAAACAGAAAATGTGAAGTAGAATTGCTTAGTCTATTTGTTCCTAATATGAAGAAGCATGAGAATTAACCTCTTTTAAGACTGAGATTATTGGCATTGTTAAGCCACACATTTCTTACATTATTAGAAAGCCATAGCATAGATCTAAGCAAAAATTGTAATATTGTAGCTTGAAAATAGCTTTTTTCCTTCCAAGTCAAAAGTGAATTAAAAAAAAAACAAAAAAAAAAAAAAAAAAAAAAAGAAAAAAAAAAAAAAAAAAGAATAAAGAATAAAGGAAAAGAAAAAAAAAAATAGTAATGAATGTAACAATCAATCACATTAAGGCAATATGCATATCCAAAAATGGAACATAAAACACAATATGTAGGATCCCATTGCTTTATATAAGGAATTTGAGAAGCTCTTGCTAAATTTTAGTACTGCTGTGAAGTGAGCAGATGCAGCTTTCATGATTGGTGACAAAGGCATTGTGATCAAAAACCTTATAGGGCTATTTAGCATGAGTAAGTTTTAAAAAGCAAAACAAATAAATAACAAGCAGTAGCAGTGATATAGTGAGACCTATCACAAAATAGAAAAACATTTTAGGATATTCCTCAAGCATTGATGGTGCTCAAAAATCAAATGCCTTAGGCTAAATGGAGGAAAATTCTTCATGGTGCACTTTTTAAAAAATTTTTCTTTTTTCTTATGAGGAATGAAAATTTATTAAAGAAACTAAAAGGATAGAAAAACAAAAAGGTGGATATTGAAACACCTACACAACGTCCACAAAAGACAAAGCAACAGCAATTTGTCCATTTAACCTATGCAAATTTGGTCCACAATAATAATAAATGCCCATCAATCCATCAATCAGATTTTATAGTTACTATCTATCTATAGTGGCCTATAATTTGTACATTTAACCTATGCATTAAGTGAGACCCACCATGAAATGTTCCAAAAATCAAGTTTAAAAAATGAAAGAATGAGAACTGAGGCACGTTTGGAGACACTTTTGGGCCCCTCTCCCTATTCAATTCAATGCCGGAAAAGTACTATTTTACAAATTGAGCAATTTCATGTTTGCCTTTAAAATGGCACATTCATTGTCTGGAAGGGAACTTCTATCTTTTGAATGTTTTTAGAGTTTATGTGTATTGAACTTGACAATATTGAAGATTTTTCTTAGTTCATTGAGACACTTGTGGTAGAAAAAATCTCAAAAAAGAAGGCATGGCCCAAACTTCATTTATTTTCCAATTTCCAGCACATGGCAATGATACTAACAAATACTTCCTATCAGTCAACAACTAAATGCATAGAAGGATTAGATAATAATTTGATTGAGTGGATAAGAAAATGATATCCAATTACCAAATCTATATATTCATCTAGAAAAACAGAATTCATATAAAAAAACAAAACAACACTGAACTTTGGCATGCTTTAAGAACTGTTTGGGTATATCCCAAAATCACAACTACATCTGCTTTTTAGTGGTCCACCGAGCACTTGGGATTGTGCACAAACAGGATCTGCATTTCGCAGGCTCCCATTATCTGTCCCAAACTGATGGCTAAACGATTTCCACTCAGGGCAACTGGAAACTATCTGACAATATACCTGGGAACAAAAGCATCCTTCTCATCCAGATTCAGGTCACTCAAGTCTAACATACTATTAAGAGTCTTCAAGAAGCCATAGCTTCAAAAAGTGCATGCCAACCCTAAAAAGGGTTTCGACAATGCAAATCCCTGAAAAGGGATTCGACAATGCATATTCCTAATCAGGTATTCTAAATTGCAAAAAGCAATAGCAAGAAGGGAAAAGCCTTACATCATACCTGAGAATCCGAGATTCACAATCAGCGGAAGGCGGAACTGCAGCAGAGGGCCGAGGAGATAGAGAGAGAGAGAGGGAGAGAGAGAGAGAGAGAGAGAGAGAGAGAGAGAGAGAGAGAGAGAGAGAGAGAGAGAGAGAGAGAGAGAGAGAGAGAGAGAGGGAGAGGAGAGGGAGAGCGTGCGAGAGGGAGAGGGAGAGGGAGGAGAGCTTGAGGGAGTGGAGAGGGGGCGCGGGTGGGTTAGGGCTTTTTTTTTCTTCTTTTTATAGGGTAGCCCTATCTGTCAGCTAAGGTCTTTTTTCTTGTAGTGGAAGTCATTGTTAGTGCACTCACCATGCACACCATGTTTGTCAATCACGTGACTATTTGTGTTAAGTAGTCAGATGAGTCCTTGACAAATGAAGACCGACGATGCAATCGGGAGCGAAGCCCAAGCTACAAGTTCAGAATACAAAGAAGCTTCTACGATCTGTATCTTGCCTCTAGATGACCCTAACCCAAATAGGAAAACCCACTTAGATCATCTATTCAAGCCATTCTAAGTCTATATTTTCTACCATTATAATGTTGCCTTTAAAAAGTTCAAAGTTGTTGAATGAATTGTTGAACATAAATTCAAACAGGAAAATCTGTTCCAATTCGTTTGGTAAAGGTGCCATCGAATGGCACATTCAGTACCACAAAAGTGCCACTCGATACCACCAAAGACACCTTCGGTATTACCGAGAGTGCCCAAAATAGTCCAACAGCCTTCAAAGTATTGAGAAGTGGAGCCACATGCATGGATTTTGTGTCGCAAGTCCTTTCGCAACTGGGATGCTGAAAGGAGTTTCGCAGATTTCGTGTCGCAAGTCCTTTCACAACTGGGATGCAAAAGGGGAGTTGTCAAAACTATAAATTGGGGTCCCTAGGGCTATTTTAGGGTTAAGGTGAATATTGGGGAGCTATTCTAAGGTGTGGGAAAAGGGTTTTCTCTGTATCTCTAAGGGAGAGGTTAGTATATTACCTTGTAATTTTCGTTCTTCATGGTGGAAGTTTGCATCCGTGGTTTTTTACCCTAGTTTGAGGTTTTTCCACATATATCTTGTCTCGTGGTTTTTTGGATTGCTTTGATCTACTTCTAGTTTATCTTTCTTCTCGTTTATCGTTTGTGGGTGAGGCCTGAGATTGGATCTAGTCTCACTGCGTTGTTGGCGTGCTACGGAACAACTGGTATCAGAGCTATTGGTTTAGTTCTATTGGGAGCGATGGCAGAAGATGGAAAAACTAGAATTGAGAAGTTTGATGGTTCAAACTTTGCCTTCTGGAAGATGCAGATGGAAGATTATCTGTATCGAAGGACCTCTATGTTCCTCTAGGAGGAAAAGAGAAGAAACCAAAAAGATGATGAGATGAAGAATGGTTTTTACTTGGATAGGAAGGCTTTAGAACGATCCGACTCTCTTTGTCTAAGAGCGTCGCCTTCAATATATCCAAGGTAAAAATGACAAAAGAATTAATGGAAGCCCTAGCCACCATGTATGAAAAACCTCAAGACCATCCAACAAGGTTCATCTTATGAAACAGCTATTCAACATGAAGATGTCGGATGGTGGGAGCGTGGTGAACATCTAAACGAGTTCAATACGGTCACGAGCCAGTTGAATCCGTTAGCATTATTTTTGAGGATAAGGTCGGAAAGCATTATTGATCTTATCCGGTTTACGGCGACAGATGGGATGGTTTGGTGATTCTGTGAGCAATTCTTCATGGTCGACAAAGCTGAAATTTGATGATGTGGGTCGGTCTAATTTCTCGTGCCAAGAATCTAGAAGAAAGGCATCGAGTTTCGGGGATTCAGGAATGCTCTAAACATTGAAGGAAGAAGAAGATCGTTGAATAAAGGAGACAATAAACACGGGCATTCTAAGTCGAGGAAGAAGTCCAAGGGACCGAAAGACAAAGATGGGTGTTGGCATTGCGGTAAAAATGGGCACATGAAACGTGATTGCAGGGTGCTTAAGAAACAAGAAGGAAACTCTCAATGTGGGAAGGATTCAGTGAATCTATCTGAGGAGAGTGACACAGAGGCGTTGATCTTGTCTCTTGGTGTGAGGAATGAGTCTTGGGTTATAGACTCAGGTGCTTCATTTCATGTCACTTCATGTAAGGGAGTTCTGCGTAATTATGTGTCAGGTGACTTTGGGAGAGTATACCTGGGTGATGATGAGCCATGCAATATTGTTGGAAAGGGAGATGTTCAGATAAGTCAAAAAGACGGAACAACTTTGAAATCGAAGGATGTCAGACATGTACCGAGTTTGAAACGTAACTTGATTTCAAGTAGGGGCGCTTGCCGATTATGTGACTTCGTGACATTCACCAAGTGATTCCTTATGAAAATCACAAAAGGTGCCTTAGTGATATGCCGAGGCAAGAAGGAAGGTACTTTGTATGTGACTTCAGGATCATATTGTTCACTCGCAGTCGCATCAACTAGAGTGAATGGGCAGTTATGGCATCAGAGGTTGGGACATATGAGTGAGAAATGGATGAAAGTACTATTGTCAAAAGGGAAACTACCAGGGGCTAAGTCTATTAACTTGAATTCTCACGCAGGATGCGTGTATGGCAAGCAAGAGGGTAAGTTTCAAGAAGATGGGACGCGCTCCAAAGACGCATCTGTTGGAGCTTGTACACACTGATGTGTGGGGACCGAAGACAGTATCATCTCTTGGTGGCTCACGTTATTTTATTTCCTTTATTGATGATGCTAGTAGAAAACTGTGGATTTATTTCTTAAACCACAAATCTGATGTATTTGATGTATTTAAGAAGTGGAAAGTTATGGTAGAAAATGAGACAGGTAAAATAGTAAAATGTCTCAGACCTGATAATGGGGGAGAGTATTGTGACAAGAGGTTTGAGGAGTATTGTGAAGTTAGTGGAATCAAACATCAAAAAACGATTCTAGGTACACCGCAGCAGAATGGTATGGCTGAGCGCATTAACAGGACCATCCTTGAGCGCGCCAGGAGCATGAGGTTACATGCAGGGTTGCCCAAGACATTTTGGACAGATGCTGTGAATACCGCCGCATATCTCATCAATAGAAGTCCCTCAGCACCATTGGATGGTGGGCTACCAAAAGAAGTGTAGACTGGGAAAAAAGTGAACCTTGCACATCTCAGAGTGTTCAGTTGCACTTCATATGTTCACATTGATGCAGAGCACAGAAACAAGCTAGATACGAAGTCCAGAGGTCCACGCTTATAGGCTATGGGCAACATGATTTTGGCTACAGGTTTTGGGATGCAGAAAACAGAAAAATCATCAGAAGCAAGGACGTAGTCTTCAATGAAAAAGTGATGCATAAGGACAGTGTGCATGAAAATAAGGCTGAGGAGAAAGAATTTGTAGAGTTAGAAGAGTTACCGGACACGGGTGTTACAGCGCCACAGGATGATCATGCACAGAGCATTATGAGGCAGGGCTACAGACACCGGTATTGAGGAGGTCTACTCGGGAGAGGAGACCCACGATCCGATACTCACCCTCCTTATATTATCTACTACTGACAGATAATGGTGAACCAGAGTGTTTTGAAGAGGCATTACAGTCAGATACACGGGTTAAGTGGGAGCAGGCCATGGATGAGGAGATGGACTCTCTTGAGTCTAATCGTACATGGGAGCTAGTCACTCTACCAAAGGGTAAGAAAGCTCTTCATAACAAGTGAGTTTACAGACTGAAGGAGGAGCACGATGGTTCGAAACGGTACAAGGCCAGATTGGTTGTGAAAGGGTTTCAACAAAAGGCAGTTGATCGATCTCACTGAAATATTTTCACCTGTGGTAAAAATGTCTACGATTCGCATGGTCTTGAGTATAGTAGCAACAGAGGACTTACATCTAGAGCAATTAGATGTTAAGACAGCTTTTCTTCATGGGGACCTTGAAGAAGAGATATATGCATCAACCGACAAGATACGTGGCACCAGGAAATGAGAATAAGGTGTGCAGACTGAAGAAGAGTTTATATGGCCTGAAGCAGGCCCCGAGGCGGTGATATAAGAAGTTCGACAATTTCATGTCGGAAACGGCTTTAGGAGATGTCATGCAGACCACTGTTGTTACTTGAAGAAATTTGATACACCATACATCATTCTTCTTCTGTACATTGATGACATGCTTGTAGCCGGTTCAAGCATGAAGGACATCTCAGATCTCAAAAGACAACTGTCTAGAGAATTTGCCATGAAGGATTTAGAGCTATGTAAAACAAATCCTAGGCATGAGGATAAAGCGTGACAGAAAAAACAAGAAACTAGTTTTGTCACAGGCAGAGTACATAGCGAAGGTACTTGACCGATCGAATATAGGAGGTGCTTAGGTGGTTAGCACTCCATTAGCCAACTACTTCAAGCTATCTAAGGAGCAAGGGGCAAAGACGTAGGAGGAACGAGACTACATGGCTAAAGTCTCATACGCGTCAGCTATTGGTACTCTCATGTATGCTATGGTGAGCACGAGGCCAGACATTGCTCAAGCAGTGGGAGTTGTTAGCAGGTTCATGAACAACCCCGGGAAGGAACATTAGGAAGCTGTGAAGTGGATCCTTAGATATTTGGTAGGTACTAAGAATATATGGTTATGCTATGGTGGATCGAAAATCAAGCTACAAGGCTACTTGGATTCAGATTTAGTAGGAGATATTGACAGCAGGAGAAGTACTACAAGTTATATCTTTACTCTGGGTAGTCTTTGTAGTCATTGGGTCTCTCGATTATGAAGATATAGTATCTATCAGTACGACAGAAGCAGAATATGTTGCGGCTACAGAAGCATGCAAGGAGATGGTGTGGATGCAAGGTTTCATGGAAGAGTTGGGTAAGAAGCAAGAAGATTGCAAACTGTACAGTGACAGTCAGAGTGCAATACACTTGGCCAAGAATTCAGCCTTTCATTTAAGGACCAAGCATATTGCCATCAAATATCACTTCATACGTTCGTTACTGGAAGATGGATCGATTGCTCTGGAGAAGATTCATACAAGTGAGAATCCTGCGGATATGTTGACCAAGGCGGTCACACGAGAGAAGCTGAAGCTCTGTTCAGCTTTGATTGGTCTTCAGGCTTGAAGACGGGGAGGTGGTGCACTCCGGATGAAGAAGACAAAGGTTTATGGCGATGTGTCTCCAAGTGGGAGATTATTGAGAAGTGGAGCTACATGCACGGATTTTGTGTCGCAAGTCCTTTCGCAACTGGGATGCTGAAAGGAGTTTCAGATTTCGTGTCGCAAGTCCTTTCGCAACTGGGATGCGAAAGGGAAGTTGCCAAAACTATAAATTGGGGTCCCTAGGGCTATTCTAGGGTTAAGGTGAATATTGGGGAGCTATTCTAAGGTGTGGAAAAAGGGTTTTCTCTGTATCTCCAAGGGAGAGGTTAGTATATTGCCTTGTAATCTTCGTTCTTCATAGTGGAAGTTTGCATCTGTGGTTTTTTACCCTAGTTTGGGGTTTTTCCACGTATATCTTGTCTCGTAGTTTTTTGGATTGCTTTGATCTACTTCTAGTTTATATTTATTCTTATTTATCGTTTGTGGGTGAGGCCTGAGATTGGATCTAGGCTCACTGCGTTATTGGCGTGCTGCGCAACACAAAGCTAATTCAGTACCACCAACTACTACCAAAGAACAAAGTTCAGTAGTACCGAAAGTGACAAATACCATCCAGCAACTTAAGGATCTAATTCGGTACTACCGAGTAATATTTTTGTACTACATAATGTTCACTCGGTAGCACAGAAAACTAACTGTTATAGATCCGTTGGGGCCTTTTCTTTATAACTATAGGACCTAGAACTTTATGGAAATTGTGGATTTAGGCAGTTTAGAGTCTCTAGTGTATCCCAAGATTATCCCACTCATTCTAAACTCTATCCACATAAGATTCATGCTTTCTTCATTGTGACTCCTCACTTCAATGAGTATTCAAAGCTCCTATTGATGAAGAACATGATCTCGAGCCTCCTCTAAAGTACAGAGACCAAACCTATTGGCAAATCCATAGTCTCGGTGTTACTCTAGAGCATCCATTGGTTGAATCCCTTAAAAAATCCATTCATAACCTTTGATAAGAAATTCAACCCACTCCCATTACCTTGGTAACCTTAATAGGAATATCATATGAAAGGTTCTTGATTATGAAGCTGAAACAATTGGTAAACTATAGCATAGAGATCGGAGGAGCATCGGGGAGCTGATTCAAGCACGAAAGAGCGAAGATCAAGCAACCCAACACAAGCTACAAAAGAAGACTCAATCTGACAAGTAAGTGTCATTATTAAGAGTCTACAAGTTAGTATCTATCCTTGTGTAGGATTGAGGCTAAGAGTTTGTTATCCTCAAACTCGATTAGGTTCCTAGTGTGAGACCTTGGCCTGTGTGCCTAAACATAGGTACCTTATGTGGGGACCTTGGCCGGTGGGCCTAAACGTAGGTGCCTTGTGTGGGACCTTGGTCGGTGGGCCTAAATGGAGATACCTAGTGTGGGACCTCGGTCATGGGGCCTAAACGTAGGTTCTTAGTGTAGGGCCTTTGCTCGAGTGAAAAGCATAAATTATGAGTCCTTTGTCTAGGGCTATAAAGGTTAATGGTGAACCTAATTTAAAACCATTCATAATGAAATTCGGCACACCCTTGGAGAGAGTGCAGTTGTCGGGAGTGGAGTAAGCACGTAGTGGAACCACTATAAATGCCTGTGTTTGGAATCGATATTTGTACATCTATTTTATTATGCTTATGTGTTTGAATGATTAAGTATATAAGCATGATTAGATGAATGCCAAGGATTGATAGGTACAATATTCTATACACACATGTTCACTATGCTATATGTTAGTCACTTAACTTGCTTACCTCAAGTAGCCTATGTGATTAGATCCTCTATTGGCTTGGAACCCTTTAGAGTTATGTTGCCCCTCTTCTAGGACTCTGGACTATTCCATACTTTTACTATAGCGGTCTAAAACGCAATTGCAATTCTCTCCCTCCTTCCCCCCCTTCTAAGACTCCTGGACTATTCCATACTTTTACTATAGCGCTCTAAACCGCAATTTCAATTCCATCCTACTCCTGGACTATTCCATACTTCTTCTATAGCAGTCTAAACTGCAATTTCAATTGGTATCAAAGAGAGGTTTCTCTTGAAGGGTTTAACAACCTAGAGGGAGATCTTGACAAAATAGTATGGATAACGAGGAGTTAAATGAACATCAAATCAATGAGGAAAAAGAAGAAGAAAAAAGAGTATATACGATGCCTATGATCAACTCTACATACATAGCATCAGTATTCTCAGAAAACTTAGTATTTCAAAAAACAAAAATAAACAATTGCATAAAGATCTAGATAAAACATCAGGAATAAATACACAAATGATAAATGATCTTCAACAATATCATATTGAAAATGAGAAGCTTGAAAGAACATCAACGCCTCTTAAGTCTGAAAATCAAAAACTAAATACACGTTGAATTTTTAAAATCAGAAAATGAAGAACTCAAAAACGAAAATTACAAACTGAGATTCGATTTAAAAAAGTCAAAATAGCCTGTTGATCTTAGTTACAAATTTTCACAAAGTAGAGAAAAACTGAAAAAAACTTCTTAGAATGGGAATAAGCCACAAGGACAAAAGAGGTTCGGGCTATGAAATTGTCAAATCAAGCCCCATTCCTGCATCACCCGTAATCAAGAAAAATGTTACATTTGGAAGCAATACAAAAAACACTTCAATCTGTCATTTTGTGGAGACTTGGGACAATATAAATTTGAATGCCTTGTAAGTGCACTTATTTGCACCTATGTTTGTCAATTACGTGACTAGTTGTGTCTTGTAGTCGGATGAGTTCTTGGCAAGTGAAGATCGGCGACACAACTAGATCAGAAGCATCAAAGCCACATTGAAGACAAAGAACTGCTTCTGCAATCTTAACCTTGCAAATAGATGATCCCAACCCAAATAGGAATACCTACTTAGGTCATCTATTCTAAGTTAATCCCAAGTCCATATTTTATCCTATAGTATTGGCTTTTGCATATCCCAAGTTGTTAAATTATTAAAAGGACAAAAACAGGAAAATTTGTCCACCTTCGGTAGGAAGAAGGTGTCATCGAATGTCACATTCAGTATCACCGAATATACCTTCGGTGTTACCGAAGATGCTTAAATCTGTCCAGCAACCTCACGACTATAATTCGGTATCACCGATTGTATAATTTGGTGACATCGACTATCACCGACGAACAATGTTCGATGCCACCGAAATAGACATATTTTGATCAGCAACTTGAGGAATTTAATTTGGTACTACTAATAGACAATTCGGTATCACCGAAGCAAGTTCGGTGATACTAAATGTCACTTCGGTAGCACCGTAAACTAGCCATTTTATAGTCGTTTTTGTCTATAAAAGCGGCCTGTAGAAACTTGTAAAATTAGTAGATATAGGCACCATAGAGTCTCTAATGTATCTCAAGCTTATCCTAGCCCATTTAAACTCTATCCATACGAGTTCATGTTCTCTTCATTGTGACCTTCACTCCTATGAGCATTCAAAGCTCCTATTTAATGAAGAACATGAACTCGTGCCTTCTCTAGAGTACAAAGACTAAACCAAAAGGGATATCATTGGTTCTTTGATACTCTGGATCGTCCATAGGTTGAATCCCTTTGAAAATCCACTCATTATCCTAGATAAGAGATTCAACCAACTCCCATAACCTTAGTCACCCTTTAGGTACATCTTATGCATGATTTTTTATCGTGAAGCTAAGCTAACAGGTAAATCCAAGCTACGCGATCAGGGGAGCACCGGGAAGCTGATTCAAGATCAAGAGCGCGAAGATCTAGCAATCTAAAACAAGCTACAAGAGACAACTCAATCCGACAAGTGTCATCTTAAGAGTTCAAAAGTTTAGTCTATTTCCTCGTGTAAGATTGAGGCTAAGAGTTTGCTATCAACAAACTCGTTTAGGTTCCTTGTGTATGACCTTGGCCGGTGGGCCTAAAAGAAGGTGCCTTATGTGGGACCTTGGCCGGTGGGCCTAAGCGATAAGTGCCTAGTGTGGGACCTTGGCCAATGGGCCTAAACGTGGGTTCTAGGTGTAGGACCTTTGCTCTTGCGGAGAGCATAAATTGTGTCCTTAGTGTAGGATTGTAAAGGTTATCGATGAACCTGTTTAAAATCATTGATAGTGAAATCCGGTGCACTCTGGGATTGAGTGTGGATGCCGGGAGTGGAGTAGGCACGTAGCCGAACCACTATAAATGCTTGTGTTTGGAACGATCATTTGCGCATCTGTTTAATCATGCTTATATATGCTTGAAAGTTTGATTTTGTATACATGATTGGATGAATGTTATTCATTGATAGGAAACACATTCCACACACAAGCGCACATCACTAAGCTAGCTATTATATATATGCATATCTTCAATAGCCTTTGTGATTGGATCCTCTAACTGGCTCGGAAGCCATTAGAGTTATTTTGCCTAACTTGATTAAAATTGAATGATTATTTAAGTTAGGCAATCAAGTTTTTGAATAAGCAAAATAATAGAAAAAGTCCTATTCACCCCCCTCTAGGGCATTGCCTCATATTCATTATTCAGTATCAGTAGTGTAAACTGCAATTTCATGCCTTGCGTCTAATAGGTCTCACACCACTTCCGTGTTGAACCATATAGGAAAATTCAAACCAACCGGAAAAATAATATAGAGAACAAAGAGTTCGTCAAAGCATACACCAAATGAAGGAAGAAAATACCCTATCTGATAAATCAAGTGGCTCAACTAAATCGGAAAACCAAAGAATTGATGAAATAAGGAAATCTAGTTGAGTTAACCGAAAAATCCAAAAAGTCCCAAGATGAGAACAAAGCCACATCTCTAAAAAGGAATGTTACCAAATGGGTTATAAAGAACAAAAACAATTGCCTTGTAATTCATACTGCACTAAAGGCAGGCAATAGTTCTAAGTAGTATCTTGATAGCGGGTGCTCTAGACATATGACAGGTGATCGGACCCACTTTTGTGACTATTTAGAATTTGATGGTGAGTCGGTCACATTTGGTGATGAGAGCTCCACCAAGATTGTTGGAAAATGGACAATAGTCGGGCCTAGCTTGCCTAGTATAGAGGATGTTCTTTGTGTACAGGGATTAAAACATAATCTCCTAAGCATTTCTCAAATCTATGACAAAGAACACTTAGTCACATTCTCAAAAGATATGTCCAAGATCTCAGACCTCATAGGTAAACTTATCATGAAAGGTTTTCGCACAAGTAATAACTGTTATGTGATTCAAAGTAGTGGAGAAAGTGTCCCATCCACAAAATGCCACATGGCCCTAAATGATGAATCCAAGATACGGCACCAAAGAGTTGGACATGTCCACTGCAAAAACTTAGCTAAACTAAGCTCAAAAAATTTGGTGCGAGGTCTCCCTAAGATCAAGAAGAAGGAGAAGGTTATGTGCGGTGATTGTCTCAAAGACAAATAGATAAAAGTTGGACATAAAAAGACAACCACCGTAGCAACTTCCAAACCACTTAACCTATTGCACATGGATCTAGTGGGACCCACCAAAGTTGAGAGTCATGGGAAAAAGAGATATTTTTTGGTGTTAGTATATGATTACTCCAAATTTACTTGGGTCACCTTTCTTTGGGAAAAATCCGATGGATTTGAAGAATTCCAGAATACGGCAAAACGAATTCAAAACAAAAAGGGGTATTGTATAAGTCATATTAGGAGTGATCATGGTAGGGAGTTTGAGAATGATCGATTCAAAAGTTATTGTGATCAAAATGGAATTCAACATGAATTCTCAACTCCAAAGACACCTCAACAGAATGGAGTAGTTGAAAGAAAGAACCGGGTGTTGCAGGAAATGGGCTCAGTTATGCTCAATAGTAAAAATATGGCTAAAAATTTCTGGGCCGAAGCTGTCAATACCGTCTGCTATATAATTAATAGGGTATATCTTAGAGCAAGATTGAATAAGACTCCATATAAACTATGGAGTGGAAAATAGCCTAGTGTAAAATATTTTCATGTCTTTGGTAGTAAATGCTATATTCTTAAAGACAGAAAACATCTAGGCAAATTTGACTCTAAAAGCGACGAAGGGATTTTTCTAGGATATTCTACAAACAATCGTGCTTATAAAGTGTACAATTTAAAGGCATTAACTATTCAAGAATTTGTCACTGTAGATGTAAATGACCAACCACATGATCAGAATAGTCCTAAAATTGATATTAAGGATGAAGTAGACACACTCACAATACGTAAACCAAATAACAAAGTCACTTCACCTCATTAACTTCAACTGTCGAACAACTTGCCACTCATTAAAGATCATCCCATAAATCAAATCATTGGAGATCCTAATGATGGTGTGAAAACTCGATGACAACTTGAAGGTATTTTTAGTCATCTGTGCTTCACTTCTAAAATTGAGCCCGAAAATGTTATACAAGCTCTCTAAGATGAATTTTGGATTACAGCTATGCAAGATGAGCTCCAACAATTTGAAAGGAATGAAGTGTGGCAGCTAGCTCCCAGGCCATTTCATACTAACATCATCGGAACAAAGTGGATCTTCAAAAACAAGTCTGATGAATCTAGGAATGTAGTAAGAAATAAAGCAAGACTCATGGCAAAAGGCTACCCACAAATTGACGGCATTGATTTTGATGAGACATTTGCCCCCATAGCTCGCCTTAAGTCTATAAGAATTCTCATGTTTATGGCATGTGCGTTAAAGTTTAAATTATTACAAATGGATGTCAAAAGTGTCTTTCTCAATGGTGTACTTGAGCAAGAAGTATACGTTGAACAACTAAAAGGATTTCTAGACCCTAAGCATCCTCAACATGTATACAAATTGAGCAAAGCACTTTACGGACTAAAGCAAGCAACCCGAGCACGGTATGGGCACTTAACGTAATTTTTACTAGAAAGCCATTTTTGTAGGGGAAATGTTGATAAAACACTATTTACGCAAAATACTGGGAATATCTTGCTCCTTGCCCAAATTTATGCAGACGACATTGTCTTTAGATCCACCTGTGAAGATTGTAAGGCCCGTATCCTAGTCCGTACCGTTTCATATACTCCCGCGATCCTTCCCGTCGAATTTAGGCAACCCGCAACCTATAATTGACATTTGTGTGCGACCCTAAGTCGTATCCCATAGATTTGAGTCGTTTAATCCGAGACTTGTACCATTGCCACCCCATCGTCGTCGTGGTTCCAATGCCACGTCTTGCACACCGATTCGATACCCTGGTCAGGAGATGTGGGTCCGCCTTTATTTTGAAGAAACGTCGCGCATTTGCAAACCCAAGCGAATCTTTACAACCCATCTCATCAATCAATCAAAGTACACAACCCATGCTTTCTTTCTCCCCAAGTCATGTAACCCGCCCTAAGTCAACTGTCAAGTCAAGTACACCTATCACTCACATCCATCACTCACACCCATCACCTCTCTCCTACAACCACCCCTTCTCTCTCTCTCTCTTTCTCTACACATTTTCCAAGCAACAAAAAAAGTGATGGACATCCAAACATTTTCAAGGAGAGAAAAAGATGTTGTGTGTAGCCCACTTCCTATTCCAAGATCCATCACGTAGCCCTTCAAATCTCATCACCTTCCATCAAAGTGAGACACAAGAAGATTGGCGTTCCATCGGACCAAGAAGATCGAACGGTGGGTGCTTTATAGGCCTAGATTTAATGCTTTGATGATGGGCCAAGTGAGGCCTACTGATTGATAGTATGGATCTCACTTTGGACCCTAGGTGTGGCCGATGGCCCACCTTGATTCTCATGATCATTCCATGATGGGGCCATTCTCTATGGACCCCATCATGATGTTTATGTTCCTCGTATGAATAGGGTCATCTAGACCTTATATTTTGGTGGAGAAAGGATCTTCACTGTTGATTTTAATCGATGGGCCCACATGTAATGGAACCCACTTGATGTATGTTGTGATGTATGGAATGGAGGGCCCATAGTGCCAGGGTCCCTCCATCACTCGGTCTCTCTCTTTCTCTCTCTCTTTTCCCTTGTTGGCCTCATGATGTATGTAACTTATCCATGTCATCTACCTTCGTGGGACCCACTTGATGAACGTGTAAGATCTACACCGTCCAGGCCATGTGGGCCCTACCCTAATGGTGATGGGAAAACACAAATATCAAATTGATCCAAATCAAGTGGGCCACGTCCATGTGGGACCCACCTTGATGAAATATTCACACCATCCATCCAGCATCCCTGGACGTTGGACGTGGACTAAGTGAAATGTGAACAGACAGTGGGATGTACTAAAAGCAAGCAAAAATATTAACTTGATTTAAAATTTCTTGTGGGTTGCTCATGCAGGCCCCACCTTGATGTATGGGTCTAATCCACGCCATCTATTCCATTACCCAGCTCATTTTAGACGTTGAGCCAAAATATGAGGCCAATCTGATTATCTAGCGAGTCATGTCATAGAAAATAGTGGTTTCTACCATTAAAATCCATTAGGGCCTACTCTAATGTTTCTATATCCCAAAACACATCGCATATTGGGCTTATTTGGTCTGTCATGAGCCTTAGAATCTAATGGATGGAGCAGATCCTCCTGATGCGGGCCCCACCTAGGAAAAACCTCAGAAAAATTGAAAACAAATATATATATATATATATATATATATATATATATATATAACATCCAAAAGCTCCGCGGCAGATGCTCGAGCTCAACGCCGCTAATGCCACCTGCACGCTAACGTCCCAAAGGACGCGCAGTGTACTACTGTCCATTTGCTGTGTGGATGGAAAGGCTAGGGATCGTGGGTCCCAGCCACGATGCATGTGTTTTATCTATGTCATCCATCCATTTGTCGAGCCATCCATCTGTTGGACGGCCAGTGGACCCCACCCTTGATGTCTGTGTTACATCCAAACCGTTCATCCAGTTGGCGAGCTTGCCTTAAGGCTTGAGACAAAATGAGGCAAATCTGCCTATCAAGTGGACTAGACAGCAAAACGCAATGGGAATTGAGCGTTTGCCATTGAAACCCTTTTGTTGTCACAAAAGTTTTGGATCAATATGAAATTCGTTTTCCTCTTAATTTAGGTCTTTAACACCTTATGAACAAATTGGATGGAAAATCAACGTTATGGTGGGCCCTAATCAGAGGCGTATGTTATAGCTACTCCGTCCATCTATGAGGGCCCACCTAGATGTATGTATGTTGTATTCACAAGGTCCATTCACGTGGCCCCCACGTGATGTACCTGTTGTACCCTAGTTGCCATTTGATAGGCCCATTTAGAATGAGCCAGCCTACCCCATTATGTGGTATATGATGCCCATTTGATGAGGCCCAGGTGATGTATTTATGGCTTATTTGGCGAGGCCCAATATGATGCATTTGGAGGCCATTTGAGGAGGACCGATGTGATATATATTAGCCCATGGGTGAGATCCAATATGATGTATTCAAGGCCCATGGGCGAGTCCCATTGTGATGTATTCAAGGCCCATGGGTTGAGGCCCTATGGGATGTATATAAGGTCCATTGCAGTATGATTCCACCATGGTGTATATAATAATGTTTATGGCGGGCCATGCCTTGGGAGTAATGATGGTTTGACACCTACATTGTAAGAATAATGTTAGTTAAATGTCCGCATTGTAACTCTCCCTAGGGCCCATTGATAGGCCCATACTAGTTGTGTGTAGGCCGTCTAGGCTCATCTTCGTTGTGAGGATAGTTCATCACGTTATAACATGCTTAGTATAATTCCATGACTCATGTCATACGTATCATATGTATGTTTGATATGAGTAGTGACTGATCATAGCATATGTCATTAGACAGATTATTTATGGGACTCACTGATAGGAGTTACCCACATGAGCGCGTGGTACGCGCAAGATTATTGCATGACTGACGGTGTGACTCATGCATCTCGCATATGTATGATATGATCATTGTAATCCCTAGTAACATCAAGGTCATAGCCTCCACAGGCACATCGTGAATGGTCATATCGTATACTGAAAAATATTGGCTCTAGCATTGTGGGCACGTATGATGTCCTTGGGTGAAAATCCCAGAACCTTTTTAGTACTAATAGATGCTCCAACATCTAGACTGAGTGGATACACGAGCGCAAGAGTGTCAAATACCAGTGGTCGCGTCTCCCACTGTGTCGTGGTCGATTGGAAGGGGGTGTGGCCTTATCCGCCCGAGTGAGGGGGTTGTAAGTTAGGCTAAGTTTGACCAGCTCACAAATAAGTCCAATATCGATGAGCCGGGTAGGTATTGGCAGACTACAGGTCAGGCGGTAGTGTGGTCTCTTCTACTTGCTGGGCTGTGCTGATTTTCACTATTTTGAATTTCTAAAAATTCTTAAATTTTTTTTAATATAATTAACTTATATTATCACTTAATGATCATTGGCACTCAATGATAGTTTATACACAGGTGGTACCAGTAAAGAACCGCACAAGCCCGATTAATCAACCGTAAGAAGCCAACGAATTCGCCTGATCACTTGAACATCAGGTGTAGCCCCATGATTTACTCACATAGGACCCAGATCTAACCGACCCATTACTAACTAATCAAGACAATCATGACTAAATTAAAGATCTAACCGGGGCCGAGTCAGATAAGGCCCGGATCTTAACTAATAGACCAAATCAACCCCATTACTCTTTTAACCTAAAACTGACGATTTAGAGTAATCATGACCAAATCTCCACTTTTACTAGTTATAAATAGGCCATATTATAAACATAGTTAATCCAAACCCCAATCATTGTCCACGAGAAATCTCACTACCAAATTCATTCCAGAAATACCCCGATTTTCCAAACAAGCTCTAGACCGCTCGTTAGCGGGCCACTAATTCCAAAACTATAGCATAATGTCCGTCTTGCTGGGCTTGACGTCTATCGTGGGAGTCGGACCTGGGTACTGTCCAGAACCGCTCAACTTGAGCCAAAGGACGAGTGCATGAGAAGTGCAAATACCCTAAAGGAAGAAGCTGAAACTTAAGTGAATTGGGTCATCCACTCTCATACAAAGTTGAGGATTTCGGACCGTCGGTTTGTGATTAAACTTCACACGTGGAGTAAGGATATTTCCCTGCTCATATCCGTATAGTCGCGGGCCCGATCGATAGTCGGTGACCGTTGAACTGAATTCTGATCCTATCCGTCGATCGACGAGTCCAAATGACAGGTCGTTCATGTGTATGGGTAAATCATCGTTAGGGTCAACTATCCAACGGTGGGTGTCGACTCCTACGCCCTGTAGTAGCCCCAAAATGGTAGAAAAACACCCCCTAGGGCTAGTATGGTAAAAACTCATCCCTTAGGACAATTTACACCAAACCTGGCATTATATAAAGGCCCTATTTGGGCACCCCCTCTCCCCATACGAATTTGCCATAGGTGGAACAAAGGGAGAGAGAAGAGAAAAAAAAAAGGGGGGGGAGGAGGGAGTAAAGAGAGTAAAGAGAGAAGAAAGAGTGTGAAGGAGAGTGAAGGTGGGTCATAGATCAAAGTAGGGGCCCAAGGGAGTCCGATTCTTGCAACTCATCGCCTCTTCCTCAACAAACCCTCTACCACAACTGAGAACCGCTTCCATTGCTTGCATAGGTAAACCACTCACCCCTTTTTCTTGAAATCCTTGTATGAGAGATGATTTGCATGAGATTCTAACATGCAAGTACATTCTCTTAGGATTCCGGCCGATCGACTCCGAGTTCGGCGCTCCTAGGTCGTTTTTCAAGCCTCCAACGATCCATAGGTGCGGACTAGTGTTCTTAGGTGGCCTAGTACTAATTTTAGTATGAGTTTAATGATTTTGTTTGCTTGGATGATGCATTTGGAGAATCTAGACAAACCTAGGGAAGACCCTACCTTTGATCCTATCGATTCACATGGAATGGTTATGGAATGTTGTTGCCTTTCATATGATTTGGTTTAAATGGATGATTGTATGTACTTGTCTTATTTGGTTCTCATATGATGTTGCCTCACAGCATGTATGATCCATTAACTCTTGTGTAATTTGATTCTATTAGATGTAGGAAGTACTTAGCTTCCTCACTAACTCACACAACACATATGCACCTTGTTCATGATAATGTTAGCTTTGCTTGATAGGAGCATTTGAATCATATGTTGAGAAGTATGAAAACATGGTATTGTTATGCTAGTTAATACATAAATAGTTGGTATGCTAGGGATCACCATCAAAACCCTTGGGTTGGTTAGGAACATGAGGAGAGCGAAGGTGGCCCCGTTGGTAGGACTATCCTAAGGCTAAACCCATGGGTTTGGGCAAGTGCAGGTGGGCGACAGTAGTTAGACAACATGGGTCGCCCGTACCCGATGTCGTCTGTCACGTGCTTGCCTAAATTTGTGCGGTATGACCTACTTACTGACCAATCTTGTCGGTTAACCTTGATTGCTCACATATGTATGGAACCTGGCACACCCTACAACCGTTGCAGCCCATCGAGAACTAAACTAAAATCGATCCACTGCCTCATGAGCCGGGCATGGTGGAATGGGACATTGTGTCTGAGCTGTCGGCCTACGGTGGGTTAACGCGCCTCCCCGTAGTGACTGCGAGTGCTTGAAGTTGGGGATGGGGAACCCGACGGGATCAAGGATCGCGGGGTCTTGGTCTCGCAACCAGTTCAGGATATTGAAACGTAGGGTGTATCAGAGTCCCCAACCAGCTGGATGAATGGACTTAACTAAGAACTCGTCTAACATGATCACATTACATCACACTAGTTAGGGTGACGACTCGCCAGTCGAGGTCGCTCTGAGGGAGTGTTGGTCATACGCGACATTAGATGGAGTCGTTCGAAGGAGTGTTGTGGCGAGGGCATACATCATATCATCTATCATGCATATGCATTAATAAGATTAGTTAGGTATTTATAAATGATTGTTTTTCATTAAGTTCATAATGTAATTGATACCTGTTACAACATAAGATTAATAGCACTCACTGAGTTGATCACTCACTCCCACTCTGGGACGGTGTTTTAAAACACCAACCAGACTCTCCCATAAGTGCAGGTGATGTAGAGTTCGAGGAGCCTGGCGGCGTGAGTCTTGAGGAGGAGGACAAACTGTCCTACTTTCAGCTGATAGACAGTCCTCCATCGGCCTAGTAGACGGGTTTTAGATTGTTGAGTGGCGGACTCAACATATTATTCTTTTTGGACATGTCATTCTTTTTATGATTTTGTTGGGCAACGCCTTGTGCGACCCACTTATATTCTTTTGGACTTGTATATCTATTTGACTTCATTCATTTCAACAGATTAGTTGTGGTTGTGCTTCATGTTCCAAGTAATTCTACGCTGCGCCTATACATCGATTAAATGCAATTTATTAAAATCGGTTATAAGTGATACCTGGGAACTTGGGAGTCAAGTATATACACGACCCTCAATTTTCAGGGCGTTACAAGATGGTATCAAAGCAATGGTTTGGAATTGATTGGGTCGTGGGTCATGAACTCACTAACGCGTCCGCTGACTTGAGAGGGAACACAATAGCGATACTAAAACGATAGGAAACGTAACAGATACTTAGAGTGTTAGAAACTATCCAAGTCCCTAAATCGGCAATGTTGAATGGAAGGTAAGACTTCCCAGGAATTAGAATTGGGTAGCAAGAGGGAGTAGTGACGCTAGAGAATGATTCCGGGAGTCTTACAAGACCTCATCCTATAAACAAAAACAAGCCAGAGACTAAACGATTTGAAGGTCGAAACCATCATCTTAGACCAAATGAGCAAATATCGGACCAAATTTAATAAATTCGACCCATTTGGGGATAAAGAGTTAGGGGTGAACGAAAATTTACTGAAAACAGTGAAACTGGAGAAAAACTAGATTTTGGCCACTAAACAGGAATAATCTCACAAAATAACTATACCAATTGCGTAGATTGGCTTCTCCTACCCCAAATTCATATATGACATGTCCTGGGAGGCTCCACCAGTGCTCAACAAACCACGTTCTAAAGTGGACCCTCCACGGGCATGGCGTGACCCCGCCCAACTCTCCAGCGGGCCGGCGTGACCCCGCCCGGCTCGCATGACCCCACCCGGCCTAGCATGACCCCATCCAGTCCACATGACCCTGCCCGGCCCGGCGTGACCCCGCCCAGTCCGGGTGACCCCGCCCGGCCCGAGTTGCCCTGTCGGAATATCCTGCAATATTGGGTCAACTTCAACAATTCATATCTCCTTCGTTACAACTCCGATTTAGGTGATTTAAAAGTCAAATTGAAGGTTGATGAGTCTAGTTTTATATAAAAATAAGAAAAATAAGTAAAATAAAAATTATAATATAGTTAAAATTAAGATATTTTACCAACTATCCAAAAATTATAAATTTCGAACAGTTGTTGCTCCTGTAATTTTAATAATTTACTTACAACTCCAAATGATATAAAATTTTGTCGGATGACTTGAAACTTAATGATAAATCATCATAAAAAATTTAAAAATAATTCAGTTATTGAAAGTATAAGAAACGTTACAAGAATTAGATACGTTTTAGTATCTTACAGAAAATCGTTAGTTTCGAATAACTTATGTTTCTAAAATTTTTATAATTTATATGGAATTTGAAATATATTGAAATTTTGTATGAAAAGGGTTAACTTAATGATGAATTATCATAAAAATTATAAAAATTATCCAGTAATTAAAAGTGATAAATACTTTATGAACAAAAGATGTATTGAAACCAAAAGTTTCTACAACTAAAAATTGCCAATGAACCAAGTGTATTTTTTTTCATATTGGAGTTTTAGTATTTTATTTCTTTTTAGAAATTACTTCTAACCATGATAGAAATCGTCTTGTATGATTAAATTAGATTATTTTTTGTATATTTTTCTACTTCAAATAGTTTCTAGTACAATTGAACTTCGACTCTTGAATAGGGTTGAGTTTGATTGTTTAATACTTTTTAAGTTCATATTCGATGTAGACTTCACTAAAATATTGTAAGTTTTCTTATTTTCTTATATAATCAAGATTCATACCACATTGAGGAGATGATGTTCTTCCTCTTTTCATTCCCGCGGCCTTTCTAGGGTCATCGTCCTTTCAAACCTATGAAATATCCTAGAACTCTCAGTTATTTATTCTTTCTCATTTCACTACTAACCCTCCCAAAACCTCTAAAGAAACCCTCTCCCTCTCCAAATCTCAAACTCATTCTCAAAAACCCATCCAACAACATCCACCTTCAACTCATTTCATTCCATCTCTCCCAAAAATCCATATCTCAATCTCCCATCTTCCTTTCTTTCACATTATCCCTTTCTCTCTATTCATTTCACTCCATCATTCCCATGGGTCATTCCCAAAACCTATCTCCAAGACCATTCTTAAAACCCATTCTCAAAACCCTTTCTTGAACCCCATTTTCTCAACTCAATCTCAAACCATCTCACCTAACATCTCCTCAAACCCATTTTTAAACTCACATCCTATACCCTTCCCTTCAACAAATCACTTTCCCTCAAATCCCATTTCTCCAAAACCCACCCTCAACAACCTCACCTTTAACACTTCTCTCCCAACCATTTTCAAAACCTCAAATCCATTAAGCAATTTCCACCTTCAACTCTCCTTCTCCATTTCTTCAACTCTTCTCAAATCTCACTACCCACTCTCTCAATTTGCATCTTCTCAAATCCCATTTTCCCTTCCCAAATCCCATTTTCCAAAGCCTATCTCCAACCATGGCACCTCTATGTAATATTTTCTTCAATGAGACTTGTCATACAATTTTAATTGAAGAGGCGCATTGTGTTTAAGATTATTTGTTTACCAACTATTAAATATTCTTTTACTGGATGAGAATCATAATGCCCTGTTTACTAGGTGCCAAAGTGTTGTTTATTATTATTCTCATTATATATTTATTTTTATTTTTTTGAAAAGTATTCTGGATTCATTTTTCTTTTCAACCATGTTTGAAGAATAACCTGTTGGAAATCATGTAATCTCAAAGAGTTCTTGTAAAATAGGTAGAATTTGAACTGCCAAAAATTTTAGGGTAATGGTGTCACTGCCTCACTTTAACTGATCAGCCAGTCATGCCTTGCATATTAGTACCCCAACAATTTGTAAAATTGATTTTTTATATACTTTGGCATAGATTGATCATTAGATTGTTGCGATTAGAAATTTTTATATAAGGTTTGATAATAATCAAGAGGCAATAATTTACTATCCATTTTCAACTTCATTTTAGCCCAATTATTAATCTTTTCCATTCCCTTCCTTTCATAGGTCAATTGGTGTTGTTGCCACCAAACGAGCACACCCTTTGAGTTCTGTGGCCACATACCTTAATTTCTTTCCATTCTCCAAAGCCTTCTAAATAAAGAAAGCTGCTAAGGATGCTATGTAGTTCACATAATCAATGGGATTTAAGTTACCTCTAAGATCCAAAACATCGACCTGGATGGTGTGATTTGATCCTTCAATAGCTTGGGCTAGGTATTCCATCTGATAAGTTGCCTTTGTTGTCCTGTTGGAGCTGTAGCAGGAGTTGAGTCTTGATTGATTCCATTAGCTCTCTCCAAATCACCCTCATCACTTCCTGAGCCTTGATTTGTTGCAGCAGGGGAGGAAGCACCCCCGTCCTCGTCCGACCTACAAGAATAGTAGCTTAACTTTATGGAAATTAGTAGTTGTTTTGAGTCAGTTAGGACTACTTCCAAGTATTGAAGATAGTTAGAACTTTTACTTAATTAGTCTATTTTTTTTTCCTTTATGATTAGAGTATCTAGTAATACATGTAAATCCATACTGTAGGATGTAACTGGCCATACTAATGGCACTTTGAGTCCAATATGAATGCATGGATTGCCTTGGAATTTTCTTGTTGCCTTGTGAATGCTTGTATGTATGATTGTCTTACTGCGTCCTTATTAGCGTTATTAACACTTCAAACCACCAGAATACCTTAAAACTTTTGACTATTCCTTCATTCTCGAAATTTATAAAACCGAAGTGTAGTCTGCTCATAACCCACTAGCCTTAAGATTGAAATGGTAATTCATATAAAATTTTATGCCTTTAGAAACTTTTTAGGATGATCTTTGACCATAGACATATCAAGAGATTTATTAACCCCCAATTTGGATATAAATTAAAATGAGGACTCTCGTAGACCAAGACCCAAAGGATAACCTTATAAATAGGAGATTTAAACTTTCCAATGATGGTCATTCCCTAAACATTCAGATTGATCGGACTACGGAATTACGGAAATATACACCTGCGAAGCATTCACGGCTTGACCCAATTCTCAATCCTGGGCGACTACCAATGGACTCACTGCTTTGACCGAGCAGAAGACCAGGATCCACCATGACAAAGAAGGGATACGATGAGCCTTCTACCCTGGTCAGGTAGATGATCGACGTATCGGGTTCAAGCCCACTACAACCATCTCTCCGTATTTGTGTAACAATGAAAACAAATATTTTTACTCTAGATAGAGGGAAACTGTCGCCATGAATCTAAATCTTTAAAAATAAATAGATAAATAAATAAATTAAAATAAACCATCAGGGTGAAAAAGTTTTAAGGGGGTAGACTAAAATGAGCCAACCAGGCGTAGATAGTATACACCCTACCACGCATATAAACTTGAAGTCAATAAAACTTAGGCAAATGAAATAATAAAATCTTTACTTATTACCCTTAGGCAATTTCAGGGACGAAATTGTTTTTAAGGGGGGTAGATTATAACGTCCTGGATTTTCACTGTTTTAGATTTCCAAAAATCCTTAAAAAAAATTTTAATATAATTAACTTATATTATCACTTAATGACCATTGTCACTCAATGATAGTTTATATACGGGTGGTACCAGTAAAGAACCGCACAAGCCCAATTAATGAACCGTAGAAAGCCAACGAATTTGTCTGATCAGTTGAACATTAGGTGTAGCCCCATGATTTACTCACATAAGACCCAAATCTAACCGACCCATTGCTAACTAATTAAGACAATCATGACTAAATTAAAGATCTAACTGGGGCCGAGTCAGATAAGGTCCGAATCTTGACTAATAGACCAAATCAACCCCGTTACTCTTTTAGCCTAAAACCGACGATTTAAAGTAATCATGACCAAATCTCCACTTTCACTAGTTATAAATAGGTCACACTATGAACATAGTTAATCAAAACCCTAATCATTGCCCATGAGAAAACTCACTACCAAATTCATTTCAGAAATGCCCCGATTTTCCAAACAAGCTCTAGACCGCTCATTAGTAGGCCACTAATTCTAAAACTATAGCATAATGTCTATCTTGTTGGGCTTGACGTCCATCGCGGGAGTCGGACCTAGGTACTGTCCAGAACCGCTCAACTTGAGTCAAAGGACGAGTGCATGAGAAGTGCAAATACCCTAAAGGAAGAGCTGAAACTTAAGTGAATTGGGTCATCCACTCTCATACAAAGTTAAGGATTTCAGACCGTTGGTTTGCAACCAAACTTCACACGTGGAGTAAGGATATTTCTCTGTTCATATCCGTATAGTCGCAGGCCCGATCGATAGTCGGTGACCGTTGAATTGAATTTTGATCCTACCCGTCGATTGATGCGTCCAAATGATAGGTCGTTCGTGTCTATGGGTAGATCATCGTTAGGGTCAACTATCCAACAGTGGGTGTCAACTCCTACGCCCTATTGTAGCTCAAAAATGGTAAAAAAATATCCCCTAGGGCTAGTATGGTAAAAATCCATCCCTTAGGGCCATTTACACCAAAACTGGCATTATATAAAGGCCCTATTTGGGCACCCCCTCTCCCCATACGAATTTGCCCTAGGAGGAACAAAGGGAGAGAGGTGAGAAAAAAAAAAGGGAAGGAGGAGGCAAAGAGAGTAAAGAGAGAAGAAAGAGTGTGAAGGAGAGTGAAGGTGGGCCATAGATCAAAGTAGGAGCCTAAGGGAGTCCGCTTCTTGCAACTCCTCGCCTCTTCCTCAACAAACCCTCACCACAACTGAGAACCGCTTCCATTGCTTGTATAGGTAAACCCCTCACCCCTTTTTTCTTGAAACCCTTGTGTGTGAGATGATTTGCATGAGATTCTAACATGCAAGTACATTGTCTTAGGATTCCGGCCGATTGACTCCGAGTTCGGCGCTCCTAGGTCATTTTCCAAGACTCCAACGATCCATAGGTGCGGACTATTATTCTTAGGTAGCCTAGTACCAATTTTAGTATGAGTTTAATGATTTTGCTTGCTTGGATGATGCATTTGGAGAATCTAGACAAACCTAGGGAAGACCCTACCCTTGATACTATCGATTCACATGGAATGGTTATGGAATGTTGTCGCCTTTCATATGATTTGGTTTAAATGGATGATTGTATGTAGTTGTCTTCTTTGGTTCTCATATGATGTTGCCTCATAGTATGTATGATCTATTAACTCTTGTGTAATTTGGTTCTATTATATGTAGGAAGTACTTAGCTTCCTCACTAACTAACACAACACATATGCACCTTGTTCATGATAATGTTAGCTTTGCTTGATAGGAGAATTTAAATTATATGTTGAGAAGTATGAAAACATGGTATTATTATAATAGTTAATACATGAATAGTTGGTATGCTAGGGATCACCATCAAAACCCTTGGGTTCGTTAGGAACATGAGGAGAGCGAAGGTGGCCCCATTGGTAGGACTACCCTAAGGCTAAATCCATGGGTTTGGATGAGTGCAAGTGGGCTACAGTAGTTAGACTACATGGGTCACCCGTACCCGATGTCATCTATCACGTGCTTGCCTGAATTTGTGCGATATAGCCTACTTACCGACCGATCTTGCCTGTTAACCTTGGTTGCTCACATATGTATGGAACCTAGCACACCCTACAACCGTTACAACCCATCGAGAACTAAACTAAAATCGATCTACCACCTCGTGAGCCAGGCATGGTGGAATGGGACACTATGTCCGAGTTGTCGGCCTACGGTGGATTGACGCGCCTCCCAGTAGTGACCGCAAGCAATCCCTTCTTCTCGGCACTCCCCATGTGCTTGAAGTTGAGGATGGAGAAACTGACATGATCAAGAATCGCAGGGTCTTGGCCTCACATGTTAGGAGGTCTTGGCCTCGCAACCAGTTCAGGGTATTGATACGTGGGCTGTAACAGATTCTCCAACCTGCTGGATGAATGGACATAACTAAGAATTCGGCTAACACGATCACATTGCATCGCACTAGTTAGGGTGACGACTCGGCAGTCGAGGTCGCTCTGAGGGGGTGTTGGTCATACGGGATCGTTAGATGGAGTCGCTCAAGAGAGTGTTGTGGCAAGGGCATGCATCATATCATCTATCATGCATATGCGTTAATAAGATTAGTTAGGTATTTATGAATGATTGCTTTTCATTAGGTTCATAATGTAATTGATGTCTGTTATAACTTAAGATTAATAGCACGCACTAAGTTGATCACTCACTCCTACTTTGGGACGGTGTTTTAAAACACTTACCAGACTCTCCCGTAGGTGCAGGTGATGCAGAGTACGAGGTGTCTGGCGGCACGAGTCTTGAGGAGGAGGACAAGCTGTCCTACTTTCAGCTGATGGACAGTCCTCCATTGCCTAATGGACAGGTTTTAAATTGTTGAGTGGTGGATCAACATATTATTCTTTTTAGACATGTCATTCTTTTTTGGTTTTATTGAGCAACACCTTGTGTGATCCACTTGTATTCTTTTGGACTTGTATATATATTTGACTTCTTTCATTTCAGCAGATTAGTTGTGGTTATGCTTCATGTTCCAAGTAATTCCACGCTGCGCCTTTACATTGAGTAAACACAATTTATTAAAAATCGGTTATAAGTGATACTCGGGAACTTGGGAGTCAAGTATATACACGACCCACAATTTTCAGGTGTTACAATAGCATTCATGCCTTGCATCACATAGCCTTGGTACGGCTGATAGTATTCATGGACTTACCAGCGTATTTCTGCATTTCTCTAATATTGTATACTTGCTACTTGCCTTACGCACACACTTACACCACCCTCTAAGCTTTTATAAGTTTATGCACGACTGTTGCTTGCAGGTGATGTTGGATCGCAGCAGCGCTAAGGCAGGAGTGCGTATCAGATCATTTTGGAGCCTTTTGATCACGTTGCATTTCCATTTCCGTATTGTACTTAAAGTTTTTGAAATAGTGGATATGTGGTGATGTTGTTTTGTGACTTGGTTATGCTCCATTACAAATAAAAAAAATGCTGAAAATCTTCCGTGTAAGATCCCAGGATCGAAATCTGGCATATGAGTGCCGGGAGCCGAGAATGGGGCACTACTGAAGAAATTTGTCGGCCTTGGATCGATGATCGAAAATTTTGTGAGCCCGTTTTTCATGTTTAGGGCTTAACAGAAGTTGGTATCAGAGCATAACTTGGGAATACCTGAGGATTACATCACTTATCAACTATGAACTTAGTATGAATAGGTCCCGAGTCCAAATAACTTAGCGATCTTTCGACATAGACCATTAGCGTTTATGCCTTCGAGAATTCTCAAGGCTGATAGGCCCTTTTTCCCTCCTGTAGGACATGTCGCCTAGGAGACCGACCCGAGCGACTCTCGCTCCACCACCTGCGACTCCTACTCTACCACCTGTGACTCCCGCTCCACAACCGGATATTCTTACTTTCCAGCCTGAGGATGCCACTCCACTACCCGAGATCGGTGCAGATCCGACCGTACCAATGAGTGTCGCCCAGCTGCAGCAGATACTGTAGGCGATGACCGCTATTCTCCATGGGCAGGGCAGACGTCCCACTGTTACGTCGGCCAAGGCAGAGCAGGAGCGTGCGAGCGCCCTTCTCAAAGACTTCTGACATCACGATCCCCTGCGTTTCTGGGATGAACCAGACCCTACTGCAGTAGAAATATGGTGATCTGAGGTGGAGAAGATATTCGACGCCATGAGATGTATGACCCAGCAGCGGGTCTCATTAGCTGTATTTCTTCTCCAGGGTGAGGCTCAACATTGGTGGGCATCTGTCGCTCGAGTGGTAGTGGCCGATTTGGAGTGGACTTAGGAGGACTTTGTAGACCGGTTTGACTGAAAGTTCTTTCCCGAGCATGTACGGCAGCAGCGCGCATTAGAGTTTGAGACTCTGGTCCATGGGGACATGACTATGTCCCAGTATAAGGCACGTTTCGTCACGCTATTGAGATTCGCGACATACCTTGTTGATGATAAGGGGCGAAAGGCCCACCATTTTGAGAACGGCTTGCGTCCTGCCCTCAGGAGTCGTGTGGTCGTACACATGCTTGCGTCCTGCCCTCAGGAGCAGATTGTGAAGGGCTCAAATCTACGAGGCAGATTGGCCAGTTTGCAAAGCACCCGTGACCAGAGAGGAGATCAGAAGAGGAAGGCACCCTCCATTAGCACCTAGCAGTAACAACATCATCCACAACAGTGATGCATGACCCGCCCAGCATTTTGAGCACCAGTGGCACCCCCAGCACTACCTCCAGGACTGTTCCCAGGTACTTCCTTTGGATGCGGTAGGACAGGACATCGTAGGCACGAGTGTCCCCATCCGCGACGAAGAACCGAGGGCACCACCATCGGCCTCCGCGGCAACCCCCGGCGACGGCGGAAAAGCGCTGACCGCAACATCGGCCTCCCGACCTCCCTCGCGGCGAAAAAGGCGGCAGATCAGGCCACTACAGTGGTAGAAGTTGTAACAGAGACCTCAGAGGGGACATGCACCTCCCCAGCAGGCCCAGGGCAGATTTTATGCCGCTCAGCAGGACCCTCAGTCATCAAGAAGGGTCGTCGAGGGTACTCTCCCTGTTTCTGCATGCATTGCACGTATTATTTGATACTGGCGCATTGCATTCCTTTGTGGCTGATGATTTCTACCGATCGACCGGTTTGCCATTGGAGTCTGCTCATGAGGATTTGTTGGTATTGATGCCCTTGGGGAAGACTGCAGTGATAAACCGATTTTGCTCATCTTACCCCGTTCTGATTGGGGATATCTTTTTGTCTGTTAATCTGTTCGTATTGCCGATGTCCGAGTTTGATGTCATTCTGGGCATGGATTAGCTCGCCGAATACCTCGCCATATTAGATTGGTCTGCGAGGACAGTCACATTCTGTATACCCAGCGTGCCAGAATTCCAGTTTGTTGCCGAGCCAAGAGGAAAGCAGCTTTCCTGCCAGTTGTCGTGTGTCATTGAGGAGTCAGTTGCTTTGAGTATAGACCAGCTGCCGGTCGTTTATGTCTTTCCCGATGTGTTCCAAGAGATTTCAAGATTATAACCTTGTCGGCACACCAGGTTCCAGATTGATCTCATTCCTAGTACCACGCTTATTTCGAAGGCCCCGTATCGTATGACACCATTAGAGTTGCAGGAACTGCAGAAGCAATTGGACAAGTAGCGTGAGCTATGTCACGCCCCAGAAACCGGGCTCACAAAATTCCCGATCGCCGAATTCGGTGCCGACAGCCTCCGTAGTAACCCATTCTCGGATCCCAGCACCCATACACCAGGTTCCGATCCTGGGATTCTAAAAGGAGGATTTCAAATATGATTTTGCTTTAGTATAAACATAACCATAAGCATAATCCACGAACATAATTACAAGAACACCATCGCAAAATCCACTATGATCAAAAACTTTAAAGTACAATGCGTATGAAGGGAAATACAAGATAATAAAGCCAAAACTCTGGAAGCTCTACAGCACGCTCCTACTCCTGAACTGCTACTGCCTAACGTCACCTGCACGCAACGGTTGTGCATAAGCTTATAGAAAGCTTAGAGGGTAGTGTAAGTGTGTTTGTATGTGTAATATGAATGTGCTCAGAATGCAATATCAGAGTAATGCGGAATCATGCTGATGAGTGCATGAATGCAATCAGCCATACCAAGGCTATGCGATAGAAAATATGAATGTTATCGGTCATACCAAGACCATGCGATGCGAGATGCAACTCAAGCATACTAATCCTGCATCTCATCACCAGAGCATCAAATATCAGTACAGCTCTCACACTAGATAATCACCGAGGTCTAATATACTCTACGCTAGCTTGCCACCCTTATCCGAGCACACAATTGGGTGGGAAGAAGAGACCTCACTATCCACCCACCAATATCGGGCCTAGCTTGTCGATAATGGACCTATTCCTCAAGCTGGTCAAACTCAACCTAGAAATTACCCCCTCACTCAGGCGGGTAAGGTCACACCCCTTTCTAACCAACCATGACACAGTGGGAGACTCGACCTACTGGTATACGACCCTTGTGCGCTCATGTATTTACTCGGTCTCGACATTGGAGTCATCTTCTGGTACCATCAGGTTTAAGAATTTTTTCCCAGGGACATCTATGGCGCCCTGATGCTAGAGCCAATATTTACGGTATCCATTCCGGCCATCCACGATGTGTATGTGGAGGCCACAGCCCTGATGTTGTTAGGGCATACGATGATCATGTCACACATATGCAAGATGCATGAGTCACACCGTCCAATCATGCAGCAATCCTGCGCCTGCCATGCGCTCATGTGGGTAACTCCTATCAATGAGTCCCATGAATAATCTGCCCAATGGCATATGCTATGATCAGTCACTACTCATATCAAGTATACATATGATGCGTATGGGTATGAGTCATGGAATTATACTAAACATGTTATAAGGTGATGAACTATCCTCACAATGAAGATGGGCCTAGATGGCCTACACACAACAAGTATGGGCCTATCAATGGGCCCTAGGGAGAGTTATAATGCGGATATTTTACCAACATTATTCTTACAATGTGGATGTTAAACCATCATTGCTCCCAAGGCATGGCCCGCTATAGACATCATTACATAAACCATGGTGGAATCACACATTGCAATAAACCTTATGTACATCCCGTTGGGCCTCAACCTAAGGGCCTCAAATACATCGAATGGGCCGCATCACATGGGCCTCATATATATCCAGGTGGGCCTTGACAGCGAGCCTCATATATCACATTGAGCCTAATCAAATGGGCCAAAACAATGGACCGAATCAATCAGCTGAGGCCAGTTGAATGGACCTAGTTGAATGGGCCGAGTTCAAATAGGCCAAACCCAACTCATCTGTTTTTAGAAATCAATATATATAAAATGAATCATATCAAAAGATCAACTGGACCGTACCATATCTAACCGTGGTGATAATGATTTCCATGGTTGAATCCCAGTGGGCCCCATCACAGGGTTTATTTCCCATCCAGTCCATTTACAACGTCATAAAGACCTAGATTTAGAGGAAAAACAAATATCATAATGGTCCAAACTTGGTAGCCCAAGAGTTTGATGGTGCACATTCAAACCCACTGTTTTCTATAATGTAGTCCACCTGATCCTAGATTTGTCTCATTTTTCTTTTAGTATCAAGCCTTAATATTATCTTTCAAAATGGTTGGACGGTTTGGATGCAACACATGCATCATGGTGGGTCCCATAGGGATGGACGGCATAAATAAAGCACATACCTCAAGGTGGGCTCCACACATGTGGAATACCATACATACATCAGTGGATCCCACGTGGGGCCCACCATAAAGTTTATCTGCCATCCAAACTGTTAATAAGGTCACACAGACCCATATACATAAAAAAAAATTTGTATATTTATCCAAAACGTTTGGAACAAGGGAGGTTCCAATGGCAGACGTTCAACCCACACCGTTTCATATGACGTGGACCACTTGAGCTCTGATTTACAGGTGATTTTTGGGGTGGCCCATTGCCCTAAGGGGCCTACTAAATGCGCGGTGTTGATGCCAACACACATCACGATGGGGCCCACAGCTGGGACTCATGCCCCTGCCTGTCCTCCCATCCACGCGTGAACGGAGACGCCGTCAGTAGCGTCCTCGGACGAGAAAGACAGCGCGCCTTTCTTTGCACCCTTATTTTTTTTATATTTCTCGTGGTTTTTCTGGGGTAGGGCCCGCATCAGGTGGATCCGCTCTATCCATTGGATTCTATAGCTCATGATCGACCAAATGAGCCCAATATACGATGTATTTTGGTGTATAGAAACATCAGAGTGGGCCCTAGTAGTCTTGAACGGTAGAAATCATAGTTTTCTATGGTATGGCCCATTTTGTTATCGGATTGGCCTCTTTTTTCGACTCAACGCCTAAAATGGGCTGAGAAATGGAATGGACGGCGTGGATTTGATTTGTACATCAAGGTGGGGCCTACATGAGTGGTCCAACCAAAAGCTTTGAACTAAAGCTAATATTTTTGTTTTGTCGTCAGTACACCACACTGTCCAGTTCACACTTCACTATAAAGCCATGTCTAGCATCCCTGGACGCTGGACGGTGTGGAAACAACACAGGTGGTCCCACATGGATGTGGCCCACCTGTTTGGATCAACATGATATTTGTGTTTTTCCTTCCATCCAGGCCTGCTAACGGGATGGATAGTGTAGATCCAACACATTTATCAGGTGGGTCCCATGAAGATGGATGGCGTGGATAGGTTACATACTTCGTGGTGGGGGTCTATCCAAGTGGGACACACTGCCACATCATCACAAAGAAACAAGGAGAGAGAGAGAAAGACAAGAGAGACAGCGATGGAGGGGCCCCACCACTATGGGCCCCTCATGATTACAAACACATACATCATAATGGGTCCCACCTATAAGTGGGCCCTCAAATGCAAATTGATTGTAGATCACCCACCTATTGGCCTCCTTCTTGCTTCCTTAGGCTTGTATGCTCCTTGCCTTCAATTTTGATGGAGGTAGATGATGAATGAATGGTTGAGATGGGAGATGAGAGGGTAGGAAAGTGGGCCACACTTGTTGTTTTGGAAGAGAGCTTGGGGAGCCTTGGACGTGGGATATTTTGTTGCTTAGGAGTGAAGAGAGGGAATGAGAGAGAGAGACAGGGAAGTGATGGGTGAAAAGGGATGGGATGATCGATGATGGGTGATGGGTGGAGTGATGGGGTTGTAAGAAAGGGACGGGTGGAGAGAGAGAGAGAGTTGACTTTAGGAATGGGAAGGGATGGGTTGCTTGTACTTGTGGTATGGTGTGTACTTAATTGATTGATTGATGAGATAGGTCATGGAGATTCTCTCAGAATCTGAACGCGGGCTCACATCTCCTAGCCCGAGTATCAGATCGGTGCACGAGTCATGGCGTTGGACCGCGGTGATGGTGCGGTCGTTATGGTACAAGTTTCGAGTCAATCCGACTTCAGTATGCAGGACTCGGCTTAGGATCATGTGCAAACGTCAGATACATGTCAAGGGTTGCTGAAATTTGACCAGAAGGACCGTGGAAGCCTACGGAATGGTACGAACTAGGATACGAGTCTTACAACTCTCCCCTCCAAATAAAAATTTCGTCCTCAAAATTTACACAATCATTGCAAGTAAACATAATTCATAATAGAAGATAAAATAAGGCATCGTTGTATAAAAATCGGAGACACCATACAAGATACAACATGTAATCAATCATTAAAGAGATGGGGATAACGCTCTCGAATCTCAGCCTTGAGCTCCTAAGACGCCTCATCAACAGAATGGTGACCTCACTGAACCTTCACCAAGGGAATGACCTTGGTTCGGATGACCTACTCATTCTGATCAAGGATACGAACTGACTGCTCAATATAAAAAGTGTCCTCACGAACTTCCAACGACTGCCAATCAATAACAGGAACGATGTCTGACCCACACTTTCTCAGCATAGAGACATGAAAAATGTTGTGAACGACAGACAACTGAGATGGCAAGGCAAGCCGATAGGTCACGGCGTCAACGTGCCCAATGATCTCGAAAGGTCCTATAAATATCGGGGCAAGCTTGCCTTTCACTCCAAATCGAACTACGCCCTTCATGGGCGAGACTTTGCGATACAATCTGTCCCCTACTGCAAACTCCAAGGGACAACGCCGACGGTCAGCAAAACTTTTCTGCCAGCTCTAAGCGGTGCGCATCCTCTGCCTGATGATATCGATAGCTTCTGACGTCTTCTGCACAAGCTCGGGACCTAGGAGACGCCGCTCTCCTACCTCGGTCCAATAACTCGAAGATCTGCACTGTATGCCATATAATGCCTCAAAAAGAGTTATGTCAATTGTCACCTAATAGTTGTTGTTGTATACGAACTCAGCCAATCGCAGATGCTCATCCCAGCTACCCCCGAAGTCAATCTAGTAGGCTCAAAGCATATCCTCAAGGATCTGGTTAACCCTCTCGGTCTGGCCGTCGGTCTGTGGATGGTACACAGTGCTAAGCTGCAATGGCGAGCCGGTCCACATGTTAGGTCTCACAAATCGCAAGAAATGTGCCAACTTTGTCAGACGGTTCGCGACCACCCAGATGGTGTCATGACCACGCTGTGTCCTTGGTAAGCCCATAATAAAATCTGTCGACACGTGCTCCCACTTCCACATTGGGACACTCAACGGGTGTAATAGACCAGGGGGTCTCTAATGATCGGCCTTGACACACTGGCATGTGTCACACTCAGCCACAAAACTGGCGATCTGGCACTTCATCCCCCCCACCAAAAAAAATATATTGTCACCTCATGTCACGGTATATCTTCGTCAAGCCAGGATGGATAAAAAACGGTGATCGATGTGCCTCGATCGTAAGATTTCTGCACAACTCAGGAATATCCGGGACACATAATCGGCCTTTGAAGCGAAGTCCGCTGTCAGAACCAATCTGTCAATCTGTCTGACTCTCAGATACTGCTTTTGCTCGGTAATCCTGTAACGACTCGTCTGTCTGCTGAGCTTCGATCACCCTTACAACAAGAGAGTTGAATCGACAGGCTCGATTGTTGAACGATAGAAGACTACAGACCAAAATTGAAGTCATACTCTGCTATATCCTCGAGCATCCTCCATTCCTGAATCATCATGTGTGCCACCAGGCCTCATGGCTGACCACTAAGGGCATCCGTCACCACATTCGCCTTGCCTGGGTGGTACTGGAGGTCAAAATCATAGTCCTTCAAAAGCTCCATCCAGCGTCTCTGTCTCATGTTCAGCTCGGACTGAGAGAATATATATACTTTAAGCTCTTGTGGTCGGAGAAGAGATCGAACCTGACCCCATAGAGAGAGTGTATCCACACCTTCAGTGCGAAGACGACTGCTGTCAGCTCCAAATCGTGTGTGGGGTAGTTCAGCTCATGATCCTTGAGCTTCGAGACCTTGAGCTACGGCTGCTGTGTCTTCATGTCGAGACGTGACAACACCTAAACCAATATGTGAGGCATCAGCAAATACAACAAATCCATCACTCCTAGAGGAAAGAGTGAGGATAGGGGCGGACGTCAGACGGTCCTTCAGCTCCACGAATGTCTCCTCACATGCGTCAGTCCAAATAAAACCTGCGCCCTTCCAAGTCAACCTGGTCAACGGGCTGGAATATGATAGAAGCCCTTAATGAAATGTCGATAGTATCCCGCTAAACCAAGGAAATTGCAGATCTCGAACGCAGCCAAGGGCTGGCCCCACTAACGTACTGCCTCAACCTTTGAGCAGTCCAGAGCGACACCCTCCCTCGTCACTATGTGACCGATGAACCTCACCTCCTCCTGCCAAAACTCGTACTTCTCCAACTTCGCATACAGCTGGTGGGCACGGAGGGTCTGCAATGCGATTTCCAAATGCTGCATATGGTGCTTATGGGTCCTCGAATATCTCAGAATGTCATCGATGAAGACCACAATAAACTGATCGAGATATAGACAGAAGACCTCGTTCGTCGACTGCATGAAGACCATGAATGCATTGGTCAGTCCGAAGGACATGGCCTGAAACTTAAAACAACCATAACCCGTCCTGAAAACAGTCTTCGGGATGTCCTCCTCTCGGAATCAAATCTGATGATAACCGGAACACAGGTCAATCTTTGAGAAGAACTGTGCACCCTACAGCTTATCAAACAAATCATCTATACTCGAGAGCGGGTACTTATTCTTAATCGTGCTCCGGTTGAGCTCGTTGTAATCCACGCAAAACCTCAACAAGCCATCCTTCTTCTTGACGAAGAGTACCAGCACTCTCCAAGGAGAACTACTCGGACGGATGAATCCCAACTCTGGTAACTCGTCCAACTGTCATTATAGCTCTCGCAACTCCATCGGTGCCATACGGTACAGTGCCTTCGAGATAGGCGGGGTACCGAGAACAAGATCGATCTGGAACTTAATATGGCGACGAGGCGGCAAACCCAGAATCTCCTAAAACATGTATGGGAAATCACAAACAATCGACAACTGGTTAATACATTCTACAATAGGCTCCTCAACGGCGTAGGACATCAAATAAGACAACGACTCTCCTTTGGCCTCGGCAACGAACTGAAATTGTGGCAAGCATGGTATGCAGAACGTGACTGTCCTCACGGAACAGTCCAAGATGGCGTGGTACTCGGCAAGTCAATCCATGTCCAAGATAACGTCAAAATCTAACATCGGCAGCACGTACAAGTCGGCGAGTAAGAAAATCTCTCCCACTAACATTGGACAAGATGAATAGAAACGACCCAATATTGTGGTCTTTCCCAAGGACGTCAATATGGTCAATCCCTCACTAGCAGACTCTGTTGGCAATCCAGTCGATCGGTAAAAATCCTCAGACATGAATGGGTGTGAAGCACCGAAATCAAATAGTACTCGGACGATGCAATCAGAGACTAGAAGTATACCCTCAACGACTCCTCCGGATGACTACGGGTCCTGTTGAGCCACATAGAATCTAGCCTGAGCTGGCTGGGGAGGTGCATGTCTCCTCGGAGGATACTGCTGTTGTTGATGTCGCTGAGGCGCTCGAAACAACTGCCTCTGCTGCTGAGGTCTCAGAGGCTGGTGTCGATGCTGCTGTTGAGGGGGCCTCGGTGGTGGGATCTCCTATCGCTGCTGCTGTGGAGGCTATTGTGGTGCTCTCGACCGCTCTTTGTGAGGCCGCTGCGGTGCTCTCATTTCTTGTTGCTAAGGTCGGGAACACTCCCACCTACGATGTCCTATCCCACCGCATCCATAGCAGGTATCAGAAAGCTGCCTCTAAGGTGGTGACGCTGGGGGTGCCGATGGTGCTGTTGGTGCTTTGGCGGATGGGTGGCCCCTGTACCTCTGTGGTCGTTGATGTTGCTGGGAGTTACTAGAGGGGGCCGGCCTCCTCCGACCTCTCCTTTGATCTCGATCGCTCTGTGTGCTGGCCTACTCAGTCTCATAAATCTAGGCCCACCCTACTACCGCCTGAAAGGTCGGGATCTCATGCCCAATAACAGGGACTTAAATATTATAATGCAAGCCGTTCTCGAAATGGCGGGCCTTCCTCCCCTCGTCATCAACCAAATATGGTGTGAATCTCGATAGCGCCACAAAATGAGCCTCGTACTATGCCACGGACATGTTCTTCTGCACCAGAGTCTCAAACTCTAATGCTCTCTGACGATGAATATGGTTGGGGAAGTACTGTTGCTCGAATCGATCAATAAAATCCACCCATGTCTAGACATAATTAGGCCCTGCAACACGAGTAACGGAGGTCCACCAATGCTCAGCCTGACCCTGGAGAAGAAATACTGCCAACCAAACTAGTTGTTAAGTCATACATGTCATCGTATCAAAAATCTTCTCCACATCAGAGCGCCACCTCTTAGCTGCAGTCGAATATGGCTCTCCCTAGAAACGCAAAGGATCGAGCTGTCTGAACTCTCAAAGAAGGGTGCTCGCATGCTCCTACTCTGCCTGGGCTCGCGAAACAACTAAGTATCTGCCATGTCCCTGAAGCGCAGCCGTCATAGCCTGCAACATCTGCTGTAACTGAGAGGTACTCACAGATACGGTCGGATCTGCACCGGTCTCATGTGGAGGAACGACATCCTCAGGCTGGAGAACAGGGATCTCAAGGGGTAGAATGGGAGTCGTAGGTGGTAAAACTGGATCCTCAGGTGGTGTAGGATTTGCTAGAGTAGCTCTCCTGGGCGGCATGTCCTATAGGAAGAATAAGGACATCAATTAACCTCGGGAATTGCACGTTAGTGAAAAGGCCAAGCTATATGTCCTAGAGGGGGGTGAATAGGACTATGCCAAATTTATAAATAAATCAGCGGAACTAAAGTAAATCAATACCCTTACAATAATGAATCAATTCACAATGCTAAATATAAATCACCTTGATAAATAATTATTGAGAGATTGATACAAATTCAGTTCTAAGGACAACCTTACACCATAATAAACAAGGGCTTATGGTAGGACAACCTTATTTCTAGAACCTCTTTTGAATCAAGAACTCAATGTTAATATAAGTAAATGAAATAGCAAGGAATTGAAAATAAATACGTATAAAGATCTAAATTATTACAACAATCCCCACACTTGCTTGAAAATGTAAATAGTTACAACATTCACATCCACTTGTATATTCCACACAATCGAATGATAAAAGATATGAAAATTAAGCAAGCATTCAATCCACAAGACAAAGAGTTATAGTGGTTCGCCTGTGTGTACACCAACTTGTTTTACAACACCACACGTGAATGCTACTCCACTCCTAATATCCTCACACAGGGGATATTAGCGTTCACTATCAAATAGGTTTTCTCAGGTTCACCAAAAACCTTTACAATTGTGTCTTTTTCACTTGGGCTTACACAATTCAAAAACCCCTTTTTCTCGAGTTTTATGGTTTTCCTCGGACAACCAATACAATGAGATTTTTCTCGCTCAATCTCAAACAAAACCAATACAATGAGATTTTTCTGCAACCTCAAACAAAACCAAAAATAAATGAATTTTACGAAATGTAAAATACCTGAATTTCTCCTTTAGCAGACCGGTAGAACCAATTGGAGTAGATGATTGAATGTCAAAGTTCAATTTCCAATACTCACATTCATAAGGTTCTAAATTCTAATAGATTTTAGATTTAACTTGTTGGGCGTAGCAATATTTGATTTTGATTCCAAGAAGAAGGAATAATATAATTCCTCTTTTCAAATAAGATTGGAATAGAGAAACAAAATCAAATTAAATAAGCTAGCAAAAAGGAATATTAAATAAGCACAATTTAGCTTAAAATAAACACAGACTTATCTCGAGTGATTACTTGAAAATTCTTGAAATGGAATGGAGTTGAGGATGTAAAAACTCAATTTCGTGTTCAATTTATAGAAGAAAAAATCGTTCCTACGACCGGTCTTAGAAACCTAGGGGTGGTCATAGCTCTATGATTTTTGAAAAATTGAGCGCGATCTTTAGCTAAACCGTTCCACGGCCGTCGTGAGTACCCTACGACTGGTCGTGGGTCACTACGACCCAGTCGTAGATACCTACGACTGGTCATAGGACCATGAAATAAGTTACTGGATTTTCAGTCGTAACTCCACGACTGATCGTAGACAAGTCGAAGCCAACCTACGACCGGTCGAAGGACTTCCAGGACTGGTCGTGGGCGTACAAAAATTTCAAAAAATCTTCAACTAATTAGGACTGATCGTGGATTTTCTTGGACTAGTCGAACCAATGCTAGGACTGGTCGAACAAGAGCTAGGACTGGTCTTGGAATAGACCAAACTTATGTTAAATAAACATTTGATTTATGTATCCAAAATGACATACTTAAAGGGTCAACCTAAGGTCATTCAAACCTGAAACATGTCGTATGGATATTGAACTTCAACCATTCAACGAATGTAGATTGTTTGGACCTATATCAGGCTTGAAATCTTGAACAATATCAGGCTTGAGATCTTGAACTTTGTTGTAGCTTCAAACTTGAGATCTTTATCAGCATAACAACTATTTCATGCATTGCTTATTAGTCTTGAAGTCATGAGGCGTTCTCTAAGACTTGAACATCAACATAGTAGCTTCTTAGACTTCAACATCTTGAGCTTCAACTTGTAACATCTTGAAGAGTTCGACTTATAGCTTCTTGAAGTATTTAAACAGTGTCTTGAATAAAAATCATCATACAAGCACAAGACATAGATAGATGTTTTGACACAATAAAATTTGACAACCAAAGGAGTATGAGACCATAACCCTTACAATCTCCCCCTTTGTCAAATTTGTGACAAAACACCAAGTAATAATACTTCCAATAGACATAAGAGAAGTACAAAGCAAGCACAGATGCACAGATGATAAGCAATGTATAGACATGATAAGCAATAATCATTTTCCCATAACTCTTGAGAAGTTTAACTCCCCCTGAGTAATACATAGAGAAGTTTAGCAAGAAAATGACATCAAAATCTAATACATAGAGAAGTTTAGCAAGAAAATGACATCAAAATCAAAATGACAAAGTTCACACACCAAAAGTTTACCAAACCTCTCCCCCTTTTTGTCACAAAATGACAAAGGAAGAAGAACAGTAATGAAATCAGTAGTTGAAGCAAGAGAAAATTGTCCATAACCAACAAAAAAGTTTTGAGATGCAAGCTAATATCAGTAAATATTACAGACCAAAAAAAAATTCAGTCAAAACCAGAAGAGGGTGCAGGATTAGAAGGATCAATTTTGTGTAAACCCTTAGCAATTCGCCTCATATATTTACGCATATAAGAAAATTGTGTGTCTTGAGTAACACGAATTCGAGCCACCTGCTCTTGAAGAGAATTCAATCTTTCATCAAAATCAGAAGGCTGAAAATCAGGATCATCAGCCGAGTCTGACTCAAGTTCTTCAAATAAGTCATCCATATTCACGTCTTCGGAAGATCACTAGCTTGACATTACACGCTTCACCACCACCGCTACCACAAGATCCACTTGGCCTCTAGCCAAATCTAAAGTCATCTTATTAAGATTGGAATTATTAAAAGGAGATGGTGGATGGGTTTTTCTCTAGTAGGCATAGCTATGAGCATATGATTTGCTAACATAGTCAATAAATAACCAAAGGGTATATCACTATGTCCAGGGATGGTGACGCGACAGAATAATGGAATGACATTAAAGAAGGGAGGCATATTTTTGCACCGAGAGACAACGAGAATGCAAAACACGAACCATAAAAGCGTGAGTTCGGTTTATTACGGAACGTGGATAGAGATTTGAAATGAATATCTTATGAAGTACTCACGTAATGCAGGGTAACAAATATCTTGAGGAAGTGTATGACCTTTATGAGTCCAATGAACATCCATATTACATAAATCTCTAGTAAGCATTCGTCGTTGATTCGAGAGACTATCATGTAAAATATTAATTGGAATGCTTTCATCATTGATAGGTATTTCCATAATATCGCAATCAAATGTCGATCTACAACAAACAAACCTTCTTGAGTATCAACTTTAAAAGTTAAATTCTCAAGAGAAAAATCACAGATACATGCAAACATGGATTGGGCAATGGACTGTATGCGGCTCCACCCCAATGTAAGATGTTATCCCATCCTGATTCCAATAAAGAAGGAATACCAAAAGAAGCAATGTGATTGACATTAACATGACGTTCAACAATTACATTAGCATACGCAAATCTCGAGCATCAGTAGGATCATTTTCAGGAGAACGAAGATGACGTTGAACAATAGAAGCTGATCTAGAAGAAGATGGACCTCGAGTAGTTTTCTTTTACCTCTAGCATCCATTTTCAAAGAAGGATTTCAAGGAAACAACAAGATGCAAGATAGAAGAAATGAGATTTAGATAGAACAGATTTTTCAAGAAAAACCCCAAAACCTGCAATGAATGATCAAATAGATTCCACAAACATGAGTTTTGAAACACTATTAGCAAGAATCTACAAAAGAAATGCAAAAGAACCACTAACCTTGAAGAACAATGAAGGTGGGTTGGGGCAGTCGTAGCTAGAAGTGTTGGAGAGAAATGAAGAAATGAAGAAGAAGACTAAAATCCCCAATTTTAAGTGAAATCCCGTGATTTACGACAGGTCGTGTACGTGTTCGACCGGTCGTGGCACGACCGGTCGTGTATTCTCACGACAGGTCGAGTACGACAAAATTTGCAATTTTTTTTCTTATATATTTTTTTAAAATAATTTCAAATTTAAGCAAATAAAACATCAAACTTATGTACATTATGAAACACAAAATCATGCAAACTTAATTTAAATTGCACATACCGAGATCAAACTTTAATTTATTAAACCTGCTTTTGTCGAGTGGTTTAGTGAAAATGTCTGCAAGTTGAATCTCGGTTGGAATGTAATCCAAATTTATTAATTTTTCTTCCACTAATTCACGAATGTAATGAAATCTAATGTCAATATGCTTAGTACGTGAATGCTGAACTAGATTTTTAGAGATATTTATTGCACTGGAATTATCACAAAATAAAATCATAGAATCTTGAGTAATTCCATAATCGCTTAACATTCGTTTCATCCAAACAAGTTGAGTACATGCATTTCCAGCAGCAATGTATTCAGCCTCAGCAGTTGATAGCGATATAGAACTTTGCTTCTTGCTAAACCAAGAAACAAGACAATTTCCAATGTAGAAACAACCACCACTGGTTGATTTCCTATCATCAATGTTTCCGGCCAACGGATCTCTGATGCCCAGAGCTAATTGAACATTAGTCTCATGTGGATACGAGACCCAATTTAGTAGAACTTGCGACATAATGCATAATCCGCTTAACGAAGATTAAGTGAGATTCTTTAGGATTTGATTGATAACGAGCACAAATACCAACACTCAAAGCAATATCTCGTCTACTAGCGATTAGATAAAGTAAACTACCAATCAAACTACGATACAATTTAGGATCCACATCATTACACCGTAGAGTCTTTTGAGAGTCTTACGATTGTACTCATAGGAGTATCAAAATTTTTACCTTTCTCAAATCCAAATTTCTTAATTAAACTCGAGCATATTTGGTTTGAGAAATAAAAAATTCCATCAAAGTTGTTGTTTTACTTGCAATCCTAGGAAATAGTTTAATTCTCCAACCATGCTCATTTCAAATTTAGACTTCATCAAATCTGCAAACTCAACAGTCATGTTAGTACAGGTTGATCCATAAATAATATCGTCAACATATATTTGAACTATTAGAATATCATCGTTATGTTTCTTAACAAAGAGCGTCTTATCAACACACCCCATCTGAAAATTATGACTCAGTAAAAACTTAGTCAGTTTTTCGTACCATGCTCTGGGAGCTTGTTTCAGACCATAGAGAGCTTTCTTAAGACGATACACATGATCAAAATTTAGGATCTTCAAACCACAGTAGGTTGTTCAACATATACCTCTTCATGTAAATCACCATTCAAAGGCACTCTTTACATCCATTTGATAAATTTTAATTTTCCTAAAACATGCAATGGAGATAAAAGTCGATTGACTCAAGACGAGCTACGAGGGGCAAATGTTTCATTATAGTCAATTCCTTCAATTTGTGTATATCCTGTACAACTAGTCTTGCTTTATTACGAATAATATTTCCAAGCTCATCGATTTGTTTTTGAAAATCCATTTTGTTCCAATAATATGTTTATCTTTAGGTCTAGGAACAAGTTGCGGACATCATTTCGACAAATTGATTAAGTTCTTCTTGCATCGCAAGAATCCAATTTTCATCGAGAAGTGCTTCTTTTACGTTACCTGGTTCAATCTGGGATGTAAAGCATACGTAGTTACATATGTCCTCTAATTGTCTACGAGTGCGCACACCGGTGAGAGGGTTTCCAAGTATTTGAGAGGTTGGATGATCTTTAACAAATGCCTTAATTCAGATTAGTTTCACTTGATGAAATTTCTTGTTTTTCAAGTATAAGAACTTCATCATTATCTAAACTAGGACAGTGTCTTTCAAAAGATCGTCAATCACAACATTTATTGACTCTTGAATCACACCGGTCTGTTGTTCGAACACGATAAGCACGACTGTTTAAAGAATAACCTAAAAAGATCCCTTCATCACTTTTAGTGTCGAATTTTTCCAAATTTTCACGGTCCACGCAAAATATAGCACTTCTTTGCCAAAAACTCGAAAATATTTGACAGAAGGCTTTTTCTCAAACCACATTTCATAAGCCGTTTTATTATTAGATTTACAAATATAAACACGGTTAATAATGTAGCAGGCTGTATTCACCGCTTCAGCCCAGAGATTCTTAGGAAGCTTCATGCTATTTAACATAACACTTCCCATTTCTTGAATCACTCTATTCTTCCTCTCGACAATTCCATTTTATTGAGGAGTTTTAGGTGCAGAGAATTCATGCGATATTCCCTGATCGCTACAAAATTTCTCAAAACCGCTATTTTCGAATTCGGATCCATGATCACTACGGATCTTGCTGACTTGAGAACATTTTTCAGACTGAATCCGTTTTATAATCTTTTTTACTTCATCAAGGGTTTCTGATTTATCTCTTAAGAATGAAACCCAAGTGTATCTTGTATAATCATCTACAATAACTAAGATGTACTTTTTGCCACCTCGACTTTCCGTTCTTGTTGGTCCTATAAGATCCATATGGAGAAGCTCGAGTGGTCTTGTGGTGATATTGGAGTTCACCTTTTGTGAGAGCTCTAGTTTGTTTACCATAATGGCATTCACCACAAATCTTGTCTACTTTTTGCATTTTAGGTAGACCTTTAATTAGTTCACTTTTGCTCAATCTGTATAAATTTCGGTAGTGTACATGTCCAAGGCGTTTATGCCATAAATCTGTCTCATCGGTATGGACCATGTAGCACGTTTGATTAGATGAGCTACCGTTGCTTACTATATAGCAGTTTTTAGAAGTTCTGCGACCAGTTAATATTACTGAGAACCCTTTTCATTTGTAATCTCACAACCTTGATTAGAAAATTTAACATTATGGTTGTTATCGCATATTTGAGATATGCTCAACAGTTGTGTTTTAAACCTTCAACATATAACACATTTTTAAATAAGGAAGGTTATAGAGTTGGACCGTACCTTTGCCAATTATCTTGCGATTGCTACCATCACCAAATGTGACCGACCCATCACATATCTTTGAGATCGATGAATAGAGCTTTATCGCTTTGTCATATGTCCGGAGCATCCACTGTCTAGGTACCATTTTGAATGGCTTGTAGCTTTGAAAGCGGTGTGAGCAACCAAACAAGTAACCTTGGGAACCCATTTCAAGATCTTGTTTTGGGTTTAGGAGAATAATTGGTCTTCTTTTGTTTATAGTTATAAGAGTGACCTCTTGAGTTAAATTTTAATAGCTCCTTAAGTAAATCAATAATTTTTTTCATAGCGGGTTTCGAATCTGATTTTTGAAATTTATATAGCTGCTTTTGTGTTTTTGAAAGGTTTTTGTATTTTTAGAAACAACTTGATTAGTACCTTTTCCTTTTGAGTTAGAAGTCTCTCCTTTCACAAAAATGGAAGGAGCATTCTTCTGTTTAGGAGATGTGTTTTTATCAAAGCCCAACCCGGATCGATCACCACATTTTCTTAATCCGGATAATAATTTTTCTAATTTTGGATCACCTTGGGCATATCTCCATGTGTCCTTCAAACTCAAAAGAGAAGATACTTCATTTTTAAGTTTCTCATTTTCAGATTTCAAATTTTCAATTAGGGAGGTTTTGAATTCTAGATCACACTTTGATTTTTCAAAACAATCTGAAATTTGAGATTTTTCTAAAACAAGGGTTTCAAAACATTCTTTAAGTTTAAAAAACTTTTCTTTTTGAAGTTTAAGTTTGACAACAATTTTACAACTTTCCTTATATAAGGCATTATAAGCATCTTGAAGATCTTCATCATTTTCATGATCACTATCCAAATTTTCTTCACTTGTAGAATCATCGTGATCTGAAAAGGTAAACTTGCTAGAGTCATAAGGGCCTTAAGTTCATCGCTTTGCCTCGACTCGGTTCAATTTTCGATTCGAAGAGGCTTGAGAATCGAGACGATTCATCCCAAGTAGCCAACATACCCTTCCTTTTGGATCTGTCCTTTTAGGACATTTGTTTGCTAAATGCCCATATTCTTGACAGTTGTAACATTGACTATCTTTCAATGATTTCCAAGTTTTAGACTTAGGTTTAGAACGTTTCTTTTCATTTGCCTTTTGAAAGTCGACTCTTTTCTTACTTTTGAAAATCTTATAAAACTTTTTCGCCAAAGGGCCATATCATCTTCAGACTTTTCCGATCTGAATTTTCTTGAGTAATACTTTTAGATGACTTCAAAGCAATAGACTTACCTTTAGGAGCTTTAAAACTTAATTCATAGGTTTGCAAAGAACCAACTAATTCTTCTACCTTCATATTGTCCGTATCACGAAGTTCCTGGATTGCGGTTACCTTTGAATTGAACCGTTCAGGAAGAGAGCGTAGTATTTTTGCACACACTTTACTTTCTGAGATCTTTTCGCCAAGACCCCACATAGAGTTTACAATGTCATTCAATCTAGTGTAAAAGTCCATAAACATTTCATTTTCCTCCATATGAATTTCTTCAAATTTAGTTGTGAGGAGTTGGACTTTAGATTTCTTGACAATTGATGTACCTTCGTGTGTCATTTCTAAAATATCCCAGGCTTGCTTTGCAGTATCACAGGATATGATTCTTTTGAACTCATCCGGTGATAGTGCGCAAGTGATTGCATTTAGTGCTTTAGCATTAGCACTACTCTCATTTTTCTGAAGTGTGGTCCATTGGAAATATGGTGTAATTTTCATAGATTTTGAACCATCAACACCAGTTACTTCCATGGTAGGAGGATTCCATTCAGTCACTGTGGCTAGCCACACACTTTCATCCATTGATCTGAGGAAGATTCTCATTCTGGCTTTCCAATAGGCATAGTTGGAGCCATCAAAAGGTGGAGGCCTAGTAACTGAAAGGCTATCAAAATTCGACATCTTTTTATATAGCTTAGATCGTTAGCTCAGGAAATAAATCCAAATAAAAAGCAACAAAAATGAGCTATTAGGCTCTGATACCACTTGAAAAGGCCAAGCTATATGTCCTAGAGGGGGGGGTGAATAGGACTATGCCAAATTTATAAATAAATCAGCGGAACTAAAGTAAATCAATACCCTTACAATAATGAATCAATTCACAATGCTAAATATAAATCACCTTGATAAATAATTATTGAGAGATTGATACAAATTCAGCTTCTAAGGACAACCTTACACCATAATAAACAAGGGCTTATGGTAGGACAACCTTATTTCTAGAACCTCTTTTGAATCAAGAACTCAATGTTAATATAAGTAAATGAAATAGCAAGGAATTGAAAATAAATACAGAAGTAAAGATCTAAATTATTACAACAATCCCCACACTTGCTTGAAAATGTAAATAGTTACAACATTCACATCCACTTGTACATTCCACACAATCGAATGATAAAAGATATGAAAATTAAGCAATCATTCAATCCACAAGACAAAGAGTTATAGTGGTTCGCTTGTGTGTACACCAACTGTTTTACAACGACCACACACGAATGCTACTCCACTCTAATATCCTCACATAGGGGATATTAGCGTTCACTATCAAATAGGTTTTCTCGGTTCACCAAAAACCTTTACAATTGTGTCTTTTTCACTTGGGCTTACACAATTCAAAAACCCCTTTTACGAGTTTTCGGTTTTCCTCGAGACAACCAATACAATGAGATTTTTCCGCTCAATCTCAAACAAAACCAATACAATGAGATTTTTCCGCTTAACCTCAAACAAAACCAAAAATAAATGAATTTTACAGAAATGTAAAATACGAATTTCTCCTTTAGCAGCCAGGTAGAACCAATTGGAGTAGATGATTGAATGTCAAAGTTCAATTTCCAATACTCACATTCATAAGGTTCTAAATTCTAATAGATTTTAGATTTAACTTGTTGGGCGTAGCAATATTTGATTTTGATTCCAAGAAGAAGGAATAATATAATTCCTCTTTTCAAATAAGATTGGACTAGAGAAACAAAATCAAATTAAATAAGCTAGCAAAAAGGAATATTAAATAAGCACAATTTAGCTTAAAATAAACACGGACTTATCTCGAGTGATTACTTGAAAATTCTTGAAATGGAATGGAGTTGAGGATGTAAAAACTCAATTTCGTGTTCAATTTATAGAAGAAAAAATCGTTCCTACGACCGGTCTTAGAAACCTAGGGTGGTCGTCGTAGCTCTAACAATTTTTGAAAAATTGAGCGCGATCTTTGAAAACCGTTCCACGACCGTGTCGTAGTACCCTACGACGTCGTGGGTCACCTACGACCCAGTCGTAGATACTACGACCCAGTCGTAGGACCATGAAATAAGTTCCTGGATTTTCAGTCGTAACTCCACGACTGATCGTAGACAAGTCGAAGCCAACCTACGACCGGTCGAAGGACTTCCAGGACTGGTCGTGGGCGTACCAAAAATTTCGAAAAATCTTCAACTAATTAGGACTGATCGTGGATTTTCTTGGACTAGTCGAACCAATGCTAGGACTGGTCGAACAAGAGCTAGGACTGGTCTTGGAATAGACCAAACTTATGTTAATAAACATTTGATTTATGTATCCAAAATGACCTACTTAAAGGGTCAACCTAAGGTCATTCAAACCTGAAACATGTCGTATGGATATTGAACTTCAACCATTCAACGAATGTAGATTGTTTGAACCTATATCAGGCTTGCAATCTTGAACAATATCAGGCTTGAGATCTTGAACTTTGTTGTAGCTTCAAACTTGAGATCTTTATCAGCATAACAACTACTTCATGCATTGCTTATTAGTCTTGAAGTCATGAGGCGTTCTCTAAGACTTGAACATCAACATAGTAGCTTCTTAGACTTCAACATCTTGAGCTTCAACTTGTAACATCTTGAAGAGTTCGACTTATAGCTTCTTGAAGTATTTAAACAGTGTCTTGAATAAAAATCATCATACAAGCACAAGACATAGATAGATGTTTTGACACAACAAAATTTGACAACCAAAGGAGTATGAGACCATAACCCTTACAGTTAGGGAACTCAATTGGAAGGTTATGCACCAGGAACCTAATCGTCCTAAACTCATAGCAAACATTGATGTTATTCTCGATTATTCCCAAGTTATGCTCTGATACCAACTTCTGTCGCGCCCCGAACTCGAAAACTGGTCTCACAAAATTTTTGATCGCCGAATCTGGCACCGACAGCCTTCGTAGTACCCAATTCTCAGCTCCCGGCACCCATTCACTAGGTTCCGATCCTATGGTCCTAAAAGGAGGATTTCAAACATGATTTTGATTCAGTATAAGCATAACCATAAGCATAACCCACAAACAATAACCACAAGAACACCATCACAAAATCTACTATGATAAAAAACTTTAAAGTACAATGTGTATGAAGGGAAATACAAGATAATAAAGCCAAATCTCTGAAAGCTATGCTGCACGGTCCTGCTCCTGAACTATTACTGCTTAGCGTCACCTGCATGCAACGGTTGTGCATAAGCTTATAGAAAGCTTAGAGGGTGGTGTAAGTCTGTGTGTAATATAAACGTGCTCAGAATGCAATATCAGAGTAATGCAGAATCATGCTGATGAGTGCATGAATGCAATCAGCCATACCGAGGCTATGCAATGGAAGATATGAATGTTATCGGTCATACTAAGACCATGTGATGTGAGATGAAACTCAAGTATCACAATCCTTCAGCTCATCACCAGAGCATCAAATATCAGTACAGCACGCACACTGGATAATCAGCGGGGTCTAATATACTTTACGCCAGCTTGCCGCTCCTATCCAAGCGCACAACTGGGTAGGTAGAAGAGCGCTCACTATCCGCCTGCCAATATTGGGCATGGCTTGTCGATAGCGGACCTATTCCTCAAGCTGGTCAAACTCAACCTAGAAATTGCCCCCTCACTCAAGCGGGTAAGGTCACACCCCTTTCCAGCCGAGGGCATACGATGATCATGTTACACATATGCAAGATACATGAGTCACACCATCCAGTCATGCAGCAATCCTACGAGTACCGCGCGCTCATGTGGGTAACTCCTATCAATGAGTCCCATGAATAATCTGCCCAATGACATATGCTATGATCAGTCACTACTCGTATCAAGCATATATATGATACGTATGGGTATTGATCAGGGTCGAATATTGCATATCAGACCCAGTAATTGCCTAAATTTACGTACATGATAAGGCTTAATGGAGTATATTAATTGTGTTTCTGTTACAGGATGAAATCAGGAGTGTGTATTGAAAGATGATGTTAAAAACATGGATTTGATGCTTCGAAATTACCAGAGCACGGGATGAACCTCAGAGGACCAATATTGAAGATTTTACTCATCAAGGACCTGAGGAAATCAAGCCATTCACGTTTAAAAAAGGGCCCGAAAAGGATCCAGAATGCAAGATTACATAGTTCCCGCCATCCGATCAGTTCGAAACTTCATACATGGGATGAGGGCCATAAATTAACCGTACATATTAAATTTCAACCATTGAAGATCTTGGGAAGTGGGTCAACTGATAAATCAGCCCACAAACCATCGATTCTGGGCCCACCTGATATTTGGAACTGCCTCAAATTTGGTTTTGACAGTTGAAATAATATGAAGAAAAGGATGAACGGTGCAGATTTCGCACAAACATCACAGTGGGCCCCATATATGATGCATGTACACCATGCACTCAGTACGTGTGCTGTGCACTGGTCCGGTCAAGACGGTCAACGAGATGCTGACCCGCACCCTCTCTCTCAAAATTTAAAATCAGCAGTGCCGTCTCCAGCGTCCCGCAAGCCGATCGCGGTCCTGAGTTGTAGGTCCCACCTAGTGTCCAAATGGACAATCCAAACTGTCCATCCGCTTCCTGGGGCAGCCACGACCCCCTCCTAGGTGAAAGTTTGGCCACATACATGTGTACGCTCGTGAATCGTCAGCAAACGGAAGATGGACGGCGGAAGTAAAGATCAGGTGGGACACACCAAAACAGAAGAAAACCGGTCATTTCCGACCGGTTTTCCGTTCTTATCCCAGTGAACGGAGTGGATTTCGTGATTTCCATCGTTCATGGACCCCACCATCACCACAGTCCCCGTCTTTCGCGTCCGCGTAACGAACGGATTGTCCGTTTTTGCGGAAGACAGTGGGCCCCGTACGTCACCCTTCCAGACGATCCAAATCGTTCATCTTGTAGAGTGGCTCGAGAGCTTTAAAACCATGTTGATATTTCGTGTCCATGCGTGCACACGTGTGCGGTACAGAGGCCACAAACGGACTGCTCTGCAATGTTCAAAACTGATTTTGTTGTGATTTCTTCTCTGGGCCACGTCAATGGACATTCAAAACCACCCATTCCTGACTGAAATTTCGTCTTGAATCCAATGGACGGGGTGAATTTTCCAGAAAACACTTCTGTGGGGCCCACCGATCACGGCTGCGAAAATTTGCACTCCGTGTCCTGCTACGACTCTGCCACCGACTCTAGCCCTCCAACAGCTATAAAAGAGGAATTATGGACGTGGGAAATTCATTAAGAAACAGGGAATTCCAGATCTAGAGCAAGGGAGAAAGAAAGAGAAGAAAGAGAAGAAAGAGAAGAAAGGAGAGAGAGAGAGAGATCGATTGGTTTGGTGTTTTATTTTTATTAATTTTATTTAATCTTTTTGATGAATTTTATGGGTCACTAATCTCTCAGCTAGGGCTGAGATGAAGCCCCTAATTTGATTAGCTCTTGTATTGGTTGATTTACTTTGAATATTAATTAATTTGTTTCTTTCTCTAAGTGGGCTCGATTGGTTTAAATTCTATACTTCTCCATCTATGAACTTGACTAAAGTATATATACGGATGTTGTTTGGATGCTTATTATAGGTGCTTGTGTCTGATCAAGAACAAGTTTCCTATAGAGGAAGAAACAGGGTGCTTTAATGAACTGTACATTCCATGTACCCGACCAAGGACATGGGATATGTTATTCATGGCATTGCTTAAAGGAATTAGACTTCTGTATGCCCGATTAAGGACACAGATTGTGCTTTCTCTATATAAGTGGTATCAATCTAGATCAAGGTGAATCAACAGACAAAACAAGGGTTAGGATAATTAGGGGTAGATTCGAAAGTCCTAGTGCTTTTTCTCTGATTGAATTTTCTTCCTTGTTCTTAATTATTTTTCATAGAATTGTGCTTAGTAATTCATTCCATTATTTGTTGGATTAGTTAAGGAGAGTCATAGATTTGAATTATGACGATTAGTCCTCGTGGGAACGATCTCGTAATACGTACCATATCTACATCTGATTCGTATACTTGTGAGTTTAAAAATCATTTAAATCGTGTTGGTTTAAATAAAACATCAGGTATGAGTCATGGAATTATACTAAATATGTTATAAGGTGATGAACTATCCTCACAATGAAGATGGGCCTACATGGCCTACACACAAGTATGGGCCTATCATTGGGCCCTAGGGAGAGTTATAATGCGGACATTTCACCAACATTATTCTTACAATGTGGATGTCAAACCATCATTTCTCCCAAGGAGTGGCCCGCCATAGACATTATTATGTAAACCATGGTGGAATCACACATTGCAATGGACCTTATGTACATCCCGTTGGGCCTCGACCCAAGGGCCCCAAATACATCAAATGGGCCACATCACATGGGCCTCATATATATCCAGGTGGGCCTCAACATCGAGCCTCTATATCACATCGGGCTTAATCAAATGAGCCGAAACAATGGGCCGGATCAACTGGGCTAAGTCGAATGGGTCGAGTTGAATGGGCCGAGTTCAAATAGGCCGAACCCAACTCATCTATTTTTAGAAATCAATATATATATATATATATATATATATATATATATATATATATATATATAATGAATCATATCAAAAGATCAACTGGACCGTACCATCTTTAACCGTGGTGATAATGATTTCCATGGTTAAATCCCAGTGGGCCCCATCGTAGGGTTTATTTCCCATCCAGTCTATTTATAAGGTCACAAAGACCTGGATTTAAAAGAAAAACAAATATCATAATGGACTAAACTTGGTAGCCCAAGGGTTTAATGGTGGATGTTCAAACCCACTATTTTCTATAATGTGGTCCACCTGATCCTAGATCTGTCTCATTTTTCTTTTAGTCTCAAGCCTTAATATTATCTTTCAAAATGGTTGGACGGTTTGGATGCAACACGTGCATCATGGTGGGTCCCATACGGATGGATGGCATAGATAAAGCACATACCTCGAGGTCGGGTCCACACGTGTGGAATACCATAATACATCAGTGGATACCACGTGGGGCCCCACCATAACGTTTATCTGCCATCTAAACTGTTAATAAGGTCACACAGACCCATATACATTAAAAAAAAAATTGTATATTTATACAAAACGTCTGGAACCAAGGAGGTTCCAATGGCAGACGTTCAACCCACACCGTTTCCTATGACGTGGACCACTTAAGCTTTGATTTACAGGTGATCTTTGGGGTGGCCCATTGCCCTAAGGGGCCTACCAAATGCACGGTGTTAATGCCAACACACATCACGGTGGGGTCCACTGCTGGGACCCACGTCCCTGCCCGTCCTCCCGTCCAGCGCGACGAAGACGACGCTGGCGCAACGTCCTCTGACAAGCGACGGCCGGCTTGTTGCACCCTTTTTTTATGTTTTCTCGTGGTTTTTCCATGGTAAGGCCCGCATCAGGTGGATCCGCTCTATCCATTGGATTCTACAGCTCATGATCGACCAAATGAGCCCAATATATGATATGTTTTAGTATATAGAAACATTAGAGTGGGCCCTAGCAGTCTTGAATGGTAGAAATCACAGTTTTCTATGGTATGGCTCGCTTGATTATTGGATTGGCCTCATTTTTCGACTCAACGCCTAAAATGGGCTGAGAAGTGGAATGGACGGCGTGGATTTGATTTGTACATTAAGGTGGGGTGTACATGAGTGGTCCACCCAAAAGCTTTGAACCAAAGCTAACATTTTTGTTTTGCCGTCAGTACACCACACTGTCCAGTTCACACTTCACTGTAAAGCCATGTCCAGCGTCCTTGGACGCTAGATGGTGTGGAAACAATACAGGTGGTCCCACATGGACATGGCCCACCTGTTTGGATCGACATGATATTTGTTTTTTTCCTTCCATCTAGGACCGCTAACGAGCTGGACAGTGTAGATCCAACACATCCATCAGGTGGGTCCCATGAAGATGGATGGCGTAGATAGGTTACATACTTCATGGTGGGGGGGTCTATCCGAGTGGGCCACACGGCCACATCATCACAAAGAAACAAAGAAAGAGAGAGAGAGAGAGAGAGAGAGAGAGAGAGAGAAGAAAGACGAGAGAGACAGCGATGGAGGGGCCCCACCACTATGAGCCCCTCATGATTACAACACATACATCATAATGGGTCCCACCTATAAGTGGACCCTCAAATGCAAATTGATCGTAGATCACCCATCTATTGGCCTCCTTCTTGTTCCCTTTGGCATGTATGCTCCTTACCTTCGATTTTGATGGAGGTAGATGATGAATGAATGGTTGAGATGGGAGATGAGAGGGTGGAAAAGTGGGTCTCACTTGTTGTTTTGGAAGAGAGCTTGGGGAGGCTTGGAGGTGGGATATTTTGTTACCTGGGAGTGAAGAGATGGAATGAGAGAGAGGGAAGTGATGGGTGAAAAGGGATGGGATGATGGGTGTTGGGTGATGGGTGGAGTGATGGGGTTATGAGAAAGGGATGGGTGGAGAGAGAGAGAGAGAGAGAGAGAGAGAGAGAGAGAGAGAGAGTTGACTTTGGGAACGGGAAGGGATGGGTTGCTTGTACTTGTGGTATGATGTGTACTTAACTTGATTAATTGATTGATTGATTGATGGGGTAGGTCGTAGAGATTCTCTCAAAATTCGCACACGCGGCATTTTTTTCAGAATGAACGCGGGCCCACATCTCCTGGCCATGGTATCGGATCGGTGCGCGAGTCGGGCGTTGGAACCACGATGATGGCGCGGTCGTTAAGGTACAAGTTTCGAGTCGAATCGATTTCAGTATGCAAGACTCAGCTTAGGATCGCACACAAACGTCGAATACAGGTTGAGGGTTGCCGAAATTCGACCGGGAGGACCGCGGAAACCTACGAAACGGTACGGACTAGGATACGAGTCTTCCAACTCTCCCCTCCAAATAAAAATTTTGACCTCAAAATTTACACAATCATTGCAAGTAAACATAACTCATAATAGAAGTGGAAACAAGGCATCGTCGTATAAAAATCGGAGACAGCATGCAAGATACAATATATAAGCAATCATCAAAGAGATGGGGATAGTGCTCTCGAATCTCAACATCGCAATCCCAAGACACCTCATTAACAGAATGGTGACCCCATTAAACCTTCACCAAGGGAATGACTGTAACGTCCCGAAAATTGGGGGTCGAGTAGTAACTTAACACCCGAGTTCCAAAACATCACTTATGCAACAAAATGAATGATGATTGAATGTTGATTGTATTAGAGTAGTGAGCATGAGTGAGATTAAGCCAAAACATCATATCATACTCCATAGACAGTTAAATTTGTATGCGGAGGACTGTGATAGTTAGATAAAATATATAAACTATGATGAGTCTCCAGATTGTGATAACATTACCAGGTTAAATAATTACAAGTACAATCCTAAAATATACCAAATGTGTAAGGTCCTCTAATCAATATCCCAGAAAGCCTCATTAATACAATACCAGGTCTTCATAGACTTGTCAGAGAGTTACATATAGGAGAACTCCTCCTCAACATCATAGTAGTAGTCCGGCTCTACTTCATAAGCATCGCCATCACCTGAAACTCAACAAATCTGGTTGGTGTGTACAACACCGTCCCGTAACGTGGGAGTGAGTAGCTAACTCAGTGGAACAATAAAGGCTAGGTTAACATGTTATCGACTCAGTCAAGCAGTAATGATAAAGTAGTACAATCAAACACTCCTAACTACTCTTGTTAATGCAAGTATGAATGCAGTCATGATGTATACCCTCACCACACCCTCCCTCGTGCGACACCATCTCACGTTCGCGACATGCTTTCATCCCTCAGTGCTCCACATCTTCCAGGCACATGCAATGCATGATGAGCATGATTACTGAGTTTTTATTAGTCCATTTCAAACAGCAGGATTGGGAAACTAAGGTACCTCCCTTGTATCATTCCCAAACATGATCCATTATAGGGTCGTCAATCCTAGTTAATCTCAAACGATGGTATGTTTTCTAGGTCACTGCAAAGGCTGCCAGGGCTGTTACGCACAAAGGTTACACCACTCCCCCATCACCTCTTAAACGATTCATCACTATACAGAAATAGGCCTAGTTCATACTCTATATATCGCGGCAAAACTCTAAGGCTCACCGCAATTTCAAAGTATGCTCGAGGTCACTACAAAGGGCTGTCAGGGCTGTTGCTCGCATTCGTTGCACCACTCCTCCATCACCTTATCAATGTAGGCCAACAACACAAATATAGTGTCCCATACCACCATAATCGGCTCACGAGTCTGGTTGCTCACTGGTCACTACGGGGAGGCACTTGGCCCCAGGCGTGGGGCGACAGAGCTCGACAAATTCCCACGGTGTCCCATACCACCATGCCCGGCTCATGAGTCTTAGCGGATCGAGGTACCATGGTTAAAAGGAATTTCACTGGTAAGTTTGGTACCCTAGGTTCAAGCAGTAGCGACCAAACATGGTGAACATACCTTAGACATATCGGGTTACATGACGAGCCTAACTAGCTCGAGCGCACAATCAATTAGACGACATGAAGTGCATAAGCACTTCACGTGGCCTAACCACTGTCGCCAACTGACGTACGACTCGGGTTCGTCAAACACATCTTACGTGGCGACATGAAACTCAACCACGATCTCAAGTCTAAGCCGATGTCTGGACTATAGACATAGTCCCAAACTCAATCAAACCATATTAGTAGCATGTGGAGTAGAGCATGGTAAACAAAGTAATTCAAGCATATTAGTAAGCATGTCATAAAGCATGTTATAAAGCATGTTGTAAAGCACTACATAAATAGAAATACAAACACATATATTACAAAAGTAAGCGGTTTAAGTAAACAACCTCATGGAGGTAATCATACATGTCTCTAAGGTATTTGAGAATCCCATCTCAACATCCTCCTAAGGCATCAACATCCCAACACTTATTCACTCAAGCATTTCTACAAACACTTAACATACACTATTTCAACATACATAGTGTATGTTAACAAATATGTATTAGGGCGAATCCTTTCACCAAGCAAGTATTTTATGCATACACAATATATTTATACAACAATTAATCATGGCAAACACATCTTTAAAATATACATGTATACAGTACTTTTTACAATACAGTATTTCTACATACATAGTGTATATTAGTAAAACATGTATTTGGGCGAATCCTTTCGCCAAATAAGTATTTTATCCATATATCGTATATCCATACAATAAATAATCATGTCAAACACATTTTCAAAAAATATACGTATACGGTATTTTCTACGAATACCTAGAATATGTAAAATTTCATAATCTACATCTTTAATCGAAACAGAAAACAGAAAGCACTTTGTACATGTGCAATTGCATACAGATCATGAATCTATCATTATCTGACATTGAAAGCGTTGAAAACCATAACCTATACACCTAAAGTCTGCACCTTATGTCGTAGAATCGTAACGGAGTCGATAGGTTTGCTAAGCTTCCGTATTCGGCAGTTTGGCAACCTATAGAACGAAATAGGTTAGCTATTTCATAACCTACAACTCTTAAAACCCCAAATCAGCTTAGGGTTAGGGTTTCTTACCTAGAAACGGAGCTGGAATTGCTGGGAAAGTGATTAGAACGGAGTGTATAGTAGCAGGGAAGCAAGGCAGGAAGACTCTCCCGCATCTCCCACACTTTTTCTCTCTTTTCTATTTTTCTCTCCTAGGGTTTTCTCAAATTCGTATGGCTGCAATGAGAGAGGGTTTAAGGTCCTTATATAGTCTAAAAAGTCTCCAAATTAGACTCCAGGTCAAGGTATACTTGGGTTATAGCCAAAGTGGTTTGCATTTCACCAACGGAGGACTTCTAGCGAGCCTCTTTGAGCCAAAGGTCAGACTTAAGCTCACTAACACTGGATCTACGTTTAGTTAAGTTTTTCATTTCAGTCGGATTTCCAGATCACGCGTGGCGGACCAGTTTCAGTTCGACGGTTAGTGGGTCTCGATCGGAGATTCCGAGTACATGTAAATGTTTATGAAATTTTTCCTGATCCGAGGGTGTAATTTGGTCAGATTCTGACAGTCTGGTTGCTTAATACTGATCCGCAAGCGATGAGCCTCAGATTACTATTCAAGATATTTATTTTGAAAAGAAACAAGTGTTTTCACACTCTCTCGCTCCGGACTCAAGCGAACAGCCGTGAGACTCTAGCTGGATTTGATTTCTTAGATGGTTGTCAAGCCCAGCGAGGCAGTCCTAAGTCCTTAACTTCATGTTAATCGGACTCCCGATGTACGGTCCAGACCTGATACGGAGTTTCAAAGTGCTCCCGAGAGCAGTCGGGTAATGAGTTTGATCCTAGGTTTTAGGGTAACCTAGCGTCAATGATTCTACAAGTTTTGGGTCTTGCAGATCATATTAAAGTGATTCAAACAGATTTCGTAGCTAATCTGGTTTCGCACTTAGTTACTTTGTCTCATTTCTAAAGGATTTAGTCCTAAGTGATTTTTGGTCGAGGTGGTACTCATGCCTTTGTAGTTTGTATATAAAGTGATCCAAGTTATAATACTTAACTAGTTTAAGATAGTGTCTAGGGTGAAAATACTTAGGAAAATTGAAAGAACAAGGTGGTGAAGGGTTGGATTTATGAAGGAAATGGGTTTAGAAGCAACTTTAGACTGTAGGATTCAGTTCTGACAAGTTAATAAGGTGTTAGGAGCGGCCCATTGCCTAAAGACGTCTTATTCCAGGTTGGAAAAAATTCGGGCTGTTACAATGACCTTGGTCCGAAGGACTTGCTCCTTCCGATCAAGGATATGAACTAGTTGTTCAATGTAAGAAGCGTCCTCACAAACCTCCAACGACTGCTAATCAATAACAGGAATGATGTCTGACCCACACTTCCTCAGCATAAAGATATGAAAAATGTTGTGGACGCTAGACAACTGATATGGCAAGGCAAGCCGATAGGCCACGGCGCCAACGTGCCCGGTGATCTCGAAAGGTCCTATGAATCTCGAGGTAAGCTTGCCCTTCGCTCTAAATCGAACGACGCCCTTCATGGGCGAGACCTTGAGATACACTATGTCCCCTACTGCAAACTCTAAGGGACGACGCCGACGGTCAGCAAAACTCTTTTGCCGGCTCTGAGTTGTGTGCATCTTCTGCGTGATGATATCGATAGCCTCTGACATCTACTGCACAAGCTCGGGACCCAGTACACGCCGCTCTCCAACCTCGGTCCAATAACTCAGAGATCTGCACGGTCTGCCATATAATGTCTCAAAAGGAGTCATGCCAATGGTCGCCTGATAGCTGTTGTTATATACAAACTCAGCCAATCGCAGATGCTCATCCCAGCTACCTCCGAAGTCAATCGGGCAGGCCCGAAGCATATCCTTAAGGATCTGGTTGACCCACTCAGTCTGGCCGTCGGTCTACGGATGGTATGTGGTGTTGAGCTGCAAATCAGTCCCTATCGCTCTCTGGAAGCCCCCCTAAAACTGAGACGTGAACTTCGAGTCTCGGTCTGAGACGATCGAACAGGAATACCGTGCAGTCTCATGATCTCATCAACAAACAGCTTGGCGAGCCGGTCCGCATGCCAAGTCTCACGAATCGCAAGAAACTGTGCCAACTTGTCAGATGGTTCACGACAACCCAGATGGCGTCATGATCGCGTCGTATCCTCGGTAAGCCCATAATAAAATCTGTTGACACGTGCTCCCACTTCCACATTGGGACACTCAATGGCAACAATAGACCAGGGGGTCTCTGATGATCGGCCTTGACACACTGGCATGTGTCACACTCAGCCACAAAACTGGTGATCTGGCACTTCATCCCCCCCCCACAAAAAAAAGTATTGTCACCTCATGTTACAGTACATCTTCGTCTAGCCAGGGTGGATAGAAAATCGTGATCGATGTGCCTCAGTTATAAGATCTCTGCACAAGTCAGGAATATCTGGGACACATAATCGGCCTCTACAGTGAAGTCCACCGTCAGAACTAATCTGTCAATCTGTTTGACTCTCAGATTCTACCTCTGCTCGATAATCCTGTGACAACTCATCTGTCTGTTGAACCTCGATCACCCTTGCGACAAGAGAGGGTTGAATCGATAGGCTCGATAGCTGAACGATAGAAGACTGTAAACCAAAATCGAAGTCATACTCTGTTATATCCTCGAGCATTCTTCACTCCCAAATCATCATGTGTGCCACTAGGCCTCATGGCTGACGGCTAAGGGCATCCGCCACTATGTTTGCCTTGCCTGAGTGGTACTGGAGATCAAAATCATAGTCCTTCAGGAGCTCCATCTAGCGTCTCTGCCTCATGTTCAGCTCGAACTGAGAGAATAGATACTTTAAGCTCTGGTAGTCAGAGAAGAGCTCGAACCTGACCCCATAGAGATAGTGTCTCCACACCTTTAGTGCGAAGACGACAGCTGCCAGCTCCAAATCGTCCATGGGGTAGTTCAGCTCATGAACCTTAAGCTATCGAGACGCGAAGGCTACAGGCCTACCGCGCTATATAAGGACAGCACCTAAACTAATGTGTGAGGCATCAGCAAATACAATAAATCCATCACTCCCAGAGGAGGACAGGAGCAAACGTCAGACGGTCCTTCAGCTCCACGAATGTTGTTCACATGTGTCAGTCCAAACAATATTGTGTTTCGATTATATATGATGTTATGTTTTCTATTCCCTTATGAATTATGTTTAGTTGCGATGGTAGTGTAAATTTTGAGGACAAAATTTTTATTAGGTGGGGAGAGCTGTAAGGCCCATATCTTAGTCCGTACCATTCCGTATACTCACGTGATCCTTCCCGTCGAATTCCGACAACCCGCGACGAATAATTGACATTTACGAGCGACCCTAAGTCGTATCCCATAGATTTGAGTCGGCTTAATCCGAGATTTATATCATTGCGATCGCACCATCACCGTGGTTCCAACGTCGTGTCTTGCACACCGATTCGATACCGTGGCCAGGAGATGTGGGCCCGCGCATTTGCAAACCCAAGAGAATCTCTAAACCCATCCCATCAATCAATCAATCAATCAAAGTACACAAATCATGCTTTCTTTCTCCCTAAGTTAAGCAACCTATCCTAAGTCAACTCTCGAGTCAAGTACACCTATCACTCACATCCATCACTCACACTCCTCACCTCTCTCTTATAATCACCCCTTCTCTCTCCTTTCTCTACACATTTTTCAAGCAACAAAAAAAGTGGTGGACATCCAATCATTTTTAAGGAGAGAAAAAGATGTTGTGCATGGCCCACTTCCTATTCCAATATCCATCATCTTAGCCCTTCAATTCTCATCACCTTCCATCAAAGTGAGACACAAGAAGATTGACGTTCCACGGACCAAGAAGATCGAATGGTGGGTCCTTTATAGGCCTAGATTTAATATTTTGATGATAGGCCAAGTGAGGCCTACCGATTGATGGTATAGATCTCACTTCGGAACCTAGGTGTGGCCGATGGCCCACATTGATTCTCATGATCATTCCGTGATAGGGCCATTCTCCATGGACCCCATCATGATGTTTATTTTCATTGTATGAATAGGGTCATCTAGACCTTACATTTTGGTCGAGAAAGGATCTCTACCATTGATTTTGATCGGTGAGCCCACATGTAATGGAACCCACTCGATGTATGTTGTGATGTATGGAAGGGAGGGCCCATAGTGTCGGGGTCCCTCCATCACTCGGTCTCTCTCTTTCTCTCTCTCTCTCTCTCTCTCTCTCTCTCTCTCTCTTTTCCCTTGTTGTTGGCCCCATGATGTATGTAACCTATCCATGTCGTCCACCTTCGTGGGACCCACTTGATGGACGTGTAGGATCTACACTGTCCAGGCCATGTGGGCCCTACCCTAATGGTGACGGGAAAACACAAATATCAGATTGATCCAAATCAAGTGAGCCACGTCCACGTCCATGTGGGACCCACCTTGATGAAATGTTCACACCATGTTGTGGACTAAGTGAAGTGTGAACAGCAGTGGGATGTACTAAAAGTAAGCAAAAATATTAGCTTGATTCAAAATTTCTGGTGGGCCACTCATGCAGCCCCCACCTCGATGTATGGGTCTAATCCACGCCGTCCATTCCATTCCTCAGCTCATTTTAGATGTTGAGTCGAAATATGAGGCCAATCCGATTATCTGGTGGGCCATGTCATAGAAAACAGTGGTTTCTACCATTAAAATCCATTAAGGCCCACTCTGATGTTTCTATACACCAAAACACATCGCATATTGGGCTCATTTGGTTTGTCATGAGCCGTAGAGTCCAATGAATGGAGCGGATCCTCCTCATGTAGGCCCCACCTAGGATAAACCTAAAAAAAAATTAAATATATATATATATATATATATAGAGAGAGCACTGGTCTCCTACGAACCGTACCGCACGAGACTTCGTGCGCACTAAGGCCGGCTTACTTAGACAATAGGTTGAGGGTGGACCCCACTATGATTCGTTTGTGACATCCATTCCAACCATTATCTGCCTTGTTAAAATTCATGCACAGGAATGAAAAATTTATACATATGTACTATTGATGTAACCACACCACATGAAAATGTAGTTATTGAATCCCCACCATTAAAAGAATTTTAGGGGCTACAAAAGTTTTAGACTAAGCTGATATTTGTGTTTCCCTTCATCCAAGTTTGTATGACATAATCAACATGGATGAAGGGAAAAAACCAATTATAAGCTTGATCTAAAACTTCCGTGGCTCGTAAACGTTCACATGCGTAATGGAATCCATGTCCTGCTAGTCCTGCCATCCTATGCCAATAGGATGTGTTGGGGATGCCCACCTCGACGTGTACGTGAAATCCACTCCAGTCATGAGGTGGGTGATAAAAAATTATCAGTAGGGATCAAACATCAGCATGATCCATAATTTAGGTAGGGCACATTAATGGAAATAGTGTGGGAGTATGCTTACCATCCAAATTAATTCACTTGTTGTAGCCCACATAAATTATGTGTCTAATATTTTTATAACCATGCATGAATATTCATGAGACAGGTAATGGTTGGAGTGGATTTCGTGGGCCTTCTAAAAATTCAACGGTAAGTATTCCCTTCTCCCACTTTTTCCCTTAGTGTGGCCCACCTAAATCATGAGTCTAACTGGGTTTTGAATTATGTAGCTAAATTTTCATCACAGACCTTGTGGTCATAGTGGATTTCACGAAATTATTGTGGTGGGCCCACCCCTAGCCTACAAGCTAGTAAGCTGGCCTCAATGTGCATTAAGTCTCCTATGGCTTATATGAATGCCTTGGTGCGCACGAAATCTCATGCCGTACAGTTCGTAGGAGACCACTGCTCTCTCTCTCTCTCTCTCTCTCTCTATATATATATATATATATATAACATGTTGCAGGTGTTGCTGCTGCTAACGTCCAGAGGATGCGCAACAGCGTCCTGCTGCGTTGTGGACAGAAAGGCCAGGGACCGTGGGTCCCAGCCACGATGCATGTGTTTTATCTATGCTGTCCAGCCATTTGTCGAGCCGTCCATTTGTTGACGGCTAGTGGACCCCACCCTTGATGTCTGTGTTACATCCAAACCGTCCATCCAGTTGGCGAGCTTGTCTTAAGGCTTGAGACAAAATGAGGCAGATCTGCCTATCAAGCATACCACACAGCAAAACGTAGTGGGGATTGAGCATCTGCCATTGAAACCCTTTTGTTGTCACAGAAGTTTTGGATCAATATGAAATTCGTTTTCCTCTTAATTCAGGTCTTTAAGACCTTATGAACAGATTGGATGGAAAATCAACGTTATGGTAGGCCCTGATCATGAGGCGTGTGTTATATCTACTCCGTCCATCTGTGAGGGCCCACCTAGATGTATGTATGTTGTATTCACAACATCCATTCACGTGGCCCCCACGTGATGTACGTGTTGTACCCTAGTTGTCCATTTGATGGGCCCATTTGGAACGAGCCAGGCCCACCCCATTATGTGGTATATGAGGCCCATTTAATAAGGCCCAGGTGATGTATTTATGGCCTATTTGGCGAGGCCCAAATGATGCATTTAGGGCCCATTTGAGGAGGCCTGATGTGATATATATTGGCCGATGGGTGAGGCCCAATATGATTTATTCAAGGGCCATGGGCGAGGCCCAATATGATGTATTCAAGGCCCATGAGCGAGGCCCATTGTGATGTATTCAAAGCCCATGGGTTGAGGCCCAGTGGGATGTATATATCTAAGACCCGTATCCTAGTTTCTACTGTTCCGTCGACTCCCGCGGTCCTTCCGATCGAATTCCGGTATTTCTCGACTCATATCTGACGTTGCGTGCAATCTTAAGTCGAGTCCTGCCTACCGAAGGTGGCTCGATCCAAAACTCGTACCTTGGCGACCGTGCCGTCGCTGCGGTTCCAACGTCGCGACTCACACACCAAACCGATACCCAGGGTAGAAGATGTAGGCCAGCGTTCAATTCGAAGAAGACACCGCGCTTGCGAATTATGAGGGAATCTTTACGAGATGTCCCATCAATCAAGTTCACATCACACATCAAGTCAAGTACAACCCATCACCTCACCATTCTCTCTCCCATCACTTCTCTCCCATCATCTCTCTCTCATTCTCTCTCTCTCTCTCTAATTTTTCCCAAGCAAGAATCGTCCATGGCATTCCATGGAAGAGAAACTAGTGTGGCCCACCTTCCTACCATCCAATCCCACCCTCCATAATTGATCTCAACCGTTGAAGCCCATCCATTGGAGCTCTAGAGGCTATAGGCGGAAGAAGAAGATAAGATCCTAAGGTGGGTGCTTTTCTCTCTCTCTTTCTCATTTTTGTGTGATGTGTGGCCCACTCAGATGGACCCCATCTTGATGTATGTCTTATCCAATTGTCCAAGTCATGTGGGCCCCACCTTATAGTGATGGGAAACCACAAGTATCAGATTGATTCAAATAAGGTGGGCCACGTCCATGTGGGACCCACCTTGATTTTTATATTCAAGTCGTTCGTCCAGCGTCCCTGGACGCTGGACGTGGACTAAATGAAGTGTGAACAAACAGTGAGTTTTAAGGCCTTTTGATGGACCTCTCATGCAGGCCCCACTTTGATGTATGGACTTAATCCATGCCGTCCATTCCTGTCTCCACTTCATTTTAGACGTTGAGACGAAAAACGAGGTTGATCCGAGTATTCAGTGGGCCATAGCGTAGAAGACAATGTTTTGACCTTTGAAACCCACCTTGATGTTTTTTTTATCAAAACACGTGGTATATTAGGCTCAATTGGACGGCCTCGAGCCATGGAATCCAATGGGTGGAGTGGATCCACCTGATACGGGCCGTACCATAGAAAAACTACAGAAAAACTATTTTCAAAAAAAAAAAAACGACAACACAGCAGCTGACGCTGCTACTGCTGCAACGGCACAACGTCCTCTGCCATGGGACAGTCCCTGGCCGACCGTGGGTCCCCCAGCGTGGGCCCCACTGTGATGGTTGTGGAAATCAACACCGTGCATTTGATGGCCCCTTAGGGCAGTGGGCCCCACGCCAAAAATCAGCCCTGTACACAACTCAGGTGGCCCACCTCACAGGAAATATTGGTATTGAACGTCCACCATTGAACCCCTTTTTGTGGGTCACACGAGTTTTGGATCACTATGAAATTTGTTTTGCCTCTTAATTAAGGTCTTTATGACCTTATAAACGGATTGAATGGAAAATAAACATTATGGTGGGCCCCACGTGGGACCCACCTATGTGGAAGCAGGTTGGCTGGTGTACAGCAGATATATAGCTACTGTATTGATGGGAACAAGTCCCACGGGCCGGCTGCATGTGTGGTCGCCCACACCGTCCGGTCCACTGTACATGGACCCCACCGTATGTTTGTGTTGTATATGCAGGTCGTCCATCCATGGGGTGGAAAGACCCATCTGACGTGTCATCTAGACCGTTCAGATTTTGTGGGGCTCACATAATATGAGTGTTTTATCACCACCGCCCAAATAGGATGGACAGTGGGACCCACATGATGTGTATATGAAATTCATACCGTCCATTCATTTTCCAACCCACTGTGGCTGTATGCAAGACCCACAGTGGGCTGGAAAATAAATGGCGGGTCTCGAGAGTTTTAAATGGTAGAAATTATCCTCACCACTGTTATTTGGAGTGCGGTCCAGCTGATCTTTTCATATAATTCATATGAGGCCATTTGTCAGGCCCACTTTGATGTATTTAGTGGCCCATTTGTCGGGCCCACTTTGATGTATTTTGTGGCCCATTTGTCGGGCCCACTTTGATGTATTTCGTGGCACATTTGTCGGGCCCACTTTGATGTATTTTGCAGCCCATTTGTCTGCCCACTTTGATGTATTTAGTGGCCCATCTGACAGGCCCATTTTAATGTATTTTGTGGTCTATTCGAGGTACCCACCTTGATACATGCATTCTATATTCACACCGTCTAGCAGTTACTGGATGGTGGGGCCCTCCTTATTATATGTTATTATATGTGTTGTGTAAGCATACCATTCATATGCAGTGTGGGCCAGCATGATGTATTTATTTATCCACACCGCCCAATCGCTGGCCATGGAATGTGGGACCTACGTGACATATGTATTTCGTTCCATACAGTCCATCTGTGTAAGGCCCGCCTTGATGCATCCGTTGTACACATGGATCCCACATGATATATGTTTTATATCCATACTGTTCAACTATTTCGATGGGATGCACCATGATGTATTTTGATCCACGCCGTCCAGGGCAGGCACCCCATTATGATATATTTAGTGAGGCCCGAGATGTATTCAAAGCACATGGGTTAAGGCCCATTGTAATGTATTTGGAATCCATGAGAAGAGCCCACCTCATATGTTCCATCCTAACCATCCAGGTCATATAGGGCCAGCCTCGATGTATGATCTACACCGTCCATGGGACGTGTGACCCACTAGATGTATGTATTTTATATCCACACTAACCATCTGGTGGGGGGCCCATCTGCTGCATGTGCAGGGCTTACCTATTGTGTATTTGTGTAGCCCATTGATGCAAGTCCATTGTGATATGTATTGGGCTTATGACGCGTGACCCATTTGATGTGTTCAAGGCTTAGATATGTGACCCATTTGATGCGTATAAGGCCCATGTGTAGGGCCCACATGTCATGTATTTGAGGCACATGGGCAGGGCCCACTTAAGGTGTATATTAAGCCCATTGGTGTAGCCCACTTGATGTACTTATGAGGCCCATGTGACTAGGCCGTCTTGATGTATTGGTAGCCGTTGTTGAGGCCCACCTTGATATATATGAAACCCATGTTATAAGGCCCATTATGATTTATTCCCGGCTCATTTGGTAAGGCCCATTGAGACGCATTCTCGGCCCATATAGTATGGCCTATTGTGATGTTTCTATAGCCCACTTAATGTGGCCCATTGTGATGTATATTAGGCCTTTGTGTGAGGTCGTGGGTCCACTATATGTTTGGCCCTATTAGGACCACTCTTGGGATCAATGTGGTTAAATGTCCACATTGATGGCCAATGATAGTTGGATGTCCACATTGTGACCTTCCCTTAGGCCTTGTTAGATTCATTCTCATCATTCTCTTAGTGGGTTAACCCAAATAAGTGGGCCCCATTCACCATAGACGGATGGCTCCATCCTATCGGATTCGATATAACTACGACCAAGAGTCGATCTTTATATTATGGTTGATTAGCTATTCATCTATGGACCCGACCTTGTTTATATATATTGATCGTCGGTGATGATTATCAGTGCCGATTGTCGATATTGAGCATTGGTGCTGATTGTCGTGGCCGATTGACCGATTACCGATCGAGGCCGATTATCGTGACCGATTACCGATCGTGGCCGATTATTGATTGACGTGGTGACCGACTCTGCTTGTCGTGGCCGATTGACCGATTACCGATCGAGGCCGATTATCGTGACCGATTACCGATCATGGCCGATTACCGATTGACGTGGCTGATTACCGACTCTGCTTGTCATGGCCAATTGACCGATTGCCGATCGAGGCTGATTATCGTGATCGATTACCGATCGTGGCTGATTATCGATTGACGTGGCTGATTGCCGATTCTGCTTGTCGTGGCCGATTAACCGATTGTCGATCGAGGCCGATTATCGTGACCGATTATCGATCGTGGCCGATTATCGATTGACGTGGCTGATTACCGACTCTGCTTGTCGTGGCCGATTGACCGATTACCGATTGAGGCCAATTATCGTGACCGATTATCGATCGTGGCCGATTATCGATTGACATGGCCGATTGTCGATTCTGCTTGTCGTGGCCGATTGACCGATTACCGATTGAGGAAGATTGTTGATGCTGGTTATTGATACTGATTATGAGTATGTGATAGCATAGCATCATGATACATGCCTATACGCATCATCTGCATGTTTGTTATGAGATGTGGTTGACCATTCCATATGTGATTGAGCATGTTGATATGAGACTCCCTGATAGGCGGAGGTTATCTCACATGAGCGCACGGCATGCGCAGGATTGGTGCATAACTGGATGCGTGACTCATGCATCTTGCATTGTGTGTTATACGCCCTAGCGACATCAGGGTCATAGCCTCCACAGGCATATCGTGGATGGCTAGACGGGACACCAAAAATATTTGTTTCTAGCATACGGGCGCTATAGATGTCCCTGGGTGAAAATCCCTACACCTCCTGGCCAGGAGATGACTCCAACGTCTAGACTGAGTGGATATATGAGCACACGAGGGCCGAATACCAGGAGGCCGCGTCTCCCACTGTGTCGTGGTCGGTTGAAAAGGGGCGTGGCCTTACTCGCCCGAGGGTAGGGGCAATACTAGGCTGAGTTTGACCAGCTCGTGAATGGGTCCGCTATCGATGTGCCGGATAGGTATTGCTAGACTATTGGCCAGACGGATAGTGAGGTTTCTTACGCTCACTTAGACTGTGCTACTGGGAGAGAGACAGTGCCATTTAGAGTGTACTAAACCCCGGTGATGATTCCAGAGATGAACTGTACTGATATGTGGACTTATTGAGTAGGAGTTGCATGCTCATTCATTCATTCATTCACTATCCACTCGGGCCGGTGGTGCGCAACTAATTATTGTGTGCCTTCGTTATGGTAAGGATTTCGGTTGGGGCGCGCAACTAACCTGAGATCAGGAGTTTACCACATTGAGTCTGACTATCCAAATTTAGGTATGGGACTGGTTTGGATAGAAGTCCCTTGTGGTGGATCCCGTAGTCTGCGATACTACGTACTATCAGCCCGACTTCACACTCCAGCATAGTCATTCCATTGGCACCACATATTACATATTGCATTACACTCTTGGCATATGGCATTTTGGGTTACTATGTTTCTGTATTCCTGTGACTTAGATGAGAGTGATGGTATTTGTTAGTTCTTCCGAATTGAATATTGCATTATATTTTTGGCATCCGATGTTTGATTATTTATGACTCCACATTTGCATAGCTGTCCTACATTGTGTATTCTGATATTGATTGACTCATGGGCTTGTCTGTATTTCCGCTTACTCTGTTATTGTATGATTTATGATCTTGTTAGTATTTTTGTTTACTCTGATAAACTCCTGCTCTTATCAGTATTTCTGTTGATTCCGACATTGTACGATTTATGGATTACCAGTGTTTCCGACATTATATGATTAAGGCATTGCATTGTATACTTGGCACTTACCTTATGCACACACTTACACCACCCTCTAAGCTTTTTATAAGCTTATACACGATAGATGCGTGCAGGTAATGTTAGGTTGCTGCAGCGTCGAGCTTGGAGTACGCAGCCGTCTTCTGGAGCTTTGATTTTGAGATATGTAATTCCCTTTCAGCACTGTACTCAAATGATTATATTAGTGGATATGTGATGATGATATTGCCTTTGTGAATTGGGTAATCTTGTGGTTATGCTTATTACGAGTTAAATGCACATAAAAAAAAATTCCTCCTTGTAGGATCCCAGGATCGAAAATCTGGCGTATGACGCTAGGAGCCGAGAATGGGGTACTACGGAGGCTGTCGGCACCGGATTCAGCGATCGGGATTCTTGTGAATCCGATTTTCGGATTTGGGGCGTGACAATATAAGGTTCATTGCAATGTGTGATTCCACCGTGGTGTATATAATAATGTTTATGGCGGCCCATGCCTTAGGAGCAATGATGGTTTGACGCCCACATTGTAAGAATAATGTTAGTTAAATGTCCGCATTATAACTCTCCCTCTCCCTGGGGCCCATTGATAGGCCCATACTGGCTGTGTGTAGGCCATCTAGGCCCATCTTCGTTGTGAGGATAGTTCATCACGTTATAACATGCTTAGTATAATTCTATGACTCATGTCATACACATCATATGTATGCTTGATATGAGTAGTAACTAATCATAACATATGCCATTGAGCAGATTATTTATGGGACTCACTGATAAGAGTTACCCACATGAGCACGTGGTACGTGCAAGATTGCTGCATGACTGACGGTGTGACTCATACATCTCGCATATGTGTGATATGATCATTGTACGCCCTAGTGACATCAGGGTCGCGGCCTCCACAGGCACATCATGGATGGCCGTATCGGATACCAAAAAATATTAGCTCTAGCATTGTGGGCATGTAGGATGTCTTTAAGTGAAAATTTCAGAACCTTTTTGGTACTAGGAAATGCTTCAACGTCTAGACCGAGTGGATACATGAGCGTAGGAGTGCCGAATATTAGTAGGCAGCGACTCCCACTGTGTCGTGGTCGGTTGGAAGGGGGTGTGGCCTTATTTGTCCAAGTGAGGGGGTTGTAAGCTAGACTGAGTCTGACTAGCTCGCAAATGAGTCCACTATTGATGAGCCGGGTAGGTATTGGCAGACTACTGATCAGGCGGATAGTGTGGTCTCTTCCACTTATTGGGCTATGCAATTAGGGAGGCGGCAGTCAGTGTGAAGTGTATTAGACCTCGGTGATATCCGAAAGAAAAACTGTACTGATATGTATACTTAATGAGGACTGGCATGCTTGTTTTGTATCTCTCATATGACATTTGGCTACGTAGGCCTTGCATCACATGGCCTTGGTATGACCGATAGCATTCATGCCTTACATCGCATAACCTTGGTACAGCTGATAGTATTCATGGACTTACCAACGTATTTTCGCATTTCTCTGATATTGTATACTTGACACTTGCCTTGCGCACACACTTACACCACCCTCTAAGCTTTTGTAAGCTTATGCATGACTGTTGCGTGCAGGTGACATTGGATCGCAGATGCCCGAGGCAGGAGCACGTATCGATTATTTTGGAGCCTTGTGGTCACCTTGTATTTCCCTTTTCGTATTGTACTTAAAGTTTTTAAAATAGTGGATATATGGTGATGTTGTTTTGTGACTTGGTTATACTTGTGGTTATGCTCCATTGCAAAAAAAAAAAGCATACTAAAAATCCTCCTTATAGGATCCCAGGATCGGAATCTGGCATATGAGTGCCGGGAGCTGAGAATGGGGCACTACGGAGGCTGTCGGCGCCAGATTCGGCGATCAAAAATTTTGTGAGCCCGTTTTCTGAGTTTGGGGCGTGACAAAGATGCTGCTCATGAATTCGCTGAATCAATAAAATCAGAATTCGAGATGAGCATGGTAGGTGAGATGAATTTCTTTCTAGGATTGCAAGTGAAACAATTAGAAAATGGTATATTTGTGTGTCAGTCCAAATATGCAAGAGATTTGATAAAGAGATTGGGACTTGACTCTAACTGCACTCAGAATACTCCCATGAGCACCACTCTCAAACTTTCTAAAGATGCAAATGGAAAGAGTGTGGATTAGCACTTGTATCGCAGTATGATAGGCAACTTACTCTACCTAACCGCGAGTCGACCTGACATTGCTTTTAGCATTGGTGTGTGTGCTAGATTTCAGGCCGATCTTAAAAAATCACGTATATCCGCGGTAAAAATAATTATATGATTTGTGGTTAGGACTACTGACTTTGGCTTATGGTATCCATTTGACACATCTACAATTATTGTTGGGTACTCAGATGCTGATTGGGTCGAGAACATTGATGATCACAAGTCCACTAGTGGAGGTTGCTTCTATATCGAAAATCGTCTTGTATTATGGCACAGTAAAAAGCAAAACTCAATATCATTGTCTACTGCTGAAGCTGAATACATTATAGCCGGTAGTTGTTGCGCACAACTTCTGTGAATGAAGTAAATGTTGATAGATTATAGCATTAAGCAATCTACAATGACACTTTTTTGTGACAATACAATTGCTATCAATATCTCAAAAAATGCAGTTCAACATTCTCGAACAAAGCACATAGATATTTGACATCACTCTATACATGAACTTGTCAAGGAAAACATTATGATGCTAGAACATGTGCCTACTGAGCAACAATTGGTCGATATACTCTATTCTAAACATTATGGTGCATTGAATGAATTCTCTTCCCTACACTAAACTTTATCATCTATTTGTTCTTGGCATGCTTCTTGGTACATCCTTTTTCAATGACTGAAAAAAAGGGGAAGAAGAAACCTACCCATCAAAACAATGATTCTTTGTTCTGAAGAGTTTGTTCCTTCTTGTTACAGGTTGATCATGGCAGAAACTATAGGGGAGCAACATTATTGTATTACATGTTCAAATTGTTTAGAGTTGCAAATTGAAATTTTGACATGTAATCTTTCATTGTCTTGATATGTCATTGGTATGAGCCATGATGATGTCTTAGGTTAGGTTGATTTTTTGTCATGTGATTGACAAAGGGAAAGATTGTTAATGCATTCACCGTGCACACTATGTTTGTCAATCACGTAACTAGTTGTGTCAAGTAGTCGGATGGGTCCTTGACAAATGAAGACTGATGATATAACTGGAGCAGAAGCCCAAGCTATAAGTTCAGAACACAGAGAAGCTTTTACGATCTGAATCTTGTCTATAGATGATCCTAACCCAAATAGGAAAACCCACATAGATCATCTATTCAAGCCATTCTAAGTTCATATTTTCTATCATTCTACTGTTGGCTTTAGAAGGTTCAAAGTTGTTGAATGAATTGCTGGACGAAAATTCAAACAGGAAAATATATTCCAATTCGGTTGGTAAAGGTGCCACCGAATGGCACCTTCGGTACCACCGAAGTGCCACTCGGTACTACCGAAGACACTTTCGGTATTACCAAGAGTGCCCAAAACATTTCAGTACCATTGACTGCTACCGAAGAACATAGTTAGGCAGTACCGAAAGTGACAAATACTATCCAGTAACTTAAGGATCTAATTCAGTACCACGATACTACTAAATGTTCACTCGATAGCAACGAAAACTAGTTGTTATAGATCCGTTGGGTCCTTTTCTATATAAATACAGGACCTAGAACTTTATGAAAATTGTGGATTTAGGTAGTTTAGAGTATCTAGTGTATTCCAAGCTTATCCCACTCATCCTAGACTCCTATCCACACGAAATTCATGCTTTCTTCATTATGATTTCTCACTTCAATGAGCATTCAAAGCTCCTATTGATAAATAACATGATCTTGAACCTCCTCTAAAGTATAGATACCAAACCTATTGGCAAATGCATAGTCTTGAGTAACATTCACTACAAAAAAAATAGGGAAACGCCAACGGCTAAAAACTGTCGGCAATGACCTTCCCCGATGGCTTTTAGCCGTCAGAAGGTCCGTCGGGAAAGGGGGCATCTGCGTTGCTCGCCGGTCTTCAGCTAAAACTGTCGGCCTTTCTGATGGAAAAGTTCGACGGCCAAAGCCGTCGGCGTTTACAATGGAAAAAAAAAAACTATAGCCATTTCTTAAATTCAAGTGCAACCATTCACTGGCGGCTATAGCCATCTGCATTTCTCATAAATTAAAAAAAGAAAATTAATTTCCTAATCAACACAAACATCCAAAACTAGATATACCCATTTCTCCAAAGCCCTAAACCAACCTATTTGAGAAGGTGAGTCTACACAAAAGAAAAAGAAAAAATCAAAATCAGAAATATCATCCAAATTCCAAACATAAAATTTGTATTTCCATAAAACACCATTGTATGTGCATTGGCCCTAAACAGACAAATCTAAAAGACATTCAGTTCATATTTATGATAGCAATGCACTGCCAAAAACAAAATCAAACTGACTAATACATGCTTTGAGCAATGCATTTTTAAAAGTTTGAACACTAATTGACGTGTTAAAGATTTTTTCTTTTTTGAAAGTACCTTGGTTAGAGGAATCCTTGGGGTTAGTGTCTTGAATGGGTTTTGATGCTTCCATTCCTTTTCCTCAAGGGCCTGTTTGATTTTCCAGGATCCCGGTAAATCCCTGGTAAAGAAATAATTATTACTTTTTCACGTGTTTGAAAATGAGTGAGTAATTCCACCTAGAAAACCGATCTAAAAATGTTAACTTAATCCGTGGGCCCCACCATAATGTATATAACATATCCGTATTGTCCATCTGTTTTATTAGAATATTTTAGGGCCTGAGCCGAAAAAAGTAGGAAGATCTAATGCTCAATTGGCCCACATGAAAGGAAACAATAGACTTAATTTGTCCACCGTTGAAAGTTGATTCTTTTACTGGGCCCACATTGAAAGTTGGATTGACCAACATGCCTTCCTCCTTCCTAGCACATGAAAACAGTAAGTTCACATTCAAAGAGTTGAAAAGGACTCAGAATTATAGATTTTGATGAGACAGGATTCTGAACATCATGGACTGATTTTTATCATTTCGAACTCCTTATTTGATAGGAACTACAATGGATGAAGGATGACCTGGAATTCCTCCAGATTACAAGTTCCTAACCCTTCAATCACAGGCTTACGCATAGATAGTTAAGGTGAAGAAAACAACGACCAAAACTGGATGACTAAAAAAGCAAAAAAGAGTATGTAGTCAGATACTTGTAACATGGTCATACTTGTAAGTTTGCGAGTAGTTACCAATATTTGTTGTGATCGTCTCCTGAGAAACTGATCCTTGTAATACTTGACACCCATATGCATACTCGGCTAACATAGAAAAATAGTCTAACAATCAGATTGACTGGATAATCCAAGAGAGGACTTGACCAAGAGTAGGATCCCACCTGTATTGCAGGGTTGTGCACACAACATTTCTTCCATACAAACACAACCTTTTTTTTTTTTTTTTCGAAAGGTCAATCAAACACTACCATATATAGCTCGCTGCAAAATCACCCAACATGACACTGAAGTTGATGATTATTGATTGGTTGGACTCCCATGTATTTTCATTAATTTACATAATAACGTATGCATGCCTAATGAGTATTGATTCTTCATCTTATAGGAGCACTTGACTCCTGAGAATCCCATAAATTAAGAAGTCCCATCTCGCTTAAAGTTGCCATGTGAAATTCATAGCTTTTTCCACTGTGGTCCATCACTTATTGATAGCACAATGTTGTCAAAATCGCTACCATACCACAAATTGTAAGATTTTCTGATTTTCTAAAATTATCAAAAAAAAAAAAAAATCTCAAAAATATATAAATGGAAAATTAAAAGCTCATCAATCATCCATTTCCCATCAACTTGCACCTATAAGGTAATACATGTCATGATATTGGTAATTGAGAACATGTATATGGATGCAAATCATGACAGTGTATAAACGGCATTGTAGTCTTCCTGAACTGCGACAAGGATATTCATGAAGGAATTACTCAACTTCTGTTTAACATGAATCTCTTAAACAAAAGGAGAAGAGAACTATTAGGCGAAATCAAGTGACCCATGTACCAAAAACTGCAAGAAATGCAAGCACACCCAAGGAAAGGAATCAAATATAAGTTTGGGAACACATTCTCAAATTAAATTCAACATAACATTGACCATCAACATTTATAACATTCCTCCATATCAAAGACCGGTTAGACTTTCAATGATGGCAACTTCAACCATTTGTACTTTGCGAGTATTACGATTTCTCTAAATGCATCCGGTACAATTTTTTGAACTTTCCGAATATAATTAAGCAAGACCAAGCAAGAGTATCTTTTCATAGACTGGTAGAGTGGTGGAAATATGGTTGCACGAAGCGTGAGGCAAGCAAGACAACAGATTCAGATGTAGGAGCAGGGAAGCGTCTGTCCACAAATGTTATCAAGTGTAAATGTCTAGGAAGTGGGACATGAACACGAGTCTGAAGCATGATTCGAAGCAAGAGCGGCACCTGTTACAAGGATCCTGCAACTAAGGTTGAAGAAGGGCGGGGTTTGGAATCTTGGTTGGTTTCAATAACCTGAATTTGAAAGGGAGTTTTTTGAGTAATAAACTGAGCAGGCAGGTACTGGCATCACAGAAAAAGGAAAAAAAGAGGATTAAAGGATTAAGCACTCAAGATATGATTATTAACTCGTGAAAGCAATAAGGAAAGATGGAATGGTCTTAAAAAGAAAAAAGAAGGAAAACACCAAATGCAATTAAAGATAATAAATGGGGTTGGAACATATATACCGAAGCCAATTCATAAACATGAATGTATTAAACGAAACTCAAGGGTGAGATGCCAGACCTGTAAGGGTTCGGCCCAGTTAAGAGCTCCAGCAGCAAAACTCCAAACCCATAGACATCGCTCTGACTCTATCATTCAAAAGGTAGCCTACAAAGAAAGAATGATGAGTGTTTGTGTACACGAGAGAGAGAGAGAGAGAGAGAGAGAGAGAGAGAGAGAGAGAGAGAGAGAGAGAGAGAGGTTAATCCCACCTGCTAACAAGAGCAACATCATTTGGGTTCGGCCCAGGATGGAGAAGTGAGAGAACTTGGAGAGGGATTTGAACACGAGTCTCATTTTAATATTTTGAAATGCAGACCCTATCTCTAGATCTAGCAAATCTCAATGAAAAAGGGGAAAAATATCCATAGAAACAAATTGAAACGCCTTGAGTTTGGATGCCTGTAAGTTCTTTAATTTGTGACTTACAAGTAGGTCACTACATGTGAAAGTCACTTACAAGTAATCCTGTTTGGATGTAGGTTGTAAGTCACTCACAGGTAAGTTGGTTTTTATATTTGGGTAACCTGTAAGTTACTTACAGGTAAGAAGCTTTATATTCATATCGAACCAAGTTTAGCGTAGGGAATCATTCCAATTTGTTATGATTACATTAAAAAAAAAAAACTAGGCACCAAATATACAATTTTGTTACGCCTATCTAGATAAATGTTCAAGCCAATTCTTAAGCTAAAACAATCATCAAGTTAGCCATAAAAGTGGGCCCACTGATTCAAAATACCTATAATATAGAGCAATAACTTAGTATAAGAATTGGTAGGAAACAATTGGAAAATTTTAATTGTGCTCATTAAGAAATCTTTTTGTTGTAGCTAGATGATTGGGTTCTTTGCCGGATTTACAACAAGAAGAATGACTATAAGAAAATAGTGCAAAACACTAAAGAAACATCCCACAAAGAGACTATGGATTCTTTTGAGGCCATTGAAGATATTAGATCAGCCAGAACTCTATAAGCAAATGTTGATAACAACTCATTTATAGAGTTGGATCGTATATGATTCAAATTGTTGGAAGCAACTCTACTTTCCCACTCAATGCCAATCTTGAAAGCCTTAATAGAGCCTGATCATTGTATAATTTATGAGACCACACACAAGATGGTTTAATAAAATAAAAATGGTCCATCTTAATGGGCAATGGCTAAATAATAAAAATTAAAAATATAAGAGCAATGGTCCACCATGATGGACTAGACCATGGGACCGGCCTTGATGTATGTTTCAACAGTTCATTATGAGGCATGGCCTGGAAAAAATAAAATAAAATCCAAATGTTAGATGAGCCACACCACAAGAAACAACAGTAATTGAATGCCCACCAATAGAATTTCTTGTGGGCCACAAAAGAGTTGGATCAAGCTTGGATCAAGCTTATATTTATGTTTTCCCTTATCTATGTATGTGTGACCTTATCAACAGGTTGGATGGCAAATAAACATAACAATGGGCCCTATGTAGTCTTTAATGGTGGACGTTCAATCATCACTGTTTCCTGTGATGTGACCCACCTGAGATTTGGATTTGCCTCGTTTTTTGGCCCAAGCCCTAAAACGAGATTGCAGAAGTGATGGACAGTGGATATATCAATACATAAGGTGGGCCCCACTGCAATGGCCTCACCGAATCAGGCGGATTCAAAAGCAAGAAAAAAGAAGAAGCTTGTAACCCTAGCAACCGGAGAGAGGTGTAGAGAGAGAGCTGATTGCAGAGATGGAGAGAGAGAGAGAGAGAGAGAGAGAGAGAGAGAGAGAGAGAGAGAGAGATTGGAGCTGATTGCAGGTAGACTGTTGGTGCATTTCTCCCCCTTTCCCTCCTTTCAAAAATCCAAACGTTGAGCCTGTAAGTCACTTACGGGGAAGTGACTTCTAACCCCCAACCCCCTGCAGTTTCCTGGAAGATTTGCCTGTAAGTGACTTACAGGTAGGTGAATTTCCTCCCCCAAACACCACCTGTAATTGACTTCCCTGTAAGTGATTTACATTTTACCCAACTTACAAGCATCCAAGCAGGCCCTTAGGAACCACTGAAACAGATCTCAAGCCCTAAAACAATACAAAATCAAGAAAACTGCAATGAATTGAAGAATAAAAACAACATATCTCAAGCCCGAAACAGTACAACTACCAAATACTGAAATCTTCGGAGAAGCAGAAACTATATAACATGAATGCAAAGAAAAATGGAAAAAGAAAGCATCTTCTCACTTCAATCTTCTGAAATCCAAACCCTAGCTCTAGATTTAGTAAATCCCCACCATAACCAGTAAAATAAAATAAAATAAAATAAAATAAACTCGCAAAGCGTAGAGATCAAGATACCTGATGGGTTATCGAGTTGTTGCGGCTGGAGAGAGCCCAAGGCAGCCGTGAGAGTGAGAGAGAGCAGAGGAGAGGGATTTGGGTGAGAGATCGATATGAAGAGAGAGAGGAGAGGGAGGGGACTAGGGCGACAGAGAGAAAGAGGAGAGGGATTTGGGCGAGAGAGGAACAGATAGAGAGATTGGGCGAGACGGAAGCAGACAGCGCAGTAAACTCTGTGGAGCCCTTATACATTAGATAAATCCACTGCGTCAATCGACTTTAAAAGATAATTTCAGGGATTCAGACAAAAAATGAAGCATATCCAAATCTCAAGTGGACCACACCACATAGAATCATTATTCCAATTATTTTATTAGTCGGTGCTATGTGGCCCCATCATGATCTATGTGTTTTATACGCACCGTCCGTCCATTTTTAAACATCAATTTAAAACTCCATGCCAAAAATGAGTAGAGAAAAGTCTCGGGTGGACCACAACATGGGAAAACAGTAGTGATTGAACGTCTACCATTAAAGTCTGGTGTAATGTTTATTTCACATCCAACCTGTAGATGAGGTCATACAGACCTGGATGAATAATGGTGACAGTTCAATCAACACTGTATGGCTCACTTGAGATTTTGATCTACCTAATTTTTGTATTGAACGTGTTAAATTATCAAAGAAAAATGGATGGACGGCATGTACGAGACCATACATCATGGTCGGGTCCACGGAGCACCGACCACTGGCCATTGAGCAGCCATCTTTCGGACGCGGATTAGATAATGACAGGTTGAGTAGCGAGAGTTGCTAATGAAGCGATATCACCAAGTTCTATGAGACCCACCAGGATATATTTATTTTATCCTCACCATTTATCCATTTGGAGTGATCATTTTATGTCATGAGACAAAAAAAAATAAAAAATGAGTTAGATCCAGATTTGGAGTGGACCCCACCACAGAAAATAGTGAGAAGAGTGACTTCCACCATTGAAACCTTCATAAGGTCCAACATGATCTTTATTTAAGATCTAACCTGTTCATGAGTTAAGACATGATAGAAGGGAAAACATAAATTTCAGTTTGATCTAAAACTTTTATAGGCATTAGAAACTTTTAACGTTGGGCGTCACTCTCTCCATTTTCTACGGTGGGTTCACTTGAGATTTAAATATAACTTATTTTTTTATCTCATGCCTTAAGTTTATATCTCCGTCCGTATGAATGAGCGGTGTGAATACAACACATACATTATGATGGGTACCACAAACTTGGTGACATCACGTCATAGAGTCTCGAGCAGTAGCTAATCCGCGTCCTTTGCAAAAGCCTCGTCACATCCATTGTGAGCCAGAAAAAGAGGCCAAAAGTGAGTAGGATCCGAGATTCAAGTGGCCCTACAAAAGAAAATGATGGTTAAGGACAGGGCCGGCTCTAAGGGGTAGGCAGGTGAGGCAATCGCCTAAGGCCCCCTATTAATGAAGGCCCCGTATCCTAAGAACAGGCTTTCAATACTCTGACAACGTCTGGTAATCTATACATATGCACTGAGAAATTGCAACCTCTGAATATTTTTAAATTAAATTAAACAGATATAAAAGTGGGTCCTAGTCTAGATGGTTCATGAAAAACAAAAACAAAAACAAAAACACACAATGAATGGATCTCCTAACTGGTTGATTGTTGTACACTAAACAAATTATTTGAATTCAACATACAAATTCCCACTAATTGGAAGATATAATAGTTAAATCAATGGATTTTTTGTAATATAGCCTATCTAGAATGGATCACCTAATTTAGACGGTTTGGATGGAGTCAAAATATGCTATATTAACAATCTAGGAATGCCTATTTATTAACTAAACACTGTTCAAGTACTATACAATTCTAAATTCATTATTCTCACAATGGGACGCGGATTGCGTGCAGACCACTTTAAGGATTCCTGTAGCCCTGAGCTCTGTGGGGTCCACATTATTATATGTGTTATATCTATTCCGTTGATCCGTTTCTTCATCCCATTTTAGAATATTAGAAAAAACATGAAGCAGAACCAAAGCTCAAGTGGACCACAACACAGAAAAAAAAGTGGATATTGAATGCTCACCATTAAAAACTTTTCTACAGGCGGCAGAAATTTTGGATAAGCTAATATTTATGTTTTCCTTTCATCCATCTAGGATTCACCTTATGAACGGTTTAATAATTTTATCTGTCCAAACTGATTTATTGGATAAACTAGAATACAAAAGTTTATTAATTTTTATGGTTTAATTTTAAATTTATTAATTTTTTATTTTTTAAACTAAACAGCTTCATTTTTATGACCTGCCTATGGCCCCCAAAAATGTTGAGCCGCCCCTGGTTAAGGAAATTACTACCGTTAAAATCTCTTTGAGTTCATTAGTGATGTTTGCATGCCATCCATACCGTTAATAACATCATTCCTACTGGGATGAACTAAAACACAAATATTAGCATGATTCAAAACTAATGTGGCCATGTGAATATTTCAACAGTGGACGTTCGATTATCACGTTTTCGGCCCCCACAAGCATTGGATACGGTTCATTTTTGGCCATTTACCTTAAAATGAACACACAAAACGGATGGACGGGAGGGATTTCTCACAAACATCTAAGTGACCCCGCAAGGCTTTGGCAGGAAATCCGCACCCATCTGCTTCCGTGCTGACGCTCGTCGAGTTACTGTTAAAAGTTATATGGCCCACAATGATGTATTTATCATATCTACACCGTTCATCCATTTGGTGAGATCATTTTAGATCTTGATTCAAAAAATGAGTAATTTAATATTGAAGTGGACCACACCCCAAAAAATAGTGGGGACAATGATTCTCACCATTAAAACATTCGTAGGGCACACTGTAACGTTTACTCACCATCCATTCAGTTCTTCGGTGACCCCAAAAGGGTTTCAATGGCAGGCGTTCAATACCTCGCTGCTTTTTACACTGTGGTCCATTTAATGTTTGGATCTATCTTATTTTTCAGATCAAGCCTTACGAAACTTACCAAGTGGATGGACGGTTTGGATATAAGTCATGCTTTGTGATGAGACCCACGAAACTTAGTAACGTCAACCCAAAGTTGGGTTGTTGCCAGCCAATCCGCTTTCGTTACGCTGGGAGAAAGCCAGAGACAGACGGTCTAGTTAAGGCTTTGTGGAGCCTAACATGATGTATGTTATTTACCCGCTCTCCCCAGTAGCCAAAAAGGTTGTGAATTTGATTGAGGAAGTCGGGGTTCTCCCTAGTTCTTCCTTCTCTCAATTTCACTCACCAGGTTTGGGTACCTTTCCCGTCCCCTGCGCTTCATTGGAGAGCATGTACGTGGGGAATGAGAAGGCGGATCATCTTTACTGTTGATGTCTAATTAAAACGTAATCTATTTCTACACTTTATTTTAGGGCACTATCCTAAAAAAGAGGAAAATTAAAGCGCTGAGTGGGACACCATGTATCAAGGGTAGACACTCAATATATACTGTTTCTTATGGTGTGGTTCACTTCGGCATTCGACCTACCTACTTTTTTGGTTCATGTCATAAAATGAGCTTTCAAAATGAATGGACAGCTTAGATAATATATATATATATATATATATATATATAGAGAGAGAGAGAGAGAGAGAGAGAGAGAGAGAGAGAGAGAGAGAGAGAGAGAAATGCTCACACACAAGTAGTTGGACCGTGAGTTTTGGTCCAACTAGCCGGGCATTTAATGTTAATAAATGTTGTATACGGAAAATTATTTTAAAAAAGAAAATGACTTACCCACTTTGATCGGCCCCACCATGGTGTTAATGGGAAATCCAACTCAATCATCACATGATTCACCTCACGTTGGACCCATGGTCTGAAAATCAGCTCCATTTATGGTTAAGGTGGACCACAAAACTAAAAACAGAATACAGGAAGAGCTTATCCTCCAAATCGTCTTCCTTGGCATGGCCCAATTGAATCATGTATAGTCATGATTTCTTGGACATCAAGCCTAACCTTTTGTATGGCATATAATGGTTGAAGTGGATTTCCAAGGCCCAACCGGGTGGGCCCTGTAAAAATCAAGGGTCGACGCCTTTCCCAATTCTTTCCATTGCATATGTCCCACTCATTCACGAATTAGCCTAGGATTTTTTCTGTGGGCCCAACATGTGATTAAACATATAATGATCGGAGTGGATTCCACACACATATCACAGTGGCCCCATTAAAAGATGAAAGGTTGAAGTTGATGAGGCACTTGTTGGTTCCAAGAAAATTGGTACGTTACCGAGAATGGATGGGAGTAGATCAGGTGTTACCCAGGTAACATACCAATAGGTGCTTCCTTAACCGTGGGACCCACTTTGATATATTTGTTGTACATATCCACATTGTCCATCAGTTTTTACAAATCATTTTAATAGATGGTCCCAAAAATTAAACAGATCCACTTATCAAGTGAGCCCCACCACAGGAAATAGTGAACATTGAACGCCCATCATTAAAACCTTCCTATGGCCCACCGTAATGTTTATTTTCCATCCAACATCCAGCATATTCATAATCCAACTTATTCATAAGGTCACGCAGACCTGGATTAGGATATATATATATATATATATATATATATATATATATATATATATATATATATATATATATATATATATATATATATATATATATCAACGTGATCCAGAACTTCCGTCACCCTAACAAGTTTTCAATGGTGGGGTTTAATCCTCTTTCTGTGGCATGGTCTACTTTAGCTTTGGATCTCCCTCATTTTTGGCCTCATGCCCTAAAAATGTTATGTTATGATAAAATATATGGATGGTGTGGATATAACATATACATCACAGTGAGGACCATGTAGCTTTGCCACATCAACACATTCGGCTGTGTGTTCCCCGCCTTGCCATCCGAGTCTTTCTCGGAACCAACACACACATTTCATCTTTTGATGTAGCACACCATGATGTTTACATGAGATCCACTAGGGCACTATTTTCTACCTTGTGGTCCACTTTATTCATGGATACATCTGACTTTTTGCCCTATGACCATTATGGGGCAACTCATCTGATAGTTGGTGTGGATTTCATATTAACTCCACCGTGGGTCCCACCCAAGCCATCAAGTCCTTTTCCTATGGGAAACAACTTTCCTCGAAACAAATTTATTAACATTAATTACACAACTAGTTGGACGGTCCAACTAGTTGTGTGTGAGCATTACTATATATATATATATATAGTCCCAGTCTCCTGCGCACCGTGTCGCACGGAGCTTAAATACGAGCTCGTATAAGAGCCGTTAGATCCCCTTCATCGGCTGGGATTTAGCATTCCAACACAGGAGAGTCTCCGTAGAGATGACTCGCGCGCCAGTATTTTCGGACGCACGCGAGCTCCTCCTAAAGTGACGTCTCCAAGTTCTGTGGGCCACACCGTGAGGGGATTTTTGTATCTACACCGTCCATCCATTTGGAGAGACCATATTAGGGCATGATCCAAAAAATGAATCAGATCCAAAGCTCGAGAGGACCCCACCACAAAAAAAAATAGAGGGGAGAGTGATGCCCACCGTTAAAAAGTTCTGAGGGCCACGACAATTTTCGTTCAGCCAAATATTTGTGATTTAAGTTTATCTTAGTAAGAATGACATTATGAACAGTATGGATGGGATATAAACATTATGGTGAACCCAGTGAAGTTTCAACGGTAAGAATTTACCTACACACGTTTTATTAACGTACGACATACTTAAGCTCTGGATTTATATCATTTTTTGCCCATCGTCTAAAATGATCTTTCAAAACCAATGAATGTGGTGGATCTTCCCTAAACATCACGATGGACCCCACCTAACTTACCATGTCAGGAAGTTCCTTTGGAATCCCCGTTGATGAGGTCATCTCCTATTATTGGTAACGTGGCTAGACTGTCACCTAACAGAGGAACTTCCAAACATAGTTTTCTTGGATTTTGCTTTCTGGGTTTTTTCTAATTCCTGCTTCTCTCTTTATATTTGTTTGATATCTGGAATTTTTAGTTTTATTAAGTTGACTAATTCTGCCTCTCTCTCTCTCTCTCTCTCTCTCTCTCTCTCTCTCTCTCTCTCCCGGGAGGTTCTTCCCCAGTCCTAGTCTCTCCACCGTGGGACCACCATTAAACAGTCTGGATGATGGGTTATTGTGGTCTGTGTTGAATCAAGTGCAACACACCGGTTAGAATGATCTTCTTCTTTTTTTTTTTTTTTTTTCCATTTCCATTATTGACAATTTGTGTTTTCTCCTCATTCTGTTTTGTGAAGGTTGTATGTATCTTATATATGCCCATATGCATAACACACATGGATCGCTAAAGATTATAAGGTTTTTTTTTTCCCATCTTTATGTGATTTCCTGCTCTATCGTTCTGAATGTCTTTGTAATTGTATCATTCGTTTCTCAATAAGACTTATTTGCACTTTTTTTTTTTGTGAGTGAGTAGGGATTGCAGGATAAAATAAAATTGGTTGCTATTGATCTGTAAAATAGGCTTGATTGGTACAAGGAGAAGGTCTACCCTGGAAATAAGATCCTACTCTGTGAACACTTCATGCTTTTTGAATCTTCCTGATGTATGTGGCTGTGAAACTGATGAAGGGATTACTGGATTTTTTATTTTGTTTATTCTATAAGAATGGTTTGTAAATTTCTAGGAATGCAATGGAGGATGTGAGTTTAAGGGTAAAATTATTTATGATGGGTACAAAAAATTTGAATAAATAGGAGAAATAGGGCTGTGAATGACAATCTCATTGGACGGGGAGCATTTTTAGGACAAGTGGTACAAGGGTGAAAGCTTGCAATTGCAAACAAATGAGAGGAAGCATTTTACCTATAGATGATACTAATAAAAATTATTTTTTCTACCAATAAAAAAATCAAATAAAATTTTATTTTTTCGTGCTTGAAAAGAGGATAGTTTGATAATAAATGAGGTAAATACGTATTACTGCAACTCCCAATCCACGGGGCAGAGGATTCTCCAAAACACATGTTACAGTAAGGACTTGTTGATTGGTTTGAAGGAATTCTGTTTATGATGGTAGAAATAGATGGGATTATTGGTACTACTAACTAAAATCCAAAAATAAATCATGTAGGTGGATGAGAAAGAAGAAAAGAATAAGTTTTTACACAAATATAATTGAAAGAAGTGGATTTTTTAGGGTTTCTCCTTCTCCAAGTGAATATTTTCATTAACATTAATATCAATATTATTATTATTATTTTATTCAAATTTATCACTTCCATTAACATGTATTTGGTCTAAAGGTCTTCTTATAGACCTCATATGTGGATTTATTCAGGTCATCAATTTGAGCTTGTTGATCCCAAGATCCATCTTTATCGTTGATCTTGGTTTAAATACTCACCACCACAAACCCTTACCTAACTTATTGGGTTAGCAACATGAATCCTGTTACTCTGTCTCCATCATCATCTTGGTTGAAACACTGAGAAGTATGCATTTAAACCATTGGATGATCCCAATCTTCCATCATGATTGTACCCTTGATGGTCAAGGGTTGAATTGCCTAAATATCAGTTATAGACATTTGGAACTTGTAGCACTCTGTTTGTGACTTATTGATGGGCTTGATATGCCAGCCAATGGCCTGATTTTTTCAATGGATTAGCTTACGAGATCATTTGGGCAAATTTGATGATGCTGTGAAAACTGGATGCACCAATTCCCTGCAGCTCCCAACAAAACTTGCAATTCTTGAGTTGATTGTTAGTACCTACCCATTACTAGGATTTACATGCCCTTCACCTTTTTAGGAACTATTGACGGAAGCCAACATGCGTTCCATGGATTTCTTTTACCTGTTAGATTGGTAGACCATTTCACTTCTTCATTTAAAAAAAAAAAATGTCACTTTCTCATTTGCTTCTTCGTGATTTATGTCTTCCCTTGCTTTCAATCGGCTTCCTGATTTTCGACTTCCTCCCTTTTGTTTCAAGCTTTTGATTTGTGTATGTGGTAGTCAAAAACTTATTAACTAGGCATCCCGAGTTCCTAACTGGGCATATTAATCTGAAAATTGATAATTTATAATTGTCTTGTTATTGTTGACTTTGGACCGTTTAATTTTTTCTTAAATCTGAAATAGAAATATTGATTTTTGTTATGAGTTGTATTCATTTACTAACTTTTATACAATTTCACGATAAACTATATCAAATTATTATTATTTTTTCTAGAATAAAAAATACATTATAGCCAAAGAGTCCCGGGTACTTATAGAAATGCACGAGAATTTAATGGCGCAAGTTGGCGCAACTTCTATTCGTCGTTAGATTCCAGAAGTAGAAGAGGGGTTGAAACTAATAATTGAGAAGACTACTTTCTCTTCAGTTGATGCGGCATTTAACTTCTACAACCATTATGCAAAGAAGGTAGGCTTCAGTGTTCGTAGAGGATCAAATAAATACAATAAGAATCAAGAAGAGATCTGGAAGATGTTTGTATGTTCGAAGGAGGGGACGACATATAACAAGGTACAAATGAAGCTGGTGTAGTAAAGAGGCGACGGAGTTTTACTCGAGAAAGTTGTAAAGCTCGCATGACAATTAAAAAAGAGGGTGGTGGACCAAACTATATAGTGAAAAAGTTTGTTGAGGAGCACAGTCATGAGTTAGCAACTCCTCGAAAGAAACATCTTCTTCGATCACATCGTGATGTTTGTAATGTGCAGAAGAATTTGAAAAATACATTCACTCAATCAGGCATAGGCATTTTGTAAACTATGAATATTTTAGCAATTGAATCAGGTGGTTACGAAAATATTGGATGCATTGAACAAGACATGAGAAATTATGAAAGAGATAAAAGAAAAGAAACCAAGGACCATATTGCTCAACTATTGTATGAACATTTTTCTGAAATGAAGGAATTGGATCCATCGTTCGCATATAATGTGAAGGTCGATGTGGAGGGTAGATTAACACATTATTTTTGGGCTGACCCGATTTCACGAGAGGTGTATCATCACTTTAGTAATGTTATAGTATTCGATACCACGTACAATACAAACCACTATGAGTTAATATTTGCACCATTCACAAGGGTTAATCACCATGGGCAATTAATTATACTAGGTTGTAGTTTTATCCATAATGAGACTACTGAATATTTTATCTGGTTGTTTGAGAAATGGTGTGAAGCAATGTCAGAGGACCCACCAAAAGCGATCATAACAAATCAAGATTCAGCAATGACAAAAGTCATTGCTATTGAATTTTCGAATGCTTTCCATCGTTATTGTATTTGACATATTTTGCAAAAGGTCCCTGAAAAGTTAGGTCACATAACTTTCAAAGATGAATTTAAAGTACCTTTTTATGATAGCATATGGAATTCTGAGAAACCTGAAGATTTCAAAGTAAAATGGAGCAAAGTTATTCAAGAAAATAAGTTGGATCATAACGATTGGCTTGTCTCTTTATTCAACATTCGTCACAAATGGGTACCAGCATATCTAAGACATTTTTTTTTTGTAAGTATGTCAAGTAGCCAACGAAGCGAAAGCATGAATGCGTTTTTTCGTAAATATGTGTCGAAGGATAACTCGTTAATGGATTTCATAATTCGTTTTGATCGTGGAGTAGCACGACAGAGACACAATGAGTTAGTCGCCGATCATGAAACGATTAGTAGCAAGCTGAAGTTGAAAACTTCATTCGCCATGGAGAGAGAGCTTGGAGAGACTTATACTCAGTCTATTTTTTATAAATTTCAAGAAGAGTTATATGAAAGCACCATTTATAATACAATTCTTTTACAAAAGATGGAAGGCCTTTACATTTACAATGTTGGAGTATGTGAAGGAACATCTCTGTTGAGGGCCAAATATTGCATATCAGACCCCAGTTATTACCTGCATTTATGAGCATAATACTGTTTAATGGCCCGTTTTATCATATTTGTGATGTAGGGTGTATTTACAAGCTTGGATCGAAATAAGGTACTAAAAGCTAAGATTTAACTCTCAGAATTCACCAGTGCAAGGAACAGACTCCAGGGGACCAAGATCGACGGATTTACACGCCATAGATCCAAGAAAATTGAGAAACTGACACTCAGGTGGCCAGAAAGGTGTCCCGCATGCAAGATCACAATGTTTCCACTATCTGTTCGTCTTGAAACTTCATTCATGGCCTGAGGAATATAAATTAACCGTACACGTCGAATTTCACCCATTTTTTTTTATCAAAACATCACTGCGGGTCCCACCGAACACATCAGCACGTCCGCGTAGGCTTTACGCGCGTCCGGGAAATCTGAAAATTTCGGGCAATTGTGGGCCACTGTCTGTGATCGGATCATTGATCCAAACCATCCATTTGATCAGTTGAGGGGTTATTATCTTCACTACGCTGGCAGATTTCAAAGAAGGGAAGATTCCTCCTCTCAAACTCATTCCAAACACAGTTAGTTTCGGCGTTTTCTTGCGCAGAAGCAGAGTTCCGCAAGGAGTCTGCTGCGAACAATTTTCGCACTCCAGTCTTCCGCACCGTCTCAAGCAACAGCAGTGACCTCTGATAGCTTCTATAAAAGGGAGAAGAGAGGGGAATTCCAGGAGGCAGCCGTGGAGGCTCGGGCTAGACGTGGAGCAGGGAGAGAGACAGGGAGAGTTTATTTCAATAGTTGTTATTTTTTTATTGATTGGTGTTTTTTCTTCCTTCTAATTTCATGAGATCTAGTCCACTCATGTGTGGCTAAACCTCTTAGCCAGGGCTAAGAGGTGAAGCTTGTAGCGTGATGGGAGACCTTTAGTTTATGTTTTCTGGTTTATACTGAACTAATGATGATTTTAGTTTATTTAAGGAGATGTTTTTAGTTTTTAATGGTCTGTTGTGACTAAAATTATAATGGGTCTACGATAGCTTTGAGCATGTTCCTCCCTTTTTATGTTTATGACGTGAGGAAGCCCTGTTGTTCGCCATCATCTCCTGGGCATGGTCGGATGACGGTACCCTTCCTAACTTTCATGCATTGTTGATTGGTTGGTAATTAGTTTAATTCTGTTGTTTACTTTGTCTCCTAGGCATGGTTTGGTGATGGAATCCATTCTAATTCATATACCTTTCATCTCTTGAAAACTACATCAAGTAAGTTCAATTTAATATCCATGAAGCAGGCATAAGATCTCCCTGATCTCTACAAGTGGATCCTCTGAATCCCTAGTTTTCTTTCCCTGAATTCTTTAAGTTTAGATTAATATTTCACCATTATTCCTCAAATCACACTCGTTTTAGATTTCATCTCATTCTACTTCTAGTTCTAGTTGGTTTCAGAATACATACGAGTTTCAGTCCCTGTGGATTCGACCTCAGTCTTACCGAGTTTATTACTACATCACAACCCTATACTTGGGGAGTGAACGAGTTTTTAGCGCCGTTGCCGGGGATTGACAGTTATTTTTTCTGAGATTAACTAGTTCGAGGATTAGTTTAAGATTAGGAGTTTTCTAATTTAGAATATATTTAAAAAAAATAAAAATTTAGAAACTAACCTGTTTCCTATTTTGTAGGATCCTGACATAAACTTCTAATTTGGTAATCCCTTTCTAATTTCTCTACTTTTTCTATTTTTAGAATTAGGATTTTAGTTTTAGAAATTTTCTTATTCTAGGTTTCCTTTTTAGAAACTAACTTTCTATTTTTAGAACTTTTCTATTTCTAGGCTTTTATTTATTTTATAATTTTTTTCTTTTTAGAAACTAACATTACTTTCTATTTTAGGATTGGCATTTCTAATTTAGAACTTTCTAACTTTAGGTTTAGAACTTTTCTCTTTTATTTTTTAAAAACTAGGTTAGTTATTTTCCTGTTTAGAAACTCTTCCTAATTTTAGGAACTAACTCATTTTTACTTTATTTTTAGAAACTTTCTAATTCTAGGTTTAGGAAACTTTCCTTTTTAGAAACTAACTTTGTATTTCCATCTTAGAATTTTCTAACTCTAGAATTTCTATTTTTAGGAACTAATCTCTTTTGATTTCTTTTGCAGGATCTTAATATAGGAACTTCTCAATTGGTACCTTCCTTCTAACTTCTCCTCCTCTTACTTTTCATACTGCTGTAGGATCTTTTCTCTATTTTTCTTAGGATTAGATTCAGATTGAGGGTTTCACCATGTATATGCATGAGTGGGAACGTCAATATGCTGAGATAGCTTTTGAGCATGTAAAATAATGCGAAGGGATGTGTGATGATTATGATAAACATCAACCTATGTCTCAGATTTTTCCTGAACCAATCATCGAGAACCGACCTGAGCATAACACTCCATCGGTTAAAAAGTCCTTACGCGATCATATACGGGAGAACAATTTCACCTCACGAACAGTATGTGAGTGTTGGGGTTATCATAACTATGGGAGTGAGGATTATTATCACCCATCTGAGAAAAAGAAAACAATGCGTGATTATATTATGAGTGATAATAAGTATTACCAACCATCAGATTCTCCCACTTATGATCCGTATGACTATAACCAGTGGAAACATCAATGTCGGGAAGCTTAACCAGTTATATATCATAGTGATAATTCTCTTGCGTCATCTACCTTTGAAACCCAATCAGAAACAATCCAAGAGGATTCACTTCAGAAGCTCATGAAAGCACAAGAGCAGTTCAATCAACTTGTCATACAATCATGCGAATTGCTAAAATCCTCAATTCCAATAATTCAGTCACATCTTATGGAGAAGGAGGAGGCTAGGTTATCTCAACCTCATCTCAATCTAAAAGCACAATGTGAATAAGGTTATCATAATTCGCTTGTGGCAGAAACTGAAATTTCGAATGAGAAAATAGATTCCATTAATGAGCAGATGGTTCAATTTCCCGATAAGTAGATCTTGATGACTGTCCAAAGGAATGATCAAGAGACGTGGGTGTCTTTCAAATATAATGATAGTGACACACTTCACTCACATGACACACATGATTACACTGATGAGGTAGAGGTTAGTTTATTCGAACCTCAACTCAATCTAGGAATAGAATGTGAGGAATGTGATCCCATCCCAAGTGCACACTGCACGGAACTGGATGATGATGAGTATTGGGATTCAATCTCAAGTGTGGCTCCTACCAATGATCAAGAGGTTCAGGAAGTTGTCAACCATAAAGATCAACTCCACCTGTCTGACATGACTGATTTGAATGTGGAGAATGAACCATTTTCAACTAACCCTTCCAACCCTTGTGATACATGTTTGGACCACTCCTCTGAATCAAATGATGATATGATGCGGGAGAAGGACGAGTTGCTCGCTACGACCTTAGAATTTGAAACCACTAAGTTGAGGCCACCATCTGAGCTGTATACGTTTGACAATTCAATGCCTCGATGGAGTAGTTTTAATGAACAGGGTGATCACATCGATGTTCCTCCTATTGATTTTCAATATGTCTATGCAGGGTAAGAGCAAGACAGCATGCATCCATCTACTTTAAAAGACGATGGAATCCTTGAACAAATCATCACAGACTTTGATGCAGGAGAAGAGCCACTCTCAACTGATTGTCTCAACTTGTTGAACACATGCTTGGCACACTTTGTGGATTCTGACGACCCCATTATACATAAAAAAGAGGATGCTTTGCAAGACAGTACCTCGGTAGTTATCACGGACCGAGAGAACCCTCATTCCGAAGCCCCTTCTTCCCCTGACCCTGAATGTTTACCACTAAAGGAAGAGGAGCTAAAAACTGAACCGAAGTCTGGAACTTCGGAATGCATTGAGACTACATTACTTCCTGAAAATTTTTTTGAATTTTATCTACCTGTAGTCTCTGATTCACCATGGGATACTAACTTTGAGACTTTTTCTGACACAGGTGAATCATATATACTTTTGATACCTCATGCGAATCAACAAAATTTTTTTATTGAGGTACATAAGTTTCTTTGGCCATTCATGCTTTAGGGCATCAAAGCCTATTGCAAAAAGGGCTTTTGGATGATCCTGTTAAGAAACCTACTGAGAAATTTATCACGATACTGGCCAGAAGAGGAACCTTGAGGCATGACTGAGTAGTTTTTTCCTGCTTTCATAGGATTAGGATAGGTCACTTTATGCTGTTCTAGGTTAGTTTTTTTTTTTTGTCTGGCTGAAGATGTGAAACTTAGCGCTCCTGGGAGGCAACCCGGCCTTTCATTTTATTGCCCTAGTTAGTTCAATGTTTGTGGGTAACATTACTGCAAACCCTCACGAGACTACAACTCGTCCTCTAGGGGCAACCTAGGCGTTTAAAGGCTTGTTGTATATGCTAAATGCAATCGAGAGCACCTGTGAAAGTGGTGTAGTTTGTTTTTGTTGCGGTTTCTCTCTTGTGCTGACCCGCTCTTACGCTGATATTTTTGGGAAAGCCTCTTGATTCTTTCGTCCAGGTACTATCTTTCCATCTCTCCTCTTTACTTTCATTGTCCCATGTGCATTACATGCTCATATCTTTTACATTGAGGACAATGTAGATTTTAGGTTGGGGGTGGGAGATTAGGTTACCTAATCAGTGTTTTCTTGGTCTTGAGCAGAATTGTTAAAATTTTTAAATTTTTCTGAAATTTCTTGTGAATTCGAAGTGATTTTGACAGCCATCTTTGATTTAGAATTACAAGATAAGTGATGTTGGTAATTTGTGACTCTTAGATTCCGTTATTTGTTAGATTTCACAGTTAAGTTCAAATTGTTAATCTATGATTAGAGGTTTTAAACATTGATTGAGTCATGATTTCACAAGACACATCTTGCTTGCACATTAATGTTCAGTTCGATATTAAAGGATTAATTGGTGACCACTAAGCTTGAAAGGAACCAACCTGAGAAATTGAAAGGATTGGGCGAATGGTCTTCACCATAGGTCTGCTCCCTATAGGTGTAGATCTAATTCCCCATGGATGATATGTGAAAAAAGTTAGGCGACAAGTTTTCACCATAGGTTTGCTCCCCATACGTGAGGATTTGATTCCCCTCCTTGGTGTTACTGTTCATAAAAATATTAAAGGCTGGTAGAATGAAAAGATGATCTAAAAGGCAAGTGTTGGTTTCAGTTTTGGTTGTCATGAATTCCGTTTTAATTACCTGTGATATCATGAAATTGACAATTGGATCTCTTAATGTTGATAAGCTGAGATTACACTCTACACTCATGGATCTTAATGTTCAGAATTTGTCTAATTGATGGATTAATACCTTGAACTTGATTATGGAATTTACCGTGCACTTGAATCTAAAAGAAAGTAATGCCCAACATTCATGAATTTTAGAATTCTAGTATCTAGATTGTGTCTCAAAGATCTCCTGAGTTCATAGAAATTGTTCTGTAATTCTCAACATAATTTTCGCATACTTTGCTCGGGACTAACAAAATGCTGGTTGGGGGTTGTGTTGAGGGTCAAATATTGCATATCGGACCCCAGTTATTACCTGCATTTACAAGCATAATACTGTTTAATGGCCCGTTTTATCATATTTGTGATGTAGGGTGTATTTACAAGCTTGGATCGAAATAAGGAGCTAAAAGCTAAGATTTAACTCTCAGAATTCACCAGAGCAAGGAACAGACTCCAGGGGACCAAGATCGACGGATTTACACGCCATAGATCTAAGAAAATTGAGAAACTGACACTCAGGTGGCCAGAAAGGTGTCCCGCATGCAAGATCACAATGTTTCCACTATCTGTTCGTCTTGAACCTTCATACATGGCCTGAGGAACATAAATTAACCGTACATGTCAAATTTCACCCAATTTTTTATTATTAAAAACATCACTGCGGGGCCCACCGAACACGTCAGCACGTCCGCGTAGGCTTTACGCACGTCCGGAAAATTCGAAAATTCTGGGCAATTGTGGGCCATTGTCCGTGATCGGATCATTGATCCAAACCATCCATTTGATCAGTCGAGGGGTTATTATCTTCACTACGCTGGCAGATTTCAAAGAAGGGAAGATTCCTCCTCTCAAACTCATTCCAAACACAGTTAGTTTCGGCGTTTTCTTGCGCAGAAGCAGAGTTCCGCAAGGAGTCTGCTACGAACGATTTTCGCACTCCAGCCTTCCGCACCATCTCAAGCAACAACAGTGACCTCCTATAGCTTCTATAAAAGGGAGAAGAGAGGGGAATTCCAGGAGGCAGCCGTGGAGGCTCGGGCTAGACGTGGAGCAGGGAGAGAGACAGGGAGAGTTTATTTCAATAGTTGTTATTTTTTTATTAATTTATTTTTCTTCCTTCTAATTTCATGAGATCTAGTCCACTCATGTGTGGCTAAACCTCTTAGCCAGGGCTAAGAGGTGAAGCTTGTAGCGTGATGGGAGACCTTTAGTTTGTGCTTTCTGGTTTATACTGAACTAATGATGATTTTAGTTTATTTAAGGAAGATGTTTTCAGTTTTTAATGGTATGTTGTGACTCAAATTACAATGGGTCTGCAATAGCTTTGAGCATGTTCCTCCCTTTTTATGTTTATGACGTGAGGAAGCCCTGTTGTTCGCCATCGTCTCCTGGGCATGGTCGGATGACGGTACCCTTCCTAACTTTCATGCATTGTTGATTGGTTGGTAATTAGTTTAATTCTGTTGTTTACTTTGTCTCCTGGGCATGGTTTGGTGATGGAATCCCTTCTAATTCATATACCTTTCATCTCTTGAAAACTACATCAAGTAAGTTCAGTTTAATATCCATGAAGCAGGCATAAGATCTCCCTGATCTCTACAAGTGGATCCTCTGAATCCCTAGTTTTCTTTCCCTGAATTCTTTAAGTTTAGATTAATATTTCACCATTATTCCTCAAATCACACTCGTTTTAGATTTCATCTCATTCTACTTCTAGTTCTAGTTGGTTTCAGAATACATACGAGTTTCAGTCCTTGTGGATTCGACCTCGGTCTTACCGAGTTTATTACTACGTCACAACCCTATACTCGGGGAGTGAACAATCTCCCGAACGGCTAGTTGAATTCGAGATGGAATCTAAACAAGCAAAATGTAGTTGCTTGAAATTTGAATTTGAGGGCATACCATGTAGGCACATATTATGTATACTACGACAATCTCGGATACTCAATTTGCCAAACCACTATATATTGAAAAGATGGACAATGGATGCTAAACTGGATTTTATTTACAATGCGAGTGGTGTGGAGTTAAATAGAGAAAAACATGAATCATATGCTCTTCGATATAGCAATTTGTTAGACATTTCTAAAAATCTTGCCAAAGAATGCACTAATTTTAAAGAGACATATCAATATGTGTAAAGAAGGGCTACAAGATATTCTCAAACGAGTTCAAGATCAAAAGTTGGTTGTTGGTGAGACATTGGTGCCTAAAAATAAGAAACAAATAAAGAAGATTACTAAAGTAATCATTAAAGACCCGGTGCGTGCTAAAACTAAAGGAAGTGGAAAAGGATTATATAATTTCTGAAAGGAAAAGGTTGCTCGTAAGAAAGATAAAAGAAGATACAATGGATGTGGGAAGTGGGGTCCTGGCCATGACAAACGTAATTGTCCAATATGGAAAAAACTGTAAGTGTTTAATTCGTTTTATTCATTTATATTTGATTGATTCTTTAATTTTGTCTGTTAAATTATTATATCCTTATTTTCTTCATTCTTTAAAATGATTTGCTTGCAAAATAAGATCTCCCACATGCCAAGAACCATCAATGAATAAAGTTGATATGCGTGAAGAACCATCAGATGACGAAGTTGATATGCATGAAGAATCATCGGATGACGAGGTTGATATACATGAAGAACCATCGGATGACGAGGTGGAGACGTTAGGTCATGACACACCACTATCTTAATAATGTAATCAATAGTAATTTTTTAATTTACCCATTTACTTGGTAATTATATAACTATGACTACAAAAAACCATGCATGTGAAACATAAGAGTAGTTGATGATTATTTGAATGAATTTTTAATAAATTTTATTGTTTAAAAAAAATAGATTATTTGCATTACATGTCCTGTATGAAAATTGCATTGAGTATTTGATCCAGTCAGTCAATCAGGAGCCATAAAATGAATTTACAGGACTGTAGGGCCCAACAGCCCTTTACAACCAGTCAGACGGTCTGTGCCTCGTGTCCGGTTAAGGTCCATTATTGGAAGGAATGACAGACATTATGCAATGAACCGACATAGGTTCTGTCAAGGAATGAGATGGCCTCCACTGGGCCATTTCACACCCGCAGAAATGCATAGTCAGGATGCTAATATGCCCATTAATAATAGATATCTGTGGTCAAAAATATATTACGAAAAGAGAGGTTAAATAGTTCGTTAGACTCTGGTGAAAGTTTGCCACCATTTATTCAAGTTTTGTTTCTCATCCACTGACCACAAGGCAGACTTTGAAGGTAATCTGGTCCACCTAAATTGTGGAACCCACAATGGATGGTACACATCCCGAAATTGTCAATGATCAAAAGCAAGTAATCATCTGGATTCACAAATTGAATTTGAAATGGTGATTATTTTATTTTTAACTTTTCCAATTGATAGCCAACAAATGGATGGTTAGGATTTTTCTATCAACCTGATCTCCAGGAAGTGATCCATCCACAGTAGACCTTACAATTGGACACCTTGGGTTGAAGTTAATGGTTGGCACTTGTAGAATGTATGAGACACTACAGCTTAAAGAATATAAGCGAACAATCGTTGTGGTAGTGTACCAAATAGCGAGAAAAGTGTTGTTTGACTTTTGACTATCTCAGGAGCTCAACGTGTGTGGTTTTCATCACTCTCATCCCTATGAGAGAAGTGCTACGTGGGCCCCACTATGATGTATGTATTTCATCCATGCCGTCCACCCATTCTTTCAGATCATTTTTTGGTATGAGCCCAAAAATGAGGTTGATCCAAATCTCAAGGGGACTGCACAGTGTTAATTGAACGCCCACCATTAAAACCTTCTTGGGGGCCACAAAGTTTTAGATCAAGCTGATATATATTATTCCCTTCATCCAAGTTTGTATGACCTCATCAACAGGTTAAATGTCAAATAGTCATTATAGTGGGCCCTAGGAGGTTTTTAATGGCAAAAACTCAATAGCCATTATAATGAGCCCTAGGAGGTTTTTAATGGCGGAAATTCAATCAAAACTGTTTTCCCATGGTGTGATCCACATGTGATTTAGATATACCTAATTTTTAGGATAAAAACATAAAATTATCTTTCAAAATGGATGGATGACGTGGATAAAACACATACATCATGGGGTCCACATAGCACCGACCACTAGCCACAGCTGATGGCAGCGTCACCAGCCAAACTGCGTCCCTATCTCTCTATCAAAACTGATGCCACATGCCATGCCTTGATGAATAGGTGTGCGGTCGGATAGTACCCCTCTCTTGCCGAAAAAAGTGTCGTGTGAGTCCTTCAAGAGACTCTCTCTTGCGCATGGTTGTTGAATCCCGGCAGATGAGGGGATCTAACAGCGCATAACCGAGCTCTCATTTAAGGTCTGTGCAGCCTTGTGCAGAGGAGACCGGGACTCATGCGTTGAGCTTTAGTCCAGATGATTTTATATTATATATATATATATATTGTGGTGGGTGTCATACTCCACTTTTTTTTGCTACTGCGGTTAATTTGACGTATTTGTTTCAACGACGAGTTACTGTTATTCAAAGCCATCAGGAAAAATACTAAATACAGCTAGTCATTTTTTTGGTAATGATTGGTTGAATCATTTAGAAAATTCATTCATAACATTTAATAGGATATTCAACCCACTCCCTTTATGTTGGTAACCTTAATAGGAACATCATATGAAAGGTTCTTGATCATAAAGCGGAAATAACAGGTAAACTACAGCATAGCGATCGGGGGAGCATCGGGGAGCTGATTCAAGCACGGAAGAGCGAAGATCAAGCAACCCAACACAAGATACAAAAGAGGACTCAATTCAACAAGTATCATTATTAAGAGTTCACAAGTTAGTCTTTATTCTCATGTAGGATTGAGGCTAAGAGTTTGCTATCATCAAACGCAATTAGGTTCATAATGTAGGACCTTGGCCTGTGTGCCTAAACATAGGTATCTTGTGTGGGACCTTTGCCGGTAGGCCTAAACATAAGTGCCTTGTGTGAGACATTGGCCAGTGAGCCTAAACAGTGGTGCCTAGTGTGGGACCTTAGCTGTGGGGCCTAAACGTAGATTTTTAGTGTAGGACCTTTACTCGAGTAGAAAGCATAAATTGTGAGTCCTTTGTGTAGGACTGTAAAGGTTAATGGTGAATCTGGTTTAACACCATTCATAGTGAAATCCGGCGCACTCTTGGAGAGAGTGCGGTTGTCGAGAGTAGAGTAGGCATGTAGCAGAACCACTATAAATGCTTGTGTTTGGAATCAATGTTTGCGCATCTGTTTTATTATGCTTATGTATTTGAATGCTTAAGTATATATGCATGATTAGATAAATGCCAAGAATTGATAGGTATAATATTTCATACGAACATTTTCACTGTGTTATAGGCTAGTCACTTAACTTGCTTACCTCAAGTAGCCTATGTGATTGGATCCTCTATTGGCTTGGAAACCTTTAGAGTTATGTTGCCTTTCTTAGTTAAAAATGCTAAGTAGTTTTTGTTAGGCAATTAGGATTTTTAAAGTGGGAAAATAATTGAAAAGTCCTATTCGCCCCTCCTCTAGGACTCTTGGACTATTCCATACTTTTACTATAGTGATCTAAACCGCAATTTCAGCTACTTCTATGAACTGAGAAGTAATATGTTACAATTAGGATGAAATAATGTCCATTAGCTGCTTGAGGATTGATAGAACCTGTTGGGGGCCTTGCACAAAACCTTAGGATCTAGCCCTCCAGAACAAACCAGAATTATGGATAAAGCAATGAAATAAATCAAAGCAACAATCACACACCACACAAGAGATTTTTACGTGGAAAACCCTCAAAGAGGTAAAAACCACGGGACCTCGTCCAGATCAACAATCCACTATGAAGTAGAACGTTACAATCTTCTTCACTCACGCAGGAGTGGATAAACAATAAGAGAAATAGAGAAAACGGAGAGATCTAACCGATTACGAGGACATAGAAGCGCTGAGATGTAGATTGCAAAGTAGAGAACCTCCACGAGCAAAACCTCCCTTCTATAAGCTTCCTCTCTCTCTTTCTCCCTCTCTCTCACCTTTGATAGCCCTAAACCCTTTAGCAAATCCCTTGCAAAGCTTTAGGAAACCCTCTTGCTATTTGTGATACCTAGAAAAAACCCTAGGCAACCCCTTTTATAGTTTTGGGAAACTCCTTTCCGCATCCCAGTTGCGAAAGGACTCAAATCCGATTTCGCGCAAAATCGCGAACAATCTACGTAACCTACGACTAGTCCCTGGCTCTCCTACGACCGGGTCGTAGACCACCTACGACTGGTCGTAGCTCTCCACGACCAGTCCTAGCTACAGTAAAAAACAACACGAACTCGCTGGACTTCGAGTCGTGCCAGGGCTCGAACCTACGACCGGTCGAGCACCTCCCACGACCGGTCGTGAGGGACTTTGGACCGGTCGTAGACGGGAAAAAAACCCCATCAAATCTCCCCCTTTTTGACCCGGGAGGGATCCACCTTCTTCAAGCCAGCCAGGTTTCTACAAACCTCAAACTTGCCCTTGAGCAAAGCCTTGGTCATCATGTCTGACCCATTATCGTCCGTGTGGACTTTCTCAAGCTGTAACACCTTTTGTTCCAAAGTATCCCTGATCCAGTGATACCGAATCTCTATGTGCTTCGACTTGGAATGCTGACTTGGATTCTTGCTCAAGTGTATAGCACTTTGACTATCGCAATAGACCACGTGCTCCTCTGCTTCGTGCTAAGTTCTGTAGGAACCTCTTCATCAAAGCATCTCTTTACATACTTACGCAATGTATTCGGCCTCTGTCGTCGACAATGCTACGACCTTCTCGTAGCTTGCTCGCCAAGAAACCGCTCCCCCTGCTGACGTGAACATGAACCCGATGTAGACTTCCCGGAGTCTATGTCACCTGCCATATCTCGCATCCGTGTAGCCCTCTAACACGGGTTTACATCACCATAGCATAGGCTCAACTGGATGAGCCTCTTAGATACCGTAGTATCCATTTCACCGCCGCCCAATGTTCTTTGCCGGATTGGCAAGATACCGACCGACAACACCAACCGCATATGCTATGTCCGGCGTGTACACACCATAGCATACATCAAACTTCCTACGGTGACGCGTAGGGTATCTTCTGCATCTCTTCCACCTCGCTTTGCCTTCGTCTTCGGACACCGCTTCGCTCAATCCGAAGTGACCATCTAGTGGAGTCTTGACCGCTTGCATTCATATTGAACCGCTCTAGACTTTCTCAATATACCGCTCTTGTGACAATGCCCAAAGCTTCCTGCCGCTTAGCATCACACGGGTTATCTCCATTCCTAGGATCTGTCTAGCCTAGCCCAAGTCTTTCATCGCAAAAGACTTGCCCAACTCCTGTTTCAGCCTGTCAATCTTCTTGATATCTTTTCCCATGATGAGCATGTCATCAACGTATAACAACAGAACTAAGAAATCACCATCCGAGAACTTACGCGTGAACACACAAGGTCCGACTCCGTTCTGTCATACCCATCTTTGTAACATGAACGAATCGAACTTCTTGTACCATTGCCGTGGAGCTTGTTTCACCCATCATACAAGCTCTTCCTCACCCTACACACCATATGCTCCTTGCCCTTGACTTGAACCCCTCTCGGTTGGTGCATGTAGATCTCTTCTTCCAGTCACCATGGAGAAAGGCGGTTTAACATCTAACTGCTCTATCTCCGGATCCATGCTAGCCGCCAACCCAAGCAACACCCGTATGGATGTCATCTTCACCATGGTGAGAATATCTCCTCGAAGTCTATACCTTTCCTCTCGACCAAATCCTTTAACCACAAGTCGGCCTTGAACCTCATCTCGTGAATTCTTCTCGCTCAATCTTCTTTCTCGAACACCCACTTGTTGCTCGAGCTTTCTTGCCCTTAGGCGCTTCACCATATCATAGGTGTGGTTCTTATGCGGATTCCATCTCCTCTTGCATAGCTTTCAACCACTCCTCCTTATGCTCGTCGGCTAGGGCCTCGAATAATCTTCGGCTCTCCCCATCGGTTAGCATAATGTACTCATGCGGCGAGTACCTCTTGGACTACTGTATCCGTCCCTAGATGACCTCCTCACCAGTGGCTCAACAGTGGATCAAGTGGGGCTCCCCCCTGGTCCATCTTCCGAAGGAACTCCCTCGTCCTCTACGTACCTTGTTGTACTCCCCGTCATCGAGCACCATGGGAGGAGTAATCGGATCCATGTCCTCTAGCTCACCCGAACTAGGGTTCTTCTCTCGCTTACCAATGTCTTCGATACACCGATCTTCAAAGAAAACCACATCTCTGCTCCCGACGAGCTTCTTCTCGGTCGGATCCCATAACACAGTAACCGAATTTTTCATCACCGCACCCTAAGAACACACACTTGCACGATCTTCATATCGAGCTTGGACCTCTCGTCCTTTGTACGTGAACGGATGTCCCGCATCCAAACACCACTGAGATGACCGCACGATGGATCCTGTCCAGTCCACACCTTCTCAAGTACTTCTCCATTCAACGGGGCTGATGGAACCTGTTTATCAAATACACCGCTATGCGCATTGCATCTCCCCAGAACGTCTTGGGCAACTTCGCATGAGATAACATGCATCTGATTCTCTCAACAATGGTGCGATTCATTCGCTCGCCTACACCATTATCTTTGGGGGTCTTGGGAACCGTCTGTTCATGCCGTATACCCCAGGACTTGCAGAGTACTCATGAAAGTCGCCAATGTATTCACCACCATTGTCGGTGCGGATGCACTTCAATGATCTACCCTGTCTCTCTCTCGACCATAGCATGAAACAACTTAAACACACCAAAGACCTCGTCCTTGGATTTCAAAGCATAAACCCAAACCCTCCTAGATGCATCATCTATAAAAGTGACAAAATACAATGCCCCACCCAAGGTTTTGTCCTCATAGGACCACAAACATCGAATAAACTAAATCTAATGCATGCTCTTTATTAACATGAGAAGCGGTTTAATGAATGAAACTCTATCTTTGTTTCCTCGATAAACAATCAAGACAGTTTTGAGAGGCATACCCGTCACGTCTGGAAGGAGTCGCTTCCTTGCTAGTAGCTAAAGCCCTTTTTCACTCATGTGGCCTAGACGCCTGTGCCACATGTCAATAGCCGAATCTTCCGCTGCGTTCAACCCACCCTTGCACATACTGACACTTGCCTTGTACAGGCGCAACACTTCTTTCCTTTGGCCAGATCAACGAACCCTTGATGAGCTTCCATCGCCCACCAAAGAAACCGGCTTTCATAGCCATCATCATCCGAAATTCTTCCCGTCGACATCAAGTTGAGGCGAAGGTCCGGGATATGCCTCACATCCCCGAGAACCAATGTGCGACCCACATCGGTCTTCACACAAATATCACCGACTCCCACGATCTTTGATACGCCGAGATTTCCCATCTTCACGGTCCCATAGTCGCCGACTTGTAGCTTGTGAAGGAGTCCTGTGTGGAGTCGCATGAAAGAAGCTCCCGAGTCTATCACCCAGTCGGTGCCCTGACTCGTAGCCGTGAGACATACATCGTGATCTGTAGAAAGAATAACTACCATGTCGCCATCTGAAGCGACCGCAGTGGAATCAGATTCTTCTTCCTTCCCTTTTCCTTTCTTGTCGTTTTTCTTACCACGACATTCATGCTTGTAGTGGCCCTTCTTGCCACAATTCCAGCATTCAACCTCTTTTCTGTTACTCGACTTGCCTCTTGATTTATCTCGGGCCTTCCCGCCCTTCCTGTTCTTTCCTCTCCCCCGTTCCTGTGTCACAAGAGCCTCTTGCTGTGTAGACCCCTGAGACTTCCTCCTTGTCTCCTCATTGAAGAGACAACTGGTTACCTGTTCCATGGATATCTTTCCGTCTGGCGCGGAGTTACTTAGAGACACCACCAATGTCTCCCAATTGTCAGGCAATGAACTAAGCAATAGTAAAGCCTGCAATTCATCATCCAGGACCATCTTCATAGAGGTGAGTTGGTTCACTATATTGCTGACCTCATTCATATGCTCGGCCACAGAACCACCATCCTTGAACTTGAGATTTACAAGTCGCCTTATCAGAAATATCTTATTACCTACTGTATTCCTCTCATACAAATTTCTTGTAATTTTAGCCATAGGCTTGCGGCTGAGGTTTCTGTAACACATGGTGAAACACGGAATCATCCAACCATTGTCTAATAAACCCCACCGCCTTTCGGTCCATCTTCTTCCAATCATCATCGGTCATATCCTTGGATTTTGGCTTGATATGCTCCGAGATTGGAGAATATAGTCCTTGCAATAAAGCAAGTCCTCCATCTTAGCCTTCCATATGGTCCAGTTAGAACCATTGAGGCCGATCATCCTTGAGCCACCTTCCATAATTCAAACCGATCCTACCCGTTCAATGAACTTAGCTCGATACCACTTTGTTGGGGGCCTTGCACAAAACCTTAGGATCTAGCCCTCCCGTAACAAACCAGAATTATGGATAAAGCAATGAAATAAATCAAAGCAATAATCACACACCACACAAGAGATTTTTACGTGGAAAACCCTCAAAGAGGTAAAAACCACGGGACCTCGTCCCATCAACAATCCACTATGAAGTAGAACGTTACAATCTTCTTCACTCACGCAGAGTGGATAAACAATAAGAGAAATAGAGAAAACGGAGAGATCTAACCGACATTACGAGGACATAGAAGCGGCGAGATGTAGATTGCAAAGTAGAGAACCTCCACGAGCGAACCTCCCTTCTATAAGCTTCCTCTCTCTCTTTCTCCCTCTCTCTCACCTTTGATAGCCCTAAACCCTTTAGCAAATCCCTTGCAAAGCTTTAGGAAACCCTCTTGCTTTTTTGTGATCCCTAGAAAAAACCCTAGGCAACCCCTTTTATAGTTTTGGGAAACTCCTTTCCGCATCCCAGTTGCGAAAGGACTCAAATCCGCAGTTTCGCGCAAAATCGCGGAACAATCTGCGTAACCTACGACTAGTCCTGGCTCTCCTACGACTGGTCGTAGACCACCTACGACTGGTCGTAGCTCTCCACGACCAGTCCTAGCTACAGTAAAAAACAGCACGAACTCGCTGGACTTCGAGTCGTGCCAGGGCTCGAACCTACGACCGGTCGAGCACCTCCCACGACCGGTCGTGAGGGACTTTGGACCGGTCGTAGACGGGGAAAAAACCCCATCAGAACCAACTATATCTAATCTCCAAGCTTCAAATGGCTATGAAACCACTATAATGTGAAGTGCTCTGGTGCTTGATGTATAAAATCATTATGAAACTGAGAATCATTCTATTGTTTTGCGAACTCTATAGCATCCTTGACTATTGTGGGCCGATAATAACCCAATCTTCTGATTTGGTCTTGTAATTTCGGTCCTGGTTAATGTGCTCCGTAATCTCCATTATGTATCTCTTTTAGAACTTTCGACTCTTTGTTTTACAAACATGGGATCATATGACTTGCGATACATATTTTTTTTTTTTTTTTTTAATGGTCATAATGGAACCTTGGAGATCTTCTGTGAATGTTGCTTCTCTCTCCAGAATTGCACTTAACTATAATTACATTGTTTGGTTTGGAGTGCAGTTTTCCTCAAGTATTAAAAGGAGAACAATCAAAAGGTGAGAGAGCTGCCTATCATAACCTCAGAAATCAACATTTTATGTTTATCTTTTATCATCAAAATCAATATCCATAATTTTAAAGAAAAATCTTGGAAACGTGAATCGAATTCCACTTTTACAAAAACAGCAGCAAACTTAATTGCCATAGATATCAAATTCATTTCCAAGTATTCTCTCAATCCAATCACTGATTTGGAACAGAGCTTAGAAGTTTGGCTGTGGTGTTTACAAAGAAAAGAGAGTTCAATACAAGGAACTTCTGACAACGTAAGCTCTCCTTTCTTCTTATTCCCTTTGTGACATATTCTCCCATCAAAAACATTTCCCAATTTTGTGGATAGGAAGATCTTAAATCATAACCACATGATAAAGATCAATGACAAAAGATCATATATAACAATTGTTAGTAGGAGATGCTACGATTTTTAGATCTGTTAATGTCTTCATATACAAAACTAACCTTCTATGAGATCAGCTAAATTTAAAGAGTTCACATATAATATCCATACATAAGAATCTCATCTGATTGATTTTCTTACAAAATCTACTTCTTGATAGCGTATCTGTTTTGCTAAATCATCATCATCTTGTATCTAATGGCATCATCATGTGGTTTCTTAAACTGTCTAATGCATTAGAATCGCCCGTGTCAAAGCCCGGAACTTCACCTAGCAAGTGCTCGCTCTCTTGGTGCTCGTCTTGAACCCACGGATGATTCTCGAGCAATCTCAACCCTTGAGCTCCATGGCCACTTCTTTCATCAAGGGCCTATCTTCCCCCCTTAGTTTCAAGCATCTCTTGGCAAGCTGGGCAACTGCCTCTACCTGTTCGATCCTTCCTTCACTCACTACTCGATCCTCTAAAACCTCGACTAGCCTATTCTCTTTCATGTAGGAAACAAAATACATTGCTAGGTTCCTCTCTCTTTCGGATTTCTCCAAGCATAATGGCATTTTCCCTGTTAAGAGCTCCACCAGAACCACTCCAAAGCTATAAACATCGCTCTTCTCAGATAGCTGACTCGTATGGAAGTATTCCGGGTCCAAGTACCCTAAGGTCCCTTGTACCAATGTAGTCAGTTGAGTATGATCCAAAGGAACCAACCTCGAAGCTCCAAAATCAGCCACTTTAGCATTGTAATTATCATCCAAAAGTATGTTTGCGGACTTGATGTCTCGATGGATGATCGGCACGGATGCCGCGGAGTGGAGATAGGCAAGTGCGCCAGCCGTCTCCGCGGCAATCCTCAACCGGTTATCCCATGAGAAGAAGGATGTGGGGCCCGCTTCGCCATGGATATGATCGAAGAGGGTCCCATTGGTGACGAATTCATAGACCAGCATTGGGACCTCAGTCTCCAAACAACACCCCAAGAGCTTCACAACATTCTTATGGTTGATTTGTGAAAGAATAACCACCTCATTTATGAACTTCTCAATTTGGCTATCATCTACTAGCTTAGACTTTTTAATGGCGACGATCCTATTGTCAGCCAAAATTCCTTTGTAGACGGTGCCGTAGCCGCCCTTTCCGAGGATTCAATTTTCATTGTAGTTGTTCGTCGCTCTTTTGAGCTCTTCTGCAGTGAAAATCTTAGCTGCCTTGACCGTGCCTTCACGCGAAGAGAGCTGCTGTTGTAGTAGGTAACCTCCATTTTGTTGAAAGAATTTCTCTCTGAGTTTGATGATCTTTCGCTTCTTAAGTCCCCAGTACAACCAAGAAGTTCCATGAAGTAGAAGTAAGAGTCCTGATCCACAACCTGCACAAGTTACTCCACCAGCATCAATTTGGGTTCTGATCAATGATCTACAGTACATGATAATTAGGTCCAATCATCAGAAAGACCCAACTGTTTTTGTGAATGAGATGAGTGTTGGTGGGCCCAAGCATTAGGATGTCTCCGGATACAGTCCATTTTTTATTTCTCATTAAATAAGCAGAGACCATATTCGAAGAAATCGAAAACTGGACTCCTAACTGGGTCCAGTGAACTCGAAGACTTGATCAGGTGGGTCTTCGTTTCACTCGATTGGGTATTTTAATAACTAATTTAAAATATTTAGTGTAGGAAAATTTTTAATTTGTTGGAAAAAAATAAATTAAATAAAAACTAAAAGAAATAATAGTTTTGACTGGACCGAGTTTTGAGTTGAATCAACTGAGTTTTAAAACTATCGTAGATGCTGGCATTTGTTGGAAAAGACGTTACTCTTTCTTTTTCTTTTTCTTTTTCTTTTTCTTTTTTTATTTTTTTTTTTATTTTTTTTTTTTTTATGAAAATGAAGCTAGAGATGTATGTTGTCAGTCTCCCACACATGCGTTCATATGTGCATGCATGTGTTCCAAAATCCAAAATGTTTATCAAACTCAGCGTCATGGAAAATCCAAACTCAGTGAGTCTGAGTCAATGAGTAGGCCAAACTCAGCTGAGTTGAAACTCGACTCAGGACTAAACTAGTCCGTCCGAGTTGTAGAGTTTTTAAACCATTGGCAGGCTACGCAAAACTCAGCATTCTGAATAAGGTCGGACCTACAGCTTTAAATCCAGGCCAAAGCTAACCTAGAATCAGTGATTGCACCGAGTGGTGAATGGACCTCGACGCGGCTCAAAAATTCAATGATCGAACAATCAAAAATGTTTACTTCATCATGTGTGACCCTGATCCATCCACAATAGGGCCCATTTCAAGAACGGTCCAGATCACTTTATTGTTCCACCATGTGGCCCGTTTGCCACAAGGCTCATCATTGAACGGTGGAATGACTATGATATAAGAAACGGTGAGGACTACATATGATCCTCAGCCTCAGTTCTTAGTTTGTGTAAATGGGGGCCAAGATCTGGTGACCAAGACCGTTGATCCAAGAAAACAAAATTTGGATGGGTAGGATCCTCCAATTTCGGAGATTTTTGGGGCGTGATCCATCTTCTGCAGCATCCATCAAATCAACGGTCTGGATGATTGAAAGTCAAAGGGCTTGTGAAATGCTTACCTAGTGTGACCTTGATCACTGGAAAATCTGCATTGGATGAAACCAAGTAAGGAGAAATGCAGCCACTGCCTTCTTTTCTACCGTCGCCTGTTTGGCCAAATGGGCATTCACAACAGTAACTCCCCGCCGAGTTTTTGCAGGCGAATTCTGATATGCAAGAATTCTTCGTGGGGTCCGCACATTCATCGATATCTGTCCATGTCATAACCCACTCAATCATAAACACTAACTATACATTGATATAAGATATAAGCATCAGACCTAAAATTGTAGGCATGGGTATCTCAATTCAGACAGAAAAAATAGTGGGACTGTCAGATTAGAAGAGATCTTTTTATTCAATTTGGACCGGTACTTATTTTCTGTTTCAACCGTCTATTGTATGTCCTCGATCAGCCAGTTACGGTTTGTATGTTTAGTGGATTTGCAGGTTAGGATCCATCTATAGTAGGGGTAATGATATGGAACGTTTAATTTGAGGAGGGTTCATATAACAACACTAAAAGGGGAGGGAGCTTTTTAGTGCATGGGAAGGAAAAAAAAAAAATCCCTATAATAGTTGTAGGAATATGTCATATTAGGCCATTTAGCATGTATGAGGCACTAAAAATTGAACAACTTCATACGTGGCATGCACAATATACGTGGGAGCACTTGAAGTTGAATTGTACCACATGTGACACTTGTGAAGTATTTGAAGTTGTATGCTAGCACATGTAGCAAAGGAGACATGTTGGCATATCTGATGTATGGACATTGAAAAGCTAAAGGGTAGTTGGCACATTGGTGTGTGTGTGTATCTTCCCATGAGGTCGAGCTATGTGGCCCCCACTGTGATGTGTGTTGAACATCAACCCCAGCTAGATGCACCATTCCATGGTGGGCCACGTGCTTAAGAATTAAGTCAATCCATGACTTAGGTGGGCCACACCACATACGATAGTTCACAAGGGTTACCCTCCCATATTAAAACATTCAAAATCATTTATTGGGCCTACTGAGATGTGGTTCACAAATCCAGATCATCCATCTTCGAGCTATTGCAATGATTGCCAAATGTGGGGGTTATAAGGACCCAGTGGCACATTGGTGCACGTGACATTGTAGTGGCATTGTACAGATCATCATGTAATTTGTTACGACAATGCCGGGTTTCTTGCCATTATAAGGACTACCAAATGCTCGAGTTATAGGAACCAAATGGTATGTTGGTGTTGGTGATGTTATAATAGCATTGTCCAAATCATATTACTTATAATAGCAATGTCCACCTTTGTGCCATTATAAGAATTACCAAATGCGAGTGTTACAAGGGCCATTTACATTGATGTATATGACATCATAATTAACGGCATTGTCCAAATGATGAAACTTGTAATGGCAATGTCCATCTTTGTGTCATTACAAGGATTGCAAAATGGAGGAGTTACCTGGACCAAATGGCACATTGTCACATGTAACATTATAATGGCATTGTCCAAATCACATAACTTGTAATAACAATAACCATCTTCCTGCCATGAGTTACAAGGACCAAATGGTATGTTGGTGCATGTGGCGTTGGGCCTCTGAAAGCTTCTCGCAGGAACTTTCTGTAACAAAAGCTAGGTGGGGCCACAGTGATGTTTATGAAAAATCCACCCAATCCATTCATTTTGTTAAATCATATTAAGACATTGGCCCAAAAAAAAAAAAAGGCAGATCCAAAACTCAAGTGGGCTGCAAAATAGGAAAAGTGAGGATTGAATGTCCACTATTGAAAATATTTTTGTGTTTTTAGTTCATCCCAGAAGAAATGACCTTATGAACAATATGGATGACATATAAATATTATGGTGGACCCAACAAAGTTTTCAAGAGTAGACATTTCAGTGCCCACTTTTTCCTATCCTATGGTCCACTTAAGTTTTCGGTCTACTTAATTTTTGGGCCCAGATTCGGCAAAACAAATAGACTTGGTGGATTAATGACAAACACCATATGAGCCCCGACAGAAGTTCTTACAAAAGGCTTTTTATAGGCAATCAATGTACAGCAGCATGCCGGCATTGTGCTGAGATCGATAACTTGTAATGGCAATGTCCATCATTGTCTGTTTCAAAGATCGCCAAATGCTTGTAAGGACCAAATGGTACTTTGGTGCATATGATATTTTAATGGCACTATTAAAATCACATAAGTAATAATGGCAATGTCTAGCCACGTGCCATTATAATGACCGTCAAATGTAGGGGTTAATAGGACCAAATGGCACATTAATGCGTGTGACATTGTAATGGCATTGTCTAAATCATATCGAAGTCATATGAGACTATTGAAAGTGGATGATGTCAAATTTGGATTTAACTAGTAAAATTTTATTTTTCTTCGATTGTGGGAAAATACATTTTTTAAGGGTAAAGGCAAGAATATTAATAAAAAAAAAATAAGTAATTATGTATCTCACAAGTTTTTACAAAAAAAAAAAAAAAAAGACTTTATAAGTAAAGAAAAATTAATTTAATGAGAAATAGTTTTTTTGTAATGGCCCTGATTTTCGTGAACCACTTGACACCTTAACTAAAACAACTTAATATTTAGTTTTCCTTTATTAATAAAAACCAAGTACTTAACCTAGATATCAAAAGCACTCTTTATAGAGGGATGGCACTACGTGAAAAATGGAAAAAAATGACGGATTTAGAGACGGTTCTGGACCGTCTCTAAAATTGCTTGGTTTAAAGACGCTTTAGAGACGGCCGTAAACCGTCTCTAAAATTAGGGACGGCTTCTGACCGTCCCTAATATTGTCTTTAAATGTTCTGCGTCCGCAAATAATTTAAGACGATCTTTAACCGTCTTATATAGGTAATCTGAGACGGTCAAAGACCGTCCGTAATAGAGACGGTCTTCGACCGTCTTATATGGGGTCATCTGAGACGGCCACTGGCCGTTCGTATTAGAGACGGTCATTGGCCGTCTTTTACTTGTAATCTGAGACTGTCAAAGACCGTCTCTATTAGAGACGGTCCTTAGCCATCTTATTGCCTTGTTAAAAACCATTTCTATTAGAGACTGTCAAAGACCGTCTCTGTTAGAGATGGTCCTTAGCCGTCTTCTAAAATCGTGGAAGACCGTCTGTATTAGAGACGGTTCTAAACCGTCTCTAATGGTCAACACTTCACAATAAAAAAATTATGAATTTCGAAAAAAAAATAATTTTGAAAAGCTTAGAAAAATAATTAACAACGTTTAAGAAAATTTTAAATTTTGAAAAAAAAAAAACTGTGATTTTATAATAATCTAGATTTTGAAAAAAAAAAATTAAAAACTTTGAATAATGTTAATAATTTTGAAAAAAAAAAGATTTCGATAAAAAAATAATATTTTGAAAAAGAAAATATAAAAAATTAAACAAAATTGTGAAAAAATTGACAAATTGTAAAAAAAAATATATTTTTTAAAAAAGAAAATTAGATTTTGTATTTTGACAAGAAAAATTAAAAAGTTATATAACAAGATTTCAATAAAAAAAAATGATATTTTGAAAAAGAAAAATTTAAATTTAAATAAAATTGTGAAAAATTTGACAAATTATAAAAAAAATATATTTTTTGATAAAGAAAACTAAATTTTGTATTTTGACAACAAAAATTGAAAAGTTATATAACAAAAGTGAGATAAAAAAAATGATATTTTGAAAAAGAAAATTTAAGAAATTAAACAAAATTGTGAAAAAATTGACGAATTGTAAAAAAATATATATTTTTAAAAAGAAAACTAGAGATTGTATTTTTGACAATAGAAATTGAAAAGTTAGATAACAAAAGTGAGATTTTGATAATATGTTGTATATCGCTTGTCGCCCCTACATTTCTCCAACCCATTTTTGGGCCGGGTATAAAAAATTGTGTAGATTTAAATTTAAGTGGACCACACCACTGGAAAGAATGATAATATAGTACCTCGCCATTAAAAATTATAAAGAGCCCATCGTAAGGTTTTAGTAATGTTTATTTGCAATCCAACTTGTTGATAATGTAAAGAAGATCTAGATGAAGGTAAACTACAAAGATCAAATTGATCCAAAACTTTTGTGGCCTTCAAAAGGTTTTTAATAGTTATTCATCATTGTTTTGATTGGTATGACCCACCTGAGATTATTGAGTTCTTATGATTTGAAATCACATCCTAAAATATGATGGAAAAATATATGGACGGTGTCGATATACATAAACTATATTAAGGTGGGCCCTACACGGTTAGAGTAATACCCGTGAAGGAGTTACCTAAATAGTGAAATGGTACTATAAGGTCACCTTATGGGAACTTCCCATGAGGTTAATCTATGTGCACCCCACCATGATGTATGTAGAACATCAACACCATGCATTTGATGTGTCCCCTTTAAGTCCAAAAATCAGTCGTATATGAAACTTAGGTGGGCCATATCATCTAAAACTATGTGAAGACATCCCTAAAACATATAAAAACATTTAATTGGTGAGGCCCACATGAGTTTTGGATGTGTATGAAACTTGGGCTAACTCCTCATCCAAGTGGGACACACATAATGAATGGGCTGGATCTATGAACCACATCTAGGTGGGCCTAATAAATGATTATGAATGTTTTAATGGGAGGGTAACCCTCTCAACTATAGTATGTGGTGTGGCCCACCCAAGTCATGGATTGACTTTATTTTTAAGCTTGTGGCCTACCATGGAATGATGCATCTAACTGACGGGGTTGATCCAAAGTTCAAGTGGACCCACCATAGAAAAGAGTGGGATAGTGACACCCACTATTGAAACCTTTTTAAGGCCCACCGCGATGTTTATTTGAGATCCAACTTGTTTATAAGTTAATACAGAGATGGAATAAGGGAAAACACATATATTAGCTTGGTTGAAAACTTCTACTGTCCAAAGTAAGGTTTTAATGGTAGGCATTCAATCCCTACTGTTTTTTGTGATGGGGTCCACTCGAACTTTGAATCTGCCTCCCAAAATTTTTCAATGGTAGCTGTTCAGTTCATACTTTTAACCTAAAAATAAACAACAGATGAAGCCTTAGGAGGATTTTAATGATGGATATCCAATTACTATTGATTTCATGTGGTGTGATGCACCTGAGATTTTTGTGGTGGGGTCCACTACAGATTTTTATCTACCTTATTCTTTGGCTCATGACGTAAAATGATATCTCAAAATGGATGGATGGTGTGGATATAACAAATACATCATGTTGGGGACCACAAAACTTGGTGGATGTTGGTCGGTACTCTATAGGTCCCACCATAATGTATGTGTTTCATCCATGGAAGCAGATTGCTACCCTTAAAGCATGTTTGGGTAGTGAGATTAGAAGGGATTAGGTGGGATGGGATTCTTCCGGTCCTGTGCCAATTCCACTCTATGTTTGGGAAGAATGGAATTAGGTGGGAATTAGATAAGATGGAATTGCATTGGTCCTGTGCCAATTTCATTCAATGTTAGCAAGTTGTGTAGGTCCCACTATGATGTGTGGCCTATATCCACACCGTTCACCCATTTTTCGAGATTGTTTTAGAGCATGGCCCAAAAAATCAAGTAAATCTAAAGCTCAAGTGGACCCCACCATAGAAAGCAACGGGGATTGAATACTTACCGTTGAAAACTTCTTTGGGTCCACATAAGTTTTGGATCTACCTCATTTTTAGGCCCATGCCATAAAATGAGGTTACAAAATAAATGAACAGTTTAGATATAACACATGCATGTCATTCTTAGTAATTTTAAATAATGGTGGGTATATTCATTTAATGTACCACTGTATTACCAACAAAGTATAGAATTAATCTTATCCCATGGCAATGGGGGACAATCCCTGCCATGGGTAATAATTATGTTTTATGAATCCCATACCACCCGATTCCTTCTAATCCCATCGCTCAAACAAGCCTTTAGCGCACTGAGTAAATTGTGTGGGGTCCATTATTATTTATTTATTTTATCCACTCCGTTAATACATATTAACAGATAATTTTAGGGCTAGATCCCAAAAATGAAGCAAATTAAAATCTCGGGTGGACTACACTACAGGAAACAGTTTGATTGAACCTCTACCATTGAAAGTTTTTAGGAGGCCAAAGAAGTTTTGGATCAAGCTGATATTCATGGTTTCTCTTCATCCATGTCTTTGTGATCTTATGAACAGGTTGGATGACAAATAAAAAATTAATTTGGACCTAGTAAGATTTCAACGGTGGAAATCATTATTCCACACTGTTTCTTGTGTAATGGTCCACTTGAGCTTTGGATTCACTTCAATTTTAGTATCAACCCCTAAAATTATCAGTAAAAATGGATGGATGGTGTGGATAAACCACATACATTAAAAGTGGGCCCAACTAAGTTTACTCAGTACGCTCTGATTTCTTCATCCATGCCGTCCGGAGTTTTGACGGTAAGTTTTGCTATTGCTATTGCTGTAGGTTTGAACGGTGGACATCTAAGCGTCCTGAGTTTTCTCATTTTTTGGTCCACCAGAGACTTAATTAGGGATAATTTTTGGGGATCAATGCGAAAAAAATGTTGATAAATGGATGGACGGCTTGGATGAAAATATCCATCATGGTGGGCCCCATAGAGCTCTCCACTTTCCAACGATATGTTTACCGTTTTTTCTTCTGTACAAAACTGTAAGTTTTGTACACAGAATGTAAAACAGTGGTGACTAGTTCATAAAAATAGTGGAAATGATATAGAGTTATCCAAACCATTCAAATAATACTTCTAGTTATAAATGTTTAATATTTATAATTTTCTTAAATAATACAATCTTAATCATTTAGAAAATGGTCCCTCTTGCATGTACGGATGTTAACAGATTGTTTGTTATAAAAAATGGTAAACACACACTATTTCGGATTTCAAAGGTTTAAATTATTTAGAAGAGGAATTGCAGGCGCCATGTTTTTCTTTTTCATTTTAAAGCAGAGCATCCCAGCCCGCGAGCGCCATTTGCTATTTTCCATTTTCAATCAGCGCATCCCAGACCTCAAGAGCTTCTCCCATTTTCAAGCAGCGGCATCCCATCGCCATCGAGCAGCGGCATCTTCCATCGCCATCGAACAACATCTTCAAACAGGTGAGCTTCTCTTTCCTCGCCGATCGGACCCACCGTGATGTGTTTTATGTGGCCCCACTATGATGTATGCCTTAGCTTTTCTCATAGAATGGATGTTTTCTCTAATAAAAGGAACCATCTCTTTCTCTCTTTCTCACTCAAAAGGAGAGATCGGGACCATTAGAAAAGGGGAGTTTGGGCAGAACTTGCCCATTGATGAAACTTTCTAGAACCTACTTGGTCAAGGGTTTTGATCATCATTATAACTGATGGTGGGCCCCCAATAGGTATGGTGATTTGACTCGTCTCGGACTGGTTGCGTTTGAATTGGGAAGAGGATGAACAAAAGAGGACTTGGCATGCGAAATCTGACTCGGTTGAGACGGGTCTGAATATGAAAATGTTTGTTTGTTGCGACTGATTGACAAAAACTAGATGGTTTGTGTTATTTGTCAGAGTTTTGTGATCAATACTGTAAGAGAGTCGCTTGTTGGGGTTGTTTGGACAATTTTAAAATGGGATGATATTGCTCATGAGGAATTATATGATGCATGGTTTCCATTTCTATCAGGTGGGACTCATTTTTTGGTAATCCGGAATATTATTTGCTGCATCCTGCCATTGATGAGCCGTGTACCAGACATATACTCAATAGGACATTTTCACCTTTTGATTTCTTGATATGTATTGATGGTTAAGAAGAGAAATGCAACAATCATCCAATTCAAACTGAAAAAAGACAAAAAAAAAAAAAAGAAAAAAAAAGTCTCATGATTGGTCACTGGGATCTTCTAATCTGGAAGTCTTTTGGGTCATGATCCATTCATAATGGCATGCAACAGAGCAAGGTTTGGGCCATACAAAACCATAGGCCCTACTTGTCGAATCGAAAGTCCATGTATGTTGTGCAAAGATGCAGATCTGCATTGTATTATGTATCTGTTTATTTTGCCAAGTAGTTACATTTTAAAAAATAAAAATAAAATAAACAACTTGAGAGAGAGAGAGAGAGAGAGAGAGAGAGAGAGAGAACTTAGCCCGGTCACAACTAAAGATCGTGAGTTTGGAGGAATTATATGCTTGTCAAAACTGAAAATCCTCGTATATTGTGCAAGGATGTGGGCCGTGCATCGTATCATTCCTCTGTTTATTTTGCTAAGGTATGAATTTTCTATTTACCAACTTTGAATGAAGGGGCTGCCATACTTCTTTGATCCCTACAGTTGTTAGAGAACTACCTAAGATGAAATTTCTAGCTATTCGATAGACATAAAAGAAATGAACATGATAGTGGTCCACACTGAGTGAGAAAAGGCAAAAGATTGGACTGCTGGCATTTTCTAATCTCACACGCATGATCCCATATATGTGGGAACGTGGATCTCGATTCCATCGTATGGTTCCCACCATCAATTGAACTGAGACCTAGCTAAGTTGGGTCGTCTTCTTTTTTTTTTTTTATTAGTTAAGCCCAAGAAAAATGACACCAAAGAGGAGAAGTATATTCTTCTATCATGTGAATACACTATGATATGAATTTTATGACAATCCAAACCGTCCAAATAGCCGACCCAATAGTTTTATGACAATCCAAACCGTCCAACATCCATATGAATTTTCTTTAGCATTTCCTAAACCTATAACCTAACCTAAACCTAAACCTATAACCTACACTTATAACCTAAACCTAAACCTATAACCTATAACCTAAACCTATAACCTAAAACCTAAACCTAAACCTATAACCTAAATGTATTCTCAAATCCATAAACCTAAACCTACACCTAATCCTAATCTCAACTCCTTAACCTAAACCTAAACCTAAACTTGAAAACCCAAACCTAAACCCGAACCCAAACCCGATCCCGATTTCCTAAACCTAAACTTTACATATTGTGGCGACACAAGATTGGATAATAAAAGTGTATTTTTAGGAATAAATGGCACCATACACTTTGTTGCTATACATCATATACTACATCCGTGGGTTTTTTTTTTATACCATTGGATCTGGTTGTAGCAAATACTTGATAGTTGATAGTTTAGTATAGTTTAGTTGATAGTTGATAGTTTAGTATGATACTTGATAAGTGGGTTTTTGGCATTGTGGTTCATACTTGATAGAACATTGTCTGGTCATTATCTATTTCTTTTTTAGGTGCATTGAAAACTATCTATTGTCTGGTCATTATCTATTTCTTTTTTAGGTGGTTGTTAAGCCCAACCGAGTCATTGTCACATTGTCTAAAGCTTCAAAAGGGAATTGGCTTGACTTGCACTTCAACGATAAGGTAAATGCCAAATTTCCATTTCCTCTTTCTTATTGTAATTACTATGAACAAGAAATAGGAGAAGTCAACCCCTGTTTTAAATTTTCATTTCCTTATCTTGTGAACACAACACACAATCATGTGCTTATGAACACAACACACAATCTTTCTTATTGCTCGTAACAGTAATAATGGGCTGAAATTTTATAGGATAGCTATAAGACCAGCCATGCTTTATGGGATTGAATGTTGGGCAGCCAAGGAAGAATGCATTCATAGGATGAGTGTAGCTGAAATAAGGATATTCAGCCACTGCTTCAAATAGAGGGATTGCACAAAGATTTGGTTAGGGAGACTACTGATGGCGAACTAGCAGCTGCAAAAAATATGAGAGTTACAAAGGTGAAAAGAAATATAAGGCGGTTGGTAAGATAAGATAGATTGACAGTACTTGTTTCAATTTTCTTGGATGGATGATGAATGTATTTGAGAATGTAAATGAAAATAAAAAACTTATAATATATATATATGTTATCAATGGAGGATACCTTGTTTAGGGGGACATGAAATTCTTGTAGCTTATGGTATGGTGCCCTAATATTGGTTGTATGTTACTAGTATGTAGTAGATAATACTAGGTTCAATAGTAGATAATACTAGAGAATCCCTAAACCTAAACCTACACATAATCCTAATCTACTCCTTAACCTAAACCTAAACTTGAAAACCCAAACCTAAATCCATACACAAACCCAAACCCGAACTCGATTTCCTAAACCTAAACCTTTACCTATTCTCAATTCCCTAAACCGTAACCTATAACCTATACTTATAACTTAAACCTAAACCTATAACCTCAACTCAGTAACCTTAACCTAAACATAAAACCTAAACCTAAACCCAAACCCGATCCCGAACCCAAATCAATCCCTAAACCCTTAGCCTAAACCTAAAACGCAAATGTAAACCCGATCTCGAACCCGAACCTGATTTCCTATACCTAAACCTTAACGTATTCTTAAATCCCTAAACTTAAACCTACACCTAATCCTAATCTCAACTCCCTAACCTAAACCTAGACATAAACTTGAAAACCTAAACCTAAACCCGATCCCGAACCCGAATCTGAATTCCTAAACGATCCCGAACCCGAATCTGAATTCCTAAACCTATAGCTTATAACCTAAACCTTAACCAAAACCTTAACCTAAACCCAAACCTAAACCTATAACCTTAACCTAAACCAAAACCTATGACCTAAAACCCAAACATAAACCCGATCCCGAACCCAAACCCGATTTCCTAAACCTAAATCTTAACCTATTCTCAATTCCCTAAACCTAAACCTTAACCTATAACTCAAACCTAAAACCTAAATGTATTCTCAAATCCCCAAACTTAAACCTACACCTAATCTTAATCTCAACTCCCTAACCTAAACCTAAAAATCCAAACATAAACCCGATCCCGAACCTAAACCTGATTTCCTAAACCTAAACCTATAGCTTATAACCTAAACCTTAACCAAAACCTTAACCTAAACCCAAACCTAAACCTATAACCTTAACCTAAACCAAAACCTATGACCTAAAACCCAAACATAAACCCGATCCTCGAACTTGAACCCGATTTCCTAAACCTAAACCTTAACCTATACTCAATTCCCTAAACCTAAACCTAAACCTAAACCTTAACCTATTCTCAAATCCCTAAACCTACACCTACACCTAATCCTAATCTCAACTCCCTAACCTAAACCTAAACCCTAACTTGAAAACCCATACCTAAACCCGATCCCGAACCCGATTTCCTAAACCTAAACCTTTACCTATTCTCAATTACCTAAACCTATAGCTTATAACCTAAACCTTAACCTAAACCCAAACCTAAACCTATAACCTTAACCTAAACCAAAACCTATGACCTAAAACACAAACATAAACCCAATCCCGAACCCGAACCCGATTTCATAAACCTAAACCTTTACCTATTCTCAATTCACTAAACCTATAGCTTATAACCTAAACCTTAACCAAAACCTAAACCTAGACCCAAACCTAAACCTATAACCTTAACCTAAACCAAAACCTATGACCTAAAACCCAAACATAAACACGATCCCGAACCCAAACCCGATTTCCTAAACCTAAACCTTTACCTATTATCAATTCCCTAAACCTATGGCTTATAACCTAAACCTTAACCAAAACCTTAACCTAAACCCAAACCTAAACCTATAAACTTAACCTAAACCAAAACCTATGACGTAAAACCCAAACATAAACCGATCCCGAACCCAAACCCGATTTCCTAAACCTAAGCCTTAACCTATTCTCAATTCCCTAAACCTAAACCTTAACCTATAACCTTGAAACCTAAAACCTAAATGTATTCTCAAATCCCCAAACCTAAACCTAAACCTAAACTTAAAAATCTAAACATAAACCCGATCCAGAACCCAAACCCGATTTCCTAAACCTAAACCTTTACCTATTCTCAATTCCCTAAACATATAGCTTATAACCAAAACCTTAACCAAAACCTTAACCTAAACCCAAACCTAAACCTATAACCTTAACCTAAACCAAAACCTATGACCTAAAACCCAAACATAAACCCGATCCTCAACCCAAACCCGATTTCCTAAACCTAAACCTTAACCTATTCTCAATTCCTAAACCTAAACCTAAAACCTAAATGTATTCTCAAATCCCCAAACCTAAACCTACACCTAATCCTAATCTCAACTCCCTAACCTAAACATAAACCTAAACTTGAAAATGCAAACCGAAACACGATCCCGAACCCGAACCCGATTTTTAAACATAAACCTTTACCTATTCTCAATTCCCTAAACACCGTAACTTATAACCTAAACCTTAACCAAAACCTTAACCTAAACCCAAACCAAAACCTATAACCTTAACCTAAACCAAAACCTATGACCTAAAACCCAAACATAAACCCGATCCTGAACCCGATTTCCTAAACCTAAACCTTAACCTATACTCATTCCCTAAACCTAAACGTTAACCTATTCTCAAATCCCTAAACATACACCTACACCTAATCCTAATGTCAACTCCCTAACCTAAACCTAAACCCTAACTTGAAAACCCAAACCTAAACCCGATCTCGAACCCGAACCCGATTTCTAAACCTAAACCTTTACCTATTCTCAATTCCCTAAACCTATAGCTTATAACCTAAGCCTTAACCAAAACCTTAACCTAAACCCAAACCTAAACCTATAACCTTAACCTAAACCAAAACCTATGACCTAAAACCCAAACAAATACCCGATCCAGAACAACCCGAACCCGATTTCCTAAACCTAAACCTTTACCTATTCTCAATTCCCTAAACCTATAGCTTATAACCTAAACCTTAACCAAAACCTTGACTTAAATTCAAACCTAAACCTATAACCTTAACCTAAACCAAAACCTATGACCTAAAACCCAAAGATAAACCCGATCCCGAACCCGAACCCAATTTCCTAAACCTGAACCTTTACCTATTCTCAATTCCCTAAACCTATAGCTTATAACCTAAACCTTAACCAAAACCTTAACTTAAACCCAAACCTAAACCTATAACCTTAACCTAAACCAAAACCTATGACCTAAAACCCAAACATAAACCCAATCCCGAACCCAAACCCGATTTCCTAAACCTAAACCTTAACCTATTCTCAATTCCCTAAACCTAAACCTTAACCTATAACTCGAAACCTAAAACCTAAATGTATTCTCAAATCCCCAAACCTAAACCTACACCTAATCCTAAGCTCAACTCCCTAACCTAAACCTAAACCTAAACTTAAAAACCCAAACATAAACCCGATCCAGAACCCAAACCCGATTTCCTAAACCTAAACCTCTACCTATTCTCAATTCCCTAAACCTATAGCTTATAACCTAAACCTTAACCAAAACCTTAACCTAAACCCAAACCTAAACCTATAACCTTAACCTAAACCAAAACCTATGACCTAAAACCCAAACATAAACTCGATCCAGAACCCAAACCCGATTTCCTAAACCTAAACCTTAACATATTCTCAATTCCCTAAACCTAAACCTAAACCTAAACCTATAACCTAAACCTAAACCTAAAACCTAAATGTATTATCAAATCTCCAAACCTAAACCTACATCTAATCCTAATCTCAACTCCCTAACCTAAACATAGACCTAAACTTGAAAATGCAAACCGAAACCCGATCCCGAACACAACCCGATTTCCTAAACCTAAACCTTTACCTATTCTCAATTCCCTAAACTTGTAGCTTATAACCTAAACTCGAACCAAAACCTTAACCTAAACCCAAACCTAAACCTATAACCTTAACCTAAACCAAAACCTATGACCTAAAACCCAAACATAAACTCGATCCAGAACCCAAACCCGATTTTCTAAACCTAAACCTTAACCTATTCTCAATTCCCTAAACCTAAACCTAAACCTAAACCTATAACCTAAACCTAAACCTAAAACCTAAATGTATTATCAAATCCCCAAACCTAAACCTACATCTAATCCTAATCACAACTCCCTAACCTAAACATAGACCTAAACTTGAAAATGCAAACCGAAACCCGATCCCGAACTCCGAACCCGATTTCCTAAACCTAAACCTTTACCTATTCTCAATTCCCTAAACACCGTAGCTTATAACCTAAACCTTAACCAAAACCTTAACCTAAACCCAAACCTAAACCTATAACCTTAACCTAAACCAAAACCTATGACCTAAAACCCAAACATAAACCCAATCCCGAACACGAACACTATTTCCTAAACCTAAACCTTAACCTATACTCAATTCCCTAAACCTAAACCTTAACCTATTCTCAAATCCCTAAACCTACACCTACACCTAATCCTAATCTCAACTCCCTAACCTAAACCTAAACCCTAACTTGAAAACCCATACCTAAACCCGATCCGGAACCCGAACCCGATTTCCTAAACCTAAACCTTTACCTATTCTCAATTCCATAAACCTATAGCTTATAACCTAAACCTTAACCAAAACCTAAACCTAAACCTTAACCTAAACCCAAACCTAAACCTATAACCTTAGCATCTCCAATTGCTTATTATCGTTTTACCTGACATGAGTTGTTCATACGGTGAGTATAAACAAGACCCTAAATCCTAAAGAGATGGAATGAATCAACTAAAGCATTTTGTATTCTGATTTTGCAGGAAAGATTAAACGTGTTTGCGAAACGGAGTTGGGCATAGTGTCGCAGTGTTGCCAACCAAGACAGGCATTTAGAGTCAATAAACAGTATCTCGAAAATGTTGCCTTAAAACTTTATGTCAAGGTTTGTGATTCTTTGAAGTGGTTGAACTTTGAATGTCTGATGTGTTTTTTCTTTTGCCTCTTTTAAAGTTGTTCTCGGCACAACCGCATAGGCAGGAGCTGATAAGAGATCTTTTTCAAGTTGTGCAGGATCCTCAGAGAGGTTCTATGAACAAAGGGATGATCCGATAAGTCTTTTTCTCCTTTGTTTTTGTATGATCTTTTGCAGGGTTGGTGTGAGCGTATTTATGCATGGATGAATGTAATGTGGATAAGATTGTTTATGTTTATATGAATGTAGTTTATGTTTGGATGGATTTCTGTAGTTTGGATTTAGATGGATGTGAATGTGATGAAATATATTATATAACAGGTGTATATCAGGAAGAGTACGATGTTGTAACAGGTGTATATTAGGAAGAACATGATATTATAATAGGTGTATATTAGGAAGAACATGATATTGTAACAGGTGTATATTGTTTGTGTTTGGATAGATGTAGTTTATGTTTGGATGAATGTAGTTTTTGTTTGGATAAATTTACATAGTTTGGGTTTAGATGGATGTGAATGTGAATATGATGAAATATATTATATAACAGGTGTATATCAGGAAGAATATGATGTTGTAACAGGTGTATATCAGGGAAAATATCATATAAATAGGTGTATATACAAATATGAGACGGTTGAAGACCGTCCTTTTAAAGGACGGCTCACGACCGTCCTTTACAGGTTCATAAGAGACGGTCCACGACCGTCCTTTTCTGGGTTATAAGAGACGGTTTATAACCGTCCTTGTTATTGACGGTCCTGGGCCGTCCTTTTTACGGACGGTCACAGACGGTCCTTTTCAGGTCCAAGGGGGTAAATGTAGGCTACCATTAAAGACGGTTTATGGCCGTCCTTTTTTAGAGACGGTCCATGACCGTCCATATTGAGAGACGGTTTATGGCCGTGCTTTAAAAAATACGACACGTCAAAATTTGACGGCCGTTGCGACGGTCCAGGACTGTCCTTTTTGGGCTTTTGAGACGGTTTTCAACCGTCCTTTTTTCGCTGTTTTGGCGTAGTGTGGGTTAGTGAATCGATTCCCAATATGTATGGAATGTTTAATAAATGCTAAATATATATGCAAATCATCAACATCTTTAAACGGGACATAGATAGACGATATGCTGTCATCATTGTAACTCTTAATAATTATATGATGGATGAATTTATGTACATTTAGTATGATATTTTTATTTCCTTCCCTATTTTATGAATCCAATGGGCCAAATTTGGCATATATTTCCTAACCATGTAATTCTACGCCCTCATTAAAGGAGGCAAGGCTTCGGTGGATCCATGATTTTGGAGCCCACTATCATGTATGTGCCTTACATCCATGTTGTCTATCTGTTTTGCCAGCTCATTTTAGGACGTGATTCTAAAATTGAAGCCGATCTAAATCTTAGGTAGAGCACACCACAGAACACAGACTTTTTAGGGGCCACTGGAACGTTTAATGAGGACCACACAAATATCAGCTTGATCCGAAACTTCTGTGGCCCACAGGGAGATTTTAATTGTCAGTCAATTACCACAGTTTCCTGTGGTGTGGTCCACCTGAGATTTGGATCTGCTTCATTTTTTTGATCTTATCCTAAAATGGGCTGTCAAAATGGATGGACGGAATGGATGTAGGGCACATGTAGCACGACGGGTCTCACAGTCAGGGATCCACCCAGCCGGGAGATATCGGTACTGAGCTCTATCCAAGATGGGTCCCATCCCATCAGATCAATGGTACGATGGTTTGGATGACGTAATCATGAGCCCCATCTGCACGGACTGGTTACTCAGGAAATATTCTCGCCCTGAGAGCATAAAACTTAAATCTTATTGACCATCTGAATGGACCATCTGGCTGATTGCACGTGACCACCGTACACGTGGATGTACGGATGATGAGTTTGGACTGTTCATCTGATGGGATTGCTATGGATGGCCGACTGTAAAAACCCAATAAATTTAATGATCCTGGCCATCTGAGCAGTAGCCTTCAATCAGTGCTCAAGCTCAGACTAGGATCCCAGCCATCCAGACCTCCAGGGTAGGATTGATCATGTGAACGGCCTCGATTAATAATAACCGTACAAAGATTTTGAAAATTGTCCATAGTGTATCATGTTGATAATGGAGACGCACGTCTATGGTCCAACCGTTTAAGTGGTGTGTGTGCATATCACACTAGGCCCAGCTAGACTGTGGAGCCCACTATAGTTGGAAGGAAGGGAAAAACCCATACCAATTGGATGATCCTAGCCATCTAACTAATGGGCTTTGGCCTTTTAATGGTGGACCATTGCATGTTCCTTTTAGCCACCCATGTGATGAACCCTAGCAGGAGTATCTTTTGGGCAATGGCCCAACATTGATGAGGCCCACAACTTGGACGGTTGGGAACATTGCAAACGTGACCATGTCTACGCCCATGTGCCCGTCCATGTTACTGTGACAGACCCATTCTCTTTTTGCGGCCACTGACCAGGCCGTATGGTAGGTTAATACAGACGGTGGCCCGAGAGAGAGACTCTTACTTGTTACTCTGGCAGAGTGTGATAGATGATACACAGGCACTTGCACATGTCCTATAAAAGTAATTCAAATTAATCTTTTCAGACTATCGAGTCCTGGGTTAATTTAGATGCATCAGGATGCAAAAACAGCACCTTGTTTGATTATCGGACCATGAGATTGTGGACATTTATTGGACGGTTAAAATGAAAACAGCCAATAGTAATATTTCAACAAACAAGTTTCCACCAAACAAATGGTTAAGATTAGTCAACAAATCTAATTTTGGTACTGTGAGTTAGCTACAATGTTATCCATAATTACATCAAAACAGGATTCAGTTCAATTTGAGTAGTTTTAATTAACCTTTCCTGATTTCTTTGAAGCCCATCAAGTCGGTGGCTTGGATTGCTTGATGTATGGCTGCTGCCGCCCGGATTGGCTACTTCCCCCTGCCATCAGCCCAGTGGCCGGTGGTCGGTGCTCTGTGGGCCCCACCATGATGTATGTGTTGAGTCATGTATATGGATGATCTAAACCGTTTAAGAGGTAGGGCCTAGTGCAAATATGATATGGGAAATGCATGAGTTGACATAGATGATCCTAGGCATTGGATCTACTGACGGATAAAATCATAGAGTGATCAATGGTTCACTTTCAAGTTCAATTTTTTATTGTTTAGGATCGTCTTTCGGTATATGTGGGCTCATGGACTGATGATCAAAACTGTTGATTTGATAGTCTCTACCATGTGTGGACCATGCACCAAATCCACGTTAGAGTAACATGACTCTTGGTTCTTAAGCCTATTGTCAGTTGTTTGTGAGCCATTTTTGTATCTTTTCTGACTGTCTATTTCTAGGCCGTTGATTGAAAAATGGTTAGCTTTTTCGACTCCAATAGATCAATGGTCTGGATCACGAAACCAGGGAACCCATCCATGCTTCTGAAACTCATACTTTTTACCACTCACATGATAAAATGCGCGGGCTTTATGACATCGGTCTTCACTTGACTATCAATTATCGACGGTCAAGATCAACTATAGCAGAAAATTCCAATCATCAATCTGGACTGTCCATCTGTCCCCATATACGTGAAAATGTAACATGATCGTTCAAAGACTAAAAATTACGAGAGAATGGGCTGAGCCTTAAAAGCCTACATGTAACACTCATCAGTGGACCCCACGATGCGAAAGATCTTGGTTTGCCGTTGAAATTGGGGTGATTCTGTTGTCCAAAGTTCTAGCATGAATTAATATCAAAGTCCAAAGTCAATGTGAAAATGAGATTTTTGCGCCAAAAGTCCTCACACCGCTGTCACCGGCACTGGAAACCATGATGTTTGTGAGAAATCCATCCCGTCCATCTGTCTTTTGAGATCATGTTAGGAAATTGGGTCAGAATTTAGCCGGATCCAATACTCAAGTGGATTGGATGTTCACAGTTGAAATATTCACGACGCCATAGAAGTTTTGAATCCGGCTAATATTTGTGTTATAAGTTCATCTCAGTAGGAATTACGTTACGAGTGGCGCGGATGTCATGTAAATATCACTGTCGACCCTAGGGAGGTTTCAACGGTAGGATTTTCTGCTGTCAGAGCCCACTGTGATGTGTGTGCCTTACATCTACACTGTCCATACGTTTTGACAGCTCATTTTAGGTATGATCCCATGATTGAAACAGCTGCAAATCTTAGCTGGACCATACCATTAGAAACAGTGGTGATTGAGCATTCAAAACTTTTTATGGGCTACTCAAGATATTTGTGTTGTCCTTTTGTCCAGGTCTTCAATAAGTTATCATTCCGCTAAGGTTTTAGTGGTGAGTATTCAATCACTACCAATTCTTTAGGGTCTGTTTGGACAGTGGTATTAAGTTGTATTAACTGGGGGCGCGGATTAGGTGCTACCCCCGTCCGTCCCGAGCTCAGGATGGGCTGGACGTGTGGCTCGTTCAGCGGTGGAAAGTGATTACGTCGGCCACGTCAGTAAACAGAGGCGTTAGCTCGCGTTTATACTCGGTCCACAGAAAACCCCAACCGTCTTTTTTTTTTCTTTTTTTTTCTTTTTTTTTAAAAATAAAAAAAAATAAAAATTTTACGGCCTTTTTCCGTGCGTGGAGGTTGAGTAGCGAGATTCGCTGCTAAAGTAACATCACCAAGTTTTGTGGGCCCCACAATGATGCATGTGTTGTATCCACACCGTCCAAACATTTGGAGAAATCATTTTAGGCATGATACAGTAAATAAGTCAGATCCAAGGCTAGAGTGGACCCCACCACAAAAAAGGTGGGGACAGTGATGCCTACCGTTGAAATAAACATCATGGTGGACCTTCAGAAGGTTTCAACGGTAGGCATCACTCTCCCCACTGTTTTTTGCGATGGGGTCCACTCTAGCCTTGGATCTTACTTATTCTTTGTATCATGCCCTAAAATGATTTCTCCAAATGTATGGACGGTGTGGATACAACACATGCATCATTGTGGGGCCCACAATACTTGGCGACAGTACTTTAGTAGCGGGTCTTGCTACTCAACCTCCGCCCAACGAAAAAGGCAGTAAACAAAAAAAAAAAAATGGAGACGGTTGTGGTTCTCTGTGGACCGAGTATAAACGCCTAACGCTTCCATTTACTGACATGGCCTCGCGCCTTCCGACGTAATCACTTTCCACCGCTGAACGAGCTACACGTCCAGCCTGTCCTGAGCTCGGGACGGGTGGGGGTAGTACCTAATCCACGCCCATTAAATGGGATTGCATTACTAAGCCCAAGGACTGAGCTTGACCCAGCACCGGCCTTGCACAAAAGACCGAAGGCTGAGCAAGGAATTTTATTATTATTATTATTATTATTATTATTATTTGGAGTCTACTTAGACAACCTGGGTTACATTTGATCAAACTACTATTTCCCAGCATAAATGTTCTAATCTATCCGTCGATCAATGACTCGTGCATGTGCAATAAGTACAAGTGCAGAAATGAAACTACATGCAAGATCTTGCATGTGTTGCTTAACCAGGGATTGGAACGACATATATTAAGGATAAACACAGATGCATATGAAGTTGGCCAGCTTGGGTTAAAATGACTTGAGCTGAGGCCTGCTCAAATGGAAGCTCAAAGCCCAGTCAAAATTTGGGCCTATTTTAACTGCCTGGCCCATTTCTACCCCTAATCGTTCCTATACCTTGAACTTCGACATAAAAATCTTGGACTTCACTATTTCACACCGTTAGCTGGCACCCATTGTTGAGAGAGATAGAGAGAGAATGGATGCTAGGCTTCATGAAGCAGCTCTATTGGGGGATGTTGATTCCTCGACAAGATTGCTTGCAGGAAATGCTCATATTCTCAATAAAGCCGCTGATTTTTCCGGGACCCCGTTGCACATAGCTGCTCTATTTGGGCATGTTGACTTTGCAAAGGCAATCTTGAGTAGAAATCCGGAACTTGCCAGCGTATTAGACTCTGAACAATTCTCGCCTTTGCACTTGGCAACAGTGAAAGGGCATTTAAAGATGGTAAAAGAGCTCTTGAAGATCGACCCTGATATGTGCCTTGTTTGTGATCAAGATGGAAGGACTCCTCTCCATGCAGCAGCACTCAAAGGCCGAGTGGAGGTGGTGAAGGAGCTAGTTCATGCAAAGGGAATAGCAACTCGGGTTTTAACAGGTCGCAGGGAGCCAATTTTGCACCTGTGCGTGAATCATAACCGCTTTGAGTCCGCCAAGTCACTGCTAGAGTATGCATGGAATTGTGGAGATGATGAGTTTGTGAAAATGAAAGATGATGATGACAACACCATCCTCCATCTCGCGGTTGCTAAGAAGCATTTCCCAGTATCGATCTTCTCTTCTTCTTTTTTTCTTCTTCAACATTAACAACCATCTATATTGGATTATTTTTTCATATCTATTTACTTAATTGAGCTTTATCTTTGCTATAGAAGTAATAGAGAACTGAAAGTATCCATCTTAGGTTATACGGACTTCCAATCTATTCACATAGTTTTAGAAGCGAGAACTTGTTTAACTCACTACAAAAAAGAGGGTTTTTACCGACGAAACTTTTAGCAACGAAATTTTTTAGCGACGAAAATTTTCGTCACTAAAGGGTCTTTTGAATTTTTGAAGAAACAAAAAGTCGAGAAGTTTCCTTTTAGTGACGAAATTAATTTCGTAGCTAAAAGCCACCTTTAGCGATGAAAATTTTCGTCGCTTAAGGGTGTTTTGAATTTTTGAAAAAACAAAAAAGTCGAGAAGTTTCCTTTTAGCGACAAAATAAATTTCGTAGCTAAAAACCACCTTTAGAGATGAACATTTTCGTCGCTAAATGGTGTTTTGAATTAATGAAAAAACAAAAAAGTCGAGAAGTATCCTTTTAGCGGCGAAATAAATTTCGTAGCTAAAAGCCACCTTTAGCGATGAAAATTTTTGTTGCTAAAGTCTTTTGAATTTTTAAAAAAACAAAAAAGTCAAAAAGTTTCCTTTTAGCGACAAAATTAATTTCATAGTTAAAGGTGGCTTTTAGTGACGAAATATTTGTCGCTAAAGGGTGTTTTGAATTTTTGAAAAGACAAAAAAGTCGAGAAGTTTCCTTTTACCGACGAAATAAATTTCCTAGCTAAAAGCCACCTTTAGCGATGAAAATTTTCGTCCCTATAGGGTCTTTCGAATTTTTGAAAAAAAAAAAAGTCAAGAAGTTTCGTTTTAGCGACGAAATTATTTTCGTAGCTAAAGGTGGCTTTTAGCGACGGGTGTTTTGAATTTTTGAAAAGTCAAAAAAGTCAAGAAGTTTCCTTTTACCAACGAAATAAATTTCCTAGCTAAAAGCCACTTTTAGTGATGAAAATTTTCGTCGCTAAAGGGTCTTTTGAATTTTTGAAAAAAATAAAAAAAAGTTAAGAAGTTTCCTTTTAGTGATGAAATAAATTTCGTAGCTAAAAGCCACCTTTAGCGACGAAAATTTTCGTCGCTAGGGTGTTAAAATTTTTGAAAAAACAAAAAAGTCGAGAAGTTTCCTTTTAGCAACGAAATTAATTTCGTAGCTAAAGGTAGCTTTTAAGGACGAAAATAGTCGTCGCTAAAGAGTGTTTTGAATTTTCGAAAAGACAAAAAATTTGAGAAGTTTCCTTTTACCGACGAAATTAATTTCGTAGCTGAAAGCCACTTTTTTTCGTCGCTAAAGGATGTTTTGAATTTTTGAAAAAAAAATAAAAAAGTCAAGAAGTTTCATTTAAGCGATAAAATTAAATTCGTAGCTAAAAACCACCTGTAGCGACGAAAATTTTCGTTGCTAAAGGATATTTTGAATTTTAACAAAGAAAATTAACACGTTGTTTGTTCGTTGTAAGACTTCTACCGACGAAAATGTTCGTCGGTAAAAGTGTTTTTCCTAAATCTTTTTTCTGACGGCTGAAAACCATCGGTAATAATGTAAAAATGTTTTAAGTTTTAAAATTTTTATCAGTAAAAAGTGTGTGTGTGTGTGTGTGTATATCTATATATATATTAACATGAAAAAGAATATTGAGAAGTTTAGAAATTTTAACAATGTTTGAGAAAAACTTTGAGAACAAAATGATGCTTTTGAAGAAAAAAATCGGCAATTTGAAATTTTTGAGAAAAAATTAAAATATGAGAAATTTTTTGAGATTTTGAAAATAAAAATTCAGAATTTGTATTTTAAATATTTTTTGAAATATTTTTTTAATAAAAACGATATTTTGTTAAAAGAGAAATAATATACATTTTGAAAAAAAAAATGTTATTTTTAAAAGGAAATTTAAGTTTACCGGTGAAAAATAAAATTACTAAATTATTATGCACATCCACTAATTAAACCTTTAACTATTTTTGGACAATCTAATTAGTCTAGATTGAAAAGTAAATAACTTCAGATGTTTAAATCAAAATTCACTCAAATTGTTGATCAATTTTGTTTGCCCAATATCTTTTCTCATAGGTAGCTTGATTGAGGCGAGTAACTAGTCAAATTGAGGGTATTGATGTAACGACTTGAAAAATTCCGTACAATGGTCTGAGTACTACCTCGACCAGAAATTACTTAGGATTAAATCATTTAGAAAGTTGACAAAGTTAACTAAGTGCTAAACTAGATTAGCCATGAAATCCATTTGAATCGCTTTAAATACGATCTGCATCACCCAAAACTTGTAGAATCATTGACGCTAGGTTACCCTAAAATCTAGGATCAAACTCATTACCCGACTGCTCTCGGGAACACATTGAAACTCCGTATCAGGTCTGGACCGCACATCGGGAGTCCAAATAATACGAAGTTAAGGACTTAGGACCGCCTCGCTGGGCTTGACAACCATCTCGGAAATTAAATCCAGATAGTGTCCCACGACTGCTCGTTTGTGTCCGGAGCGAGAGAGTGTGAAAACACTTGTTTTCTTTACAAAATAAATATCTTGAATAGTAATCTAAGACTTGTTACTTATGGACATTTTGTAAGCAACCAGACCGTCAGAATCTGACCCAAATACACCCTCGGATCAGGAAAATTTTTATAAACATATCAATGTACTTGCAATTTCGGATCGAGACCCACTGACCGTTGAACTGAAACTGGTCCGCCACGCGTGATCTGGGAATCCCACTGAAACAAAAACTTAACTCCACCTAGATCTAAGGTTGGTGAGCTTAAGTTCGACCTTTGGCTCAAGTAGCCCCGCCAGAAGTCCTCTGTTGAGCTAGAAAGGTGCCGCTTTGGTTATAACTAAGTATACCTTGTCCACAAGTCTAGTTTGGTACATTTTTAGGCTATATAAGGACCTTAGAACCCTCTCTCTCACAACCATACGAATTTGAGAGAAACCCTAGAGAGAGAAGTGAGAAAAGAGAGAGAAAGAGTGACAAAAGTGGGAGAAACTCCCTGCTACTGTTTCCTGCTACTACCCAAGCTCCACCACTCCGTTCTTGTCGCTTTCTCGGCGATACCGACTTCGTTTCTAGGTAAGAAACCCTAACCCTAATCTGTTTTGGGGTATGAAGGTTGTAGGTTATAAAATAGCTAACCTATTTCATTCTTTAGGCTACAAAACTGTCGAATACGGAAGCTTAGCAAACCTAGCTGATTCGTTACGATTCTAAGACGAAAGGTGAGGACTTTAGGTGTATAGGTTATGGTTTTCAATGCTTTCAATGTCAGATAATGATAGATTCATGATCTGCATGCAATTGCACATGTACAAAGTGCTTTCTGTTTTCCATTTCGATTAAAGATGTAGAATATGGAATTTTACATATTCTAGGTATTCGTAGAAAATACCGTATACGTATAAATTTTGGAAATGTGTTTGCCATGATTATTTGTTGTATGAATATATGATATATGGATAAAATACTTATTTGGCGAAAGGACTCGCCCTAATACATGTTTTGCTAATATACACTATGTATGTAGAAATAGTGTATTGTAGAAAGTACCGTATACGTATATATTTTGGATATGTGTTTGTCATGATTATTTGCTATATGAATATATCATGTGTGTAAAATACTTGCTTGGCGAAATGACTCACCCTAATACACATTTCACTAACATACACTATGTATGTTGAAATTGTGTATTCTAAGTGTTTGTGAAAATGCTTGTGTGAGTAAGTGTTTGGATGATGGTGCCTTAGGTAGGTGTTGAGATGAGATTCTCAACTACCTTAGAGACGTGTATAATTTCCTCCATGTTGGTTGTTTAATTTAACCGCTTACTTATGAAATATATGTGTTTATATCCTTGTCTATATAGTTCTTTGTAACATGCTTTATAACATGCTTTATGACATGCTTGTTAACATGCTTGAATTACTTTGTTTATTATGCTTTACTCCACATGCTATGAATAAGGATTGATTGAGTTTGGGACTATGTTTATAGTCCAGACAATCGTACCAGACTTGAGATCGTGGCTGAGATTTATATCGCCACGTAAGATGTGTTTGACGAACCTGAGTCATACTTCGGTTTGCGACAGTGGTTAGGCCACACGAAGTGCTTATGCACTTCATGTCGTTCAGTTGATCGTGCGCTCGAGCTAGTCAGGCTCGTCAACTAACCCGATATGTCTAATGTATGTTCACCATGTTTGGATGCTACTGCTTGAACTTAGGGTACCAAACTTACCAGTGAAATCCCATTAACCATGGTACCTCGATCCGCTAAGACTCATGAGCCGGGCATGGTGGTATAGGACACCGTGGTCGAGCTGTCGGCCTACGCTGGGGCCACGTTCCTCCCCGTAGTGACCAGTGAGCAACCAGACTCGTGAGCCGATTATGGTAGTATGGGACACTATATTCGTGCTGTCGGCCTACATTGATAAGGTGATGGGGGAGTGGTGTAACCTTTATGCGTAACAGCCCTGACAGCCCTTTGTAGTGACCTCGAGTATACTCTGAATTTGCGGTGAGGCGACGAGTTTTGCCGCAGTGTATAAAGTATGAACTAGGCCTGTATCTGTATAGTGATGAATCGTTAAAAATGTGATGGGGGAGTGGTGTAACCTTTGTGCGTAACAGCCCTGGTAGCCTTTGCAGCGACCTAGAAAACACACCACCGTCTGAGATTAACTAGGACTGGCGACCCTATAATGGATCATGTTTGGAAATGATACAAGGGAGGTACCTTAGTTTCCCAATACTGCTGTTTGAAATGGACTAATAACTACTCGGTAATCATGTTCATCATGCATTACATGTGCCTGGAAGATGTGGAGCACTGAGGAATGCAAGCATGCCGCGAACGTAAGATGGTGTCACACGAGGGAGTGTGTGATGAGGGCATACATTATGTTTGCATTCATACTTGCATTAATAAGAGTAGTTAGGAGTGTTTGATTATACTGCTTTATCATTATTGCTTGACTGAGTCGATAACATGTTAACCTATGCTTTATTGTTCCACTGAGTTAGCTACTCACTCCCACGTTACGGGACGGTGTTGTACACACCAACCAGATTCTGTCTCAGGTATAGATGAGATGACGACTCAGGTTGTAAAGCTGGACTATGACGAGGACCAGGACGAGTTCTCATTTATGCAGTATTCCAGTGGCTTCGACTAGATTGCCGGATCGACGGGATTTGCTGGGATTACTTCCCTAGTTGTATTTTTTGACTTTTTGAACATAAATTAGATATATGTGTATGGTGACTCAGATGGGTTCATACTCTGGAGAATGAAATGATTTTGTTTCTTTTACATACATATATATACGGTTCAGTCTTCCGCTTGCCTTTATACAATTGATCTGGAGTATGAATTACTGTTTTGGTATAATCTCACTCATGTTTATTGCTCTAACACAGACAACATTTAATCATCATTATCTATGTTGCATAAGTGATGCGTTGGAACTCAGGAGTTGAGTTATGCTCGACCCCAAATTTCAGGGCTTTACAATTGATCGGTAAAATAGAGTGAATGGACCAGACATGTAAAATGGGCCAAATAGTCTAGTCAAAATTATGACCCAACTTACTAACCTTGTGAGAACCTAAGAATTGATGTTAGTAAGTTTTATGGGCCCCATCATGATGCGTATCAAACATCAACACCGTGGATTTGATGTGTCCCCTTTAGGTTATGAGATATCTCAAAAATCATCTATATACGAAACTTAAGTGGGCGATACCATCTAAAACTATGTGAAGATATTCTAAAAATTTTAAAAGCACTTGGTGGGACCCACATGAGTTTTGGATGCGGCTGAAAATTGGTTTGACTCCTCATCCAAGTGGGACACACATAATGAGTGGGTTGGATATGTGAATCACATTTAGGCAAACCCAATATATGATTATGAATGTTTTAAGGAAACCCCTCTCCATTATATTATGTGGTGTGGCCCACCCAAGTCATGGATTGACTTTATTTTTAAGTTCTTCTCTCACCTAAGTCATGGATTGACTTTATTTTTAAGTTCTTCTCTCACCTAAGTCATGGATTGACTTTCTCCATACCATTCAAAGCTTTTCTCGGATCATTTTAAGATATTAACCAAAAAATGGGGCGGGTCCAAAGCTTAAGTGGACTACAAAGTAGGGACTGAGTGTCCACCATTAAAAATAACATTCATAGAAGTTTTGGATCAAGCTGATGCTTATGTTTTCTCTTCATTTATATTTTTTTTTGATATTATGAACATGTTGGATGTCAAATAAACATTATTGTGGACCCAAGGAAGGTATCAATGGTGGAAATCATTATTCCACACTATTTTGCGTGGCATAGTACACTTGAGTTTTGGATTTACCAAAACTTTGGGATCAACCTACACCATTCATCCATTTTTTAAGATAATCACTACAAGAAACACCACTTTTAGCGACGACCATTTTCGTCGCTAAAAGTCAACATTTTGCAGCTAAAAACATTTAGCGACGAAACTTTTCGTCGCTAAATTCATCGCTAAAAGACCGATGTACAAGGCTTTTATCAGCGAAAAATTCAAATCGACGCTAAATGAAAGATTTTTAGCGACGAATATTTTCGTCGCTAAAAAAAATCTCATAGACCTTTAGCAGCGAAAACGTTCGCTGCCAAAAAACTTCAAGACTTTTAGCAGCGAAACATTTCGTAAAAAAACTAATACTTTTAAGAAATAAAATTTTGCCGCTTTAAAATATCCAAGATTTTTTAGCATCGAAAATTTTCATTTGCCAAAAATCGCCAACACTTTTAGCAAATGAAACCTTTCGCCAAAAAAAATTTCCACGACTTTTGGCAAGAAAAGTTTCACTAAAAATCGCTAAGACTTTTAGCAATGAAACCTTTCACGTAAAAAAAATTTCCACGATTTTTAGCAATGAAAGATTTTCACAAAAACAAATTTCCACGACTTTTAGCAAATAAAAGTTTCATACCATTTTAAAATGTACAATAAGACCTTTAGCAGCGAAACATTTCACCGCAAAAAAATTTTCCACGACTTTTAACAACGAAAATTTTCGCCGCCAAAAAATATCTAAGACTTTTTAGATGACTTTTAGCAGTGAAAAGTTTTGATGTAAAAACTATTTTCCAGCAAAAATTAAGTTTTTGGCAGCGAAAATTTTCGCCGCCAAAAAAATTCCAAAATTTTTTAGCAGCGAAAATTTTCGCCGTCAAAAAATTTCGAAGACTTTTAGCAGCGAAAATTTTCGCCGCCAAAAAAAAATCCAAGTACGAAGACGTTCGCTGCCCAAAAGCTCTAAGAGTTTTAGCAGCGAAAGTTTTCGCCGCAAAAAAAATTTCCAAGAATTTTTAGCAGCGAAAAGTTTCGCTGCGAAAAAATCCTTCCACTTTTAGCGACGAAAATTTTTGTTGCGAAAAGTCTTTTTTTTTTTAATGTACAGCCCAGAATTCCGCACAAAATTCCTGATAGACACCTGTTACCAATATATCATCATATTCATCATAATATACACCTGTTATATAATATATTTTCATCATATTCACATTCACATCCAGCTAAACCCAAACCCAAACATAAACTGCATTCATTCAAACACGTTCATTCACGCATTAATACATATAAACTTAACATAATAAACAAATATACAAAAAAATCACAAAGATGAAGGCGGAGGTGGTGGAGCATCGGTGGGTAAGCGTGCAGTGAAAGCCTCTAACATCTGCATCATCCGTCGCTCATGGTCCACCCGCATCTCCTCTATCCTCCTCTCCTGCTCCTCCCTCTGCCTCGCCAGATGATCCTCCATCCTCCTCTCCTGCTCCTCCCTCTGCCTCGCCAGCTCCTCCATCATCTTCCTCTCCTGCTCCTCCCTCTGCTTGTCCAGCTGATCTTTGATGTCATTGACGACGACCCGTAGCTGCTGAACCTCTCTCTCTGCGGTATCAGCTCGGCGTACGACGCTCTCGCCAACGACGATGGATCGACTGGAGCGACTCTAGCGTGCCATGAGCTTGGCACCATGGCCAAACCCACGCACATATATAGAACGGGTGCCAAGCACCTGACTCAGGATCTCTGGCTCACTCCGCTGAGTACCATCGAGAGTGGGCTGACTGCGTAAGGTGTTCATCTCCTCCTGTAATAAAAACATATGAATTTTCATAATAAATGACATGATTATAATTTAATACAATTAAATTATACAATGTAAAAATTTTTACCTAAATCTCGCTGGCTCTGGGATGTACCCAAGATCCCGTCGTCTGCCGACAGTGAGTCCCTTTGTAGAAGTTTATTGGTCTGGGCTCCTGGCCAGTGACGGAATCTCACTGCATAATCAAAAGGACGATAGAGTTAATATAAATGCATGGAAAGAATATATAAACGTAATAATTACCAGTACTTTCTTACCATGTCATGACGAAGTCGTACGAATGACTTTGAACCAGCTACATGGTTCACTTCTAACTTTCCTTTGTTGTCAGAATTTATTTTGCTCTTTTTCTGAACACATTATTCATAATACATTGTTATTAATTGCGAAATTAATTATTACGCTAAGATATTGTAAATATGTAAATATTACCTGAAAAGAATCAGACGAAAACCTATCACAGAGTATCCGCCAGTCCCCATCGGTCATGTGCAGCGGTGCGATGTACGACGCCTCCTCGTGGCTCATGCACCGCTTGTACTGCCGGTGTAACCTAGTGCGGTAATCCTTGAACCGCTCCTTCATCATGTCGTCGACGGCATGGGAGATGTGCGGAACACTCAAATCAAAGTCAAATTTATCCTGCAGTTTTGTAAATAATAGATTAAGACAATAAATTTATTAAGAAAATAACTTAACCATAAATGAACATTTATAAAATAAATTTTATTTGACTAAAATTTACCTGAAGGCGCTGACGGATGAGGTGCCGAACATCATCTGTCACGTCTCTCCAACGGGGGGTGGTGGGGGGAATCAGAGATCAGCATAAGACACCGACCTCTGACATAAACATGGCATTGTTCCCAACAGGTCTAATGCAGTCCTGTGGGAACTCTACTGTCACCCTACCCTCATGTGTAAGTCGCTCTAAAAGTAATCCACGCGTGGGTCCACGTCCTCACCGGCTGGTCGACGACGCTGTTGCAACAGAAGTATGTAAGTCTAAACATAAACAGAAATCATTAAAAGAAATATGTCTAAACTTACATGCAGTGCCTGGTGTATGCGCGACTGAGGGATCAGACGCCTGCGATGCAATATGCGACGGCGATGGTGGCTTCGTCGCATCACGGGTAGAAGGGGTAGATCCAGTGCACGAACGACGTACTCTCCCACCTGGTGCCATCACTGAATATGTGTGAACACGAAATTTAAACAATGTCAATACAAGTGGAATATACTAAAACATTATACAAGTAGTGTTAATAGTATAATGCATTTGTGCTTATGCTCAGAGAGATGAATAAAATATGATTAGACCATTATACTATAATGCAAGCATAATATAATAAAATTGTAAACTTTAATCTATAACCATTGGAAATTCAATTACACATTGTCATTGTATATTAAATACACATATTTGTTGTAATACGAAACAACTATGAGGTAAACTATCTGAAGTACTCCCTGCGTAAGTCATCGTATGCTTCAGAAGTGTATGTCATTCTGTGTGAAGCATTGGACATTTTTATAGCCAACATGACAGTCACAATAGGAGAAATCTGATCCATCGGGACTCCGTTCAGATGTGCAAGTGAGAGAGTCGCATCTTCCATATCTCGTTTCCCATGGTTATATATCTCCATCAGCTCCGAAATTTTTCTAAGATTGTATAATCTTTCGTCTGAGTCGTCGTCGATATATTCCACTCTACACTCATCGACCAGACCGGGTATCTCTATGGCCCTACCGTAGAAGAAGACAGATCAAACGTCCATCTGCAATGTTGCCTAATGAAGTACGTTGCGTGCTTCTGCTATGCTCCGGTTTGAGGATGACATGATCAGAAATTGTCTCAACTGTAAATGTGAATTATAAACAAGTCAATAAAAGGAATTAATCATGACTTGTAATTTTCACGTATACATAGAATACATAAATTATTTAAATTGAAAAATGACATGTAAATCATGTGTACATTTAATAATCGTCGTCTATATCACTATCGCTCAGGGCTATTTCTTCTTCACCATCACTATCGCTGATTAGTATTTCCTCCTCATAGTCTCCAACGTTGTCATCAATGAAACCTGTATCATCTCTAACAATGTCTTGTATTAATGAGGCATCAACATGATCAGGTGGCACATCATTTCTGTCTAATTGCACCACATCAATATCAATACTTGAATCAGTCCCTGTATCCCTAGATGGCATGTCTTCTTGATATGCTTGTTCAACCCTAGACGTGTCATTTCCCCCGTCCTCGCTATCTTCAACTTCTGGTACGGGAATGTCAAATACGTTCCTGGGCTTTATTTTCTGCACTACATGCTAAGAGCCGCCTAACTTAGTGTCAGCAAGGTAAAATACTTGTTCAGCCTGACTGGCGAGGACAAATGGGTCATCCTTAAACCACTTTCGAGATAAATTTACGCTCGTAAAGTAGTTGTCAGTCTGTATTCCCAACTTCTTATTTCCAATGTCCCACCAATCACATCTAAATAAGTACACCCTCTTTCTCGTACAATAACTCAGCTCAATAATATCAGTCAAAATGCCATAAAAGTCAATTTCATCCCCCTCATTTGTTCCTTTTACAACTACCCCACTATTTTGCGAGGTCCTGTACTTCTCATGTTCTTCAGTGCGGAACCAAATCCCATTTACAATACAGCCTGTATATCTAGATACGCGTCTATCAGGGCCACACGCCAGTGAGTATAGTGCATCAGACACATCTGCAGAGTTGCTTGTGCACAACGTCTTTATCTATTATCATGTACAAAATATAATTGTTTAGTGATTTTCTTAGGTTGAAATAATGTGCAATACAACGAAAATTCTAAGTGTGGTGAGATACAATGTGAAATCTTACACGTTCGGCGAACCATTCTGGAAACTGATCCTGATGCATCCGATAATAATTTGTGGGGAATTTGGACTTCATCTCGTCTATGTGTTCACTACATATAAATGGCACGTCGTCAGCAAGAAACTTAAGATCATCGTATGTAGGAATTACAATAATCGAGAGAAGACTTACTCCAAGTATGACTCTATTTCTTCACAATTGTGCAACACATACCATCGCGCCTTTGCTAGATCCCCAAGGTCCATATCCTGATGTAAGACCCGTATCCTAGTTCGTACTGTTCCGATGAATCCTGCGATCATTTCCGTCTAAGTCCGGCAATCCACGACTGATAATCGACGTTGCGATCGATCGTAAGTCGTATCCTTTAGATTCGAGTCGGTTTAATCCGATACCTGTATCAGTGCGACCGCACCGTCACCGCGGTTTCAACGCCGCGACTCACGCACCGATCCGATACCCTGACCAGAAGATGTGAGTCGGTGTTTATTTCGAAGAAACGCCGCGCTTTCTCGATCCCAAGGAAATCTCTATGACCCATCCCATCAATCAATCAATCACATCAATCAATCAATCACTTCAATGTCAAGTACAAAGCACCCATGCTTTCTTTTTCCACAAGTTAAGCAAACCCAAAAGTCAACAATCCATCCCCTCACCCATCACTCACCTCACCCATCACTCATCTCACATCACTCCCCTCACATCCATCACTCTCTCTCCTTATCTCTCCTTCTCTTTCTCTTTCCCAACACAACTCCAAGCAACCAAAAGGAGCTCACGTCCAAGCTCTCCCCAAGTGCAAAAAAATGAGTTGTGTGGCCCACCTTTTCTCTATCAAAAATCCCTTATCCTAGCCCTTGATTTCTCATCTCTACCGTCAAAGAGGAGCACAAGGAGGTTGGCGTTCCAACGGACCGAAGAAGATCGACGGTGGGTGCTTTAATAGGGTAGTTTTTCATATTTTTAAGTAGGGCCAAGTGAGGCCCACCGATCAATGGTGTGGATCTCACTTTAGACCCTAGGTTGTGGCCAATGGCCCACCTTGATTGTCATTTGATGTATGATTGGATGCAAGGGAGGGCCCATAGTGTCGGGGTCCCTCCATCACACGTGTGTCCCACCCTTTTCTCTCTCTATCCCTCTTTTTATTTTCCTTTTTGTGTGATGAAATGGCCATATGGCCTACCCTGACGGACCCCACAATGGAGCATGTATTGGATCCAAACCATCTAACGGTGGGGCCCACTTTACATATGTATTGTAATCATACCACCTCATCATGTGGTGGCCCACCTACGAAGGGCCCACCTTAAGGGCATTGCATGCCCAAACAAAAAAAAAAAGAAAGAGAGAGAGTCCAGGGACTCTCTGGACGATTTTGAAAAAACACAGTTGATAGCCTTTTTCAAGGCATTAAAAGTGGGCCACTTGTATCGGACCCACCTTGATGTTTGCATCCAATCCAAGCCGTCCATCCTATTTAGCAACTCATTTTAGGCGTTGAGCCGAAAAATGAGGTTGATCCGAGTATCAAGCGGGCCATAACATTGAGATTACTGATGATCACCATTTAAAGTCACCTGGAGTTCTCCTACACGCCGAAAAATACCCAATATTGGGCTCGTTGGGTTTGTTTTGAGCCCCAAAGAATCGATGGTGGGGACGGATCCACCTGATGTGGGCCCCGCACTCGAAAAACCCCAAGATCTTAGATTTCAAAAAAAAATTAAAAAAATATATATGGGGCAAAGATCCGTCATTATCGACGCAGCAGCCAGAGACGCCGTCCGCGTGTTACACGCGGGCGGCCAAGAGGCGGGGACCCACGGCTCCAGCCGTGGGCCCCACCATGATGTATATTTTGTATCCACACCGTACACGAGGTGGACCACCCCCTGAGGTGGGTCCCCTCCAAAAATCACCCTGATCCATGGCTCAGGTAGCCCACATCATAGGAAACAGTGTGACTGAACGTTTACCATTGAAACTCTTTTGGGGTTCACATAAGTTTCATATCAAGATGAAATTTGTATTTCCTTTTCACCCAGGTATGTGGGACCTTATGAACGGGTTAGATGGGAAGTAAACGCTATGGTGGGCCCCACGTGGGACCCACGGATGTAAGTATTTCTTTCTCACCGTACACTGACGGTGGACGGTGAGTTCCACTTGATGTACATAGTTCTATTCACACCGTCCTCCCTGGACGGTGTGTGCATGTGTGTGCGTACGTATGTGTGTGCGTGTGTGTATATGCACGTGTGAGTGCAGGCGTGTGCGAGTGTGCACGTGTGTGTATGTGTGTGAGTGTGCACATGTGTGTGAGCGTGTGTGTGAGAGTGTATGTGTATATATATATATATAATATTATATTATTAATATTGTATATATATATTATACATATTGTATTTTATATATATATGGACCCCACCTTGGTTTATATAAGGCCCAAGTGTTTTAGGCCCACCTTATCATATTTTTTGCCGTTGTTGAGGCCCACCTTAATGTGCATTTATGGCCGTTGTTGAGGCCCACCTGGATGTGTATTTACGGCCGTTGTTGAGGCCCACTTCGATGTGTACTTGTGGCCGTTGTTGAGGCCCACCTTGATGTGTATTTGTGGCCATTGTTGAGGCCCACCTTGATGTACATAAGGCCCATGTGATTAGGCCCATTCGAGGTATTCGTGGCCCGTTGTTAAGGCCAACTTTGATTTATGAGACCCATATTACAAGGCCCATTGTGATGTTTTCAAAGGCCCATGGGTTATGGCCCATTGCAATGTACATAAGGCCCATTGATGTGGCCCACTTGATGAATGTAAGGCCCATGCGATATGGTCCATTTGATGTATTTAAGGCCCAATGGGATGTCCTTAGGGTCCATTGCAATGTGTGATTCCTCCATGGTCTGTATAATGATACTTTATAGCGGGCTATGCCTTGGGAACAATGCTGGTTTGACGTCCACATTGTAAGGATAATGTTGGTTAAATGTCCGCATTGTCACACTCCTTAAGGCCCACTGATAGGTCCATACTTGTACTCTGCAGGCCGTCTAGGCCCATCTCTGTGACACGCAGAGCCCATCCCTATATACATGTTTAGTATAGATCCATGATTCATTATCATACGCATCATATGTATGACTGGTATGAGGAGTGACTGATCATAGCATATGCCTTCGGGCAAACTGTTACAGGCTCCCTGATAGGCGGAGTTTTCCTGCATGAGCGCATGGTTTACGCAGGACTGTTGCATGACTGGTAGTGTGACTCATGCACTTGCATTGTGTGATTGTAGTTACTGTATGCCCTAGCGACACCAGGGCCATAGCCTCCACAGACACATCGTGGGTGGCTGGATTGGATACCGGAAATGTTTGGTTCTAGCATACGGGCGCCATAGATGTCCTTGGGTGAAAATCCCTAAACCCGATGGTACCAGAGGATGACTCCAACGTCGAGACCGAGTGGATGTACGAGCGCATGAGGGCCGAATACCAGGAGGCCGCGTCTCCCACTGTGTCGTGGTCGGTTGGAAAGGGGTGTGACCTTACCCGCCTGAGTGAGGGGGCAATTTCTAGGTTGAGTTTGACCAGCTTGAGGAATCGGTCCGCTATCGACGAGCCGGGCCCGATAATGGCAGGCGGATAGTGAGGTCTCTTTCGCTCTTCCAGTTGTGCGTCCGGATAGGGACGGCAAGTCGCGCGCGTAGTGTACTTGAGACCCCTGATTATCCGTACCGATAACTATATTGACATGAGGATTGGCATGCTTGAGCCGCATCTTGCATCGCATGGTCTTGTAAGGCCGATTGCACTCATATCTTGTCTTCGCATAGCCTTGAGTACGGCCGACCGCATTCATGTACTCATTGCACGATTCCGCATTACTCGACCCTCGCATTCTCGAGCACGCTCATATTGCACACACACTTACTTACACCACCCTCTAAGCTTTCTATAAGCTTATGCACGATTGATGCGTGCAGTGACGCCAGACGCAAATGTAGCCTCGCCGCAGCTTGGAGTGTGCAACTGAGAGCTTTCGAGTTTTGTTATTAGCACTATCTTGTATTTCCTTTTTATACACCTTGTACTCAAAGTTTTTGTTCATAGTGGATTTTGTGATGATGTTCTTGTGGTTATTGTTCGTGGGTTATGCTTGTGGTTGTGCTCAGATTATTAGAAATCCTCCTTGTAGCATCCCAGGATCGGAACCTGGCGTATGGGCGCTAGGAGCCGAGAATGGGGTTCTACGGAGGCTGTCGGCACCGGATTCGGCGATCGGGAATTTTGTGAGCCCGGTTTCCGAGTTCGGGGCGTGACACCTGAAACGTCGGGGATCCTAAAGGACGAACGTTTTGTGCAAATATAGATATGAGTCCTTGTTCATCCTCCTGCCCTTCATCGGCATTCTGATCTTCTCGGTTGAATCTAGTCTCTATGTCATGAAGATACATGGAGCAAAATGTAAGGCACTCATTATCAATGTACGCTTCCGCTATCGACCCCTCCGGTCGTGCCTATTCCTCACAAATTGTTTGAGTGTGTGAAGGTATCTATACACAAAACCACTGTGTTATACGTATAAAAACATGAATATATGCAGTTTATGGAATGAAAAAATTTCAACAGGTTCTACCACCTTTCGATCGGATACATCTAACGATATTGTACTGGGCCTGCAAGCTTACCTCGTGCGGTAAATGAATCGCTAGGTGTACCATGACATCGAAAAATGCAGGTGAAAATATTCTTTCAAGTTTGCAAAGGATTATGGCAATGTCCCTCTCCAGTCTGTTAATAACATCCACATTCAACGATTTTGAACACAAATTCTTAAAGAATTCCCCAGCTCAATCAGCGTCACACTAATATCCTTACTCAGGAATCCACGAATCGCAACCGGTAGTAGGCAATACAGAAGGATGTGACAATCATGACTTTTCATTCGTGTTACCTTACAATCCGTAATGTTTACACGCCGAGATATGTTTGACACATACCCATCGGAAAACTTTACCGATCTCAACCATTCACATAAACGCTTTCTCTCTAGTTTGGTCAACGTGTAGAAGGCTGCTGGTATAGTATACGAATTTCCATATGGTTGCAAGTGTAACTCTTTCCTTAAACCCATTTCTTGTAGATCCAATCGAGCCTTGAAACTGTCTTTTGTTTTCTTCTCTATGTTCATCACTGTTCTGAAGACATTGTCACATATATTTTTCTCAATATGCATGACATCCAAGTTGTGTTGCAATTTCAGATCACTCCAATAAGGCAACTCAAAAAAGATGCTCTTCTTCCTCTAGTTATAGTCCAATACTTTACGTTTCCTCTTCTTCAAGTGCGATGCCTTACCAAATCTAACTTCTCCAATGTTACTCAGTTGTTGCATCACTTCTTCTCCAGATAGCTCTTTCGGGGGTGGCCTATGATCTTGTTTGCCATCAAAGATCATCGTCTTCCTACGCCAGCTATGATCGCTCGGAAGGAAGCGACAATGGCCCATATAACACGTTTTTCTACCATGCTTTAATGACAATGAACAAGTCTCAATACCACATGTAGGACAAGCCAACTTGCCCTTCGTGCTCCACCCAGATAAATTTCCATATGCGGGAAAGTCATTTATTGTCCACAAGATCGCTGCATGTAATCGAAATGTATGTCCTGCAAATGTATCATACGTGTGTACACCTTGACTCCACAACTGGTTTAACTCATCTACTAACGGTCGCAAGTACACATCAATGTCATTCTCAGGTGACCTGGGTCCAGGAATAAGCAATGACATCATGAAAAATGACTCCTTCATACATAACCAAGGATGTAAATTGTAAGGCATAAGTACCACTGGCCATATACTGTACGAGCTACTCATATTACCAAATGGATTAAAACCATCACTTGCAAGACCTAGTCGAACATTGCGAGAATCCTTTGCAAACCAGTCATGTTGCTTGTCAAAATTTTGCCAGGCTTCAGAATTCGCAGGGTGCCTCAGTGTACTATCATCATGAACGCATTTCTCCTTATGCCACCTCATATCTTCACCCGTCTTACGAGACATAAACAATCTTTGCAATCTTGGTTTCAATGGGAAGTACCTTAACACCTTTTGCGGGATGTTCTTATCCCTGGATTTGCCATACTTCCACCTAGACTCTCCACATTCTTGAAACTCTTCAGCATCCTTATGCGCTTTCCGATATAATAAACAATCATTTTTACATGCATGTATGAGTTCATATCCAATGCCCAAGTCTCGCATCAAGGATTTTGCCTCGTAATGGGACTTAGGCAATGTCTCACCGTTCGGCAATGCTTCTTTCAACAACTCTAGCAACATGTTGAATGATTTGTTACTCCAACGATTTATTGTCTTCAAATGAAGTAACTTTGTAAGAAAATTCAACTTGAAGAAGTTCTTACACCCCGGATAAAGTGGACGTTGCGCATCCCTCAACAATTTACTAAACTTTTCTGATTCGACATCACCCATTGGAGGAATATCTTGGCTACTGCTTGTCGCTGTAAAATCAGTATCCGTAGTTGTTCCCCTAAACACATCCCCTATGATATCTTGCATTTCGTCAACGTCTTTATCCTCATCAACCGGCACAATTGGATCAGCAATGACTTCAGTGGGCTCAACTCTATGGGTCATATCTTCACCATGATAGATCCACCAAGTGTAACCCTGGTCAATCCCAACTATGAACAAATCATCCTCTACTTTGTCTAAAGTCTTAAATATTATGTTCTTGCATTTTCAACATGGACACCTAATCCTATTCCTTGAATCTGCCCAATTTCGCGCAAATTCCATGAACTCTTCAACCCCTTGTTTATACTCTGGGCCAAACCTGTTCTTAGCTCGCATCCAACTCTTATCCATGTCTACAATGAAAAGACTACAGTCAGTTTATGGAAATAGCTTTAAGATTATGCTAAGTTATAGGTTTAGGTTATATTATATGTTTAGGATATGATAATAGGTATAGTTTAGGTTATAACTTTAGGTTATAGGTTTAGTTTTAGAGAATTAAGTTTAGGTTAAGGTTACAAGTTTAGGTTAAGGTTGCAAGTATGGATTATAGGTTAAGGTTAAGGTATAGGTTTAGGTTATAAGTATAGGTTATAGGTTTAGGGAAAGGTTAGGTTCTCTTCCGTTATAGGTTTAGGGAAAGGTTAGGTTCGAGTTATAGGTTTTGGGATTTGAGAATAGTTTTAGGTTTTAAGTATAGGTTTAGGTTGGATTATAGGTTAAGGTTTAGGGATTTGTGTTTAGGTTATAGGTTAAGGTTATAGGTTTAGGTTAGGTTTAGGATAAGGTTATAGGTTATAGCTTTGGGAATTGAGAATAGGTTAAGGTTTAGGCATTAGAATTCGGGTTGGGGTTCGGGATCGGGTTTAGGCTTGGGTTTTCATGTTTAGGCTTTGGTTTAGGGTAGGGAATTGAGATTGGGATTGGGTGTAGGTTTAGGTTTAGGGATTTGAGAATAGGTTAAGGTTTAGGTAATAGGTGTAGGTTTTCGTTTTAGGATAAGGTTAAGGTTATAAGTTTAGGTTATAGGTTAGGGTTATAGGTTTAGGTTATAGGTTTAGGTTAGGTTTAGGATAAGGTTATAAGTTATAGCTTTGGGAATTGAGAATAGGTTAAGGTTTAGGCATTGGAAATTGGGTTGGGGTTCGGGATCGGGTTTAGGCTTGGGTTTTCATGTTTAGGATTTGGTTTAGGGTAGGGAGTTGAGATTGGGATTAGGAGTAGGTTTAGGTTTAGGGATTTGAGAATAGGTTAAGGTTTAGGTAATAGGTGTAGGTTTTGGTTTTAGGATAAGGTTAAGGTTATAAGTTTAGGTTATAGGTTAAGGTTATAGGTTTAGGTTATAGGTTTAGCTTAGGTTTAGGATAAGGTTATTGGTTATAGCTTTGGGAATTGAGAATAGGTTAAGGTTTAGGCATTGAAATCGGGTTGGGGTTCGGGATCGAGTTTAGGCTTGGGTTTTCATGTTTAGGCTTTGGGTTAGGGTAGGGAGTTGAGATTGGGATTAGGTGTAGGTTTAGGTTTAGGGATTTGAGAATAGGTTAAGGTTTAGGTAATAGGTGTTGGTTTCGGTTTTAGGAAAAGGTTAAGGTTATAAGTTTAGGTTATAGGTTAAGGTTATAGGTTTAAGTTATGTTTAGGATAAGGTTATAGGTTATAGCTTTGGGAGTTGAGAATAGGTTAAGGTTTAGGTAATAGGTGTAGGTTTTGTTTTTAGGATATGGTTAAAGTTATAAGTTTAGGTTATAGGTTAAGGTTATAGGTTAAGGTTATAGGTTTAGGTTAGTTTTAGGATAAGGTTAAAGGTTATAGCTTTGGGAATTGAGAATAGGTTAAGGTTTAGGCATTGGAAATCGGGTTGGGGTTTGGGATCGGGATTAGGCTTGGGTTTTCATGTTTAGGCTTAGGTTTAGGGTAGGAAGATGAGATTGGGATTAGGTGTAGGTTTAAGTTTAGGATTTGAGAATAGGTTAAGGTTTAGGTAATAGGTGTAGGTTTCGGTTTAGGAAAAAGGTTAAGGTTATAAGTTTAGGTTATAGGTTAAGGTTATAGGTTTACATTATAGGTTTAGGTTAGGTTTAGGATAAGGTTATAGGTTATAGCTTGGGGAATTGAGAATAGGTTAAAGTTTAGGCATTGGAAATCGGGTTGGGGTTCGGATCGGGTTTAGGCATGGGCTTTCATGTTTAGGCTTTGGGTTAGGGTAGGGAGTTGAGATTGGGATTAGGTGTAGGTTTAGGTTTCGGATTTGACAATAGGTTAAGGTTTAGGTAATAGGTGTAGGTTTCGGTTTTAGGAAAAGGTTAAGGTTATAAGTTTAGGTTATAGGTTAAGGTTATAGGTTTAGGTTAGGTTCAGGATAAGGTTATAGGTTATAGCTTTGGGAATTGAGAATAGGTTAAGGTTTAGGCATTGGAAATCGGGTTGGGGTTCAGGATCGGGTTTAGGCTTGGGTTTTCATGTTTAGGCTTTGGTTTAGGGTAGGGAGTTGAGATTGGGATTAGGTGTAGGTTTAGGTTGAGGGATTTGAGAATAGGTTAAGGTTTAGGTAATAGGTGTAGGTTTTGGTTTTAGGATAAGGTTAAGGTTATAAGTTTAGGTTATAGGTTAAGGTTATAGGTTTAGCTTAGGTTTAGGATAAGGTTGTAGGTTATAGCTTTGGGAATTGAGAATAGGTTAAGGTTTAGGCATTGGAAATCGGGTTGGGGTTCGGGATCGGGTTTAGCTTGGGTTTTCATGTTTAGGCTTTGGGTTAGGGGTAGGGAGTGAGATTGGGATTAGGTGTAGGTTTATGTTTAGGGATTTGAGAATAGGTTAAGGTTTAGGTAATAGGTGTAGGTTTCGGTTTTAGGAAAAGGTTAAGGTTATAAGTTTAGGTTATAGGTTAAGGTTATAGGTTTAGGTTAGGTTTAGGATAAGGTTATAGGTTATAGCTTTGGGAGTTGAGAATAGGTTAAGGTTTAGGCATTGGAAATCGGGTTGGGGTTCGGGATCGGGTTTAGGCTTGGGTTTTCATGTTTAGGCTTTGGTTTAGGGTAGGGAGTTGAGATTGGGATTAGGTGTAGGTTTAGGTTTAGGGATTTGAGAATAGGTTAAGGTTTAGGTAATAGGTGTAGGTTTTCGTTTTAGGATAAGGTTAAGGATATAAGTTTAAGTTTTAGGTTAGGTTTATAGGTTTAGGTTATAGGTTTAGGTTAGGTTTAGGATAAGGTTATAAGTTATGGCTTTGGGAATTGAGAATATGTTAAGGTTTAGGCATTGGAAATCGGGTTGGGGTTTGGGATCGGGTTTAGGCTTGGGTTTTCATGTTTAGGCTTTGGGTTAGGGTAGGAGTTGAGATTGGGATTAGGTGTAGGTTTAGGTTTAAGGATTTGAGAATAGGTTAAGGTTTAGGCGATAGGTGTAGGTTTCGATTTTAAGAAAAGGTTAAGGTTATAAGTTTAGGTTATAGGCTAAGGTTATAGGTTTAGGTTTGGTTTAGGATAAGGTTATAGGTTATAGCTTTGGGAATTGAGAATAGGTTAAGGTTTAGGCATTGGAAATCGGGTTGGGGTTCGGGATCGAGTTTAGGCTTGGGTTTTCATGTTTAGGCTTTGGTTTAGGGTAGGGAGTTGAGATTGGGATTAATTGTAGGTTTAGGTTTAGGGATTTGAGAATAGGTTAAGGTTTAGGTAATAGGTGTAGGTTTTGGTTTTAGGATATGGTTAAAGTTATAAGTTTAGGTTATAGGTTAAGGTTATAGGTTAAGGTTATAGGTTTAGGTTAGTTTTAGGATAAGGTTAAAGGTTATAGCTTTGGGAATTGAGAATAGGTTAAGGTTTAGGCATTGGAAATCGGGTTGGGGTTTGGGATCGGGTTTAGGCTTGGGTTTTCATGTTTAGGCTTAGGTTTAGGGTAGGAAGATGAGATTGGGCTTTTGGTGTAGGTTTAGGTTTAGGGATTTGAGAATAGGTTAAGGTTTAGGTAATAGGTGTAGGTTTCGGTTTTAGGAAAAGGTTAAGGTTATAAGTTCGAGTTATAGGTTAAGGTTATAGGTTTCTTTATAGGTTTAGGTTAGGTTTAGTATAAGGTTATAGGTTATAGCTTGGGGAATTGAGAATAGGTTAAAGTTTAGGCATTGAAATCGGGTTGGGGTTCTGGATCGGGTTTAGGCATGGGCTTTCATGTTTAGGCTTTGGGTTAGGGTAGGGAGTTGAGATTGGGATTAGGTGTAGGTTTAGGTTTCGGATTTGACAATAGGTTAAGGTTTAGGTAATAGGTGTAGGTTTCGGTTTTAGGAAAAGGTTAAGGTTATAAGTTTAGGTTATAGGTTAAGGTTATAGGTTTAGGTTAGGTTCGGGATAAGGTTATAGGTTATAGCTTTGGGAATTGAGAATAGGTTAAGGTTTAGGCATTGGAAATCGGGTTGGGGTTCGGATCGGGTTTAGGCTTGGGTTTTCATGTTTAGGCTTTGGTTTAGGGTAGGAGTTGAGATTGGGATTAGGTGTAGGTTTAGGTTGAGGGATTTGAGAATAGGTTAAGGTTTAGGTAATAGGTGTAGGTTTTGGTTTTAGGATAAGGTTAAGGTTATAAGTTTAGGTTATAGGTTAAGGTTATAGGTTTAGCTTAGGTTTAGGATAAGGTTGTAGGTTATAGCTTTGGGAATTGAGAATAGGTTAAGGTTTAGGCATTGGAAATCGGGTTGGGGTTCTGGATCGGTTTAGGCTTGGTTTTCATGTTTAGGCTTTGGGTTAGGGTAGGGAGTGAGATTGGCATTAGGTGTAGGTTTATGTTTAGGGATTTGAGAATAGGTTAAGGTTTAGGTAATAGGTGTAGGTTTCGGTTTAGAAATGGTTAAGGTTATAAGTTTAGGTTATAGGTTAAGGTTATAGGTTTAGGTTAGGTTTAGGATAAGGTTATAGGTTATAGCTTTGGGAGTTGAGAATAGGTTAAGGTTTAGGCATTGGAAATCGGGTTGGGGTTCTGGATCGGGTTTAGGCTTGGGTTTTCATGTTTAGGCTTTGGTTTAGGGTACGGAGTTGAGATTGGGATTAGGTGTAGGTTTAGGTTTAGGGATTTGAGAATAGGTTAAGGTTTAGGTAATAGGTGTAGGTTTTCGTTTAGGATAAGGTTAAGGTTATAAGTTTAGGTTATAGGTTAGGGTTATAGGTTTAGGTTATAGGTTTAGGTTAGGTTTAGGATAAGGTTATAAGTTATAGCTTTGGGAATTGAGAATAGGTTAAGGTTTAGGCATTGGAAATCGGGTGGGGGTTCGGGATCGGGTTTAGGCTTGGGTTTTCATCTTTAGGCTTTGGTTTAGGGTAGGGTGTTGAGATTGGGATTAGGTGTAGGTTTAGGTTTAGGGATTTGAGAATAGGTTAAGGTTTAGGTAATAGGTGTAGGTTTTGGTTTTAGGATAAGGTTAAGGTTATAAGTTTAGGTTATAGGTTAAGGTTATAGGTTTAGGTTATAGGTTTAGCTTAGGTTTAGGATAAGGTTATTGGTTATAGCTTTGGGAATTGAGAATAGGTTAAGTTTAGGCATTGGAAATCGGGTTGGGGTTCGGGATCGGGTTTAGGCTTGGGTTTTCATGTTTAGGCTTTGGTTTAGGGTAGGGAGTTGAGATTGGGATTAGGTGTAGGTTTAGGTTTAGGGATTTGAGAATAGGTTAAGGTTTAGGTAATAGGTGTAGGTTTTGGTTTTAGGATAAGGTTAAGGTTATAAGTTTAGGTTATAGGTTAAGGTGATAGGTTTAGGTTATAGGTTTAACTTAAGTTTAGGATAAGGTTATAGGTTATAGCTTTGGGAATTGAGAATAGGTTAAGGTTTAGGCATTGGAGATCGGGTTGGGGTTCGGGATCAGGTTTAGGCTTGGGTTTTCATGTTTAGGCTTTGGGTTAGGGTAGGGAGTGAGATTGGGATTAGGTGTAGGTTTATGTTTAGGGATTTGAGAATAGGTTAAGGTTTAGGTAATAGGTGTAGGTTTCGGTTTTAGGAAAAGGTTAAGGTTATAAGTTTAGGTTATAGGTTAAGGTTATAGGTTTAGGTTAGGTTCAGATAAGGTTATAGGTTATAGCTTTAGGAATTGAGAATAGGTTAAGGTTTAGGCATTGGAAATCGGGTTGGTGTTCGAGGATCGGCTTTAGGCTTGGGTTTTCATGTTTAGGCTTTGGTTTAGGGTAGGGAGTTGAGATTGGGATTAGGTGTAGGTTTAGGTTGAGGGATTTGAGAATAGGTTAAGGTTTAGGTAATAGGTGTAGGTTTTGGTTTTAGGATAAGGTTAAGGTTATAAGTTTAGGTTATAGGTTAAGGTTATAGGTTTAGCTTAGGTTTAGGATAAGGTTGTAGGTTATAGCTTTGGGAATTGAGAATAGGTTAAGGTTTAGGCATTGGAAATCGGGTTGGGGTTCTGGATCGAGTTTAAACTTGGGTTTTCATGTTTAGGCTTTAAGTTAGGGTAGGAGTAGATTGGGATTAGGTGTAGGTTTATGTTTAGGGATTTGAGAATAGGTTAAGGTTTAGGTAATAGGTGTAGGTTTCGGTTTTAGAAAAGGTTAAGGTTATAAGTTTAGGTTATAGGTTAAGGTTATAGGTTTAGGTTAGGTTTAGATAAGGTTATAGGTTATAGCTTTGGGAGTTGAGAATAGGTTAAGGTTTAGGCATTGGAAATCGGGTTGGGGTTCTGGATCGGGTTTAGGCTTGGGTTTTCATGTTTAGGCTTTGGTTTAGGGTAGGGAGTTGAGATTGGGATTAGGTGTAGGTTTAGGTTTAGGATTTGAGAATAGGTTAAGGTTTAGGTAATAGGTGTAGGTTTTCGTTTAGGATAAGGTTAAGGATATAAGTTTAAGTTTTAGGTTAGGTTTATAGGTTTAGGTTATAGGTTTAGGTTAGGTTTAGGATAAGGTTATAAGTTATGGCTTTGGGAATTGAGAATATGTTAAGGTTTAGGCATTGGAAATCGGGTTGGGGTTTGGGATCGGGTTTAGGCTTGGGTTTTCATGTTTAGGCTTTGGGTTAGGGTAGGGAGTTGAGATTGGGATTAGGTGTAGGTTTAGGTTTAAGGATTTGAGAATAGGTTAAGGTTTAGGCAGTAGGTGTAGGTTTCGGTTTTAAGAAAAGGTTAAGGTTATAAGTTTAGGTTATAGGCTAAGGTTATAGGTTTAGGTTTGGTTTAGGATAAGGTTATAGGTTATAGCTTTGGGAATTGAGAATAGGTTAAGGTTTAGGCATTGGAAATCGGGTTGGGGTTCGGGATCGTGTTTAGGCTTGGGTTTTCATGTTTAGGCTTTGGTTTAGGGTAGGGAGTTGAGATTGGGATTAATTGTAGGTTTAGGTTTAGGGATTTGAGAATAGGTTAAGGTTTAGGTAATAGGTGTAGGTTTTGGTTTTAGGATATGGTTAAAGTTATAAGTTTAGGTTATAGGTTAAGGTTATAGGTTAAGGTTATAGGTTTAGGTTAGTTTTAGGATAAGGTTAAAGGTTATAGCTTTGGGAATTGAGAATAGTTAAGGTTTAGGCATTGGAAATCGGGTTGGGGTTTGGGATCGGGTTTAGCTTGGGTTTTCATGTTTAGGCTTAGGTTTAGGGTAGGAAGATGAGATTGGGCTTTTGGTGTAGGTTTAGGTTTAGGGATTTGAGAATAGGTTAAGGTTTAGGTAATAGGTGTAGGTTTCGGTTTTTAGGAAAAGGTTAAGGTTATAAGTTCGGTTATAGGTTAAGGTTATAGGTTTCTGTTATAGGTTTAGGTTAGGTTTAGTATAAGGTTATAGGTTATAGCTTGGGGAATTGAGAATAGGTTAAAGTTTAGGCATTGGAAATCGGGTTGGGGTTCGGGATCGGGTTTAGGCATGGGCTTTCATGTTTAGGCTTTGGGTTAGGGTAGGGAGTTGAGATTGGGATTAGGTGTAGGTTTAGGTTTCGGGATTTGACAATAGGTTAAGGTTTAGGTAATAGGTGTAGGTTTCGGTTTTAGGAAAAGGTTAAGGTTATAAGTTTAGGTTATAGGTTAAGGTTATAGGTTTAGGTTAGGTTCAGGATAAGGTTATAGGTTATAGCTTTAGGAATTGAGAATAGGTTAAGGTTTAGGCATTGGAAATCGGGTTGGGGTTCGAGATCGGGTTTAGGCTTGGGTTTTCATGTTTAGGCTTTGGTTTAGGGTAGGGAGTTGAGATTGGGATTAGGTGTAGGTTTAGGTTGAGGGATTTGAGAATAGGTTAAGGTTTAGGTAATAGGTGTAGGTTTTGGTTTTAGGATAAGGTTAAGGTTATAAGTTTAGGTTATAGGTTAAGGTTATAGGTTTAGCTTAGGTTTAGGATAAGGTTGTAGGTTATAGCTTTGGGAATTGAGAATAGGTTAAGGTTTAGGCATTGGAAATCGGGTTGGGGTTCTGGATCGGAGTTTAGGCTTGGGTTTTCATGTTTAGGCTTTGGGTTAGGGTAGGGAGTGAGATTGGGATTAGGTGTAGGTTTATGTTTAGGATTTGAGAATAGGTTAAGGTTTAGGTAATAGGTGTAGGTTTCGGTTTTAGGAAATGGTTAAGGTTATAAGTTTAGGTTATAGGTTAAGGTTATAGGTTTAGGTTAGGTTTAGGATAAGGTTATAGGTTATAGCTTTGGGAGTTGAGAATAGGTTAAGGTTTAGGCATTGGAAATCGAAGTTGGGGTTCGGGATCGGGTTTAGGCTGGGTTTTCATGTTTAGGCTTTGGTTTAGGTACGGAGTTGAGATTGGGATTAGGTGTAGGTTTAGGTTTAGGGATTTGAGAATAGGTTAAGGTTTAGGTAATAGGTGTAGGTTTTCGTTTTAGATAAGGTTAAGGTTATAAGTTTAGGTTATAGGTTAGGGTTATAGGTTTAGGTTATAGGTTTAGGTTAGGTTTAGGATAAGGTTATAAGTTATAGCTTTGGGAATTGAGAATAGGTTAAGGTTTAGGCATTGGAAATCGGGTGGGGTTCGGATCGGGTTTAGGCTTGGGTTTTCATCTTTAGGCTTTGGTTTAGGGTAGGAGTTGAGATTGGGATTAGGTGTAGGTTTAGGTTTAGGGATTTGAGAATAGGTTAAGGTTTAGGTAATAGGTGTAGGTTTTGGTTTTAGGATAAGGTTAAGGTTATAAGTTTAGGTTATAGGTTAAGGTTATAGGTTTAGGTTATAGGTTTAGCTTAGGTTTAGGATAAGGTTATTGGTTATAGCTTTGGGAATTGAGAATAGGTTAAGGTTTAGGCATTGGAAATCGGGTTGGGGTTCGGAGATCGGGTTTAAACTTGGTTTTCATGTTTAGGCTTTGGTTTAGGGTAGGGAGTTGAGATTGGGATTAGGTGTAGGTTTAGGTTTAGGGATTTGAGAATAGGTTAAGGTTTAGGTAATAGGTGTAGGTTTTGGTTTTAGGATAAGGTTAAGGTTATAAGTTTAGGTTATAGGTTAAGGTGATAGGTTTAGGTTATAGGTTTAACTTAAGTTTAGGATAAGGTTATAGGTTATAGCTTTGGGAATTGAGAATAGGTTAAGGTTTAGGCATTGGAGAATCGGGTTGGGGTTCGGGATCGTTTTAGGCTTGGGTTTTCATGTTTAGGCTTTGGGTTAGGGTAGGGAGTGAGATTGGGATTAGGTGTAGGTTTATGTTTAGGGATTTGAGAATAGGTTAAGGTTTAGGTAATAGGTGTAGGTTTTGGTTTTAGGAAAAGGTTAAGGTTATAAGTTTAGGTTATAGGTTAAGGTTATAGGTTTAGGTTAGGTTTAGGATAAGGTTATAGGTTATAGCTTTGGTAGTTGAGAATAGGTTAAGGTTTAGGCATTGGAAATCGGGTTGGTGTTCTGGATCGGGTTTAGGCTTGGGTTTTCATGTTTAGGCTTTGGTTTAGGGTAGGGAGTTGAGATTGGGATTAGGTGTAGGTTTAGGTTTAGGGATTTGAGAATAGGTTAAGGTTTAGGTAATAGGTGTAGGTTTTCGTTTTAGGATAAGGTTAAGGCTATAAGTTTAGGTTATAGGTTTGGGTTATAGGTTTAGGTTATAGGTTTAGGTTAGGTTTAGGATAAGGTTATAAGTTATAGCTTTGGGAATTGAGAATAGGTTAAGGTTTAGGCATTGGAAATCGGGTTGGGGTTCGGGATCGGGTTTAGGCTTGGGTTTTCATGTTTAGGCTTTGGTTTCGGGTAGGAGTTGAGATTGGGATTAGGTGTAGGTTTAGGTTTAGGGATTTGAGAATAGGTTAAGGTTTAGGTAATAGGTGTAAGTTTTGGTTTTAGGATAAGGTTAAGGTTATAAGTTTAGGTTATAGGTTAAGGTTATAGGTTTAGGTTATAGGTTTAGCTTAGGTTCGGAGATAAGGTTATTGGTTATTGCTTTGGGAATTGAGAATAGGTTAAGGTTAAGGCATTGGAAATCGGGTTGGTGTTCGGGATCGAGTTTAGGCTTGGGTTTTCATGTTTAGGCTTTGGGGTAGGGTATGGAGTTGAGATTGGGATTAGGTGTAGGTTTAGGTTTAGGGACTTGAGAATAGGTTAAGGTTTAAGTAATAGGTGTAGGTTTCGGTTTACGAAAAGGTTAAGGTTATAAGTTTAGGTTATAGGTTAAGGTTATAGGTTTAGGTTACGTTTAGGATAAGGTTATAGGTTATAGCTTTGGGAGTTGAGAATAGGTTAAGGTTTAGGCATTGGAAATCGGGTTGGGGTTCTGGATCGGGTTTAAACTTGGTTTTCATGTTTAGGCTTTGGTTTAGGGTAGGGAGTTGAGATTGGGATTAAGTGTAGGTTTAGGTTTAGGATTTGAGAATAGGTTAAGGTTTAGGTAATAGGTGTAGGTTTTCGTTTTAGGATAAGGTTAAGGTTATAAGTTTTGGTTATATGTTAGGTTTATAGGTTTAGGTTATAAGTTTAGGTTAGGTTTATGATAAGGTTATAAGTTATAGCTTTGGGAATTGAGAATATGTTAAGGTTTAGGCATTGGAAATCGGGTTGGGGTTTGGGATCGGGTTTAGGCTTGGGTTTTCAAGTTTAGGCTTTGGGTTAGGGTAGGGAGTTGAGATTGGGATTAGGTGTAGGTTTAGGTTTAAGGATTTGAGAATAGGTTAAGGTTTAGCGGAGGTGTAGGTTTCGGTTTTAGGAAAAAGGTTAAGGTTATAAGTTTAGGTTATAGGTTAAGGTTATAGGTTTAGGTTAGGTTTAGGATAAGGTTATAGGTTATAGCTTTGGGAGTTGAGAATAGGTTAAGGTTTAGGCATTGGAAATCGGGTTGGGGTTCGGGATCGGGTTTAGGCTTGGGTTTTCATGTTTAGGCTTTGGTTTAGGTAGGTGTTGAGATTGGGATTAGGTGTAGGTTTAGGTTTTGGGATTTGAGAATAGGTTAAGGTTTAGGTAATAGGTGTAGGTTTTCGTTTTAGGATAAGGTTAAGGTTATAAGTTTAGGTTTTAGGTTAGGTTTATAGGTTTAGTTATAGGTTTAGGTTAGGTTTAGATAAGGTTATAAGTTATAGCTTTGGGAATTGAGAATATGTTAAGGTTTAGGCATTGGAAATCGGGTTGGGGTTTGGGATCGGGTTTAGGCTTGGGTTTTCATGTTTAGGCTTTGGGTTAGGGTAGGGAGTTGAGATTGGGATTAGGTGTAGGTTTAGGTTTAAGGATTTGAGAATAGGTTAAGGTTTAGGCAGTAGGTGTAGGTTTCGGTTTTAGGAAAAGGTTAAGGTTATAAGTTTAGGTTATAGGTTAAGGTTATAGGTTTAGGTTTGGTTTAGTATAAGGTTATAGGTTATAGCTTTGGGAATTGAGAATAGGTTAAGGTTTAGGCATTGGAAATCGTGTTGGGGTTCGGGATCGGGATTAGGCTTGGGTTTTCATGTTTAGGCTTTGGTTTAGGGTAGGGAGTTGAGATTGGGATTAGGTGTTGGCTTAGGTTTAGGGATTTGAGAATAGGTTAAGGTTTAGGTAATAGGTGTAGGTTTTGGTTTTAGGATAAGGTTAAGGTTATAAGTTTAGGTTATAGGTTAAGGTTATAGGTTTAGCTTAGGTTTAGGATAAGGTTATTGGTTATAGCTTTGGGAATTGAGAATAGGTTAAGGTTTAGGCATTGGAAATCGGGTTGGGGTTCGGGATTAGGTTTAGGCTTGGGTTTTCATGTTTAGGGTTTGGGTTAGGGTAGGGAGTTGAGATTGGGATTAGGTGTAGGTTTAGGCTTCGGGATTTGAGAATGGGTTAAGGTTTAGGTAATAGGTGTAGGTTTCGGTTTTAGGAAAAGGTTAAGTTTATAAGTTTAGGTTATAGGTTAAGGTTATAGGTTTAGGTTCGGTTCGGATAAGGTTATAGGTTATAGCTTTGGGAATTGAGAATAGGTTAAGGTTTAGGCATTGGAAATCGGGTTGGGGTTCGGATCGGGTTTAGGCTTGGTTTTCATGTTTAGGCTTTGGTTTAGGGTAGGGAGTTGAGATTGGGATTAGGTGTAGGTTTAGGTTTAGGGATTTGAGAATTGGTTAAGGTTTAGGTAATAGGTGTAGGTTTTGGTTTTAGGATAAGGTTAAGGTTATAAGTTTAGGTTATAGGTTAAGGTTATAGGTTTAGGTTATAGGTTTAGCTTAGGTTTAGGATAAGGTTATAGGTTATAGCTTTGGGAATTGAGAATAGGTTATGGTTTAGGCATTGGAAATCGGGTTGGGGTTCGGGATCGGAGTTTAGGCTTGGGTTTTCATGTTTAGGCTTTGGGTTAGGTAGGGAGTGAGATTGGGATTAGGTGTAGGTTTATGTTTAGGGATTTGAGAATAGGTTAAGGTTTAGGTAATAGGTGTAGGTTTCGTTTTAGGAAAAGGTTAAGGTTATAAGTTTAGGTTATAGGTTAAGGTTATAGGTGTAGGTTAGGTTTAGGATAAGGTTATAGGTTATATCTTTGGGAGTTGAGAATAGGTTAAGGTTTAGGCATTGGAAATCGGGTTGGGGTTCGGGATCGGGTTTAGGCTTGGTTTTCATGTTTAGGCTTTGGTTTAGGTAGGGAGTTGAGATTGGGATTAGTGTAGGTTTAGGTTTAGGGATTTGAGAATAGGTTAAGGTTTAGGTAATAGGTGTAGGTTTTCGTTTTAGGATAAGGTTAAGGTTATAAGTTTAGGTTATAGGTTAGGGTTATAGGTTTAGGTTATAGGTTTAGGTTAGGTTTAGGATAAGGTTATAAGTTATAGCTTTGGGAATTGAGAATAGGTTAAGGTTTAGGCATTGGAAATCGGGTTGGGGTTCGGGATCGGGTTTAGGCTTGGTTTTCATGTTTAGGCTTTGGTTTAGGGTAGGGAGTTGAGATTGGGATTAGGTGTAGGTTTAGGTTTAGGGATTTGAGAATAAGTTAAGGTTTAGGTAATAGGTGTAGGTTTTGGTTTTAGGATAAGGTTAAGGTTATAAGTTTAGGTTATAGGTTAAGGTTATAGGTTTAGGTTATAGGTTTAGCTTAGGTTTAGGATAAGGTTATTGGTTATTGCTTTGGGAATTGAGAATAGGTTATGGTTTAGGCATTGGAAATCGGGTTGGTGTTCGGATCGGTTTAGGCTTGGGTTTTCATGTTTAGGCTTTGGGTTAGGGTATGGAGTTGAGATTGGGATTAGGTGTAGGTTTAGGTTTAGAGACTTGAGAATAGGTTAAGGTTTAAGTAATAGGTGTAGGTTTCGGTTTTAGGAAAAGGTTAAGGTTATAAGTTTAGGATATAGGTTAAGGTTATAGGTTTAGGTTAGGTTTAGGATAAGGTTATAGGTTATAGCTTTGGGAGTTGAGAATAGGTTAAGGTTTAGGCATTGGAAATCGGGTTGGGGTTTGGGATCGGGTTTAGGCTTGGGTTTTCATGTTTAGGCTTTGGGTTAGGAAGGGAGTTGAGATTGGGATTAGGTGTAGGTTTAGGTTTAAGGATTTGAGAATAGGTTAAGGTTTAGGCAGAGGTGTAGGTTTCGGTTTAGAAAAAGGTTAAGGTTATAAGCTTTAAGTTTAGGTTATAGGTTTAGTTTTAGGTTTAGTATAAGGTTATAGGTTATAGCTTTGGGAATTGAGAATAGGTTAAGGTTTAGGCATTGGAAATCGTGTTGGGGTTCTGGATCGGGTTTAGGCTTGGGTTTTCATGTTTAGGCTTTGGTTTAGGGTAGGGAGTTGAGATTGGGATTAGGTGTTGGTTTAGGTTTAGGGATTTGAGAATAGGTTAAGGTTTAGGTAATAGGTGTAGGTTTTGGTTTTAGGATAAGGTTAAGGTTATAAGTTTAGGTTATAGGTTAAGGTTATAGGTTTAGGTTATAGGTTTAGCTTAGGTTTAGGATAAGGTTATTGGTTATAGCATTGGGAATTGAGAATAGGTTAAGGTTTAGGCATTGGAAATCGGGTTGGGGTTCTGGATCGAGTTTAGGCTTGGGTTTTCATGTTTAGGCTTTGGGTTAGGTAGGGAGTTGAGATTGGGATTAGGTGTAGGTTTAGGCTTAGGATTTGAGAATAGGTTAAGGTTTAGGTAATAGGTGTAGGTTTCGGTTTTGGAAAAAGGTTAAGTTTATAAGTTTAGGTTATAGGTTAAGGTTATAGGTTTAGGTTAGGTTCAGATAAGGTTATAGGTTATAGCTTTGGGAATTGAGAATAGGTTAAGGTCTAGGCATTGAAATCGGGTTGGGGTTCGGATCGGGTTTAGGCTTGGGTTTTCATGTTTAGGCTTTGGTTTAGGGTAGGGAGTTGAGATTGGGATTAGGTGTAGGTTTAGGTTTAGGGATTTGAGAATTGGTTAAGGTTTAGGTAATAGGTGTAGGTTTTGGTTTTAGGATAAGGTTAAGGTTATAAGTTTAGGTTATAGGTTAAGGTTATAGGTTTAGGTTATAGGTTTAGCTTAGGTTTAGGATAAGGTTATAGGTTATAGCTTTGGGAATTGAGAATAGGTTAAGGTTTAGGCATTGGAAATCGGGTTGGGGTTCGGGATCAGGTTTAGGCTTGGGTTTTCATGTTTAGGCTTTGGGTTAGGGTAGGGAGTGAGATTGGGATTAGGTGTAGGTATATGTTTAGGGATTTGAGAATAGGTTAAGGTTTAGGTAATAGGTGTAGGTTTCGGTTTTAGGAAAAGGTTAAGGTTATAAGTTTAGGTTATAGGTTAAGGTTATAGGTTTAGGTTAGGTTTAGGATAAGGTTATAGGTTATATCTTTGGGAGTTGAGAATAGGTTAAGGTTTAGGCATTGGAAATCGGGTTGGGGTTCGGGATCGGGTTTAGGCTTGGGTTTTCTTGTTTAGGCTTGGTTTAGGGTAGGGAGTTGAGATTGGGATTAGGTGTAGGTTTAGGTTTAGGGATTTGAGAATAGGTTAAGGTTTAGGTAATAGTGTAGGTTTTCCTTTTAGGATAAGGTTAAGGTTATAAGTTTAGGTTATAGGTTAGGGTTATAGGTTTAGGTTATAGGTTTAGGTTAGGTTTATGATAAGGTTATAAGTTATAGCTTTGGGAATTGAGAATAGGTTACATGTTTAGGCATTGGAAATCGGGTTGGGGTTCGGGATCTAAGGTTTAGGCTTGGGTTTTCATGTTTAGGCTTTGGTTTAGGGTAGGGAGTTGAGATTGGGATTAGGTGTAGGTTTAGGTTTAGGGATTTGAGAATAAGTTAAGGTTTAGGTAATAGGTGTAGGTTTTGGTTTTAGGATAAGGTTAAGGTTATAAGTTTAGGTTATAGGTTAAGGTTATAGGTTTAGGTTATAGGTTTAGCTTAGGTTTAGGATAAGGTTATTGGTTATTGCTTTGGGAATTGAGAATAGGTTAAGGTTTAGGCATTGGAAATCGGGTTGGTGTTCGGGATCGTGTTTAGGCTTGGGTTTTCATGTTTAGGCTTTGGGTTAGGGTATGGAGTTGAGATTGGGATTAGGTGTAGGTTTAGGTTTAGAGACTTGAGAATAGGTTAAGGTTTAAGTAATAGGTGTAGGTTTCGGTTTTAGGAAAAGGTTAAGGTTATAAGTTTAGGATATAGGTTAAGGTTATAGGTTTAGGTTAGGTTTAGGATAAGGTTATAGGTTATAGCTTTGGGAGTTGAGAATAGGTTAAGGTTTAGGCATTGGAAATCGGGTTGGGGTTCGGGATCGGGTTTAGGCTTGGGTTTTCATGTTTAGGCTTTCGTTTAGGCGAGGAGTTGAGATTGGGATTAGGTGTAGGTTTAGATTTAGGATTTGAGAATAGGTTAAGGTTTAGGTAATAGGTGTAGGTTTTGGTTTTAGGATAAGGTTAAGGTTATAAGTTTAGGTTATAGGTTAGGTTTATAGGTTTAGGTTATAAGTTTAGGTTAGGTTTATGATAAGGTTATAAGTTATAGCTTTGGGAATTGAGAATATGTTAAGGTTTAGGCATTGGAAATCGGGTTGGGGTTTGGGATCGGGTTTAGGCTTGGGTTTTCATGTTTAGGCTTTGGGTTAGGGTAGGGAGTTGAGATTGGGATTAGGTGTAGGTTTAGGTTTAAGGATTTGAGAATAGTTTAAGGTTTAGGCGTAGGTGTAGGTTTCTGTTTTAGGAAAAGGTTAAGGTTATAAGTTTAGGTTATAGGTTAAGGTTATAGGTTTAGGTTAGGTTTAGATAAGGTTATAGGTTATAGCTTTGGGAGTTGAGAATAGGTTAAGGTTTAGGCATTGGAAATCGGGTTGGGGTTCTGGATCGGGTTTAGGCTTGAGTTTTCATGTTTAGGCTTTGGTTTAGGGTAGGGAGTTGAGATTGGGATTAGGTGTAGGTTTAGGTTTAGGGATTTGAGAATAGGTTAAGGTTTAGGTAATAGGTGTAGGTTTTCGTTTTAGGATAAGGTCAAGGTTATAAGTTTAGGTTTTAGGTTAGGTTTATAGGTTTAGGTTATAGGTTTAGGTTAGGTTTAGGATACGGTTATAAGTTATAGCTTTGGGAATTGAGAATATGTTAAGGTTTAGGCATTGGAAATCGGGTTGGGGTTTGGGATCGGGTTTAGGCTTGGGTTTTCATGTTTAGGCTTTGGGTTAGGGTTGGGAGTTGAGATTGGGATTAGGTGTAGGTTTAGGTTTAAGGATTTGAGAATAGGTTAAGGTTTAGGCGTAGGTGTAGGTTTCGGTTTTAGGAAAAGGTTAAGGTTATAAGTTTAGGTTATAGGTTTAGTTTTGGTTTAGTATAAGGTTATAGGTTATAGCTTTGGGAATTGGGAATAGGTTAAGGTTTAGGCATTGGAAATCGCGTTGGGGTTCTGGATCGGGTTTAAGCTTGGGTTTTCATGTTTAGGCTTTGGTTTAGGGTAGGGAGTTGAGATTGGGATTAGGTGTAGGTTTAGGTTTAGGGGATTTGAGAATAGGTTAAGGTTTAGGTAATAGGTGTAGGTTTTGGTTTTAGGATAAGGTTAAGGTTATAAGTTTAGGTTATAGGTTAAGGTTATAGGTTTAGGTTATAGGTTTAGCTTAGGTTTAGGATAAGGTTATTGGTTATAGCTTTGGGAATTGAGAATAGGTTAAGGTTTAGGCATTGGAAATCGGGTTGGGGTTCTGGATCGTGTTTAGGCTTGGGTTTTCATGTTTAGGCTTTGGGTTAGGGTAGGGAGTTGATATTGGGATTAGGTGTAGGTTTAGGCTTCTGGATTTGAGAATAGGTTAGGGTTTAGGTAATAGGTGTAGGTTTCGGTTTTAGGAAATGGTTAAGTTTATAAGTTTAGGTTATAGGTTAAGGTTATAGGTTTAGGTTAGGTTCAGGATAAGGTTATAGGTTATAGCTTTGGGAATTGAGAATAGGTTAAGGTTTAGGCATTGGAAATCGCGTTGGGGTTCGGGATCGGGTTTAGGCTTGGGTTTTCATGTTTTGGCTTTGGTTTAGGGTAGGGAGTTGAGATTGGGATTAGGTGTAGGTTTAGGTTTAGGGATTTGAGAATAGGTTAAGGTTTAGGTAATAGGTGTAGGTTTTGGTTTTAGGATAAGGTTAAGGTTATAAGTTTAGGTTATAGGTTAAGGTATAGGTTTAGTTATAGGTTTAGCTTAGATTTAGGATAAGGTTATAGGTTATAGCTTTGGGAATTGAGAATAGGTTAAGGTTTAGGCATTGGAAATCGGGTTGGGGTTCGGGATCGAGTTTAGGCTTGGGTTTTCATGTTTAGGCTTTGGGTTAGGGTAGGGAGTGAGATTGGGATTAGGTGTAGGTTTATGTTTAGGATTTGAGAATAGGTTAAGGTTTAGGTAATAGGTGTAGGTTTCGGTTTTAGGAAAAGGTTAAGGTTATAAGTTTAGGTTATAGGTTAAGGTTATAGGTTTAGGTTAGGTTTAGGATAAGGTTATAGGTTATAGCTTTAGGGAGTTGAGAATAGGTTAAGGTTTAGGCATTGGAAATCGGGTTGGGGTTCTGGATCGGGCTTTAGGCTTGGGTTTTCATGTTTAGGCTTTGGTTTAGGGTAGGGAGTTGAGATTGGGATTAGGTGTAGGTTTAGATTTAGGGATTTGAGAATAGGTTAAGGTTTAGGTAATAGGTGTAGGTTTTCGTTTTAGGATAAGGTTAAGGTTATAAGTTTAGGTTATAGGTTAGGTTATAGGTTTAGGTTATAGGTTTAGGTTAGGTTTATGATAAGGTTATAAGTTATAGCTTTGGGAATTGAGAATAGGTTAAGGTTTAGGCATTGGAAATCGGGTTGGGGTTCGGGATCGGGTTTAGGCTTGGGTTTTCATGTTTAAGCTTTGGATTAGGTAGGGAGTTGAGATTGGGATTAGGTGTAGGTTTAGGTTTAGGGATTTGAGAATAGGTTAAGGTTTAGGTAATAGGTGTAGGTTTTGGTTTTAGGATAAGGTTAAGGTTATAAGTTTAGGTTATAGGTTAAGGTTATAGGTTTAGGTTATAGGTTTAGCTTAGGTTTAGGATAAGGTTATTGGTTATTGCTTTGGGAATTGAGAATAGGTTAAGGTTTAGGCATTGGAAATCGGGTTGGTGTTCGGGATCAGGTTTAGGCTTGGGTTTTCATGTTTAGGCTTTGGGTTAGGGTATGGAGTTGAGATTGGGATTAGGTGTGGTTTAGGTTTAGGGACTTGAGAATAGGTTAAGGCTTAAGTAATAGGTGTAGGTTTCGGTTTTAGGAAAAGGTTAAGGTTATAAGTTTAGGATATAGGTTAAGGTTATAGGTTTAGGTTAGGTTTAGGATAAGGTTATAGGTTATAGCTTTGGGAGTTGAGAATAGGTTAAGGTTTAGGCATTGGAAATCGGGTTGGGGTTCGAGGTCGGGTTTAGGCTTGTGTTTTCATGTTTAGGCTTTGGTTTAGGGTAGGGAGTTGAGATTGGGATTAGGTGTAGGTTTAGGTTTAGGGATTTGAGAATAGGTTAAGGTTTAGGTAATAGGTGTAGGTTTGCTTTAGGATAAGGTTAAGGTTATAAGTTTAGGTTATAGGTTAGGGTTATAGGTTTAGGTTATAGGTTTAGGTTAGGTTTAGATAAGGTTATAAGTTATAGCTTTGGGAATTGAGAATAGGTTAAGGTTTAGGCATTGAAATCGGGTTGGGGTTCTGGATCGGGTTTAGGCTTGGGTTTTCATGTTTAGGCTTTGGGGTTAGGGTAGGGAGTTGAGATTGGGATTAGGTGTAGGTTTAGGTTTAAGGATTTGAGAATAGGTTAAGGTTTAGGCAAAGAGGTGTAGGTTTCGGTTTTAGGAAAAAGGTTAAGGTTATAAGTTTAGGTTATAGGTTAAGGTTATAGGTTTAGGTTAGGTTTAGATAAGGTTATAGGTTATAGCTTTGGGAGTTGAGAATAGGTTAAGGTTTAGGCATTGGAAATCGGGGTTGGGGTTCTGGATCGGGTTTAGGCTTGGGTTTTCATGTTTAGGCTTTGGTTTAGGGTAGGGAGTTGAGATTGGGATTAGGTGTAGGTTTAGGTTTAGGGATTTGAGAATAGGTTAAGGTTTAGGTAATAGGTGTAGGTTTTGGTTTTAGGATAAGGTTAAGGTTATAAGTTTAGGTTATAGGTTAAGGTTATAGGTTTAGGTTATAGGTTTAGCTTAGGTTTAGGATAAGGTTATTGGTTATAGCTTTGGGAATTGAGAATAGGTTAAGGTTTAGGCATTGGAAATCGGGTTGGGGTTCGGGATCAGGTTTAGGCTTGGGTTTTCATGTTTAGGCTTTGGGTTAGGGTAGGGAGTTGAGATTGGGATTAGGTGTAGGTTTAGGCTTCGGGATTTGAGAATAGGTTAAGGTTTAGGTAATAGGTGTAGGTTTCGGTTTTAGGAAAAGGTTAAGTTTATAAGTTTAGGTTATAGGTTAAGGTTATAGGTTTAGGTTCGGTTCAGGATAAGGTTATAGGTTATAGCTTTGGGAATTGAGAATAGGTTAAGGTTTAGGCATTGGAAATCGCGTTGGGGTTCGTAGGATCGGGTTTAGGCTTGGGTTTTCATGTTTAGGCTTTGGTTTAGGTAGGGAGTTGAGATTGGGATTAGTGTAGGTTTAGGTTTAGGGATTTGAGAATAGGTTAAGGTTTAGGTAATAGGTGTAGGTTTTGGTTTTAGGATAAGGTTAAGGTTATAAGTTTAGGTTATAGGTTAAGGGTATAGGTTTAGGTTATAGGTTTAGCTTAGATTTAGGATAAGGTTATAGGTTATAGCTTTGGGAATTGAGAATAGGTTAAGGCTTAGGCATTGGAAATCGGGTTGGGGTTCTGGATCGGGTTTAGGCTTGGGTTTTCATGTTTAGGCTTTGGGTTAGGGTAGGGAGTGAGATTGGGATTAGGTGTAGGTTTATGTTTAGGGATTTGAGAATAGGTTAAGGTTTAGGTAATAGGTGTAGGTTTCGGTTTTAGGAAAAGGTTAAGGTTATAAGTTTAGGTTATAGGTTAAGGTTATAGGTTTAGGTTAGGTTTAGATAAGGTTATAGGTTATAGCTTTGGGAGTTGAGAATAGGTTAAGGTTTAGGCATTGGGAAATCGGGTTAGGGTTCTGGATCGGGTTTAGGCTTGGGTTTTCATGTTTAGGCTTTGGTTTAGGGTAGGGAGTTGAGATTGGGATTAGGTGTAGGTTTAGATTTAGGATTTGAGAATAGGTTAAGGTTTAGGTAATAGGTGTAGGTTTTCGCTTTTAGATAAGGTTAAGGTTATAAGTTTAGGTTATAGGTTAGGTTATAGGTTTAGGTTATAGGTTTAGGTTAGGTTTATGATAAGGTTATAAGTTATAGCTTTGGGAATTGAGAATAGGTTAAGGTTTAGGCATTGGAAATCGGGTTGGGGTTCTGGATCGGTTTAGGCTTGGGTTTTCATGTTTAAGCTTTGGATTAGGGTAGGGAGTTGAGGATTGGGATTAGGTGTAGGTTTAGGTTTAGGGATTTGAGAATAGGTTAAGGTTTAGGTAATAGGTGTAGGTTTTGGTTTTAGATAAGGTTAAGGTTATAAGTTTAGGTTATAGGTTAAGGTTATAGGTTTAGGTTATAGGTTTAGCTTAGGTTTAGGATAAGGTTATTGGTTATTGCTTTGGGAATTGAGAATAGGTTAAGGTTTAGGCATTGGAAATCGGGATGGTGTTCTGGATCGTGTTTAGGCTTGGGTTTTCATGTTTAGGCTTTGGGTTAGGGTATGGAGTTGAGATTGGGATTAGGTGTGGGTTTAGGTTTAGGGACTTGAGAATAGGTTAAGGCTTAGGTAATAGGTGTAGGTTTCGGTTTTAGGAAAAGGTTAAGGTTATAAGTTTAGGATATAGGTTAAGGTTATAGGTTTAGGTTAGGTTTAGGATAAGGTTATAGGTTATAGCTTTGGGAGTTGAGAATAGGTTAAGGTTTAGGCATTGGAAATCGGGTTGGGGTTCGAGGATCGGGCTTAGGCTTGTGTTTTCATGTTTAGGCTTTGGTTTAGGTAGGGAGTTGAGATTGGGATTAGGTGTAGGTTTAGGTTTAGGGATTTTAGAATAGGTTAAGGTTTAGGTAATAGGTGTAGGTTTTCGTTTTAGATAAGGTTAAGGTTATAAGTTTAGGTTATAGGTTAGGTTATAGGTTTAGGTTATAGGTTTAGGTTAGGTTTAGATAAGGTTATAAGTTATAGCTTTGGGAATTGAGAATAGGTTAAGGTTTAGGCATTGGAATCGGGTTGGGGTTCGGGATCGGGTTTAGGCTTGGGTTTTCATGTTTAGGCTTTGGTTTAGGGTAGGGAGTTGAGATTGGGATTAGGTGTAGGTTTAGGTTTAGGGATTTGATAATAGGTTAAGGTTTAGGTAATAGGTGTAGGTTTTGGTTTTAGGATAAGGTTAAGGTTATAAGTTTAGGTTATAGGTTAAGGTTATAGGTTTAGGTTATAGGTTTAGCTTAGGTTTAGGATAAGGTTATTGGTTATAGCTTTGGGAATTGAGAATAGGTTAAGGTTTAGGCATTGGAAATCGGGTTGGGGTTCGGATCAAAGTTTAGGCTTGGGTTTTCATGTTTAGGCTTTGGGTTAGGGTAGGAGTCGAGATTGGGATTAGGTGTAGGTTTAGGTTTAGGGATTTGAGAATAGGTTAAGGTTTAGGTAATAGGTGTAGGTTTTCATTTTAGGATAAGGTTAAGGTTATAAGTTTAGGTTATAGGTTAGGTTATAGGTTTAGGTTATAAGTTTAGGTTAGGTTTATGATAAGGTTATAAGTTATAGCTTTGGGAATTGAGAATATGTTAAGGTTTAGGCATTGGAAATCGGGTTGGGGTTCGAGGGATCGGGTTTAGGCTTGGGTTTTCATGTTTAGGCTTTGGGTTAGGGTAGGGAGTTGAGATTGGGATTAGGTGTAGGTTTAGGTTTAAGGATTTGAGAATAGGTTAAGGTTTAGGCAGTAGGTGTAGGTTTCGGTTTTAGGAAAAGGTTAAGGTTATAAGTTTAGGTTATAGGTTAAGGTTATAGGTTTAGGTTAGGTTTAGGATAAGGTTATAGGTTATAGCTTTGGGAGTTGAGAATAGGTTAAGGTTTAGGCATTGGAAATCGGGTTGGGGTTCGGGATCGGGTTTAGGCTTGGGTTTTCATGTTTAGGCTTTGGTTTAGGGTAGGGAGTTGAGAGATTGGGATTAGGTGTAGGTTTAGGTTTAGGGATTTGAGAATAGGTTAAGGTTTAGGTAATAGGTGTAGGTTTTCGTTTTTGGATAAGGTTAAGGTTATAAGTTTAGGTTTTAGGTTAGGTTTATAGGTTTAGGTTATAGGTTTAGGTTAGGTTTAGGATAAGGTTATAAGTTATAGCTTTGGGAATTGAGAATATGTTAAGGTTTAGGCATTGGAAATCGGGTTGGGTTTGGGATCGGGTTTAGGCTTGGGTTTTCATGTTTAGGCTTTGGGTTCTGGGTAGGGAGTTGAGATTGGGATTAGGTGTAGGTTTAGGTATAAGGATTTGAGAATAGGTTAAGGTTTAGCGTAGGTGTAGGTTTCGGTTTTAGGAAAAGGTTAAGGTTATAAGTTTAGGTTATAGGTTAAGGTTATAGGTTTAGGTTTGGTTTAGTATAAGGTTATAGGTTATAGCTTTGGGAATTCAGAATAGGTTAAGGTTTAGGCATTGGAAATCGGATTGGGGTTTGGGATCGGGTTTAGGCTAGGGTTTTCATGTTTAGGCTTTGGGTTAGGTAGGGAGTTGAGATTGGGATTAGTGTAGGTTTAGGTTTAAGGATTTGAGAATAGGTTAAGGTTTAGAAGCGATAGGTGTAGGTTTCGCTTTTTAGGAAAAGGTTAAGGTTATAAGTTTAGGTTATAGGTTAAGGTTATATGTTTAGGTTAGGTTTAGGATAAGGTTATAGGTTATAGCTTTAGGGAGTTGAGAATAGGTTAAGGTTTAGGCATTGGAAATCGGGTTGGGGTTCGGATCGGGTTTAGGCTTGGGTTTTCATGTTTAGGCTTTGGTTTAGGTAGGGAGTTGAGATTGGGATTAGTGTAGGTTTAGGTTTAGGGATTTGAGAATAGGTTAAGGTTTAGGTAATAGGTGTAGGTTTGGGTTTTAGGATAAGGTTAAGGTTATATGTTTAGGTTATAGGTTAAGGTTATAGGTTTAGGTTATAAGTTTAGCTTAGGTTTAGGATAAGGTTATTGGTTATAGCTTTGGGAATTGAGAATAGGTTAAGGTTTAGGCATTGGAAATCGGGTTGGTGTTCGGGATCGGGTTTAGGCTTAGGTTTTCATGTTTAGGCTTTGGGTTAGGGTATGGTGTTGAGATTGGGATTAGGTGTAGGTTTAGGTTTAGGGACTTGAGAATAGGTTAAGGTTTAAGTAATAGGTGTAGGTTTCGGTTTTAGGAAAAGGTTAAGGTTATAAGTTTAGGATATAGGTTAAGGTTATAGGTTTAGGTTAGGTTTAGGATAAGGTTATAGGTTATAGCTTTGGGAGTTGAGAATAGGTTAAGGTTTAGGCATTGGAAATCGGGTTGGGGTTCGGGATTGGGTTTAGGCTTGGGTTTTCATGTTTAGGCTTTGGTTTAGGTTAGGAGTTGAGATTGGGATTAGGTGTAGGTTTAGGTTTAGGGATTTGAGAATAGGTTAAGGTTTAGGTAATAGGTGTAGGTTTTCGTTTAGGATAAGGTTAAGGTTATAGGTTTAGGTTATAGGTTAGGTTTATAGGTTTAGGTTATAAGTTTAGGTTAGGTTTATGATAAGGTTATAAGTTATAGCTTGGGAATTGAGAATATGTTAAGGTTTAGGCATTGGAAATCGGTTGGGGTTCTGGGATCGGGTTTAGGCTTGGGTTTTCATGTTTAGGCTTTGGGTTAGGGTAGGGAGTCGAGATTGGGATTAGGTGTAGGTTTAGGTTTAAGGATTTGAGAATAGGTTAAGGTTTAGGCATAGGTGTAGGTTTCGGTTTTAGGAAAGGTTAAGGTTATAAGTTTAGGTTATAGGTTAAGGTTATAGGTAGGTTTAGGTTAGGTTTAGGATAAGGTTATAGGTTATAGCTTTGGGAGTTGAGAATAGGTTAAGGTTTAGGCATTGGAAATCGGGTTGGGGTTTGGGATCGGGTTTAGGCTTGGGTTTTCATGTTTAGGCTTTGGGTTAGGGTAGGGAGTCGAGATTGGGATTAGGTGTAGGTTTAGGTTTAAGGATTTGAGAATAGGTTAAGGTTTAGGCGTAGGTGTAGGTTTCGGTTTTAGAAAGGTTAAGGTTATAAGTTTAGGTTATAGGTTAAGGTTATATGTTTAGGTTAGGTTTAGGATAAGGTTATAGGTTATAGCTTTGGGAGTTGAGAATAGGTTAAGGTTTAGGCATTGGAAATCGGGTTGGGGTTCCTGGATCGGGTTTAGGCTTGGGTTTTCTTGTTTAGGCTTTGGTTTAGGGTAGAGTTGAGATTGGGATTAGGTGTAGGTTTAGGTTTAGGGATTTGAGAATAGGTTAAGGTTTAGGTAATAGGTGTAGGTTTTCGTTTTAGATAAGGTTAAGGTTATAAGTTTAGGTTTTAGGTTAGGTTTATAGGTTTAGGTTATAGTTTAGGTTAGGCTTTAGGATAAGGTTATAAGTTATAGCTTTGGGAGTTGAGAATATGTTAAAGTTTAGGCATTGGAAATCGGGTTGGGGTTTGGGATCGGGTTTAGGCTTGGGTTTTCATGTTTAGGCTTTTGGGTTAGGTAGGGAGTTGAGATTGGGATTAGGTGTAGGTTTAGGTTTAAGGATTTGAGAATAGGTTAAGGTTTAGGCAAGTAGGTGTAGGTTTCTGGTTTTAGGAAAAAGGTTAAGGTTATAAGTTTAGGTTATAGGTTAAGGTTATAGGTTTAGGTTAGGTTTAGGATAAGGTTATAGGTTATAGCTTTGGGAGTTGAGAATAGGTTAAGATTTAGGCATTGGAAATCGGGTTGGGGTTCGAGATCGGGTTTAGGCATGAGTTTTCATGTTTAGGCTTGGTTTAGGTAGGGAGTTGAGATTGGGATTAGGTGTAGGTTTAGGTTTAGGGATTTGAGAATATGTTAAGGTTTAGGTAATAGGTGTAGGTTTTCGCTTTTAGGATAAGGTTAAGGTTATAAGTTTAGGTTATAGGTTAAGGTTTATAGGTTTAGGTTATAGGTTTAGGTTAGGTTTAGATAAGGTTATAAGTTATAGCTTTGGGAATTGAGAATATGTTAAGGTTTAGGCATTGGAAATCGGGTTGGGGTTGGGATCTTTAAGCTTGGGTTTTCATGTTTAGGCTTTGGGTTAGGGTAGGGAGTCGAGATTGGGATTAGTGTAGGTTTAGGTTTAAGGATTTGAGAATAGGTTAAGGTTTAGGCAATAGGTGTAGGTTTCTGTTTTAGGAAAAGGTTATGGTTATAAGTTTAGGTTATAGGTTAAGGTTATAGGTTTAGGTTTGGTTTAGTATAAGGTTATAGGTTATAGCTTTGGGAATTGAGAATAGGTTAAGGTTTAGGCATCGGAAATCGGGTTGGGGTTCTGGATCGGGTTTAGGCTTTCAAGGTTTTCATGTTTAGGCTTTTGGTTTAGGGTAGGGAGTTGAGATTGGGATTAGGTGTAGGTTTAGGTTTAGGATTTGAGAATAGGTTAAGGTTTAGGTAATAGGTGTAGGTTTTGGTTTTAGGATATGGTTAATGTTATAACTTTAGGTTATAGGTTAAGGTTATAGGTTTAGGTTATAGGTTTAGGTTAGTTTTTGATAAGGTTAAAGGTTATAGCTTTGGGAATTGAGAATAGGTTAAGGTTTAGGCATTGGAAATCGGGTTGGGGTTTGGGATCGTGTTTATGCTCAGGTTTTCATGTTTAGGCTTAGGTTTAGGCAGGAATATGAGATTGGGATTAGGTGTAGGTTTAGGTTTAGGATTTGAGAATAGGTTAAGGTTTAGGTAATAGTGTAGGTTTCGGTTTTAGAAAAGGTTAAGGTTATAAGTTTAGCTTATAGGTTAAGGTTATAGGTTTATGTTATAGGTTTAGTTAGGTTTAGGATAAGGTTATAGGTTATAGCTTTGGGAATTGTGAATAGGTTAAGGTTTAGGCATTGGAAATCGGGTTGGGGTTCTGGATCGGCCAGGCTTGGGCTTTCATGTTTAGGCTTTGGGTTAGGTTAGGGAGTTGAGATTGGGATTAGGTGTAGGTTTAGGTTTAGAATTTGAGAATAGGTTAAGGTTTAGGTAATAGGTGTAGGTTTCGGTTTTAGGAAAAGGTTAAGGTCATAAGTTTAGGTTATAGGTTTAGGTTAGGTTCAGGATAAGATTATAGGTTATAGCTTTGGGAATTGAGAATAGGTTAAGGTTTAGGCATTGGAAATCGGGTTGGGGTTCGTGATCGGTTTAGGCTTGGGTTTTCATGTTTAGGCTTTGGTTTAGGGTAGGGAGTTGAGATTGGGATTAGGTGTAGGTTTAGGTTTAGGGATTTGAGAATAGGTTAAGGTTTAGGTAATAGGTGTAGGTTTTGGTTTTACGATAAGGTTAAGGTTATAAGTTTAGGTTATAGGTTAAGGTTATAGGTTTAGGTTATAGGTTTAGCTTAGGTTTAGGATAAGGTTATAGGTTATAGCTTTGGGAATTGAGAATAGGTTAAGGTTTAGGCATTGGAAATCGGGTCGGGGTTCGGGATCAGGTTTAGACTTGGGTTTTCATGTTTAGGCTTTGGGTTAGGGTAGGGAGTGAGATTGGGATTACGTGTAGGTTTAGGTTTAGGGATTTGAGAATAGGTTAAGGTTTAGGTAATAGGTGTAGGTTTCGGTTTTAGGAAAAGGTTAAGGTTATAAGTTTAGGTTATAGGTTAATGTTATAGGTTTAGGTTAGGTTTAGGACAAGGTTATAGGTTATAGCTTTGGGAGTTGAGAATAGTTAAGGTTTAGGCATCGGGAAATCGGGTTGGGGTTCGAGATCGGGTTTAGGCTAAGTTTTCATGTTTAGGCTTTGGTTTAGG